>BSUD01000002.1:76489827-76642226 GCA_033239045.1 Fagopyrum esculentum | reverse complement strand
TGTTACGCACCTCGGTCGAGGTGTTCTTGGTTCAACCGAGGTGGAATGCCTCGTTTGGCCAATACTGACTCGGTCGAGGTCAAAAAAATTTTTTTTTTTTAAAACCAATTTTTTTTTTTTTTTTTTTTTTTCAGTTTCGACGTTTTTCTCCATCAAATAACCTGTAGGTATGCATGTAATATCAGATAATCACATAGAAGCAAACTGAAGCATGAATATAAATAAAGATCCGATCAAGTAGAGTCATCCATCACATAAGTGTCAAATAATACACAAATACCCCATACTTGGGACACACTGTCCCAGTGGGTTAAAATAAGTCTAAGGACAGGATACTCACCGAACATAGCTAAACTGCATGAAGAAGTAAGAAACAGCTCCCAGATAAGACCATCCCGGTTGGCGAAGTACATCTCGGTCGAGGTGTTCTGACAGTACCCGAGATGTATCTCAGTAAAGCTCGTTTCCTCAACTTCTCGAAATTTTGTTCTTCCAGTGTAGCTCCTGAACTGTGATCCTTCCTTTTGGAATACCTGGTTGTTGTCTAGAGGAAAACAAAAACAAAGCAACTATCTAATCTAAACTAAACTAGAAAAGGGAGAAGAAAGCAATACCTTGGGTTGCCTCCCAAGAAGCGCTTGGTTTAAGGTCGCTAGCTGGACCCTTCTCCATAGATTTACTCAATGTACCTTGAACACTTTGGAGTGCTCATCACATCCATCATAAAACTCTTCCAAAAAGGTTCCGGATCCTAATTTCACCGGCAAATGGTAGGATTTCCTACGTACAAGCTTGTACGATTTGGTTCTCACCGGAATCCTACCGGTCTTCCTCTTTGTCCATGGGACATAACTCAGTCTTTCATCCCATCCTTTCCTTGATCGAGAAAACAGCTTCTCGAGAATCCTAGTAGCTTCCCCTTCTATAGCTTGGGGATGGTACAAGGTCCTTAGCATGCGAGGGACCCCATACTTGAACAAAAGACACTTCATCGCCTTAACGGTGAAGTGCTTGCAAACTCCACTCCTTATAATCCAAGGAGTATCTTCTTCCAACGGTTTCAAGGGAGGTTTCATCTTGATCTTAGGAGGTTCTTTCGGAAGAGACCTCCAACTCTCCGGTGCATTCCTGAAAAATTCAGAAATATTAATAGGGAATTCAAATGAAGTAGGAGAATGTACCTTGCAAAGTTCTCCAAAGCTTGAGACAAGTTTCGTGTTGGTTTGATAATCCACCCACAAAACCTCTCTCAGTTCCGCTGGTCTTTCCTCCACCTTGACCACAATCTCAGTAATTTGGCCAAGGTTCTCTGCATCTTTCACTTCTGATTTTGCAGATTCTTCCATCTCAGCCGAAATCTCTTCTACCTCGGCCGAGGTCTCAACAGTTGGATCGAGACCTTCCATATCCTCCTCTTCCTCAGAAGTTTCAGGAGAAATTTCTGGTTTGATTGGGGGAATGCTTGGAACGTGCAACACTTCCTTATGCTCTTCATCCGGCTTAGCATAGGATAGGGTGCTTTCCTTGAGCTCCTCCACCTTCTTCATCAACTTCTCCAATCTTGATTCAAGAGAATCTTCAAGGGGTTGCTCACAAATCTTTTTAGGGACATTCAGTTCATCCCACATTGCAAGTTCATGCTTAATGGCCTCTTCTCTTTCCCATTCATTGTTGAACCAATAGAAGGAGTACTTTTCCTCCAAGTATTCATAATGATCCGCCCTAGCACTTTGTCTTGCTATCCAGGCTGGATCAAATGTAGTCATCGGAAATCCTGAAAACTACAAAACTCATAGAAAGAGTAGTTAGTATCAACAGGGGCAAGTGCCCCGAAAGCAAACCGTACCGGCTCGGTCTAGACCAAGTCCCCGGCAACGGCGCCAAAAACTTGTTCGCTCCAAACGGTGTGTGCAAGCTTTAAATTTATAACCCTAGACTTAAGCTTAAAACAAGGATGCGAACCCGCAGTGTACGGGTCAATCGTAGTAAAAGCAAGAAAATTCCAGGGGTCGATCACAGGGACTTGGTGAAACAAAGTCCAATACGGTGTGCTACTGTCAATGCTAACCACAAGAGCAATCAATACAATCAAAGATGAATAAGATGTCAAATAAAGCAAACATGCAATTCTAGGGATTAAAGCATCTAGTTGTGGTTCCAACTCAAGATCTATAGATAAGCGGACAAAGCTGAGGTTTTTGCGTGGGGAAGGTGTTTCTAAAGTGGAGTAGATCACCGGGTAAGTCTCACTACACACTAATTCTAAACCGTAACTCCTATTACCGGGTAAGTCTCAAGGAATTAAGATAGAGAACTATAACCTCAAACTAACACACCATCTAAGGGAATAGAATCAACCTTTACCGGGTAAGTCTCAGGCTAACTCACAAGGATGGGATGGAAGCACACTCAAACCCCAATAAAGGATAAACCTTTATTACCTACACTTATGATCGTTGGTACACAAACTAAGGAATTACCGGGTAAGTCTCATCCTAAGCTTGCTTTGAACCAGAAAGGTGTAATAAGAATAGGATTTGGCAAACTCTAACACTTAACTTTCTGTTTTAGGTCGGATAAGTCACCTCGGTCAGAAGAATTCCACCCCGGCCGAGATGTTCATCTACCGAACGAGATGCTTAGGGTTAAGGTTAAAGACTCGAACTTTCAGGATCCTACTGGAATCTAAGATTATTCTATCATTGTTTTTCCCACAACCTTCAGCCAATCACCCTAGAATCACACAAGGAAATTAGCCACTCATCATCATAATGAAAGTATTAAATATATGGGAAGAAGGTGAATATTTGAACAAAGAAGAATTTAATGAAAACACTTCAATATCTGAATCAAATATCACAAACAAAAGCGTTCCTTGGATAGCAATCCAACAAGACAAGACAATCAATGAAGGAATTGAAGATAATCTTACAAAACCCTTCAAAAAGCTATAAAGCTATGGTCTTTAATCTTCCTTCAACCTTCAAAGAGGTTCTTCAAATCTCTCCCAAATTGGAGTAAGCTGCGGCTGCGTCGTATGTGCGAGATTGTATCGGATGTATGCAGCCTCCTTTAAATTGTAGAAAATCAACCCTTTTTATAGGAAAAATAAACCTCCAAAGATAATAAATCTTAAGAAGATATTATCCCATAAATATAGGTAAAATATATGATTCTGCATATCTCCTTCCTTCCAGAAGCTCAGCCCAAAAATATAAGATCACTTTCCAAAATTAAAAGATCTCTTCCAAGAATAAAATATTCTCGCCGCGTCCTAGGTATTCGCCTCGGTCGAGTCGGTGTCTCTGGATCGCCTCGGTCGAGGTGAACCTCTGGTCAACCGAGGTGACTCATAACTGAATGTAGAATCTCTCAAAACTGGTCCAAAGTAAATCTTTAATCCATGGCTATGCTTCCTGGATGGTTCCTTATGTCCCTCAATGTAGCTCCAATGACTCCATAGCTCCTTTTGCTCCTTTTTGATGCAAAACGCGCCATTTTACCTATAATTACAACAAAACTAGGTGTAGACCTCGATTCTCGCAAAGGTAGATGAAATGGTAGTAAAATCACATAATGCACATACAAACATGCAGATTATGAAAGATAAACCGTCCAAACAAACCCCAAAATATAGACTATAATTCATGCTATCACATTCATCATGAAGGACAAGGAGAGTTTGTCCAAGTCATGGGAGAGGTTTAAAGATATTCTTTTGGATTGCCCACATCATGGGATTCCAAAAATAGAGTTGTTGGAGATATACTTCAAAGGACTGGACGGCAACACCCAGTTCAACCTTCAACTAATATCCGCCGGCACGTTCATGGACATGCCGATTGATGAAGCTTGGGAGTTCATAGAGAAGCAAGCTTTGCACATGGAGAAATATTCCCACCAAGGAGCTGAAGGTGGAGTCAAAAGAGTCAACTTTCAAGAGGATTCATCAAATAATCAACTCATCTCTTTGAAGAACGATGTGAAGCAATTGAAGGAGCTCTTGGTTGCTCAAACTATGAAAGAGGAGGAAGGATATCAAAATTCAAGGAATAACGGGTACCGGAACAACAACAACGGTTCCCGGAACAACAACTACAACAACAATAGAGGATCCAACAACATCATTTGGAGGGAAACAATCAAAATTCGGGTAATCCTTACTCTCACTCCAATTCAAACAACTCCTCTAACCCTTTCCTCTCTTCTTCTTCTTCTTCTCCTTCTACTCCATTAAAGAGCCAGGAGCCTGGATCAAGCTCATCCCAGCCGGAAAAGAAAGATGCGGTGCTGGAGGCTATCTTGATCAAGCTTAGTGCTATGGAGACGTCCATGACTTCATTTTCGAAGGCACAAAAAGCCTTAGAACAACAATTCTTTGATAAGGCGAATGAAGCGCCAAGAGATCCAGGGAAGCTTCCAGCAAGGACGGAAAGCAACCCTAAGGGACAGATCATGGCAATAACGACGAGGAGTGGACTAAAAACTGCAGATCCAGTGCCTCGACCGATGCCAGTCCAGACGAAGTCCACCTCGGTCCAGATGTAGTCGAAGAACACTTCGGCCGAGGTGCCAACCGAGGTTGAGCCACAGAGAGAGTCGGACAAAACTGAAACTTATGTCCCACCTCCTGCATATAAACCACCACTTCCATTCCCCCAGTCAAGGCCAGAGCACATCTAGACAAGCATTTTGGTAAGTTCCTTGACTTGATGAATAAACTACATATTAACATCCCTTTCCTTGATGCTATTCTAGGGATGCCCGCCTACGGAAAGTTCTTAAAAGAAATTCTATCAAGGAAGAGGAAGTTGGAAGACTTTGGTGAAGTTAGGATGACATCTAAATCCTCGGAGCTTATTCAAATCATGAAGGAGAAGATGCCACCTAAATTGAGAGATCCCGACTCATTTTGCATTCCCATCCAAGTTGGGGATGTCACTTGTGAGGCATTATGTGATCTAGGAGCCAGCGTGAGCATCATTCCGCTGGAATTATGCGTGAAGATCGGACTTGGAGAGCCCAAGCCGGTGAAGATACGGTTATATATGGCGGATCGCTCCATCACCCATCCCTTGGGCATTTTGGAAGACGTTCCGGTCAAGTTAGGTAACTTCTACTTACCTATAGACTTTGTTGTACTTGACATTCCCGCAGATTATCCCGTTCCTATCATTCTCGGGAGGCCATTTTTAGCAACTTCGGGTTGCAATATGGATTATAAGAACGCCAAGTTGCAATTCAACATTGGCGGTGATCAAGTTGAGTTTGCCTTGCTTGCGGCAATGAAGGGAGAGAAGCTAGGAGATGATATCTTCAACATCTATGATGAAGAAGAATCAAGAGAATTGGTGAGATGTATCCTTATTAAAGATCCACTTGAGAGAGTTATTAGGTTTAGCTTAATGGAGGAAGGTATAGATGCTTCTTGTGATGCAGATATACGGAGCTTAAAGGCACTGGAAGAAGATCCAGGAGCTAAAACTGAGAAACTAATCCAGGAGACGAAGATCTCCAGTTTCGGTTCCAGTTGCAGTACCTCGACCGAGGCACTTCCTGGACCAAGCGAGGTGGCTGAAGAACACCTCGGTCAACCTCTCTGTGCCTCGACCGAGGTCGAAAGCGAGATGATGTCAACTGAGACTTCCGAAAGTCTAATTCTTCGATCTACTCCACTGGAAGGAGGAATCAAGGATGCCCCTCAGAAAGCACCCCCAGTTGTGGAGCTTAAACAACTCCCTAGTCACTTGAGGTATGTCTTTCTTGGACCGGATTCTACTTATCCCGTCATCGTTAGTGCTTCCCTCTCCGAATCTGAATTATCTAAACTCATGCATGTCCTGAGGAAGCATCAAAAGGCTTTGGGTTATACTATTGATGATCTTATTGGCATTAAGCCTTCTTTCTGCATGCATATAATACTAATGGAGGACGATCATAAGACTTCACGGGAACCTCAAAGACAGTTAAATCCGATCATGAAGGAGGTTGTGAAGAAAGAAATTCTTAAGTTGTTGGATGCAGGTATCATATTTCCCATCTCGTACAGCAAGTGGGTGAGCCCAGTACATGTAGTTCCGAAGAAGGGAGGGATGACCGTTGTGACGAATAAGAACAACGAGTTGATCCCAACTAGAACCGTCACGGGCTGGAGGGTGTGCATCGATTATAGGAAGCTGAACGTGGCCACTCGAAAGGACCATTTTTCACTTCCCTTCATCGATCAAATGCTCGAACGGTTGGCCCAGCATTCACATTTTTGCTATTTAGATGGCTATAGTGGCTTCTTCCAGATTCCTATCCATCCGGATGATCAAGAGAAGACCACTTTCACTTGTCCATGGGGGACATTCGCTTACAGGAGGATGCCATTTGGATTATGTAATGCACCCGCTACCTTCCAGCGGTGCATGATGGCTATCTTTTCCGAGTATATAGAGGAGATCATGGAGGTATTTATGGATGATTTTTCAGTATATGGTTCCTCTTTTGATGATTGCCTATCTAACCTTTCTCTAGTGCTACAAAGATGTGAAGACACTAATCTCGTCTTGAATTGGGAGAAGTGCCACTTTATGGTTAATGAAGGCATCGTGCTAGGACACCTCGTTTCTAATCGAGGTATTGAGGTCGATCGAGCGAAGTTCGAGACTATTGAGAAACTTCCTCCCCCTTCTTCTGTTAAGGGTGTGCGGAGTTTTCTCGGGCATGTAGGTTTCTATAGGAGATTCATCAAGGACTTCTCGAAGATTTCTAAACCACTAACTAACCTCTTGAATAAAGATGTTATTTTTGAGTTTTCGCAGGAGTGTCTTGATGCATTTTACAGGATTAAGGAAGCGTTGATCTCCGCTCCCATTATCCAGCCTCCGGATTGGACCTTGCCCTTTGAGATCATGTGTGATGCTAGTGATGTGGCAGTAGGAGCGGTGCTTGGACAAAAGAAGGATGGCCGGACCACCGCCATTTACTATGCTAGCAAGACGCTAGATGAAGCCCAGCGTAACTACGCCACCACAGAAAAGGAGCTATTGGCGGTTGTATATGCTTTCGAGAAGTTTTGTTCTTACTTAGTAGGGGCGAAATTCATTGTCTACACCGACAATGCGGCTATTCGTTACTTGCTTGCCAAGAAGGACGCCAAGCCACGTCTTATTCGATGAATTCTCTTGCTTCAAGAGTTTGACCTAGAGATCCGCGATAAGAAGGGATCCGAAAATTCTGTTGCGGATCACCTCAGCCGGCTACCTTCCTCTTCACGCGAGAAGGACGATCCACCCATAGATGATTCAATTCCCGATGAGCACTTACACTTGTTGGAGCGTCTGATAGACTTCTTTATCTCACCCCATGATGGAGGTGAAGTATGGGGTGAGGACACCACCCATCTTGTTTAGGGATATCGTACAGTCCAGCTAGCGACCTTAAATCAAGCGCTTCTTGGGAGGCAACCCAAGGTATTGCTTTCTTTTCCCTTTTTCTAGTCTAGCTTTAGATAGTTTGCTTTTGCTTTGCTTTGCTTTGTTTTTGGCATCCTGGACAAACAATAGGTAACATCTAAGGAAGGAATACAACCAGGAACAAAACTGAAAGGACAGAAGTTCGAGAATTTGAGGAGACGGAGTTTGACTAAGACACATCTCGGTTGCTGTCACAGCACCTCGACCGAGATGATTCTTGAGCAACCGAGGCTACTAGGGTTTCTGAAGACTCACCTCGGTCCGTACACCTCGGTCCAGTCGAGACCATCTCGACCGAGGTGACAGCAGTTCCAGATAGGGGTATAAAAGGGGGCTGAAATTTCTCTCTCCTCCTCTACTTCCCTTCTCGACCGCGGCGCATTTCTCACCTCGCTCCTTCGTTCTTCGCTCGTTTTCGACGATTCTTGCTTCTAAACTGAGAGGAAAGGGTAGAGGATCACATTGCAAGCGCAAATCTGTAGCAAAAACGAACCGAAGTGACCGAATCTGGGTAAAAATCGAAAAAACCCTAACTCCCTCCTCTTCCACTGATTTCTTTCGATTTTGGGCTTTGGTTGCCCCTGCATTTGCTGAGAAAAGAATTAAGTACCTCATAGGAACCTTTGGTAGTGATTTTGGGGGAAAAGAACTGGATTTTTGAGGGAATCGATCGCACAGCACTTCGCCTCAGTCCAGTCGGCCTGTGCCTCGGCCGAGGTATTCTACAGAGTTGTCAGGGCAACCGAGGTGATCTGACAGGTTGCAGAAAATGAGTTCTGACAAGCAGTTGGTTCTGAGAGACAGATCTTCTCCTTCTCCTTCTTCTTCTTCCTGCCACACTAGACCGGTGATCCACGAGAGACATCAGGTCGATTATGACCGCATAGCGGCCCGTCCAGTGGTAGCACCACGCTTTTTGGACATTTTTGCATTTGACTGCCTCCACGTTGATGATGATTTGAGGCGTATGATCTCCATGGTGGGCTTAGAGCAGTTCACTGAGATCCGAGCTCCGGCCTACTTAGAGCCGACTCTGGAGTTTGTCAGCTCCGTCACCTACCTGCCCACAAAGCGCGCCGTCAAGTACCGGTTGATGAACCGGAATTATCTAGTTCCCTTGGACCACTGGCGGGATATCTTTGGCTTCCCGGCCCCTACTGTAGCTGACTTTCCCTCTCGAGCTGTAGCTCGAGAGTTCTGGGGACAGATTTCTCACGTGGTTGAGCACACAGACAGATGGAGACCTGGAGATTCCAGGGAGCGGATCATATTTCATCTAGCTTTTAGACTAGCTCACAGGATTTTTAGTGAGACTCTTCTGGCGCGTACTGAGACGCCCCAGAAGATTAGACAGGGTGAGCTTCTGAGTCTATACTGCATGGTGACTGGAGGAGTCCCAGATTTTGGATTGATGCTGGCAGAGGATCTACATAAGATAAAGGCGAAGGCGAAGGGGGACATCTGCTGCGGAGGGATAGTGACTCATATAGCGAGCTACATGGATATTGACCTCAGTGCTTGTACCATGGTGGCGGCTGCCAAGCCGCTCGGACTTCAGGAGATGATCACTCGGAGGATACTGGTTCCCCGAGGACTTACTACGCCATATGTGGCGATACCATGGGAGCAGACTGCACCTCAGGGCATTAGATGATCACCATAGTTCTCCGTGTTTGACCCACACTACTGGCAGACTGAATGGATTCCGCTGATGGAGGACGCTAGAGAGGCAGCAGCTGCAGCAGCTCAGGGGCCAGCTGAGGAGGATGAGGCAGAGGATGAGGAGGAGGATGATGATGATGAGGATGACGGTGTTGCTATGGACACTGGCACAGATACAGCTGGGACTAGTGCGCCGGTCATTGATCTAGATGATGACGAGACTGAGAAGGAGCCGGCTGCAGCACCAGGACGTCCTGCTAGGCGTAGGGTACGCATGCAGAGGGATCCACTTGCTCACCGTCGGATCGATGATTTGACGGATCAGATGATAGATTCCTATGCTGCCATGTCTTTGGATATCCGAGAGATTCAGGAGAGACTATACTACCAGCACACGATGGCTGAGATTCAGTTTCACCGTATCATGGGCTATCCTTTCGACCCATCTCAGTACCCGTACGTGCCACCACCACCACCACCGGATCGGGATTATTGAGAGCTTGCAGGATTTTCTCTATTTATTTATTATGCAACTCAGATTTATCCGGTGAGTACTTTGTTTCTTTAGACTTGTTTTGACCCATTGGGACAATGTGTCCCAAGTATGGGGTATTTGGATGTATATTATTTGACTTATGTGGATGTATGACTTGACTCTATCGGATATTTATGTTTTATTTTGCTCTATGTGCTTATCTGAGGCTACATGCATGCATACAGGTTAATTGATTGAGAAAAAACGTCAAAAACTGGTTTAGAAAAAAAAATTGACCTCGACCGAAGTGACTCTGACCAGACGAGGTGCCGTACCTCGGTTGCTTAGATCATCTCGACCGAGGTGGTTTAATTGAGAGAGTTTTCGAAACGATTTTTTGTGCTTCTTTTCTGGATATGACCTCAGTGATGAATTCTGATTGCTGACTGGTTTTGAAATCTTTATATGTTTGAAAGGTTTTATGATATGTTTAAAGTTGCTAAATGCTTTGTTTAAAATTTGTGGCATGTTTAATACTTTGTCTTTATCCAAATTATGTTGAATTTGAAGGTTGACACCACATGATAAGTTCTCTCACTTTCTTCCTGGAAGGATCAAGGCATTTCATTCTCTTCTCTTCTTCTTCTTGATCATGCTTTAGCCCCTCATATACATATTTGCCTCCTTCTACCTATCCGGGAATTTGGAAGCAAGCAAGTGAAAAGCAAGTAAAAGAAAAGTTGAGATGTTGGATGAAAGTTAGAAAGAAATAAATAGGTTTGGGGAAGTCAATCATGATGATGAGTAACTCGGCACCATTCACATAGTTGGGTGTTTGTGTCTTGCCAAAGTCGGATTGAGCGATATTCCTAACGGGTCATGGTATGTGCATCAAGGGTTTGAGGCATCTCGAAAAATTGATGATTGCTAATCTCCCAGGCTTCGGTTATTGTGCACCTCTGTCCATGCATCCCAAAAAGTAAAGTAAATAAGCAACGCTTATTGGTGGAAAATGTTGAAGTTCAAAGGAAGTGAAGTAAAAGATCCTTTTCCCGGATTCTAGCACCACATTCCCTATATACATCCCACCCTCACACGTTTCTTAACCTTTCATTTGGAAAGCCCTTGAGACCTCGAGCTTGTTGATTGACTTAGTGGTTTAAACTGGATTATACATGATTAATTTCGATGATTATGATTTATTATGCATTCTATGATTTTATGCAAAGATGAACAACTTTCTTATATTTATAAAATGTTTTGAGCATGTTTTGATTTTAAATTCCATGAAGCATTCTCTTAGAGTGATCTATGAGTGGAGCATACCATTAAAAATGTTTTGAAATACTTTTAATTGATCTTTTTGACTTATAATCCATTCTATCTTGTATTCTAGATTTGGAACTTGCTTGGGGACAAGCAAGGGCTAAGTATGGGGTATTTTAATAGCATGAATTATAGTCTATATTTTGGGGCCTGTTTAGACGTTTTATCTTCAATAATCTGCATGTTTGAATGTATATTATGTGATTATATTGTCGTTTCATCTACCTTTGCGGGAATCGAGGTCTACACCAAGTTTCATTGTAATCGTAGGTAAAATGGCACATTTTGGACTAAAATGGAGCTAAAGGAGCTAAGGAGTCATTGGAGCTACATTCAGGAGCTTAAGGAAGAATCCAGGAAGCAAGGAAATGGATTAGAGATTCACTTTGGACCAGATTTAAGAGATTTCAATTCAGTTTAGAGCCACCTCGGTCAACTACAGTACCACCTCGACCGAGGTGATCCAGAGGAGCGTCCCGACCGAGGCGAACACCTTGGACGCGGCGAGGATATTTTATTTTTGGCTGAGATCTTTTATTTTTGGAAGGAAGATCTTATATTTTTAGGCTGGATTTCTGGAAGGAAGAAGATAATTCAGCTCATATTATTTTACCTATTTTATGGGAAAATATCTTTCTAAGATCTTTTATCTTTGGAGGGTAATTTTCCTATATAAAGGGTTTGATTTTCCACATATTAAACCATGCTTATACACTTTTAGAAGGCCGCATACACCCCATTACAGCTGGGAGATTTGAAGAACCTTTTTGAAGGTTGAAGGAAGATTGAAGGAAGGAAAGTTGATAGCTTTGATAGCTTTTGTGAAGGGTTTTGTAAGATTCTCTTAGATTCCCTTTTGTTGACTTATCTTGTTGGATTGTGATCCAAGGAACGCTTATTTGTTTGATAATTGATTCAGTTATTGAAGCCTTGTTCTTAAGGTTTTTGTGTTCAATTATTCACTTTCTTCCCTTATACTTGATTATTGCTTTCATGATGATGAGTGGCTAATTTCCTTGTGTGATTCTAGGGTAATTGGCTGAAGGTTGTGGGAAAAACAATGATAGGATAATCTTAAATTCCAGTAGGACCCTGAAAGCTCGAGTCTTTATCCTTAACCCTAAGCATCTCGCTCAGTCGATGAACATCTCGGCCGGGGTGGAATTCGTTTGACCGAGGTGACTTATCTGATCCGTAACTGAGAGTTAAGTGTTAGAGTTTGCCAAATCCTATTCTTGTTACACCTTTCCTGGTTCAATGCAAGCTTAGGATGAGACTTACCCGGTAATTCCTTTGTTTGTTTACCTAAGATCATAAGAATAGGTAATAAAGGTTTATCCTTTATTGGGGTTTGAGTGTGCTTTCATCCCATCTTTGTGAGTTAGCCTGAGACTTACCCGGTAAAGGTTGATTCTATTCCCTTAGGTGGTGTGTTAGTTTGAGGTTATAGTTCTTTTCCTTAATTCCTTGAGACTTACCCGGTAATAGGAGTTACGGTTTGGGATTAGTGAGTAGTGAGACTTACCCGGTGATATATTCCACTTTAGAAACACATTCCCTATGCAAAATCTCAGCTTTGTCCGCTTTATCTTTAGATCTTGAGTTGGAACCACAACTAGATGCTTTAATCCCTAGAATTGCATATTTCCTTAATTGACTTTTTATCATCTTTGATTGCTTTAATCGCTTTTGTGGTTAGTAATTACATAGCTTACCTATACTTGCTTAGGTTTCACCTAAGTCCCTGAGATCGACACCCCGGAATTTCTTGCTTTTACTACGATTGACCCGTACACTGCGGGTTCGCATCCTTGTTTTGAAGCATACGTCTAGGGTTATAAATTTAAAGCTTGCACACACCATTTGGAGCGAACACAAACAATGCCCTAGGGGCTTGTTTTAAACAATAGAAATATTTGTGTAGTTTGCAAATATATTGTGGAAAATGGTCATGAATGAAACTTGGTGGTTGCTCAATGTAGACATCCTTAGTCAAGTCCCCGTGGAGAAAAGCATTGTGTATGTCCAATTGTCTTGTGGTCCACCGGTTCATGGAGGAAAGGGAAGTAGTAATCGGATGGTGGAGGGTTTTGCAACCGTGCTAAAGGTCTCGGCATAGTCAATGTCTTCCTTTTGGTGGTAACCCTTGGCAACTAGACGAGCCTTGTATCTTTCAATCGAGCCATCGGAATGACGTTTGGTCTTGTATACCCACTTGACACCAATAACATTCTTTGAGGTGTGGAGAGGAACTAGAGTCCAAGTGTTGGTGGAGAAGAAAGATTTAAACTCCTCTACCATGTCATTTTTCCATTGTTGGTGTCTAGAGGCTTCAGTTAGTTTGGAGGATCGTCAGGGACAACGAGGGCCGAGAAATTGCAGTGAGGTGGTGGCTAGGGGATTATGTCATCTTGACGCACTAGAGGAGTGATGATATTTTTGCGACGTCGGGTTGTCATTGGGTGAGTTGGGAGTAATGGAGGAGGGGATTCATGAGATAGGGATTGTGCTTGGTTAGTGATGGTGGTCTTAGGTGGAATGTGGACTGATTTGAAAGATAAGTGAAAGGTCATTATAGGCCCAAGTGGAGGATGTAAGTGACGGCATATGTAATGTGGTAGGTGGGCTTGTAGTATTAGGCTTGTGGTTGGATATTGGGTCCATTGGTGAGTGGAATGAAATCAATGGAAATATAGGAAGATACGAACCAAGGTATTCCCGTAAAGACCCTTGACCAATTATGTGTCAAAACTCCTTAACGAAGAGCTTATCTTAACCCTCACTTCTTTAACCTTACACGGACCTTATAGATAAGACAAGCACAAGGAGAGACTAGAATTGACCAAGAGCACCAACCTTTAAGAAGATTAACACACACAACCACAACCTAGCACGGACTCACAACGATTTAATCAAGGCTCTCTCTTTGATTGAATAGGAATGAATAAACACAAACTTCGTAAGCGAAGTAGCGAGTTCACACAATGTTGTGGAAATATTAATCAAATTAAATGTACCTAATAATCTCACCTTCTAAGGCTATTTATAGGTGTGCTATTCATAAAAAGATAAAATCTATAACTAAAAGATAATCCTAAAAGATAGGATCAACAAATACTTTTAGAATGTTTTAGAACCTTAAAGGTATTAAAATAATAAAAACTATACATAAGTAATATGATCGCAGCTTGATCTTATAACTCGACAAGTGTCAAATCACGGTAAATATTTGTAGAAATCTCGGACGAGATGTTGGTCATCATGGCTGAGATTTCTTCTCTGCAGCTCTTTCCTCATCCTAGTCACCTTCTATCTTTGCTTGATCATCTTGATCCTTGTATGATTCTTCCACAATAGCCAACAATGTCACTAAAAAAGACCTAAGTATGAGTTAGATCTCTTTATGTTCACATGTTTCAATAAGCTAACAACTTGCTCATGAATGGTCTTTGCTCTTGTTCTAGTGATAACTCCTTTCATGGTGGGACTCGAAGATGATGTGAATGTATTATCCTTCAATGTCTTGGAGGGCTTGTCATCCAAGTTCGAAACTCACTGACTACATGATTGTGATTTAGTATATTGAAACTTCAAAATAGCTCTTTACCGGTCCTAGACCAGATCAGACCGTAAACAAAAATTGCCAAACCGTGCATACAAAAAAAAGGCTCCAATCGGTCCGATTTTAAAATGCACACATGTGCATCCTAAATCACATTTTAGCATGCCAAAAGGAAATAAAGCGCATTTTAAAATTACAATTTTGAATGAATAAATTTTCTACTTTCATAAGTTTGAATCTGTTAACTGAATTTTCAAACAAAATGAAAGGTTTGACAATACAACACCGCTCAACGGAACACCTAAATATACCAAAACTTTTACAAGCAACAATGGGACTTAAAATGATGACGCTCAACCTGACTATCAAGCCAATCTTACCAAGACAAACAAACAATTCCAACCGTTAAGGTATTTGATCTGCAACATTTTCTTATCAACTGCTCAACTTCAGCTTCTCCTCGACTAGCTCTATACATCGGTATAAAACAAACTCAACTGGGTTCATGCCACATATGATGTCCATCGCAATCTGCTCACCGTCCTTCATGGTTTCTGCAACTATTCCCGTCACTAAGGTCCTTAGAGGAAGAAGCCACTCCTTGTGTACCTTTTGTAGGCTGCTCTTTGATAACACCCCACTGTAGTTTGTACCTCCTGTTGCATCAAACAGGAATTGCCATTTATCAACACATAAGGCTCGTATTTGGGTTAGAGCTAATTACTTTTGTTGTGCAACCTCTCATGCACATCAGATAAGTTCTAGAACGTTCCTTTCATGATATATTAGTAGATTACAGTATCCATTCACATATTTCATTATCATAGTTTCCTCTAATGTGCCTCAAAATTGAACATATCCGGATTTTTTTGCAATGGTTCAAGCAAAAGTACAAGAACAATTGTATTGCTCACACACGTCATTACCAGTAGACTCGACTATCAAGATGTATCTGTACAAGTTGAGAGCCGATAGAACCTGCAAAACAGAAACCGTTAAAATACATGTTCACCATGCAAATAATATATAACATTGTGTGAGGAAGAATAAGCTACAAAGAGAAAGTGACTGATTTTGAAGGGAAAGAGAAGTACAGCATCAGTTTGTTCAGGGAGAGATGGAGGCCCGCCAGACGGAGGCCTTAGTACATACTCCACCAAATCCAGTACACCATGACACCATGATGTGCCCGAGCTGGTGTTCTCTTTAGGCAGATTTTGCTCGGATTGCTTGCGGTAAGTGATTTGCAAGATCTCCCTAGCACAATCAAGAAGGATAGCTATCTGCAAATGATTCCAATAACCGGTCAGCTACTTGGGCATTATTGTGAAATGGGATGAAGCTTAGTAAGACCTCACCATGGAAGATGAACTGCTATTTCTCACTAATACTTGCAGGATATCAAGCCTCAAGGAACATGGATTGTCAGCAAGTACCTGGTCAGTGTTTTTTCCCCTATTACAAGTTAAGGTTAACGGAATAGACATTTGCATTATTGAGAAAACTGGTGCGGTACCCTTACAATGTACCGAATAAGATAAAAAATTACATTACAACCAAAATAATTTTCACAAATCATCTAAAGATTTTGTGATAATTGTATGTATACAATTAAACAATCCACTATTGATATCTTCATGATTGAAAGAATATGGCGTTTAGTCACAAATTATTCCTAAGCAAGTAGAGTGCAATAATAATTTAAAATCCATGAACGATTAAAAAAAATACTTCTGAATTAAGAACTGAAACGCGTAACATTAGGCCAGGAACTAACCCTCTTCAATCCAGTCAAAGCATTCTTTCTCAGAGCAACTTCAGGAGAATACATGATAACTTTCACAAGGGCCTGAAATTTGTAGCTGGCGGTCAATCATTTGAGAGAAAGAGTGCAATATAGGAAGGAGTCAAAAATAAAATACCTGCAGAGAAGATATGAGACTAGGGGTGTGGAATGAACAGATAACATCTTCATCAATTTTCTGTTCACATACTACATCGGTTATAATGAGTAAGAATTCAACAGCATCTCCTTTCAATTTCCAAGGAAGATTGTCCAACGAAAATATGTATCTCATCATGCCAATAGCTTGCCACCGGCTAGTCTGGATACTTCTGAGCTCATCCTTTAGACCACTCATATTTTGCTCAGCAGATCGAGATATCTCATCGGATGTGTGAGCCCAAATTACTGAAAAATTAGACATAGATGGAAATGCTCATCTTTCTTAAGAATGAAAAAGACCATCTCGAGATGATTGAGTAACTAGGACAAAAACTGAGGATTTGAAAGGTCCAATACAAACCTGAAAGCACTGCTCCGTGCTTGACATAGGAAAAGCAACCTAAAAATTCGTCTGAATCATCTGCTAAGTTCAGATTATATAGTTAAAAACCATGATAAAGTTGTTAAAGCATAATGACTGCATAGTAAACTGGGAGAGCTTACCACGAACTGTAAGATCCATAAGTTTGTTAACAGCAAGACCGGTTATTAGATCAGTGAAAGATAATCCGCAGTATGGAAAATAATGTTCCAGTTGCGAAACCAAAGAAACACAACTTGAAACGTCTATTAAACTGATTGAAATCAGCGTCTGTACTTGCATGAAAATAAAAAGAACCAAATATTAAATCAAATTTAAAAAAAAACATAGCAATATAATTTGCACTTGGGGCAATAACCAAACTTGATTTAAACTCAAATTAGAACATACCATGATTTGCAAAATAAAAAGCCCAAGTAAGGCACGTAGTTGTTCATTTGCTTTGCCATCCTATGAGAAAAGAATGACTGAAATGTGAAGTAGAATAAGAAAGATAACTAAATTAATGTGGAAAAAACACTTTCCAAGACTCACACACCAACTCGTCACAAGTTGCTCTTATAGAGAAAACGACTCCTAGAGTTCTTTGAAAGAGTTCCACAGGGTCTCCAACTCTATCATCTAGATCAGTAGATGCAACCTTTAAGGCATTCAGGACAACAGGAAGAACTGCTTTCAGCTGCTCAACATGACGTCTCCTAATTAAAAGGACCACTGCATAATTACAAAAAAGAACCAATGAGGATGTTCATATAGTGAACCAAGCATGTAAATGACTAGTGGATGTTCTATTATGTCCGTCACTTGCCTCTAACGAAGGCTCATATAGTCTTACAGTTAATAGCTGGAGAACGATAAAACAGAAAATAAAAACATATAACTCTGCAACACCCTTCAAGATGGAGCATGGAATTACGAAAGTTAGTGAATAAATGATTGGTAAGGGGTTTGTCCCAATGACTTGGTGAAAATATCAGGCCATCAAGAGCGGTGGAACAAAGTTAGGAATAATGACACCTTGGACTACTGAATCCCAAATGAAGTGGCAATCCACCTCAATCTGTTCGGTGTGTTCGTAAACACTGGATTAGATGTGATGTGCGAGGCAGACTGGTTATCAACTTATCAGAAAAGAGCGGAATGGAAGCCATGTGATGAACCCAAAGATCATGTAACAAGCCTCTCGAGCACTTCAGTTCACAAGTGATCTTAGTCATGGCATGGTATTGTGCAAAAGATAATGAGACGGTCTGTTTCTTCTTCATGTTCTTCAAGAGACCAGATAATCTTCAAGGAAATCAAGCCAACATGTCAATGAACAGTAAGTGAGCGGGCAACTTGCCCAATAATAATCGCACCACCTATAGAGTTGGACAGCACTATCAACTCGTAATACAATTCCCTTAACCCAGAAAAGATCAAGGGTAGGCTTGTGTTGACACAAGTAGATCCCCGCAGAAGATTGAACCACTTCAACAACAAGAAAGTATTTCAAAAGCCCCAAATCTTTCATGTGAAAACCAGTGCTCTGCTCGGTAAATTTTCACATCGGCAATCAAGGTTGAATGCTTGAATCATTGACAGAAATAATTGAGTCATCCATGTAAGCGAGCATATGTATGACAGGGTTATTCTCATATTTCCTTCTATCGTGTTTAAGATCCATGAAACAATGATGGATTTCACTGTCCACTACTCGTCAAGTTCTGCCAAGCACTCATCTGGTCTCAATCATTCCTTCAACAAAACCCCACTTCTAGCGAGCCCCGTAAATTGTGTCCACTCTCATAGTTATCCCCAGATTTAGGCGATTATGTTACCTGGATTGTAACGTGTACTAAAATCAAAGAGCAGAAACTGCAACTGGTGTTGTATCCTTCCCATCCATAGGCATGACTGGCGGTTAGGAGGATCGCTGTTTGTTGGGGGGTTTTATCAAAATTATAAGATTTTCTAGGGTAGTTTGGTAACGTTCTGTTATCATGAATAAACATGAAACTGAAACTGAAATGGGTGGACTTTCTTTCTGCCCGTTACTAGCTGCTAACAAAGGCTTATATACTCTTACAAATGATAGAGAATGAGAAAACAGAAAACAAATACAAATAACTAACTCCAAACAAATAGGCTTCTGAAAATTCTGTACTCACCTTTCATATCATACCTTCACAAGAATCACAACCAACAGGACACAATAATCTATGAGTGTAAATGAATGAACGCTTGGCTACACAAAGTGCTAAAAAGCTAGTCAGAATGCAAAATTAAAAAATGGCCATGTTCTATAATCACCTTGCTTTTGATACAGTGATCAAGTACGTGTACCTTTCGATAACCCTCGAAGAAGAGGAGCAAGGTATCCAGGAGCATCAGTTGTTTTTCCAAAAGAGTCTATAGCCTGCAGCAATTACTTTTAGTGGTTAATATATAGGTAAAAGTAGAGGCTTCTACATATCCCATTAGACAGTGTCACTAGAATTTTGTATGAAGTTGAAATGCACAAGAGTTGAGTAATAAACGGAAAAACATAGCAGGTTGTTCCCAATAAAACCTAAGAAAAGGTTGCATGATCATTTTGGACTATGAGATAGGTAAGATATCATATGGGGCCAATTGATAAGTTCTCTAATGATCCTACGCTGAAGAGGTAATATATGAGAAATACTGTGCAATGGTGCATTGAAATTGTGTAATCCACGGAAAAGGATTCCTCCAGGATAATCTTTTGATAGTTAGCAGGCTACACAACGAAACAATCATTTGACAGTGGGATTGGTAAGAAATTCTTATCAAGGTTCATAGACCTGATTCTTTGTTTTATCAGATGTCATGATTCTATGAAGCTTGGAAGCCCTAGAAATTTTATATAGAATTCAAGGTTAGCGGATTCCCGTTACCTAAAGATGCAAATGACTAAGTCGCAACTCTTAACTACTAAACCTGCCTGGGTGTTCATCAGTCGTAACGTTGAATGTACCTTGCTGCACTAGGAATAGATTTCAGCAGTTGTGAGTCATGTGACTTATGTTTCGTCAATCACTGACAATGCTTTATAGTGTTCTAAAAGGCGCGCCTTAGGCACCAACCCAAACACCTTACACCTTTAGAGAAAGGGAAGACACCTTCGATGAGGCATGGCCTAGACACATGAAGGCTTTTAATTATACAAACGGACATAAAAGACGCAGCAAAACAGAAGTCGCAGCATAAGCTTTACCATAATTATAAAATATAATATAAAATTTTCTCCGAAATCTCATTGAATCTTCAATTTGTATAGTAGGCTTTAAATTTTGGTCAAATTCAACATTTGACGGTTCAAAATACATCAATACGTCTTTTAAGTACAATTGTTTTAAAAATCGATCAAATTACAACTTAACGTGGATGTTTACGAATGTGCTTTCGCGCCTTACAGTTCAAAGTGAAAAGGGAAAATTAGCGTGGAACGCGCACTTGACCAAAATATACCTTAACGTTCGGCTTTATCCAAAAACCAAAATTAATTGAAATTTACAATAAATTAGTAATTTACAGTAAATTAATGCTACAACTTCCATTTTCAGTGTGCATCATATTATTATTTACGGAAACAATATTTTAAAATGGATGATAATTATTGTGTTTAGTAAATAAAACTATTAATATCAGTAAATTTCTTAATCATACAACTTCTATACTTCTCCCCTTCCTGGAATCCTGCACGTCCCTCCCCCTCCCCAGGCCTCTGTTTGAAGTTCCAAAGAGGTGCATCTAGGCTACAGGAGCCCCTGCACCTGGTGCAACTTGAACTTTTTAGAACACTGGTGCTCTTAGCTAGGCTTTTCATTTATGAGCCTCTTGTGTAGCTAGCACACAGAGGGATGCCAGAAAGACGAACTCGATATAATGTGGGATTGAGTGATCCATCAAAGCATGATCTCCAAAAAACAATAGTAAGACACAGTAATATGTTGGAACAAGGAATACCATACCTCACAAAAAACAGAAATTAAGTCTCGAGGACTACATTTTATTGTGAATAGATCAATGATTTCGTCAACTGCCTCCAGGCATCTGTTGGATACTCCTGAAAACTTAGCAGCAGCTTTAGGTAACTCAAACGAAAGTGCATCAACGACAGCCTACAGCACCAGAAGAGATACAGGTTGACAGCAGACAAAAGGCTTATAAATACATCACCAAAGAAAGAAAGAAAGAAAGTATAACAATGAGCAACAAGAAAGTGCTCTTAACATAAAGAATGTCAAACCTGATCCAACGTAGGGTTAGATATATAAGTCTGGAGATCTGAAAGCACGGAAAATGCATTGTTTTCAAAACCCTTGTTGTCTGGGTCAGATATGGCAACATCCGAGACCGATGAGAGGAACTCAGTAAACTCCTCGATTAAAGCTTCTGACTGAACAATATCCCCACTTAGAACTGCCTGCAAAATTCCAACATTTATAAGTTTATAGCAAAACCCCCTACAAAAGAAGCCAATCGATAGTGAAGGCTACACAGTCGGAAAAGAGAGATACAGTGGAGCAAGATAGGAGATGTTGATGGAGGCAAAGTAGGTGTTGGGAATCAGACGTAGCTTGATGAGTTTCTTCTGCTGACATATTCCCCCTCGATTTAGAGCACTGTTGAATCTTCAGTTATGAGAAGTTTACACTGCTGAGTGCTGAGACCTTTTTGGTCAGACACGGGAAGACAATCTTATTAGAAATATTTGACATAAAAAGCCAATTACATATAACCACCCAAAAAAAGATAACTGAAGTAAGACAGTAAGTAATTAAGGGTGTTTTCAAACTGACGACATTTTTCGTTAGTTTAAGCTTTTTGGATAGTTGTTTGAATAAGGGTGCATTTACTGGGGGAAAAAACAAAGATCCACAATAATCTATACAATAATCTATACAAATAATCTCTACTGGACAAGCCCTGAGTACGTTTAAGTGAGCTAAAGACATCTTATCTACCTTGCCACTTTTAACAATTGCTAAGATGAGTTTCTTGTCCAATTAACAAGTTCCAAACCCCTTTCTAAGAGTATTTACTAGGTAGATTTGCATGATCTAAAGGCATCTTATCCACCTTGACACTGTTAATAACATCAAAACCATATCAAAAGTACAATCATACACTCGTAATACCTTAATTTACTAGTATTGTTCATGTTTTATATCCTAAAGTGTAGCAGACGTCCATCATAGCAAAAGTACATCAAACTAAGAGAAATAAAGTCAAGCATGATAGGCCAATAATGCCATAATACCTCCTCTAACAGCACATCCAATTTCTTTGTACCAAGGGCTATATTTACAAGACAAGTTCTCCATAAGTTAGAATGAAGCTCCGTGACTACCTAATATCAATTATCTTAAGTCTAATAATAGGCATAAACTTTCTCTCTGTCAAGTCACATATTCAGCTGAAAAACACCCTTACGGGTTTAAAGCTAGTTCCATTCACCATCTCACATTCCTGCATCTAATTCTTTCCGATTTTCTGATATCAAACCACGAAATCAACAATATATCAACAAAAATGGTGCTGAATCTCAACGAGATTAATACAACTCCTAGTCCTAGTAATGAAATTCAAACCCTGGAATTGTCAAATCAACAGCAATGACCAAATAAATAACAAATCAAGTATAAACAACTTCGATTCAACAAGTAAGTAATTTAATCAACGAAAAATCTGTAACCGATTAATTTATATTCAAACTAGTTTAAACCCTACAATAATTTACGAATTCAAGTTGAAGAGAAAACTTACAATGCGTTTCTATTTTGTTCTGTGGACGGGACAGGGGGGCAGGTGGCCGGTGCCGGCGGCAGGGGATTCTGACCAACGATGGGCGAGGCTAGTCTGTGTTGTTCGTTTGCTACTCCGTTGAGTCAAGAATGAGTTTTGAGAAGAAGTTACAGCGCGAGAAAGCTCTGAGCTGTTTTTCTAAATTTTTTGGGATATTTCAAAAACCATCCGTATTTACCTTTTTCAGACAAAACTGCCCTTTACACCTCTCATTGAACAAAGCCGTGAGCCACTTCGTCTCCTGAACTTGAGACCAACGAGCGCAGTGTAGGTGGGAGCATGGATGGCGGGGGTGGAAGGAGGAACGTAAATAGATGCAACAAGAGTAGAAGGCTTTCTAGAGGGAGTTTGACACCACTCTACTTGGGGCCTGTTTGATGATGAAGTCATAGTACGTGAACAAAATGTGAGAATGGAATAATAGTAGGCACCAATGTCGTGTAACTCTCAAAAATGTCCAATATGTTCAAAAATGACAAAAATTAACCAAAAAGCATGAAACAACGGAGCAAGTCATCAATAGCATCATTCAATATGTAACAACATATCCAAGGCAATATGGATCAAATAAAATGATACAAACGAAAATAACTCCACAAAAAGCATTCTTAGGTCAGGTTTCAATACGAGCAAAATATGCATACGGACATGAAAAACGATGAAACCAAAGTCAATCATCGATTGTAATTCATTCATCATAGTCAATAATCATCATATCAATCATAAGCTTCAACCAATTTGAGTAAAAACAATCCACAATAGAAAATCACAAATTCTAGGGTTTTCGGAATTTTCGGGGTGGAAAAATCATGAAAGCTTCAATTCCAAGGATAAATCATGCGAAAATCAAGTTAGGAACAAAGATTAGAGCCATAAATCATACCTTAGAGGGATTGAATGCCTTAGAAATGAGGATTTTGAGAGTAAGGGAGAGAAGAGAGATCGAAAATACCGAAAAGAATGAGTGAAGAAATGGATGTTGTCGGGGTTTTTTTATAGCATTATAATGTGGCCGAAATACGGCTTACAGCCAAAAGTTATACGTTTTATGGATAAATCTTATATGCAATACGGTTTACGGCTAAATTCCTGGAGGTCGTATACTGTTGAACTTAACCCGTATTTGCTTGGATGCTCTTTCACTAGGACTAAGCGAATACGGCTTATGGAAAAATTGGGTTCTTCGTTTAATGTTAAAAAGAAATACAGTTTATAAACCATATAATTTTTACACATATCCCGTATTTTATTGCCTTCATAGGATGTCTTCCATTGAATTCTTCTTAAGGTTAGGAAATATACTGTTTATGGAAAATTCAAGAATACGGGTTCAGGCAAAACTATATACGGTTTACAAGTCATACACACCTTACACACAACCCATATATCATTTCGACATAATTCGTATTTTCTCCAATCTGCATCTTGGATCATATCTCGGCATTTTCTTCTTGTAAGGCTTGGAGTTAGGGTTCCTATAAGATATTCAATGAAATTCTTAGGCTAGTAGAGTGTTTCTAAAAAGAAAAAAAAAAGACGAAAAGGAAAGAACGTTCAAAACCATGGACTGCCTCCCCTGAAGCGCTTGTTTACGGTCTTTCGCTTGACCTAATTCTGCTCAAGATGGATGTTCACCAATCCGATACTTCCAATGTCGAGACTTGTAACGCCGTGTTAATTCTTGACTTTCCACAACATACCCCATACTTATTCATGAAGATCGAGGGATCTTTAGCTTCATCAACACAAACTTCTTTTCTGGATATACCTTTAGTGAAGGGAATACGATTTATGACCAAGGGAAATACGGTTTGTGGAAAAAAAAAAGGTCTGCAAACCATAAAAGTTTTATGCTTAAACCGTATTTTGTTAAAATTCTATCTTGAAGTTACTGAAAAATATAGTTTGTGTGCTGGAGGAATACGACATGCTTGGAATATGATTTATGTGAAAAACAAATACAACTTGGAGGCCGTATATGTGCTTAACACATAACCCGTACTGTTCCCTAAAGACTTGAAATCTTCGTCTTCTTCAGCAATCTGCAAAGGTAAATCAATGCTGGTTTCAGTTTTAAATATTTTAAGTGATATCAACTCCTCCAATGCCTCAAGATATCGTAATCGGTTCCTCTCTCGAGATCGATGTTCTCAATAATCGCTAGGATTTCTTCTTCTTCTAGTAGTCAGGCAAGTTGATCAATCCTCTCTTTCAACATGTTATGATTCTTGACAAGTACTTCAACCTTAGTGTTCATAATAACGAGCATATACCTCATTGCACCTAGGGGTATCCCAACTTCACAAATTTCTGAAGCTATAGAGACTTGCAATTCTACGAGCTTCTTCAACAATTAATTTGTGGGGAAATCGATGGGTTCGGGTGTTGGTTGCTAGTGAGGATGATGATAATAATAGTCCATCTCCTTTATCTTTCAGGATATCAACATGCGAGATATAGAAAAAAAAAAGAAAGAAACGACGATCAAACGTTAAAAGAAACTTAGAATAATAATTATCAAATACAACCAACTATTTGCAATCCCCTACAACGGCGCCAACAACTTGATGTAGAAGTTTTAAACCAATGGTTCTAAACAACCTCACCCACAAGGATAGCGAGATCGGATGTAGTATATTGGGTATCAAATCGAAAGGACCATATCTATTTGGATATATATGATAGAAATTACGCTAAGTAAAGGGAAAAGAGAGAGAGAAAGGGAGAGAACAAATTTGTCTTTGAAGGTTTACGAGAACAAGAAAGCAATGATTGTTGTTGTCAAGAATCATGAGAGAAGCAATCTAAGAAAACAAGTATCACCACTATGATAGATGAAATATAATCATATATATGAATATAGCTGAACATAGATCATGCGAATATGAAGGTAACCATCAAATATAACCTTTGGTATAGACAAACAAAGACCGTGTTCTCCAACTTGATTGCACTTTGTCGTCAACAGTTGTGTCAAGTATATAGGAAAACCTATTAAGAACTTAGAAATCCAAAAAGGCCAAAAAACCCTCGCTTGGTAGCACAAGCTAGAAAAGATACAAAGACCGGAACTTTATGTCATATTAAGAAATCCTCTTGGTAAAGATAAAATGACACTCTCAAAACTAAGTTGATATGGGGTATTCGCCTATGTAGATGGTTCCGATCTTTCGATGCCTAAAGACTCAATAGAAGTGCAACAAAAGAGATATGGAAAAAACATTATCTGATGAAGGAATGGATCGGTAGATGGATAGATCAAGGCCAAACCCTAAGCGATGACCTGGAAGCACAAAAGGTCATAATCGAAAGGATCGCCCAAATACACAACCAGAAAAAAGTCATGGAGAACCCTTCCACTACAACCAAAACACAATAGGCGTTCTAAAAGAACTCTAGAGCACCTTTGAGGATTGCATGTGGCTAGTTGAAGCACCCCAATTTATAAACGGCAAGTAGAACACACTCAATAAGTCCAAGTGAGGCAGGGACGGATCTAGAATTAAAAATTTGGGTAGGCTAAATTTATTTTATAATAAATAAATGTTTGAAATAATATAAGGGCAATTTTGGTAACTAGGCCTTTTTCAAAAACTATAGTAGTAACTAGGCTTTTTAATGTTTTAATTAAGTAAATGTACCCCAACCTTTTGTATTTATTCTCAAACTCTACACACTCTTCTCTCAAGGGTACATTTATTAAACACAAAACTAGAAAAAGCCTAGTAAACCAATTCTATTGATTTAAAAAAATGTGTAATAGCATAGCAGTATAGCACCCATCAATTTTATTGATTTAAAAAAAATGTGTAATAGCATAGCAGTATAGCACCCATCAATTTTATATGCCACTTCATCCTCATTGTTCATTTATTTATTTCATGTGTAATAAAAATAAATTTTGGGTGGGCTGGAGCAAACCCCAGCCCACCCCTAGATCCGTGCCTGAAGTGAGGTGAGTAAGACGTCTCTTACTTTAGGTTTTCTCTATGCGCAAGGAGACTATGGTAGACACCGTAGAAGATAACACAACGTGTTTATCAAAATATTATCAATTTCATGATGAAGAAATATGAGGCACAACCTTCTTATTTATAGGAGATGGGGCCGACTAGGGTTACATGTGGGATGTCTAGTGTGGGCTTGCACAAAGCTTGAAAGCTCGTGATCCATCTAGAATAAGATAAGATCTAATCCTAAAAAAATAATAAAATAAGATCTATCTTCTAGGAAGATAAGTCTATTTTGTAGAAATAAAAATAAAATCCATCTTCAAAAAATATTAGATTTTTTAGAAAATAAAATAGAAGATTTCTTCTAAGAAGATAAGATCTATCTTTAAACTTCTCTATTAGAAGACTTAATTTTTTTATTTGTAAAATAAATAAAATTTGAATTTGGGATGATAATATAATTTTCGAGACCATAAAACTAGCCCATAACTAAATGTGTCTTTTTGGGTTGTAACACATAAAATAGGACCGTAAGTTGGGCTCTTGAACTGGTTAAATGACCGAGCCCATGCACGAATCTGATCGGCCTTTTGGTCTTGTTTGGACGTTGTTCCTTCATGGTATTCCTTCGTCCCTTACGTCGATGCATGTTTCCTGCATGCTTATGTTGTTGGACGGGCGGATATGCAAGATGGTGATGGGTTCTTTTTTTATTGTTCCTATTATATAGTAGACAGTTTTCTAACGTATGCATTTCTTCTCCTGCCTCTTGACCCATCTTCTTATCTTGTGCTCTTGTTATGGGTCTTCTTGGGTAATATGATGGTAATTGGGATGTCCCCGCATCTCAATTTCTTTTCAATAAATCCAATAAAACAACCTCGCTTGGTAGAACAAGCTCATTTATCTAAATCCTTTATAAACTTCCCTCCCGTCGAAGGTAAATAAAAGATGAATACGAAGTACTTTGAAAAGAAGCAAATATGCATATCTCGATTTAACAATTCATATAAACAATCATAAACCACCAAGCATAGGGTTCAACAACCCCTTAGCTCAAGTGGAATCAACCATACATGATAAAAGAAGTCTTTCATAAATATCAAAACTAAAAAGTACTTACAAAGCAAAGGAAATGGAAATATAACTCTATTGTGTCGCGTCACGGACTTGGAACCTTGAAACCCTGAAACTCGGCCGGATGCCACACATGGATTCGAGCACCGAATACTTTTCATTTTAACCTAGAAAGGTCTATTTATAATGTTTAGATCGAACCCAAGGGCGAGAATAATATACGGGTTGCAAGGCGTATAAGATTAACAAATAAAACCGTATTTCAGGTTTACACGCAAGTCGTATTTCTCCTTTGTACAACTTTGATAGCTTGGTAAAATAGAATTTTCCAATGTTTTGGTTGGAATCACGAGACCCAAGACTAATAATTTCAAAGATCTTTCGAAGATCTACAACTTTTCAGTTGACAAGATTGTCCAATTTCAAAGGGAATATGGTTACAAACGGGAATCTCTCACACATAGTAATGAATCTCGCTCCAACACCAATGATCTTCACATGGCTCTTCAATTCTTCTTTCTCCAACATAGATTCACCTTCTAACATTGATCCTCAATCAATATAGATATCTTATATGATATGTTTGACCTCAGGGAGGATAAAACTCGTACTCTTGTATTCTTTCATCGTTCTTGCACATTTCTTACCTTGAACGCCTAAAATACGAAAAAAACCAAAGTCGAACCACAAAATGAAAGAGGAAGGATTTTTGCTCTATATGAACACAAACCAAACCAATCGAGATATGAAATACATGAATATGAAGACTAAAAAGACGTATGCTTTGGAATCATCAATTATTACCTTCAGGTGTCTCGTTTATTGCGGTAAGATTCTCACTAACGTTTAACGGAACCGGGGTCATATGTGTAACAACCCGAATTCTTGGAACTCGGGGAGCTACTGGTTAGGACCTCACAATGGGTCCCGACCTTGGTTTAACAACAACTCTACTAGGATCTTACAATATGGCACAAATGTATTTAAATTCTTTGAAAATAACAAATAGTATTTGTATGAATGAACAACACATGACAGCCTTACAAAACATATATATATATATATATATATATATATATATATATATATATATAACATGTATGCCGAATGGAAGACTCTCCCGTCCCCATCTCATGAGTACGTGGACCCGACTGACCATCTTTTCCGAATCTCTCTGCAACTGTCTATCGCTACAAAATCTATAACACGGAATAACCGTTAGCTAACAATCCAAATATAAATAGAATAAAGATAGTACAAACACATCCAAGGTAACATAAACACTCATCATGCTGGCACACAATCCGGTTATTATCTGATAGCTTAGGTGATTCACTTTATTCCATTTTAAAGTTGTGGCACGAGAAATCTAGGATTTCTCGCCTCCGTTCCTTATCCAACTGGTTCGGGTCTAGCACACCTCCGCCGGTAGCATCACCACAAACCAAGTCTCGACTAGTCCCTAAAGAAACCCCAGCGCCCTCGGGCTAACTGAGTAGAATGCCACCGCCCGTTACTCTTAGGCCAAATGTGTAGGTCGGTCGATAATTAATAATAAGTACAACTATAAACACATCATTCAAACACCACTATCACTATTCACACTCATATGCAGAAGCTAGCTAAGTAAGCCCAAATGACTTACCTGAATCAATCTCGACTCTCAAATCTCAACCTAGTTAGCAACCGTAGATTACTCAATTGCTTGTCACAAGAGGCAAGTGGATCAAAACTTTTTCCATACACTTATAAGTCTATGATTTCTAAATAGTAAGATTCTAACTGAAGGGAAATTACTAAAATACCCTCCTAGGGTAGAATGACCATTTTACCCTTGGTTCCGAAACTTCCAAAAGTCCTCTAAAATATGTCTATCCTCTTCTTTGAGACATAATTTTATATTCTAACTTTTAAGAATAATTTTAGGTAGAAGTAGAAGAAACACACATTCTCCTTACTACTCAAAAAGGTAACTAGGATCCAACTTTAGCCTATGACGCGAGCCCCGAATAAAAATATAAAAATTCTAATAAAAATCTCCAAGTCTTCTATGCTATGCACTCTATACATAGAAGTAAGAATTTCCCAAAAATACCTAATAACCACTTCTACATAAATTCCCAAAGTCGGTTCCAAAACTAGAAATTCAGACTTAGCCAAAAACTGAGTATTTCTTAACTGCTCAACCAGTCAAATTTGGATCTTCATAAATCTACATCCAACCTTTGGATCAACCTCAATTTTTTATAGATCACCCTATGCATGACACTCTATAACATACTAAAAACGGAACGGTGGATTATATTACTAAGGTATCTAAACTTAAGTTCAAACATGACTGCACAACACAAAATATTTCCAGCACTTAAAAATTTTCAACAACATCCAGAAAACTACTTACAGCCTCGACTTTAAAAAATCATAACTCCTAAACCTCTTGATGAAATCCTCTCAAATGTTGATATATAATACTATGTAATCCTAACTATGACATATCCGAAATCCATGTCCAACAAAGATCAAAAACCTATTCAAAACTATCTACCAAAACTGCATCACACGCAGTTTTTCTCTACAATCAGCACACTATCAAAACTGCATGAGGAGCCAACATTGGGCACCATAACTCTCAAGCTCTAACTCCATTTCTTCTCAAATTTTAGTATAATATACTATGCAATACCGAATAAAACATATCCGAAAATCAGCCAAAAAGGGAGAGTCTAGCTTACTCAAAACCGGACCCAATGTTAGTTGTTCATCACTTCCGAAAACTCAGGAAACATAACAAGTCATCTTGCATGGCTGCTATGGATGGTTTAAGCTAGAAATGAGGGTTCTCATCATCACTGATATAGATAGGGTAATGCAAATGAAGGGAGGGGAGATGTTTACCCGACAAGAGGGACTCGAAAAGCTCACTAATACGAGTAGGAAAAGGAAGAAGACGGATCGGGATCACTGTCACTTATACGCACCAGCGGCTGGGAGGAGGCGCCCTTGTAGATCGGCGTCGGCGCACCTGCGGATCTGGGCCTGCTGCACCTGCGAATCTGGGCCTGCTGCACCTGCGAGCCAAGGCTGTTTACGAGGCTTACTCGGATGCGTTGCGAGTCTGGAGTAGGTGTTCTTGTCGTTTGTGTGCTGCACCAGGAGGAGATGCAGAAGGCTTCCCTTGCTGCTCGTGTTCCATCAAAGAGGGCATCTAGACGATTGTTGCCGGCCTGCTATGGCGGGAAGAAGATAAAGGGGACGACAAGAGGCATCCAAAGGCTCCGGTTATGGTGTGAGAGACGACATCAATGAGGCTAGGGAGGGGGTGACTCGCGAAGAACTAGGAGACGCGAGGGAGAGCTGCGACGGTTGAAGGTAAGAGGTATAAGTGAAGGGGAGTTAGGGCAAGAGGGACGGCTGAAGCAAGGAGAAGGAAGAAACACGCTAAACTGCTCATTATCGGGCCCGGATGGTAGGGTTTCAAAGGCCCAAAATACACAGCTTCATAATGAGCCCGGAAGGCATGTCGTTGATGGGCCCGGATGGGTCCATTTTAAAGAAAAAAAAAAGAAGGTAGATAAAATAAGGAGTAGTTTGGTTGACTCGGAAAATTGGAGATTAAATTTCCGGATGTTACATATGTGTAATGATATGCCATGCATCTCTTGCCCGCAGATCCCTGAGTTTGCATTGAACATTCTATGGGATTATAAGGAGGCCAGGGAGTTCAGGTATGGGGTGCTTCCGGCGGATCGTGGCTCGAGTTTCCTTTCTCATCCGTTGGATGAATGGATAACGTAGAATATCAAGGTGGATAACGGTCCTTGTGAGGTGAAATGGAGAACTATATTTGCACCGACTTTTTGGTGGTTATGCTATAACATGAAATATGACGATATTTTAGGCACATGTTTTGGTTATTTTTCCCCTTCTTTTGTGTATATGGATATGAGTTTGAAGCATTTATGAGCACATTCACCTATTATGTTGGTATAGAGATCTACACAAGCTTCGTTGTGTTTTTAGGTGAATAAATGCTTGGATTGGAGCATAAATGGAGTATGTAGGAGTATTTGATCATGCTAGGCATCAAGAGGATGCATTGGAGTAGCTAAGGAAGGAGCATGATTAGAAAGCTTTACGAAATAAAGGCTTTTACGAAGAATTGAGACATTCCACGGCCAAACACAAAGGGACCACGGCCGTGGTTTTGTGATTTAATTTATTTTTGGCCGTGGAAAAGTATGTCGAGAGCAAATAAGTCATTCCACGGTGGTTCCACGGGCGTGGAAAGTTGTTCTTGGCCGTGGTTCTTCTAACGGTTGTCACATGTCATATTTGCCACGTCAGCATTGGTTATTGTGCTTTTGTAACCCTACTTTCCTCCTATAAGAAGGCTGAAGAAGAGAAAAATCGAAACATCGGCTATTAGCGCCACATTTACGGTTAGAGAGATTTCGAAGAGATATTATTGCGTGAAGGGAAGATTTGGAGAAGTACGCACTTGAAGATTGCGTACTCGGAAAAGATCTTAGGATTTCATCTTGAAGGCGGATTGACATCCCGATCTTCTTTGTTCCTTGAGATTTGTTAGAGATTCTTATTCTATTCTACATCCATTGAACGCAAGTTGCGGTTTTTGTGTTTAATTAACATTGGTATTGTGTTTATTATTGAGATTTCAAGGTTTTACCCTTTTTCTCTTTTATATTTGATTTTGGATTTTATTATGATGATTGTTGGCTAAAACCCTTAAGCGATTCGAAGGTGAAGGGTTGATAGTTGTGGTATAGATGATGATAGATTGAACCAAAACAGATTTGACCCTGAGAGTTGCGAGAAACCTCGTCGCCGAGGCTTTCCACGGCCTGTTCTTGAGTTCCACGGCCGTGGTTCTTCAAGATCTTACCGTGGTTTTCCTCTGTCGTACGTTCTTTGCTTTTGCTTTGATCCAAAGTTAAAGATTTTCTTTAACCTAGCCTTGGCTTACCTTTTCTAGGTAGTAGTGAGACTCAACATCCTCTACTTCGGTTTCGAGTGTCACAACCTTAACCTTTTTGGCTTATCTTTGATTCCCTTGGGATTGGGCATGAGTATTTGAGAGTTTAATCTCATCCTTAGATCCTTTCTATATTGCAGCCTCAACAACCTTTATAGAGAGAGCCCTTGGGTGAGACTTATGTGTTTTGGAACTTCACCGTACAATTCCCTATCTTAGGTATACCTTTGCAATCCCGACTCTGTCCTTATATCTTTAGAATATCTTGAATCGATTGCCACAATTGGATACCCGAATCTTTAGAATCGTTGTTTTCCTAATTATCTTTATAAAAGCTTTTGTTACTTGCCTGACAATTTGTGAACAAAATTTATCCCCCCAAATCCCTGAGTTAGATACTCTGGAATTCTTGCTTTACTCTACCGATCCGTACACTGGAGGTTCACTTGCTTAATTTTAGTTTTTATAAATTTAAGACTTTGCACGCACACTTTTGAGCGAACAAGTTTTTAGCGCCGTTGCCGGGGATTTGTTCTAAGCCAAATTCAGTTTTCGGTTGTCGGGCTTGCGAGCTTTTGCTCTTGCTATTTGATCTATCTACTTTAGTTATTTTGAAGATTTCTCTTTAGGTATATGCGGAGGTCTAGATCCGCGAAAGACCTCGTTCCTTTTGATCCTGAACCGGAGAAAACTTTCAAGAAAAAGTTAAGGGAGAAAAAGATGTCGGAACACAATGAAAAGAGCCTCTAAGAGGAGTTGGATGAGACTCGAGCTCTTCTTAATACAAGTGAAAGAAGACGTATTGAGGAACAAGTTGTCGCTCGTGCCGATAAAGAGCGAAATCAAGTTAAAATTGGATGAGCTTAAGGCAATGATTTTATAAATAAAATTAGATAAAGGCGCAAAGAGCAAGAGAGCTGAATCATCCGATAATGATGATATGCCGGAGCTGGAGGAAATACCACAATTTAATCCTCGAGCCTATGTCGATCCTCGCGTTCATGCTAGGGATGCGAGAGCCGCTAATGTCGTGGCTGAACCACGAACTCTTGGGCAACGTATGGATCCAATTCAGCAACCACGCCGTTTAGGTGTGAATCTTGGAGATCAAGATGAGCATGACTTTAGATTTTTCGCCCACAAGTCATTACTATGATCCGCCAAAATCAGTTTGGTGGAACGGAAGCTGAATCTCCACATCAACATTTACAAAATTATGAGATTCTTATGGAGACTTTGAAACCTCCAAAGGGTGTCAACAACAACTACAAGTTGAGGCCGTTCTTCTCTTTGAAGGACAAAGCCTTGGCTTGGTATCAAGCTCTTCCAAGTGGAAGACTTAACACATGGGAGGATTAAGCTTCGGAATTCCTCACCAAGTTCTTTCAGCCATCCAAAACAGCAAAATTGAGAGGTAAAATAACTGCTTTTTCTATTAAAACTAACGAAAGTTTGTTTAAATTTTGGGAAAGGTTTCAAGATCTTCTATTGGATTGCCCGCACCATGCCATTTCAAAGCTGAAATTATTAAAGATTTACTACAAGGGATTAGATATGGGAACACAATTCAATCTTCAATCCCTTTCTTGTGGAACTTTTATGGATATGAGAGAAGATGATGCTTGAGATTTTATTGAGAAGCAAGATAAAGTGATTGAGAAGTATTCCTATAGGAAAGCTGATAGTGGAAATCGTGATTCCGGAGAGCCGGGAGCAAAATTAAATCCAGCAGCCCAAGCTCAAATTTTCTCCCTCAACAATGAGATTAAGGAACTGAAGGAAGTTATAAAATCCAGCCTTCAATCAAAGAAGGAGCAGGATGTTGGCTATCTAGGAAGGGAGAACAACCAAGGAAATAGGAATAACTACCCGAACAATAATTGCAACAACAACAACAGCAGAAACGCCAACAACAATTGGATATCCAACCAACAAAATTCCGGTAATCCTTATTCCCATGCTTAAAATTCACTAACACCCCCTTCTTCTTCTTCTTCTTCTTCTTCTTCTTCTTCTTCTTCTTCTTCTCCTCCACCTTTGAAAAGTCAGGGGCAAACATCAAATAGTTTGAACAAGCCGGATAAGGATAGATTGATGTCATGATGGAAACAATCTTGGGGAAGATCCAAGGAATAGAGAGTCACATTAATTTTATTGATAAAGCACAAAAAGCTTTGGAGAATCAAGTATTCAGCAAGGCCGGAGAAGTTCTTAGAGATCAAGGGAAGCTTCCTGGAAATACGGAGGACAATCCGAAAGGAAGGATGATGGCAATTACAACTAGAAGTGGTATATCAACCACCGACCCGCAGCCCAAATTCGTTGAAGTTCCCGTTAAGAAGGAGAAAAAGAAAGAAAAGGAGAAGGAAGATGTCTATGTTCCTTCTCTAGCTTATAAACCTCCCTTTCTATTCCTGAAATCTAGAGCGAGAGCGCGTCTAGACAAGCATTTCTATATGTTTGTTGATCTCATGAGCAAAATGCATATTAACTTACCTTTTCTTGATGCGATTTTAGGTATGCCCGCTTATGGGAAGTTCTTGAAAGAGATCCTCTCTAACAAGAGAAAGTTGGAAGACTTTGGAGAAGTCAAGATGAGTTCGGAGTCTTCGGAACTCATTAAAACGATGACAAAAAAAGATGCCCCAAAGCTGCGAGATCCGGGGTCATTTTGCATACCAATAGGAGTGTGAGAAGTCACATATGATGCACTTTGTGACTTGGGAGCAAGTGTGAGCATTATTCCACTTGCTTTGTGTAGGACGGTTGGTTTAGGTGAACCTAAACCGGTGAAGATGATGTTGTATATGACGGATCGATCCATTACTCGACCCATTGAAATCATTGAAGACGTCCCGGTTAAGCTCGGTAAATTCTATATTCCCATAGACTTTGTTGTGCTTGACATTCTTGCAGATTGTCCAGTCCCGATCATACTCGGGAGACCTTTTCTTGCAACTTCCGGCTGTGTGGTTGATTGCAAGAACACTAGATTGACCTTCGATATTGGAGAAGAGAAGGCTGAATTTGTTCTCTCAAGTTTGACAAAAGAACCAACACTTGGAGAGGATATGTTCAACATTTATGATAAAGAGGCATCTAGAGAGGAAGTGAGTTCGATCTTGTTCAAAGATCTGTTGCAAAAGGTTATCACTATGAGCATCATGAAAAAGGGAACGGAAGAGGATTACAATGTTGAGATTGATGCTTTGGAAGAGTTAGAAGAAGTGCAAGTAGATGAATCCGAAAACTTGTAGATGGCTCGGAAAATGTCAGAAACCACGACCAGTCGTGCTTTTCCACGGGCGTGGTTTCAACTATTCCACCAGTGGAAAAGTATGTCATGAGCAAAGATTCAATTGACATGCAAAACCACGGCCCAAAAGACACCTTCCACGGCCGTGGAAGTAACAGTGGCACCGTGGAATTGGAAAATGCTGAGGATAATTCCGTTCTTTCTACAAACGTTCTTGATTCTTCTTCCACCACTTCCACACCCTTGGAGACTTCCAAGGAGACCTCGAACAACCCTCATAACACTCCAAAGGAAATAACAACCTTGGAATTGAAGCCACTTCCCGCACATTTTAGGTATGCGTTTCTTGGAACTAATTCTACGTTTCCTGTCATAGTTAGTTCTAATTTAAGTGAAGATGAGCATGATAGACTTATGATTGTTTTAAGGAAACATAGAAAAGCTTTAGGCTACACCATAGAGGATCTTGTAGGGATTAAACCATCTTTATGTATGCACAAGATACTAATGGAAGAGGATTATAAGCCTTCACGACAACCTCAACGACGGTTAAACCCGATCATGAAAGAGGTCGTGAAGAAGGAGATCCATAAATTGCTTGATATAGGTATCATATTCCAATTTCTGATAGCAAGTGGGTAAGCCCTGTTCAAGTTGTCCCAAAGAAGGGAGGAATGACCGCTGTAGCCAACAAGAACAACGAACTCATTCCAATAAGAACGGTAACAGGATAGAGGATATGTATAGACTATCGCAAGCTGAACAATGCGACGAGAAAGGATCACTTCCCGCCGCCCTTCATTGATAAAATGCTTGAGAGGTTAGCACAACACTCTTACTTTTGCAATCTTGACGATTATAGTGGTTTCTTTCAGATTCCGATTCGTCCGGATGATCAAGAAAAGACCACATTCACACGCCCATGGGGTACGTTCGCTTATAGGAGGATGCCATTTGGATTATGCAACGCTCCAGCCACCTTTCAAAGGTGTATGATGGCCATCTTTTTAGAATACATTAAGGAAATCATGGAGGTTTTTATGGATGATTTTTCTGTTTATGGTTCCTCATTTGATAATTGTCTTGCTAACCTATCTCTTGTTCTACAAAGGTGTGAAGACACGAACCTAGTTCTAAATTGGGAGAAGTGTCATTTTATGGTTAAGGAAGGCATTGTTTAGGACACTTGATCCCTAATAGAGGGATTGAGGTTGACAAGGCTAAGATTGAGACGATAGAGAAACTTCCTCCTCCATCTTCGGTGAAGGGGATTAGAAGTTTTCTAGGACATGCTGGATTCTATAGGAGATTCATTAAGGACTTTTCGAAAATCTCTAAACCGCTAACTAATCTATTGACGAAGGCTGCTGTTTTTGAATTTTCAAAAGAATGTTTGGATGCTTTTTACAGGATTCGGGAAGCTCTAATCTCAGCCCCAATAATTCAACCTCCGGATTGGAATCTTCCATTTGAGGTCATGTGTGATGCAAGTGATGTAGCTGTAGGAGCGGTGCTTGGACAAAAGAAAGATGAACGCACTCATGTCATCTATTATGCTAGCAGAACGCTAGATGAAGCGCAGCTCAACTACGCCACAACGGAAAAGGAATTTCTTGCTGTTGTATATGTATTTGAAAAGTTTCGTTCTTATCTGGTAGGAGCGAAGGTGATTGTATACACGGATCATTCAGCAATTCGGTATTTGCTTGCTAAGAAAGATGAAAAGCCAAGGCTTATTAGGTGGATTCTCCTCTTGTAAGAGTTCGATCTTGAGATTCGTGGCAAGAAAGGATCCGAAAATTCTGTTACGGATCACTTAAGTCGTCTACCACATGTCACAAGTGACGACTTGCCTATTGATGACTCTTTCCCAGACGAACAATTGCATCTAATGGAAGAGTGCATCGATCATATTTCTAGAGGTAACGAACCTTGGTTTGCTGATTTTGTGAATTATTTGGTTTGTCAGGAAATACCTCCCGGACTATCCTACGCACAAAGAAAGAAGTTCTTTAGGGATGACCGCCAATACTATTGGAATGAACCTTCACTCTTCAGAGAGAGGTCCTGATGGCATCATTAGAAGATGTGTGCCTGAAGACGAAATGCAAAGTGTCATTTGTCATTGTCATTCACTTCCTTGTGGAGGACACACTAGCTCTCACAAGACTAGCGCTAAGGTATTACAATCCGGATTCTATTGACCTACATTATTTAAGGATGTGCAAACATTTGTTGCTTGTTGCGATGCTTGTCAAAGAATAGGGAATATTTCTAGGAGGAATGATATGCCTCTCAACAACATCCAAGAGGTGGAGATCTTTGACGTATGAGGAGTTGACTTCATGGGACCATTTCCATCATCTTGTGGTAACCAATACATACTTCTAGTTGTAGATTATGTTTCAAGATGGGTAGAAGCTACTGCCTCTCCAACTAATGATGCAATGGTGGTTGTTAAGTTCTTTAATCGAACTATTTTCCCAAGGTTTAGAACACCCCGAACCATCATTAGTGACGGAGGATCACACTTCATTGCCCGTCAATTTGAAGCTCTACTAGCTAAGTATGGGGTGACTCACAAGATCGCCACACCCTAGATACATTGTACTTGAAGAATTCGAGGAATTGCATGTTGTGAATGATCTTAGATGGATGCTGGATAGGGATGGGATGACTACCTTTGTTAGCATTAGAGAGGATGCCTATGAGGAGATTACTAGGGAATTCATTACCTCTTTTGAGCATAGCGTCGTTAACTGAACGTTATCCTTCCGGTTGATGGGCCACACCTATCATATGTCTATAGCTCAGTTTGGAGCATTGTTTGAGTTTGTTGATACATTCAATGGGACGTTTTCCAAGGGTGCTTGAGCTAAAGAATTTTGGGAGGAAATTGCTATGATTGTGGGTCATGAGGATCGTTAGCAACCGGCCGACTCAAAAGTCAAGCTTATCTATAGCCTCACCTTTAAAATTGCCCATAGGATCCTCTCCGAGTGCCTATTCCCTAGGACCGAGACTCCCCAAAAGCTCAAGGCTGATGAACTTTTTATCCTTTATTGTATGGCGGCCGGTCATACTCCGGATTGCGCCACTATGCTTGCTTCTACTCTTAGCAAGATCAAGAACAAATCAGCGGGAAATATCGGTTATGGAGGGATAATGACATACATAGCAAAGCAGTTTGGGGTTGATTAATCCGTTAGTGAGATGGTTGCTACGGCAAGGCCTTTAGGGCTTAAAGGATTCATGACTAGGGGGCTCTTGATTCCCCGCAACCGAGGTCCACCCTTTGTCTCCATGCCATGGGAAGACAAGGGAGGTAGAGGTATTCCATGGAGTGTTGATTACTCCATTAGGAACCGGCATAATTGGAGGCTACATTAGTTCCGATGCATGCCAACCTCTTAGGAGCTCCACCCTACATTCCCGAGGAGATACCTGTTGATGATGATGATAATGCTGATGAGGAGATGAGTGGTGACGAGTTTCCGGACATTGAAGGTGCTGAGGGAGCTTTAAGAGATTTTCCGGGTCAGCCGGCGGATTTCCAAGAGCCGCTAGGAGATCCACCTACCAGCAGCGGCCTTCCTCTTCTTCCTCTTCCCGACGTGCTAGTGTGAGTGAGTGCCCTACTTTTATGGGAGCGCCACCGGAGTGGATACAACAACGACCAACATGGATGGACCAACAACCGGAGTGGGTTACCGGCCTTACACGGAGGATGGATGATCTTGAGACCCGCTTTAGTGAGCATGATGATGAGCGCCGTGAAAACGCAAGGATTCTCCGCGACGTTTACCGACAGCAATTTGGGCGTCCATTCAACCCAAACTTCTTCCCGTACCCACCAGCGCCTCCTATGGAATGAGCTGATAGCTTGGTTCGAGCTACTCCACCACCTTTGTGAGTTTCTTTGGTCTTTTTCTTTTTCCTTTTTTCACCACATTAGGGACAATGTGTATCTTAAGTATGCGGTTGAGTATGACTCTCGTTCATGTAATAATTTGACACAATTGCTTCGCTTTATCCATGAGCACTTGCATCTTAATTTTCATTGTCACACGTTTCCCTTTTGCATTGCATTGTTAATCTTTGAAAAACCCATAAAAATTTGAAATTTTTTTAAAATTATTGTGCTTCTAGGAATGGAAATGACCTCCATGATGAATCTACTTATGGATTGAATTCTTGATAACATTTATGTGCTTGAATTAAGTTGTGAATTGTGAAGAAATTGAATGTATTGTTTGATCTTCTTGCAAGTTTCAAAATGTGAAAGTTTTTGTTTAAATCATATTGAGGAATGAAGGTTAAAATCACATTATAAGTTCTTGCGCTTCTTTATCAAATGATTAAGGCACCTCGATTTTTCTTGCTTTTTCTTCTTTATTCATTCAGCCCGTCAATGAAATTTTTGCCTCCTTCACCTATCCGGGAATTAAGAAGAGTGTAATTTTGGCATGTTTGATGTGGGAGAGCCATGAAAGAAAAATAGATTGTGCAATCGAAGTATAGAAAATAGGTTTGGGGAAGTCAATCATGATGATGAGTAACTCGACACCATTCACATAGTCGGGTGTTTGTGTCTTGTCAAAGTCAGATTGAGCGATATTCCTAACGGATTATATATGGTATGTGCATTAAGGGTTTGATGCATCTTGAAATTGAGAAACGCCAACCTCCTAGGCTTCGGTTTTTGTGCACCGCTGTCCATACTTCCAAAAGTAAAGTCGAAAAAGAATTTTGTGCTGAAAAGGGAGAGCAAAACTCTCAAATGGTGGTTGATTCAAGTTACAAAAAGAAAAGAGTTTGTGTTTGTTTTGGAGCTTTTTCAATGTATGATGTTTCTTTTGCTTGACATGATTCGGTTTATGTACATAGAAGTTTTCAAGGAAACATGAAGCAGGATTTGAGAGTAATCTATTGATTAGAGGCACAATACCAAAAAGATTTGTTTTACCTTATTTTGCATTCATATTTCAATCTACCTTATGTTTGAAGCTTTTGAAAACCTTGCTTGGGGACAAGCAAGAGATAAGTATGAAGTATTTTGATAGCATGATATGACGATATTTTAGGCACATGTTTTGGTTGTTTTCCCCCTTCTTTTGTGTATACGGATATGAGTTTGAAGCATTAATGAGCACATTCACCTATTATGTTGGTATAGAGATCTACACAAGCTTCGTTGTGTTTTTAGGTGAATAAAGGCTTGGATTGCAGCATAAATGGAGTATGTAGGAGTATTTGATCATGCTAGGCATCAAGAGGATGCATTGGAGTAGCTAAGGAAGGAGCATGATTAGAAAGCTTTACGAAACAAAGACTTTTACGAAGAATTGAGACATTCCACGACCAAACACAAAGGGACCACGGCCGTAGTTTTGGGAGTTAATTTATTTATGGCCGTGGAAAAGTATGTCGAGAGCAAAGAAGTCATTCCACGGTGGTTCCACGGGCGTGGAAACTTGTTCTTGGCCGTGGTTCTTCTAACGGTTGCCACGTGTCCTATTTGCCACGCCAGCAGCGGTTATTGGGCTTTTGTAACCCTACTTTCCTCCTATAAGAAGGCTGAAGAAGAGAGAAATCGAAACATCGGCTATCACCCGAATCCAGCGCCACATTTATGGTTAGAGAGATTTCGAAGAGATATTATTGCGCGAAGGGAAGATTTGGAGAAGTACGCACTTGAAGATTGCGTACTCGGAAAAGATCTTAGGGTTTCATCTTGAAGGCGGATTGACATCCCGTTCTTCTTTGTTCCTTGAGATTTGTGAGAGATTCTTATTCTATTCTACATCCATTGAACGCAAGTTGCGGTTTTTGTGTTTGATTAACATTGGTTTTGCGTTTATTATTGAGATCTCAAGGTTTTAACCTTTTTCTCTTTTATATTTGATTTTGAATTTCATTATGATGATTGTTGGATAAAAACCTTAAGCGATTCTAAGGTGAAGGGTTGATAGTTGTGGCATAGATGATGATAGATTGAACCAAAACAGATTTGACCCTGAGAGTTGCGAGAAACCTCGTCGTCGAGGCTTTCTATGAACTGTTCTTGAGTTCCACGGCCATGGTTCTTCAAGATCCGACCGTGATTTTCCTCTGTCGTACGTTCTTTGTTTTTGCTTTGATTCAAAGTTAATGATTTGCTTTAACCTAGCCTTGGCTTACCTTTTCTAGGTAGTAGTGAGACTCAACATCCTCTACTTCAGTTTCGAGTGTCACAAGATTTCCTTGGGTTTGGGCATGGGTATTTGAGAGTTTAATCTCATCCTTAGATCCTTTCTATATTGCAGCCTCAACAACCTTTATAGAGAGAGCCCTTGGGTGAGACTTATGAGTTTTGGAACTTCCCGACTATGTCCTTATATCCTTAGAATATCTTGAATCGATAGCCACAATTGGATACCTGAATCTTTAGAATCGTTATTTTCCCAATTATCTTTATAAAAGCTTTTGTTATTGCCTGACAATTTGGGAACTGAATTTATCCCCAAATCCGTGAGTTCGATACTCTGAAATTCTTGTTTTACTATACCGATCCGTACGTTGCGGGTTTGCTTTGCTTAATTTAAGTTTTTATAAATTTAAGACTTTGCACGCACACCTTTGAGCAAACATTATGGAAGTGGAGTAATCAAAAAATCTTTTGAGGTATAGCCAGTATGCCAAACAGGACTTTGTTGTTCTTTTTCAAGCTCCGGAGTACGAGGAGGCTAGGAGAAGATTGACTCAAATGGAGGGAAAATGGGTGAGAGAGGAACGATACATTCACTAGACGAGACCAAGGAGTGGGTTGAATGAGATCTCGGTGACACATCCTTTGCATAGTCATGTAGAGTTTTGTCAAAGCTTCATGTGTAGACTTAAAAATCCGATTTTTACATGTTTTTTCGCTAGGCTCATTGTATTGTAGAATTGTTAACTGATTCAGCGTTTTCTTTTCCACAGGTGTTCATTCCATCACAAACCTGATATCGAAAGTTTTAATTTTATTAACGAACGATATTGTAGGGTGTAGCTATCCCTTGTTAGTTGGCCCCTTGTTGTTTTCAACAAAGGCTTCTAAAAAGAAACATAACACACAATTTTTGCTCTTGTTATAAATTGAGAATAAAGTATATTTATTTATATTAAATAATCTTTTATCCGACAGTGCTTCTCATTTCCACCAACAAAATTATTCGGATTAAAATGTGGTTTTAGATTAAGTGTTAGGTGTAAAAGGAAGCATCTAGATAGGAGAAAGGGGGCCCTCCCTCCCATGGAAGCATTCATTGAGTCTGCCACAACACAACTTGTACTTTGATTCCTCCCTGCAAATATGACATCAACAAAGCACAAGCACAAAACGAGAATCTGAATACGTACCCAATTCAAACACAGACTTTATATATATACATATATAATAAGAAGTTGTAGGCCGGGGTTGCATGAACGAAGTTGAAATGGCAGGTGTGAAGGTTGGTGAGATAGCCGACGTTCAAGAAGTAGCTACAAACAGTAGCATCCCATTCCCTGAGAGGTTCATCAGAGACATTAGTGAGAGGCCTTCTCCGGCCTCCTCTTCTCACACTGACATTCCCGTTGTCGATCTCGGCAAGCTTTTCACGGAGCATGAGACAGGGAAGCTTGCAGCAGCCTGCGAGGAGTGGGGCTTTTTTCAGGTCATACACCACGGCGTCGATGTTAGCCTTGTTGAGAGCATGGAGAGGTTGGCCATGGAGTTCTTCAGCCTACCTCTCGAGGAGAAACGGAGGTACTCCATGGCACCCGGTACCGTTCAGGGTTACGGCCAAGCTTTCATCTTCTCGGAGGAGCAGAAGCTCGACTGGTGCAACATGTTTGCGCTTGCTCTTCACCCCAACTCTTCCAGGATCCAAGCCCTTTGGCCGGACAACCCACCCCAATTTAGGTCCAATTCATTCTTATTCCTGTTTGATTGGAGCAGTGTAATAAAATTTAGCGCTTCCAACGAGTCCTTAAATAGTCTTGTGTTAATATGTTTTGCTTACAGTGAAATGATGGAGGCTTACTCCAAAGAGATAAGGAAGCTAGCGAGGAAGGTACTTGAAGGCATAGCGATGAGCCTGGGGTTGAAAAGAGAGGCATTTGAAGAGATATTCGGCTACGCTGTTCAAGCAGTAAGAATGAACTACTACCCCCCATGCCCGAGAGCCGAGGAGGTGTTAGGGCTAAGCCCTCACTCGGATGGCAGCGGAATCACAATTCTACAATCGAGTCCGACAGCTGGGCTTGAGATTGTCAAAGAGGGAGAATGGATATCTGTTGAGCCTCTGCCGAATGCGCTGGTGGTGAACATAGGAGATACGCTGGAGGTTCTGTCCAACGGTAAGTACAAGAGCGTGGAGCATAGAGCAGTGACCCACAGGGAGAAGGAGAGGCTTTCCATTGTCACCTTCTATGCACCCAGCTACGACTCGGAGCTCGCCCCAATTCAGGAGCTTCTCAACGATGATAACCCATCCAAGTTCAGGAGGTACAATCATGGGGAGTATAGTAAACACTATGTTACTAATAAGTTGCAAGGAAAGAAGAGATTAGACTTTGTTAAGCTCTAATTTGGTTAATGCTTTATATGATTAAGTCGAGGACTTGAATCTCAACTCACCAACAAAGTTCACATACATCAAAATTGCACTTTCAATCTCCCACACATTATTGAGCACTAACTAGTAAAGATTAATATGAAGGGGAACCTCCTAGCTTTTGCTCCTACACTGCAAAGTGGAAAGTTTTTCCAAACAAAATGACAAAACCTAATCGATTGTACTCTACAAAAGTTAGGCTTGCTTTGCTGCTTTCCATATTCTGAGGTTAGGAGGATGACACGTTCACAATGCAAATACCATTCAACTAAACACGCTATCACAAAATAAACTCATTAACTGCTATACACATACACATAAAATTATTATTTTAATTTATAAAAAAACTTAATTTTGATGTCTCGTAATGATTTTAATTACTACTAATCCTAAGAGAATATTAAATAAATTTATTATGGTATTATTAAAATTATTATAATTTAGCCGAACAATTAGGCTAGTATAGGTGATAATACATATTTATTCCTTCGTGCCCCTTTTCTACCACGGACTTTGTCTCTAACTTCGTTCATTCACTGTTTGTCCGTAAATGTGTGTTTCTATAAACCGAAAATACTTTTCGAAAAGAGTTATCAGCTAAGGTAAACCATAGGGGTATTTATAGTTTGACTAAACCAAACTGAAAAGATATTATCTATTTTATCGTCTGCGGCCAAGGAATGGATAAAATCAACATTTTCTTTTGCTATCTAAAAAAATCCTAAGACATATCTTTCTGAGATACGCTTTACAAGATAGAAAAGAGTCTTCCGGAAAATCTTGTCCATACATATATAATATTTTATAACATAAAAAGATATGATCTTCAAGATTGTGGTAGCTTTCATTTTGTGCAACATCCTGTCTCGGTGCACCGCGGTTAGCGTTTCACATAACTCAACGCCCTTGTTTACCTCATCATATATTCTTCTGCAGTACGACACTCAGTCGGTGACCAAAGATCACTTCCTCCTGTGTCATTTCCCTTAAAGTAAAATGTGTGGAAGAATTATTAGAACATTGTATAGTTAGTTTTTTGTTGACATGAAAGCATCATAACTTATGAGCTCATTTCGGAACCCAATAATTTGCTCCTTTTTGGTGGTGACAAACAACCCTAAAGATAAAAGCAAATATAATTTTAAACAAAATAAACTTAAAGAATATATAAAAGTAAATAGATAGAATAATTCCCCTTGTGAAAAAAACGGTTTTGAAATTTCTTCCCAAAATAAACATTCCCCTTGAGAAAAAAAAATGTGAGGAGTCTCCTCTAAGAAGTTTACATAACCTTTTCTTCTTTTGTTGAATGCTGGTGAACCACATGCCTTAACCAAGTATTAAGTAAACTTTTGTAACCTTGTAACTTCCTCCCTTTTGACCTCATCGAAAAGGATTAAGAAAAATTCAAGAAGATACCCGTCAAAGTAGTCAAGTAACAAAAATCTAAAATGGATGACAAAGGGCTAATAAGTCATAAACATTATCATTTATTGCATAATATTTGGAAACAAGATGTTAAGATTGAAACTAATACATCACCAAGAAGCAAAAAGGAAAAGAACAATTGATGTTGAAAGGTTGGGAAGATGGGGTATATCATGACAAGGTGAATCAAGTTGTTTTCTTCAGAAGTCCCATGCATCAGAACCCTCCCTTGGTGGTGTGGCATTAGAGCGGCGATATATCTTTAAGGATAAAAAAGCGAGATTTTAAAATCATGAATAGTCTCATACAAGGACTTATATATGCTCTTGAGAGAGGAGTACAGGTTGAAAAACCTAACAAGGGACGTGACCAATTCAACATCTTTGATCTCTATAATTAAACTTGTATGACCTTTTTCTTTCTCTTGAGATTCAAAGGTAGTAACAAAGGGCTCTTGTTTCTACAATGTTAGTTTGCTAAAAGACTATTGATAACTCCACCTTGATTATAAATTGTATATGTGGATGATGGAAGACTTAACATTATAAGCGGCTTTTATAAACTAACAAATATCGATTGTATTTCTAGATTGCATGGTTTGGTTTTATGTTTGTTAAATGTGTGCAGGCCTTGAAAAACATTTCAAAGGATGAGCTCAGACCTTGAAATTCATTACAAGGGACAAGCACTGAGATCTTGAAGAGCAGTTCAAGTGACAAACACGAAGGCCTTGGAAATCATTTCAAGGGATAAACGCGGAGGCCTTGAAAAGCGATACAAGGGAGGATTCGGCTGAAGGCTTTTCAAAATCAAGATTCAAATCTCAACAACCAAATCAACAAAGGATTACAAGAAGATCTTCAAACAAGATATGAAGGGAATATCTCGGCCAACAAAGAGATTCTCAACGGAACAAAGAGAAGATCTCGGCCAACAAGAAGATTCGGCCCCAACAATAAGATCTTGCAAAGATCTTATCGACGCAAGAGGATAAGAAGAATCTTTCCAACGGATTATAGAAAAGATCTCGGAAAATCTTCAACGGCTATCCAAGAGAGAAGTCTTCAACAACTTAAAAGATCTTGGAGCGTGAAATAAGGACTTCAACGACAAAGATTTCAACAGCTCTTTCAAGGAGAAGATCTCGAAGATGAAGATTTTCAAACGTGCGTCAAAGAGAAGAAGTAGATGAAGAAGATAGAAGATCTTACAACGGCTACTTCATCTCAACCAAACACCGTTTTCCATGGAAAAAGAAGAACATTACAACGATCCTCTTACAACGTCTAGAGGAGTTCTCCATAGAAGACTATAAATGAAGATGACGATTGAAAAGAACATTACAAGCTTACACGGAAACATCTAAGTCTTGAAACGATCAAACATCTTCATTCCAAAAGTTTTTCTTCCTCTTAGCTTACAAAAGTTTACATCCTCAGGAGAGAAAAACACTAGAGCTCCATTGGCATATCTAGAGAGTGTTATACTCGAGTGTGTTTTACTCTATGACGTAACTAGGCTATTATTGCTAGGTTAGTGTTGGAACTAGATCGTAGCATTGACTACAGCGAGAGAAGAAGGGGATTTCTTCTATGTTGTGTATCTAGGACTCTTTGAGCAGATAATAGATAGTTAGTTCCTACGGGTAAAGAAATCCTAGGACAAAGACGTAGGTTGTTAGAGCTAAACTTCGTAAACATATCACCGTGTCAATCTTTTAATTCCTCACTATATCTCGCTTAATTGTGACTAATGTTGTTTTGCTGTTTTGCAGGATATCACCAAGGTTGTTTGTTGTTTGTTGTTTGTTGTTTGTTGTTTGTTGTTTTGCAGGATATCACCAAGATCTTTTAAACCCTAGGACGGAGACGTAGGTTGTTTGCTATTTTGCAGGATACAATCAAGGTTAAGGAGCATAAATTGATATTAGATAGTTGTTGCTCAAGACATATGAGTGAAAAAAGCTCACTATTTTCAGATCGAAAGAAGCAATCATCTAGAACTATTACGCTTGGTGATAAGAGAAAGTGTAATATCATTGGTATTGATAAAATTGGTTATAATTCATCTAACTTTATTGATGATGTTTATCTTATTGACGGTTTAAAGTATAACTTGCTTAGTATCTCTCAAGTATGTGATAAAGGCAACAAAGTGGTTTTTTATTAAGATAAATGTGAAGTTTAAGATAAAATATCGGGTGATGTTGTGCTTACTGGTCCTAGATGTAACAATGTTTATTCAATGAGCACTAACCAAGTTTTAGGAACTAAGCTAACGTGTCTCAAGGCCTTGACTGAGGATCCAAGGCTTTGGCATAGAAGACTTGGTCACGTAAGCATGCATACGACGAAGAAACTTCTTTCTAAGGATTTGGTACGTGGTTTGCCAAGCCTAAACTTCAAGGTAGATGAACTATGTAAGGCTTGTACACAAGGTAAAGAAACAAGAGTTTCATTCAAACCAAAGAAGGTTGTAAGTTCTTCTCGACCCATTAAACTTTTACATATGAATTTATGTGGTCCTATGCGTGTTAAATCTTCTAAGGAAAAACAGTACATCCTTGTCAGTGTGGATGGTTTTTCTCGTTTTACATGGATCTCATTTCTACGGGAAAAATTTAAGCTTTGTTTGATTTTCAAAACTTTGTAAGGAGTTGCAAACTTTGAAAAATTTACCTATGGTCTCTATTAGAAGCGATCATGGTAGAGAATTTGACCAACTTAAGTTTGATTTTGTATTGTGCAAAATATGGTATTTCACGCAACTTTTCAGCTCCTAGAACACCTAAACAAAACGGGGTTATGGAACGCAAGAACTGTACCCTAGAGGACATGTCTAGGACTATGCTTTTGGAAAATAGTTTGCCAAAAATTTTTTGGGATGAAGCTGTTAACACGGCTAATTACATCTTGAATAGATGTTTAATTCGCCCTATTTTAAAAAAGACTCCTTATGAACTCTTCAAGGGTCGAAAACCTAATATTTCCTATTTTAAACCGTTTTGATGTACGTGCTTTATCCATAATAATGGCAAAGACAACCTTGGTAAGTTTGATGCACGTAGTGACGAAGCTATCTTTAATGGAATATGCTTCAAATAACAAACCTTATCGTGTTTATATAATAGATTTACCAAATCGTTGAGGAAAGTATTCATGTTATTTTTGATGAAAGCAATGATGGTATTTTGAGTGAAAGTTTTGCAGATCTAAATCTGAATCAACATGGAGATCATAATTCTGATGGATAAGAAGATCCTAAACCTCAGGAAACGAATGTGCAAGAAAATATTCAAGATACCGGAGAACAATCTCAAGACCTTGAAAAGCATCTTCAAGACCTTGAAGCGACAAACGGCGCTACCAGAAGTTAGTTTCAAGGCCTTAAAACCGAACTTCAAGGCTTTGATATAGGATCCAAAGGCGATACTCCAGCGGTACCTGAATCTAATCAAGCATATGAGCCACAATCTTCAGGATCTGTTCCAACCTTCAAAAGAAGAAAGTTTCAACATTCTTCATACCATCCACCAGAGAACGTGATCTCAGATCCAATCGCAAGAGTTCAAACCCGATCTAGGGTTAACAACTTGTGTGCTTTCTCGGCGTTCGTGTCTCTTGTAGAACCCAAAAACTACGTTCAAGCACTTCAAGAACCTAACTGGATCATGGCCATGCAAAATGAACTAAATGAGTTCGAGAGAAATAAAGTTAGGACCCTCACGTCTAGACCTAAGCAACAATCCGTCATTGGCACAAAAAGGGTATTTCAAAACAAGTTGGATGAAAATGGAAAGATTATTCGAAACAAGGCATGACTTGTAGCTCAAGGCTATAACCAAGAAGAAGATATTGATTATGAGGAGACTTTTTCTCCGGTTGCCAGGTTAGAAGCCATACATATGCTACTTGCTTTTGCATCCTTCATGAATATAAAGCTCTTTCAAATGGATGTTTAATGTGCTTTTCTAAATGGCTTCTTAGAAGAAGAAGTCTACGTTGCTCAACCTCCTAGTTTTGAAAATGATGTATTTGCGGATCATGTTTTTAAATTGGACAAAGCTCTTTATGGTCTTAAGCAAGCTCCTCGAGCTTGGTATGAAATATTGTCCAAATATCTCCTTGAAAATGATTTCAAAAGATGTTTGATTGACAAAATTTCGTTTGTCAAAACCAAAGGCAACGATCTACTAGTAGTGCAAATTTATGTTGATGATATATTATTTGGTGCTACTAACGATTCTCTATGCAAGAAATTTTCAGATATTATGTGTAGGGAATTCGGGATGAGCTTAATGAGAAAGTTAAAATTTTTTCTTGGACTTCAAGTAACACAAGCAAAGAAAGGAATTTTCTTTAATCAAAGCAAGTATACCAAGGACTTACTCAAGAAGTATAAAATGGATCAATCCAAGGTAGAAAAAAAATCCTATGAGTTCCAACTTTCAGTTGATCAAGACAAGGACGGTAAAAGTGTTGTTCAAAAGGAGTATCGAGCTATGATCGGTTCTTTGTTATATCTAACCGCTAGTCGACCTGACATTATTTTTAATGTGTGCAAGATTTCAAGCTGATCCTAAAGAGTCACACTTGATAGTTGTGAAAAGGATATTTCGGTATCTCAATGACACTAAGGATTTAGGGTTATGGTATCCACATCAAAACTCATTTCACCTCGTTGGCTATTCAGATGCTGACTTTACAGGCTATAAGGTCGATAGAAAGAGTACTTCTGGATGTTGCCAATTCTTAGGGTCATCCCTAATCAGTTGGTACTCCAAGAAGCAAAACTTTGTCGCCCTATCCATAGCCGAAGCCGAATACATAGATGTTGGAGCCTGTTGTGCACAAATCTTATGGATAGCTCAACAACTTCGTGATATCGGTTTTGATCTCAAAGGTATACCTATTAAATGTGATAATACTAGTGCTATTTCGATTACTAAAAATCCTGTGCAGCTTTCAAGAACAAAGCATATTGATGTAAGGCATCATTTCATACGTGATCATGTTGAGAAAGACGATGTTTCGATATCTTTTATTTCGACTAACTTGCAGCTTGCAGATATATTTACTAAGCCTCCACCTAGAGATCGATTTAATTTTATAAGATTTGAGCTTGGTATGTTGAACAAGGAAGCATTAATTTAGGGGGAGTAATTTATTTTATTTCCTCCTTATAATGCATTCCACTTCTCCATTTCAAGGTCTTGAAATGCAGTTCAAAGGTCTTGAAACATATTTCAAGGGCTATATGGAAAATCACGGATCGGGTTAATGATTTATATATCTTTAGATAATTGATCATTAAATTATTTTAAAGAAGGATTTTAAAAATGATTTCAGAAGATTTTGTTTTCAAATTCAAATCTTTTTTGAAAAGTGGTTGTGCTTTAATAGAAATGCATGCCAACCAATTTAGGTTTTCAAGGCCTTGATTCTCGCAAGATCTTGTCAATCCATAAATTGATTTAACATACTCCCTTTAAATACAATCTCCTTCTTTATTTATCTATTTTATTCTTCAACTTTTTACAACCCACTTGCTTTACTCTTTCTCTTTCAAAAATTCTCTCTTGCTCTCACAAACGATTCCTTGGCTCCCAAACGCCCAACCACCAGTGACGTTTCATCTCCCACTTCAAAACACTCCAGGCAATCAACTCTTTTCCCTTCAATAGAGAGAGTCGTTCACATCTCCTCAGACTCAAATTCACCCTCACCCCCAGAAAATGTTGAAATTTGTGCTCAAACCGGAATGTCGTCTAACTGGTTCAAGAATCACATGGCCGTTGGCATCTGGCTTGATGGATTCAAAGAACGGCTGCTCTGCATGTGTCAATCCGTCGATATAGAGCTTATCCTCTCTATCAATCTTCCATGCATCACCCTGCTCTGAGGATGCTCTATTTGGAAGTTTCTCAATCCTGGAGAAATTGGATATCCAAGACTAACCCGACTGTTCTTCGATAATCTTACACAAGGAGGGAAGAGGGGAGTTAACCCTTGAATCGGTGGTAAAAGTTAAAGCTATTACCCTCTCTTCTCTGGTTATTGCTCAAATACTAGGGCTTCCCACCTCCACCTCTTATGACCACCCTCCAAGAGCCAAATCTATCAAATTGGTTAAAGGACACTTCCTTCTTCCCAACTCTCATATGCAACCAACCTAGACATCTCTTACCTTAGAAGCCAGAATTATTTTTGCTGTAATTGTGAGATGTCTTGTTCCGAGAACAAACTGCAGGGATTTGCTGACCCCTCAGTCGTTTAAGTTGTTGTATCATGTGTTGAATGGTTTAGATGTCGACCTTCCTAGCCTCATCCTCAACCATCTGCTTCACATGATCAATACCACCAGTGACACCCCTCTCCCTTTTGCTAATCTTCTCCCAAAAATATTTCGATACGTCTATATTGAAATTGCTGATGAGGAAACACAAATAGTTTCGGGGAAGATTGATGAGGATTGCTTTGAGAGTTTGGGCATTGAAAAAACTCTCACTAGAGAGTGGATTTCGAAGGAGCAGGGTGTTGGTTCATCTTCAACAACCCAGAGGCTTGATGTAGTAGAGTTTAGGCTGGAGACATTGAGGAAAGATATGGTGGATTTTCGGTCCGAAATAATTGACAAACTGATGCCTCACGGGACTTGCTGGCGATCATGAACAACAACATTAATTAGATGTTTAATCTGAATGCACTCACCTACACTTCTACAAGAAGCATCAAACCCCTAACAAAGGATGATGCTAAGACTACCAGGGAACAAGGTGCAGAGGTGATACTTCAATGTTACAAAACAGTCAAAAGTCGCCCAATTCGTCAACCTTTTTGCTAAGGAACCAGATATTCTAATTATCGAGGAGTTTGGCATGGTGAAATAGTACAAGAATCTGAAGGATGACGAAAGAGTGGATTAGTACATGAAAACATCGCCCTGGACGATGCCCATGCCCGATGGAGGCAAAAGTGCTACAATGATATACGAGGAAAAGGGCACAAAAACCCAAAGTGGTACTAGGAATGAATTGCAAAGTCTTGAAACTAGTTTCAAGGCCTTTACATTCATTTCAAGGCCTTGATATGGATTTCAAAGCCCCCTTGGTTTTGATTTCAAGGCCTTGATAACCGTTTGTGGGACTTCATTTTTAAACTGTTTTGTGGTTTTAGGAAATACATTTCGTGTGTCTGTAATACATTTTAACTCCCGTATTTTTATGGTTTGTCTCCCTTGTTGAAAGATAAAGGGGGAGAAATTAAATATGTGTGTGTTGATCCGATATTTCTGCATTTTGCATTTTTTCGATATTATTGTATATGTATCGGTAACATTAAATGCGGGTACGGTATTTGTTTTTTCTTCCATCAAGGGGGAGATTGATAACTCCACCTTGATTATACATTGTATATGTGGATGATGGAAGACTTAACATTATAAGCGGTTTTATAAATTAACAAATATCGATTGCATTTCTAGATTGCATGGTTTGATTTTGTGTTTGTTAAATGTGTGCAGGCCTTCAAAAACATTTCAAAGGATGAACTCAGGCCTTGAAACTCAATACAAGGGACAAGTACCGAGATCTTGAAGATCAGTACAAGGAACAAACACGAAGGCCTTGGAAAGCAGTTCAAGGGATAAACGCGCAGGACTTGAAAAACAATACAAGGGAGGATTCGGCTGAAGGCTTTTCAAAATCAAGATTCAAATCTCAACAACCAAATCTACCAAGGATTACAAGATCTTCAAAGAAGATATGAAGAGAAGATCTCGTCCAACAAAGAGATTCTCAACGGAGCAAAGAGAAGATCTCGACCAACAAGAAGATTCGGCCCCAACAATAAGATCTTGCAAAGATCTTATCGACGCAAGAGGATAAGAAGAATCTTTCCAACGGATTATAGAAAAGATCTCGGAAAATCTTCAACGGCTATCCAAGAGAGAAGTCTTCAACAACTTAAAAGATCTTGGAGCGTGAACTAAGGGCTTCAACAACAAAGATTTTCAACAACTCTTTCAAGGAGAAGATCTCAAAGATGAAGATTCTCAAGCGTGCGTCAAAGAGAAGAAGTAGATTTAGAAGATAGAAGATCTTACAACGGCTACTTCATCTCAACCAAACACCGTTTTCCATGGAAAAAGAACATTACAACGACCCTCTTACAACGGCTAGAAGAGTTCTCCATATAAGACTATAAATGAAGATGGCGATTGAAGAGAACATAATAAGCTTACACGGAAACATCTAAGTCTTCAAACGATCAAACATATTCATTCCAAAATATTTTTTTTCCTCTTAGCTTACAAAAGTTTACATCCTCAGAGAGATAAAAACACTAGATCTCCATTGGCATATCTAGAGAGTGTTATACTCGAGTGTGTGTTACTATGTGAAGTAACTAGGCTATTATTGCTAGGTTAGAGTTGGAACTAGATCGTAGCATTGACTACAGTGAGAGAAGAAGGGAATTTCTTCTAGGTTGTATGTAGGACTCTTTGAGCAAATAATAGATACTTAGTTCCTACGAATAAAGAAACCCTAGGACGAAGACGTAGGCTGCTAGAGCTGAACTTCGCAAACATATCATCGTGTTGATCTTTTAATTCCGCACTATATCTCGCTTAATTGTGACTAACGTTGTGTTGCAGGTTTTAGAAGTCAAGGCCTTGAAATCACTTTCAAAGCCCTTGAAAACTAGTTTTGTCACAAAGAGCACATATCGACTTCATGGCCTTGAAATCAATTTCAAAGCCTCGAGATAGGTTTTTGCGAAAAGTTCCCATACTCTATTCAACCACCTTTCTAGAGTATTTATATCCTTAATATTCACCTATGTGGTTCTTCAATTATGATATAGATCAATGTCGTTGCTCTCCCGCCCAAATATAACATTATTGATAGAGATAATCTGATTTGTGAGAACAAGATGAAAATTTGAGTGGGGGAGCCATTTTCTTCAATCATAGAAGTTTTGGTTTGAAAGATATCTCACTCAAATGGGATTGAGATAGGCATGGAAATTAGTCTCTTCTTTTTATAATGCTTCACTATGGGATGAGAGAGAAAGACTGATGATAACAAATCTTATGTAGCATTTTATCTTCTCATAATAGATAATAGCGGGATATCTTTAGTGTTACAAGATATCCAAAATCCTAGAAGATCTTCGGAATGAGAAATCATCATGTAACCGTTGCTTCCAATTATAATGATATAGGGAGAATATGGCCGAAAGCTAATGCACGGGGTTAGTTACCCGGTCAGAAGTAATTGAGAAACATATGTAATAATCTAATGTTGATATAGGTAAGGAGAAATTTTTCAATCAAGGGTGAATGTCATCATGTGACGACAAGTTAAAGGCTCATTAAGATTAAATTACCTTAAAATAGCTTTCGGACGGTTTTAAAATCAATCATCATTCGGGCTTATGAAGAGGGGTAGATTATTAGATCGATTATTTTAGGCCAAACATGAATCATGATGCATATAATACAAGAAAGAACTAGAAACAAAGCAATGTACATAAATGATAACACGAGAGAAAAAAATTTGTGAGGTATCATGCTAGAAGGAAGTCAATTACCTAGTGTTGTGAAGAGTGTCATCCTTTGTTAATAATCAAGTTTCTATTCAATCATCGAAGGAGAGCGCAACAATTCTTCTAGGGATGATCAAGCTTGATCAATCCCAAGTTCATTATGTGGTGCTCAAAGGGTGTCCGGTTCAAAGCTTTGGTGAATATGTCAGCGGTTTGATCTTTTGTCTAACAAAGTTCCATTCAAATTAATCTTTTCTCAAAATTATCACGCAAGACGTGATATCATATTTCAATATGTTCGGTTTTAGAATATTGCATAAGATTTTTAGAAATATTGATAGCACTTGTATTATCACAGATAATAGAAATATAGTTGTAAGAGAGATAGAAATCACCAAGTTGTTGCTTGAGCCATAGTAATTGAGCACAACACGAGGCAATAGATGTACTCAATCAAATTCAATTGTTGAGAGAGAAACTGAATGTTGTTTCTTTAATTCCCATGAGATTAAGTAGGGAGCAAGGAACTGGGCAGTCCTAGAGGTACTTTTTTGATCAAGCACATTTCTAGCATAGTTAGTATAAGAGAGCTCCATAAGATTGAATGAGTAGAGTCGGGGATACCATAGGCATAGATCATTAGTTACGTTGAATGTTGTTTCTTTACTATTATTTTAGTTTCTTAATTAATTTGTCAAAGTGAAACATCGTCTTCCATGTGTTTGATATTGACTACCTATACTATAGTGAATCTTGTTATTCGCGAGATTATACGCTCACACTTCATCCCTCATCAGGTAGATTAAAATAATAAAGTAAGGATCTAAGAATGGTGGTTAGTCCTATCAATATGTGGTGCTTAACTAGTTTATAGGGCCGATTCAATCACATTAGACATAAGCATGCTTTTGGTGGTTTCATCAAGTATTCCACTAACCATGTCAGATCTTGGAATGGTTCAGTCAATCCGCATATACATTGTCATGGTTAATGAAAATCAAAAGAACCTAAATAACTAAAAGGATGATCATATTTTTCAATTGGATCATGTTCTAACATTAGCCATAAATCAAGATAACTAATAATTTCATCGAGGAAGTTCAATACATTAGGAATTAAAATATTGTTTTCTGCTTAGACAACTCCTAATTCATATTCTAATTCTCTAACATGTCAACTCATCTAGGTTTTTACCTCTCGGCTAAGACCTAAATGAAGAACTTAAAAATTATAGCACACATTCAAGTAGTTACCATTCATAAGATATAATCAAGGAAATCTTACTATAAATCAACACATGTGAAAATCCAAGAATATAGTTAAAAAATATTATATAACAACCCGAATTATATTAAATCGCTAAAAAATGTTACCATGTAAGTTTATATAATTATTTATGGAAAAGTCTTTGATATGTTTATATTTATAATTGAGTCGGAGCCCTAAGTTTCACAATTATATGAATTGAAGTGGTACTATTTTTATTTCAACAAAGTGGTCTTTTTGACAATTGTGGGGTGCATCATGATATTGGTAATGTTAGTAGATGAAAGAATTAATATATTTATTACAGATTATGATGTCTACTTCCATTTATCTCATTTTTAAGGATTCAAGACAAATTATGAAACGTTTAATATTAAAAGACTCGTAGAAATGCAACACCAATCTCATTCTTATCATTTGTTGACGATATAATTATCTTCACTAAAGCAAACACTAACTCTTGTCTTAGAACCAAGGAAATCCTCGAAACATACTGCTCAATCTCTGGACAAAAGATCAATTACCTCAAATCTGCCTTCCAAACTACAAAAAACAGAAGCGATACATGCATCACAGAACTAAAAAACATATTAAGTATGGATCACACAACTACTCTTGACAACTATCTTGGTTGCCCAATTGTTAATAGTAGAGTCAATAAAGAGACATTTAACAACATTAATAATAAAACTAAGCAATAAATCTGTAAATGGAAAGCAAACTCCCTCTCACAAGAAGGCAGAAACATACTTATAAAGCATAACTTAGCAACCAAACCATCCTTTGTAATGCAAAGCTTTATGCTACCATTGCATAATTTTAACGAACTCGATAAAACGTATAAAAATTTCTTTTGGAACAAAGGCGAAACTATAGACCAATGATAAGCTGGGATACAATTTGTAAACCAAAAAGAAACGGCGGACTCGGATTAAGAAAATCCCTTACCAATCTAATCAATTCACATATTAAAGTCAACCATTTCATCAAATCAAACGAATGGATACCAATAAAATTGAAAATGAACTACAAAATATCATCAGCCCATCAATCAGGAAAAAAATTATGGAAATAATTATCCCAACAATCAAAATACAAGACAGGTTATACTGGAGAAGTAGTTCGAATGGTTGGTTCTCCACAAAATCAGCTTCGGAAATGATTGAGAAAGAATCTGGTTGGCTTCTTGACTATTTTTGCGAATGGATATGTATTTTAGACACCCAACCAAAAATTAAAAACTTCATATGAAAAATCTCAAGAAACGGTCTCCCTACTAAAACAAAACTTAACGAAAGAAGAATTGCGGTTACAAACAACTGTGAATTATGCAATCACCATCTCAAGGATCTTCTTCACATTCTTTTTTATTGCCCCTACACTAAAAATATGATTGCGAGAATTGATGATTCCATCCTAACCAACCTCAATAACATTAGTACAGAAAACAAACAAATCCATGAAATATTACAAGAGATAAAAAGATCGGTATTAACAACTTTACTCGCCTTGCAACTATTTGGTGGAGTATTTGGTTCTTCGGGAATAAAACCATCTTTAATAACGATGTTATTGGACCGGGCCATGATATCGTAAACTTCATCAAAAACCAACTGAATAATTGGAAAACTCGTATTCGGAGGAGGACGAGTACGACTTTAAATACACCCCAAAAAACAACAAATCCTCTACAAGGAAGAAAAATAACATAAAATGGGACAAACCAAAACCTGGATTCCATAAACTCAACTTTGATGGATCAAAACTCGATTCGAGCATAACGTCTATTGGTTATGTTATTCGAAAACATTACGGCAAAGTTATCAGTTTGAACGCTAGGAAAAACAACTTTAACTCAGTAATCAAAGCAGAAGCTTTTGCTCTAATAGCTGGACTAAAAGAAGCAATAAGGTTAAATATAAAAAAGATCGAAATTGAGGGTGATAACCTTTTGTATTAGCAAGGCACTTCAAGGACTTTGGTGTTGTCCCTGGGAGGTCGAAATGATCATACCTGACTCTATACTGGATCTTCGCTTCTTTGAGGAAGTCCGCTTCTTTGAAGAAGTCCAGGTCAGACATGTGTTCAGAAAAATCAATTGTGTTGCTGACCGATTGACCCATTTGGAAATTTCGAACCCCAACACACCCTTTTCTAACGATTCCGAACTTCGTGTTCTCATCCTCAAGGATGCTTTAGGGTGGACTAACCGCTTTCCGTTTTTTAAAAAAAAGACTCGTAGAAATGTGAGAGTTCGATCTTCCTTAAGGTCATGAGTCACATTACAATATCATACATGACTAGAGATCAACGAATCAAGCATCATATCATCGGGTTTAACTTTGAGAAATGAATAAGCCCTCAACGAACATAAAAGCATACCAAATGGTCTACCAAACGGGTAGGGAGCGAGGACAAGATGGGGACTCCAACCGCCTTTATGCCATGCCTTGGCCGTTTTGATCGGCCCATGTCTAGACATGGTGTTATCTCATCCCTAGACCGTCTCACAGCCGTTTCCCAAGCCGTTTGGGCCCCGATAATGCTTTCAGATCTTGTTCGACGATCTATCTTTTACTTGGTGATGCGTCCTTGGACACGTCAAGGAAGAATTCTTGATCTAGATAAAGCTAAAGCTTCAACTTCTCCATAGTTGATGTGCGGATGCGTTCGAATGTTTGAATAGGGGTTGTGGAAGCTTAGAGATGGAGGTGGAAGTTGATGGGTTGATTCGATCTAGATTGATCGATCAAGCCTTGAAGTGAATCGGTTGAGTTGATTCTTTGAAAATCCTCGAATAAGGATGAGTTTGGATCGAAGATCCAAAGAAGAATTTGAGAGGAGGAAGATTTGATGCCCAAAATCAAGAATGAGGAAATACTCTCAATAATATTTCATTAAAAATGAACATGATTTACAAAGAAAAAATTGCTAAAATGAGGTATCTTTTGTAACTTGTTGCCTGACTAGGCACCTAATTTTCTCAATTAAAAAATAAAGGTCAAATTGAGTGGATATGGCTGAAAATAAGTAACTGTTTGAATATTATTTATTTGTAACTATCCAATTAATGATAACCGTTTGAATATTAAAAGGAAACCGTATTTTGAAGATTCTGCAAATCTATTAAACGCATTCTTTTCTATCAATCACATTTATCAATCCCGTATTCGAAGCACACACAATCCCTCTCTTCTCTCATGTTCGCTATTGTTACCGTTTGAAGCTATTCGCAACATTCATAATCAACGCCGTCTATTCTATCTCCTTCACCATTGTTACAAGTCTCGCTTCTTCATCTTCATCGTCTATCATCGACTACAAGAAGGTTAGTTATCCAACCCGATTATTTGATTAATCCTTCACATTACTTGTTTATATGAGCCGGATTCGACAATATGTTCATGTGAGTTCGAAAAGTGGGTTGTGAACAAAGTATTCAACACTCAGTCACTATGCAATTTGGTTTATTTGATGTTGAAGACCTAATTTCCAAAAATCTGTGTAAACCCAATACAGAACCAAGGTACAAATCTTTAAATCTGACATTTTCAAATGCCGAATATGGTGTTTCTTCTTAATCTGAGTTAGGTTTGTTATCCAAAAATCATTTAATTTGGGAAATCAGTTGAAGTCCGTTGTTTCATGTTTGTAATCATGTACATCTGTTTAAGGAATAGGTACTTTAGTGTAGTTTTATGTATGTGCATGTAAAAAATCGAGATTGAGTAATATGAGAATGGAAAGATCACCATATATAATATGTATCAACAATATAGATTATGTACATTTGTGATAACATGATATATGACGTAGTTTAGATGTGCATATAGGTAGTTTTTCCCTTTCTTTTGAGTACAAGGACATGCTTTCGTAGCACTTATCGAGCATATTTACCTATTATCTTGGAATCGAGATCTACACAAGCTTTGTTGTGATTTTAGGTGAATTGGAGTAGAAAGGGAGCATTCACTGAACATTCACTAGTACAAAACCCCCCCCATAGACCTCGCTTACGTTGGAGCGGTTTATAAAAACCGTGATAAAAGTCATTTTCGGACCACGGTTATGTATAAAACCGTGGTTAATTATTTTTATTTTTATTTTTTAAAATTCGGACCCCGGTTATATTAAATAACCGAGATATAATATTGATTTTTTTGGCTTAGAACACGGTTATTTTTATGAACCGGGTCAACAATATTCTCGGACCTTGGTTTTCTGATAACCGTGGTATAAGAAAAAGCCCTAGCGTTCCTCAGCCCCGCTTATTCAATCGATCGATCGAATTACTCTCTCATCAGGTACCCTAGCGTTCCTCAGCCTCGCTCCATGCCGGCCTTCCTCAGCCTCGCTCCATGCCGGCCTTACTCAGCCTCGCTCCATGCCGGCCTTACTCAGCCCCGCGTTCCTCAACCTCGCTCTAGGACGGCGTTCTTCAGCCTCGCTCCAGGCCGGCGTTCTCCAACCTCGTTCCCAACCGGCGTCCTTAAACCTCGCTCCATGATGGCGTCCAAGTCAATCTGCTCTCACTCAGTCTCATCAGCAGCTTGGACAACATTTCTTCTTCTCTTCTTCAGTTTTCATTCTTCCAGCAAGGAAGCAACTCAACAACACTACAGGTAAGATCTTTAACTTCGAAATTGATGACTATATTTCTGTCTATTGAATGCTTGAGTGAGTAATCGATCAAAATTTTTGTCTTCTGGTTGTTTTTTTTAACATGAATTTTAAGCTTGACTATGTCTGTGTCTGCTGAATACTTGAGCATTACTTTCATCGCTGGAACAAATTTAGGTGTTGCTATGAGTTTAGTCCAAGCACTACAAGTGTTGCTTGCAGTTGTTCCTCATATTTCTCTAAATCAGATTGATAGTAGATATGTTGATATGTTAGACATTACACAAGTTTTTCTTTCAGTTTAAATTGATTGGTCTTACTTTTCCCTTTAAATCAGATATTAATAGATCATAGCTTAGACATCACTCATACTTTGTTATAACTTATGGGCATTGTACAATAAATTATATGCTTGCATTTGATTGGTGTTTTCCGATGATCTTAGATTCACTCGTACTAGCATATTTGAATTAGGGATGTGAGATCATAAAGTGGTATTTACCCTTTCTAGTTTAAAACAGACTAGAAAATACATGTTAAGAAAAAATTTGTTATTATAAATCAAATTTTATCCAGCATAAAGATCATAAAGTGGTATTTTGGTGCTTGCAAGAGTGTGGGGAGCTTGCACACTTTCTTCTTATGATTGTTTTTCTCTGTATGTCATTACATCTAGTAATATTGATGCAGATAAATGTGGAGGTTAACTTAGATGCAACTCAGATTCCTCAAATGAAAGGATTTGTCAGTCATTTAACACAAACTATGCATTCTTCGAAGGCCGGTTCTATAGTCATATGGTGAGTGTCATGGGATTGTGGTTGGTGGGTGATTTATAATATGCGCGCTGATATGCTATTACTTTTCACGTATACAGATCTCGTGACTTCAATTTTGATGGCCAACTTCATTTTCTATGATAATCCAATTACTTTCCATATGCTCTAGTTATTCAATTGAGAAATCAGAGGCAAGAAATGCTGAGACCTTTGCTGAAACAAATTACACATCATCAACAGATCCACCTGAGGTGAGTACTTGAGCATGAAGAAGCATTTGCTTCCATATACAGTCATTCATTTCAAAACACAATTCATAACTTCGTCAACAACCATTTTCAGGTTTAGACAACCATTTTTGTTTCACTAGTTGTGGTTCAACAAGGATTATAATCAGATATCATGGTGGATCCAAGCTTGGAAGAGGATGTAATGTTGGGAAATCTCATTAAGTGAGGGTGGATAATGCGTATATACATACATGTACATGTGGTTGCTATTCGAAGCTACCTTTACCTCCTTATGGGTGTCGAAAATGTTAATATAATTGTAATCGTTTACCAAGATTATTCATAATTAATGAAAATGATTGTTATATTGGGACTACAATTATGAAAGTGTCACAGTTGATGGCGATCTCAATTAGCAGGTATTTCCTTCTTGTCTCCCATTATGTTTACACTGCTATTTTTTTTCCTCTGCAACTTTCTCAAGCATTTGGATTTGGTTGGTGTAACAGGAAGAAAATCCAAGGCTTTCGGCTTTAGTTGTTGGTCAAAGGAAGTTTGATGTCTATATGGGAATAGATGTCTTTGGCCGGAACACTTTTGGTGAAGGTCAATGGGATGTATGTACCATCTATCTATCTATCAATTAGTTCTCTATTCCAGTTATATATATATATATTTTCAGGGTTTGGTAATAGTACGTAAAATTACCTGCTTGTTTTATACTGAGTGCCACTTCTCCAAATGTTTAATGTTTTCTTTTTCACTTTTTATATGAATTCATCACGGCCTTTTCATGTGTTTGTATGTAAACTCACTTTAGATGTAAGAAACAAGCTAATTATACTTATTCGGTAATCCATTTACAAGAGTTTATCAATTTTACTCTACATTATATTGTTGACCTGAATATTCCTATTAAGAGGTATGCTGGATAAAAGTAGTTTCTGGTGTTCATATAAAACTGGAGAGCAATTATCCTTTCTTGGCTTATAATCTTTATGCAGGATGCTGAATGTTTCTCTTGTTGGAAGAAACTGTAGCCAGGAAGAAAGGAATGAATTCAAAAAGTATGACAAGGTACATAACCCTGCTTTCCTTCAATTGATAGACCCTATATGTATATATATATGTTGCCATCATTCTAGATTTCTGAATTATTAGTTTTACAACTTTGATTTTTTGTGGACACTGCTTAGATTCACAATATCAGACCAAAGATGGTGACTATATAGCGTGAGAAATTTACTCACCTTAATTTGAAAATTTTCATTGTAGGGCAGATAAGCTTTGATGTAAGCATAATATTCATATATAGAGAGATGATTTGAAAACTTGTTTTACCATGGGAACAAAGATTATAGTGTGTTGTTTTTATTAGCACACTTCCATAACAGGTTTTTCCTCAAGGTTGGGACAAGACATACTGTTTGTGGTATCTTGAGGAATTCGATGAAATCCACATTTATGACCTAAAACTGTGAACTCTATGAAAGAGTTAAAAGTGTTGCTTGTCGGGCATGATATGTCTGAGATTCTCATTCGTATTTTAAATTGTCATCATATGCAGATTAAGTGGATATGTCCTACAGCTCCCACTCGTCTAGTGCAGCTACTTGCTGGATTCACCATTCTATCTCCTCCTTGCACTTGATTATTATGATTACTTATTTGAAACAAAATAACCTTACTAACTTTAGTATACTTGTCTTTTAGGGTTCGATGTAGCATATGTATCAGAGGACACTCCTATAGATGCTGAAGGATTGGATGCTTCAGCTGCTCATATTGCAAATTTGTTGGCAGATGAATCTACTGATGGTAAACCACCAAATAAGTCAAATGAATCAATAACTTGTGCTACACTTGGAAGATTTGTTGAATTCTAGTTTGCTGATAATAATTGTTTTCTTCATTTTCTTTATCCAACAGTTAAACTTGGTATTGGAGGCTTTAGCATGGATGCTGCTGCAACTCTGTACTCAACTACTTGCTATGCTCAGGGAATGTATGGTAACCGAAATCCTTACCCAATAAACATAAGAGTAGTGTTTTCTAGTTTGAAATACACTAGAAAACAGACTATAAAACTCGTACTAGCATATTTGAATTTCGTTAGTTTCCTTGTTTTAAAATGAATAGAATTATAACTGTGAAAGAACTAAGACAGTATATTAAGATGTGTATGGAGTCAATGACTATATCTCCTTGCTTCTGATCATCTTGTTTAAGGTTTTCAAAGAAGATAGAGGAAGGTGGAGAGGGTTGATAAGATGGGAGAAGTCACCTGTAAGCCTTACACATAATGCACAAAACTTGGGTTATGCTTGAAGAAGGTGCATACTCACTTGAAGAACAGATAACGAAATCAAGGAAGAGGCTAAGCAGCAGTAGCCAAAGCTGAAAACTTAGGCTCTGCTTGGCGGAAGGTGCATACTCGCTTGAAGAACATATAACGAAATCAAGAACGTGTGGCATACTCACCTGAAGAAGAGGCTAAGCAGCAGCAGTTGAAGTGATTATTATTGTTGTATGCGTTGAACTAATAGTTATTTATAAACACCACGGTTCTTTGAGAACCGTGGTGTTTTTTTTTTTAAAAATCTAGAACTGGGACCACAGTTATTTTGAATAACCGTGGTCCGAAATCTGTAAATTTTTTTTTTTAAAACAAATGGGACCACGGTTATTTAAAATAACCGTGGTCCGAATCCTGTAATTTTTTTTTAAAAATAGAACTGGGACCACGGTTATTTTAAAATAACCGTGGTCCGATTTTTTTTTACCTCGGTGACAATTAGCGAGGTCCGAGTGAGTTTACCTCTCTCCCGTTAACCACACTTTGAAAACCGGGGTCCCATGTACAAAAAAACCGGGATCTACAACCCCTCTTTGTACTAGTGATTGGTCGATGAGGAATTCATTGGGAAGCATTGGAACATCATTAGAAGGAGTATGAAGTGAAGCAAAGGAGAAAAGCATCGGAAAGGAGGAACCACGGTCAAGAAGGAAGTTCTACGGCCGGGGTTTTGATAATTAATTGAATTTCACATGTGGAAAGAAAGGTCGAGAGTCTCCGTGGGAGGAACGACGGCCATGGTTTTGTGATGTCACCCGTGATTTTCTTCGGAAAAGACCGTTACGTTAATTGCCACATCAGCAAGAAAGGAAGGAGCCTTTTAACCTAATTTTATTTTATAAAAGGAGGTTGACGGCTGCATTTTTGGTAATCACACTATATACGGAGATCATGTTCGAGACCGCGCTAGAGGATCTTGGATCGCTGACGACGCTTGGTATGTGTGCCCGGTGTGAGGCACCTCGGAAAAATCCCGAGGTCCGCTAATCACCAAGGTTTCGGCTTTTGTACACCAATGCCATTGTCTAAAAAATAAATGAAAGAAAAAGAAGAAAAAGAAAAGAAAAAGATGGAGAAAAATATACACTTATGGTGGAGTTGAACAAAAATGAAGTTGTGGAGTTAGTTCCTTTCCCAGATTAGCATCACATGACCCAAAATTCACACCTTTAAAAATGTTTCTTGGCCTCTTCTTTCCTAAGTCCTTAAGACCTCTATGCACATGTGTTTTAACTTAAGTGATTTAGATTTGGTATTTTCATGATCATATAGACATTCTCGATTTACTTTGCATATATGATTTCAAGTTAAGTGTGATTGTCTTTCCATGCATTTATTCTCTTGATACACATTTCCTCATCCTTTGCCATGAACATCACTATGAAGGTGATCTATGACTAGAAGCACAATTGCAAAAGTATTTTCCATTTTTCCGCATTCATAACTCATGCCATCTTGTAGCTTAGGTTTGAACCTTGCCCGGGGACAAGCAAGTCACAAGTATGAGGTATTTTGATGACATGATTTATGACGTTAGTTTAGGCATTCATTTAGATAGTTTTTCCAGTTATTCATGCATGATTTGGCATTAGTTCGTGACGTTTACGCTTAATTCATCCACATTGTCGAAATAGACGTCTACACGAGCTTTTGTCGGTTTTGTAGGTATTTTGTGGAGCTTTTGGACTTAATCGATACATTTGAGGTTCATTCCTCGTGATGACACACATCCGGACTCTTTAAGGAGCAAGCTAGGAGCAAAGGAGAATACAAAAGACCTTATTGGTGCATGCCTTGCACCAACTCATGACTTAGTGATCCAAGGAGGGCTGAACTATAGGAACCACGGCCTAGAGGGCCAAACCACGCCCGTGGTTTCATTGTTTTGCCCGTGGCTTCTGTCTGGACAACCTTGAAACTTGTCACACGATTTCTTTGCCCGACCTTTGCTCTTCTTGGTTGAGTGTGGACTTGGTAGAGCTTGCAGGCTGGCTTTTGGACTCTCTCTCATCATCCATTGGGGGGAAGGAAGACTTGGAAGAAGAACAAAAACACTCTCATTTTGGGAGAAGAACACCATCATCAAAATTAGATCTAGAGTGAGACTTTGAGTGGTTTTTAGTGATTTTTGTTGATAAGCTTTTGGAAGTGTTAAAAGGAACGTTTTGAAGCTGCATTTGAATGGTTGTAAGTCTCGTTTAAACTCTATTCAGCCAAGATTTCTTGCTTTTAATTGCTTTCATTCACCATCTAGCTATGAAACCCATGTATGCTTGTATGATGATTCTAGATCTTGAGATGCATGTCATTGGCTAAGTAATTGTGATTCTAGGGTGATGGACAGTTATGGCTTGGATAATGATAGAATAGACTTGAATTTACCTTTTGGTGACTTGCATGCTCTAAATCTAACCCCTGATCAAAACCACGGCTTGTTCCTCCTAAACCATGGCCGTGGTTGTCGATGATCAGCTTGTGGTTTTGCTCTGTTGTGCTTACATTGATAAATCCGTATGTTTGGATGTTATATTGTTGAAATACTAGTGTTTATTTAAGCCTTATCAAGATTAGGGTAACCTAATGCTAACAAACTAAGTTATGGAAGAGACTTACCTGATAATTCCCGATCTTAGATACCAAAGATGATGAACTCTAGGTAGTAGTGAGCCTCGCAAGCCGCTATTGGATTGAGTGTGCTAGGATTGTTGCTTAGGACTTACCTCCCCGAGACTTACCCGGTAAGGAGAGGTTTGTCCCCTAGATAGTAATCCGGTTTGTGTAGAATTCTCGTCCTTAGCTTCCTAGAGACTTACCCGGTAATAGGACCTTATGTGCGAGATTAGTGGACCATGAGACCTACCTGGTGATTGATCCCATTAGAGAAACACCCTTTCCCAACATACAACAACTTGTCCAAGGTTGATTAGAAGCTTGAGTCCAATGCCATTACCGGAAGTCCCAATCCCTAGAATCAACTTTTCTCTCTTTGATCACATATCTTGTTCTTGTGTTGTTCGTTTGTGTTGCTTGCTTGATTGATAAATCTTGCATGATTCGTGATCTTTGTTTGATCATCACAAAAACCCATACAAAAATATTATGATTTTCATTTCTTTATTTCTTTCTCTTTTCTTAGACTAGATTTGCACTATCCATGATCACTTGTTTGATTTGATTTCACCTTAGTCTTCGTGTTCGACCTCAGAATACTATCCTTGCTACAAAACGACCCATACACTGTGGGTTCGCTAGGAGTTAGGAGAATATATCCAGTTATAAATTGTAAGAATTTTGTGTGGTACATTTATAGTGTAACAAGTTTTTCGCGCCGTTGCCGGGGACTAGGTCTAGATTGAATCATTGTGTTTGATTGTTTATAGTGTAGGTCTTTCTTTTTCTTGTGATCTTGTTTGTTTTGTGTCTTCGATTTTTCAGGAGATCTCTCACCCTTTAGGTGCATGGGAAGATCTCGTGGCAAGGATTTAGCTCCATTCGATCCCGAACCGGAGAAAACCCTTAAGACTAGATCCAAAGGTGCTAAAAAGAAGAAAGGGATGGTCGAAGCAAAACTTAGGGCTGAATTGGATGCAACTCTAGAGCAACTAAGACTTAGAGAAGAAAATCTAGAGCAAATGAGGCTTAGGGAAGAAGGTTTTGAGAATGAGAGGAGACTTGCAAACGAGAGGCATGATGCTTATAGGAGGGAGATTGATGAGATTAGGCAAGCTCTTGTGCAAAGAGATGTTAATGTTCATCAACATCCACCTCCACCACCACCGCAGCCGGAGGTACATGTACGGAATGAGCCAATCATTATTGAGGAGCCGCAAACCCTAGGCCAACGTATGGATCCAACCCAAAGAGTGCACTGTCCGGGTGTAAACTTAGGAGATCCTGCAGCCCATGAATACGATCTCCACCCTCAAGTGCTACAAATGATCCGGCATAATCAATTTGGAGGGATGGAAAGAGAGTCTCATCATCAACACTTGATGAATTATGAGATCTTGATGGAGACTCTAAGACCACCTAGATTGGAGAGCAATAACCACAATGATGAAGGGGACATCCCTTGGTGAAGACGTCTTCAACATTGTCGAGGAAGAAGCGTCTAGGGAAGTTGTGAGCTCAATCCTAATCAAGGATCCATTAGAGAAGGTTATTAGCATGAGTATCATGGAGGAAGGAGTTGAGGAAGATTGTAATGAAGAACAAGCTTTGGATGCATTAGAAAAGGAGACAAGTGTGGAATTTGAAGTGCACGAAGGAAGGCTGAAGAGCTGTAAGAACCATAACCCAGAGGCAAGAACCACGCCCGTGGTTTCGTTAAATGGACCCGTGGAAGATCAAGTCGTAGCTAATTGTACCAAAACCACGCCCGTGGTAGTGCAAGAGCCCGTGGGATCACCCGTGGTTTCTCCAGAAAACCCCTTAGTTGTTGATAAAGCTTCAAGAAGTCTTGGAGAGTCTTCAATGGCTTTAGATTCATCTAATGTGGAGCTATATGGATCACATCCAACCGATAAAGGTCCTCCTAAACTTGATCTCAAACCTCTCCCTTCTCATTTTAAGTATGCTTTCCTTGGTTCAAATTCTACTTATCCCATGATTGTGAATGCATCTGTGAATGATGATGAGCTTGATAGATTGTTGAATGAATTGAAATTGCATAGGAGAGCTATAGGATACACCATTGATGACTTAGTTGGCATTAAAATATCCTTGTGCATGCATAAAATCTTAATGGAAGACAACCATAAACCTTATATTGAACCTCAAAGAAGATTGAACCCTATTATGAAAGAGGTGGTCAAGAAAGAGATCTTAAAATTACTAGATGCGGGAATTATTTTCTTGATTTCTGATAGTAAATGGGTTAGTCCCGTTCATGTTGTTCCTAAGAAGGCTGGTATGACCGTAGTAACTAGTGAGAACAATGAACTAATCCCAACTAGGACGGTTACGGGGTGGAGAAAGTGTATTGACTACAGGAAACTTAATGTGGCCTCTAGGAAAGATCACTTCCCTCTTCCCTTTATTGACCAAATACTAGAAAGGTTAGCTCTACATTCACATTTTTGTTGCCTTGATGGTTATAGCGGGTTCTTTCAAATCCCAATTCACCCGGATGACCAAGAGAAAACCACATTTACTTGTCCTTGGGGAACATTTGCCTATAGAAGGATGCCATTTGGGTTGGGTAATGCACCCGCCACCTTTCAAAGGTGTATATTGAGAATATTATGGAAGTGTTTATGGATGATTTCTCGGTATATGGCTCTTCATTTGTTAATTGCTTGGCTAATCTATCTTTGGTGTTGAAGAGATATGAGAAAACTAATCTTGTGTTGAATTGGGAGAAATGCCACTTCATGGTGAGTGAAGGCATAGTATTGGGACACTTGGTTTCCCACCGAGGCATTGAGGTTGATAGAGCCAAGATAGAAACAATAGAGAAGTTGCCACCACCTTCCTCGGTGAAGGGGGTAAGGAGTTTCTTAGGGCATGCCGGCTTTTACCGGAGGTTTATAAAATATTTTTCTAAAATTTCTAAGCCTCTCACTAACCTACTAATGAAGAATGTTGAGTTTGTTTTCTCCAAGGATTGTCTTGAAGCATTTTGTAGGTTGAAGGATGCTTTGATCTCCACCCCTATCATGCAAACTCCGGATTGGAGCATACCATTTGAAGTAATGTGTGATGCGAGTGACATGGATGTTGGGTGTTCGCTCCAAACGGTGTGTGCAAGCTTTAAATTTATAACCCTAGACTTAAGCTTAAAACAAGGATGCGAACCCGCAGTGTACGGGTCAATCGTAGTAAAAGCAAGAAAATTCCAGGGGTCGATCACAGGGACTTAGTGAAACAAAGTCCAATACGGTATGCTAGTGTTGATGCTAACCACAAGAGCAAGTATACAATCAAAGATGAATAAGATGTCAAATAAGCAAACATGCAATTCTAGGGATTAAAGCATCTAGTTGTGGTTCCAACTCAAGATCTATAGATAAGCGGACAAAGCTGAGATTTTTGCATGGGGAAGGTGTTTCTAAAGTGGAGTAGATCACCGGGTAAGTCTCACTACACACTAATCCCAAACCGTAACTCCTATTACCGGGTAAGTCTCAAGGAATTAAGATAAAGAACTATTGCCTCAAACTAACACACCATCTAAGGGAATAGAATCAACCTTTACCGGGTAAGTCTCAGGCTAACTCACAAAGATGGGATGGAAGCACACTCAAACCCCAATAAAGGACAAGCCTTTATTACCTAAACTTATGATCGTTGGTATACAAACTTAAGGAATTACCGGGTAAGTCTCATCCTAAGCTTGCTTTGAACCAGAAAGGTATAATAAGAATAGGATTTGGCAAACTCTAACACATTAACTCTCAGTTAAGGATCGGATAAGCCACCTCGGTCAGCCAGTTTCCACCCCGGCCGAGATGTTCATCGACTGAACGAGATGCTTAGGGTTAAGGTTAAAGACTCGAACTTTCAGGATCCTACTGGATTAAGATTATTCTATCATTGTTTTTCCCACAACCTTCAGCCAATCACCCTAGAATCACACAAGGAAATTAGCCACTCATCATCATAATGAAAGTATTAAATATATGGGAAGAAGGTGAATATTTGAACAAAGAAGAATTTAATGAAAACACTTCAATAACTGAATCAAATATCACACAAAATCGTTCCTTGGATAATAATCCAACTAGACAAGACAACAAGGAAAAGAATTGAAGACAATCTTACAAAACCCTCCAAAAAGCTATAAAGCTATAGTCTTCAATCTTCCTTCAACCTTCAAAAAGGTTCTTCAACTCTCTCCCAAATTGGAGTAGGATGCGGCTGCTGCGTATTCTTCGCTGTAATCGAGACCGTATGCGGTGTATGCAGCCTCTAAGCATGATCGGATTTGTGGAAATCCAACCCTTTTTATAGGAAAAATAAACCTCCAAAGATAATAAATCTTAAGAAGATATATTCCCATAAAAATAGGTAAAATATATGATTCTGCATATCTCCTTCCTTCTAGAAGCTCAGCCCAAAAATATAAGATCACTTTCCAACTTTAAAAGATCTCAGCCAAGAATAAAATATTCTCGCCGCGTCCTAGGTGTTCGCCTCGGTCGAGTCGGCGTCTCTGGATCGCCTCGGTCGAGATGAATCTCTGGTCAACCGAGGTGATCATAACTGAGTGTAGAATCTCTCAAAACTGGTCCAAAGTAAATCTTTAATCCATGGTTGTGCTTCCTGAATGTAGCTCCAAATGACTCTTGACTCCTTTTGCTCCTTTTTGATGCAATACGTACCATATTACCTGCAATTACAACGAAACTAGGTGTAGACCTCGATTCTCGCAAAGGTAGATGAAATGGTAGTAAAATCACATAATGTACATACAAACATGCAGATTATGAAAGATAAAACGTCCAAACAAACCCCAAAATATAGACTATAATTCATGCTATCAAAATACCCCATACTTAGCCCTTGCTTGTCCCTAAGCAAGTTCCTCATATAGAAATCAAGATAGAATGGATTATAAGTCAAGAAAATCAATGAAAAGTCTTTCAAAAACATTTTATGGTGTGAAACTATCATAGATCACTCTAAGAGAGTACTTTCTGGAAATTAAAAACTCAATATGATCAAAACATTTTATAAATATAGGAAAGTTGTTCATCTTTGCATAAAGTCATAGAATGCATAATAAATCATAATTATCAAAATTAATCATGTATAATCCGATTTAAACCGCTAAGTCAATCAACAAGCTCAAGGTCTCAAGGGCTTCCCAAAAGAAAGGTCAAGAAACGTGTAGGGTAGGGATGCATGTAAGGTAATGTGGTGCTAGAATCCGGGAAAAGGATGAACTTCACTTTCACTTTGACTTGCAACATCTTCCACCAATAAGCTTTGCTTATTTCACACTTTTTTTTTCTTTTTACTTTACTTTTTGGGATGCATGGACAGAGGTGCACAATAACCGAAGCCTAGGAAATCCGCAATCATCAATTTCTTGAGATGCGTCAAACCCTTGATGCACATACCATGACCCGTTAGGAATATCGCTCAATCCGACTTTGGCAAGACACAAACACCCGGCTATGTGAATGGTGCCGAGTTACTCATCTTCATGATTGACTTCCCCAAACCTATTATTGCTTTCTAAGACTTTCACTTTCAGCCACTTCTCAACTTTAACTTGCTTTCACCACTTTGCTTGCTTCCAAATTCCCGGATAGGTAAAGGGAGGCAAAATGTATATGATGGGCTAAGCATGATCAAGAAGAAGAAGAAGAAGAAGAATGAATTGCCTTGGTCTTTCCAAGAAGAACGTGAGAGAACTTAACCTGCGGTGTCAACCTTCAAATTCAACATAATTTTGATAAAAACAAAATATTAAACATGCCAATAATTTCAAACAAAGCATTTAGCAACTTAATCATATCATAAAACATTTCAAACATATAAAGAATTTAAAACCAGTCAGTAAACAAGATCTTCACTGAGATCATATCCAGATAAGTAACACAAAAATCGTTTTCGAAAACTCTCAGTTAACCCACCTCGGTCGAGATGTTCTTGGTTCAACCGAGGTGAAACACCTTGTTTTGCCAGAACTGTCCCGGTCGAGGTCAAAAATTTTTTTTTTTTAAAAACACATTTTTTTTTCGGTTTCGACGTTTTTCTCAATCAAATAACCTGTAAGTATGCATGAAATCTCAGATAAACATATAAATGCAGATAAAGCATGAATATGAAAATATCCGATAAATAATATCATACATCAAAAGTAGTCAAATAACGTCAAGTAGTCAAATAAGTACAAACACCCCACACTTGGGACACACTGTCCCAGTGGGTCGAAATAAGTCTAAGGACAGGATACGCACCGAACATAGCTAAACTGCATGAAGAAGTAAGAAACAGCTCCCAGATAAGACCATCTCGGTTGGCGAAGTACATCTCGGTCGAGGTGTTCTGACAGTCCCCGAGATGTATCTCAGTAAAGCTCGTTTCCTCAACTTCTCGAAACTTCGTTCTTCTAGTGTAGCTCCTGAACTGTGATCCTTCCTTTTGGAATACCTGGTTGTTGTCTAGAGGAAAACAAAAACAAAGCAACTATCTAAACTAAACTAGAAAAGGGAGAAGAAAGCAATACCTTGGGTTGCCTCCCAAGAAGCGCTTGGTTTAAGGTCGCTAGCTGGACCCTTCTCCATAGAATTACTCAATGTACCTTGAACACCATGGAGTGCTCATCACATCCATCATAAAATTCTTCCAAAAAGGTTCCGGTTCCTAATTTCACCGGCAAATGGTAAGATCTCCCACGTACAAGCTTGTACGGTTTGATTCTCACCGGAATCCTTCTAGTCTTCCTGCACTTCAATGGGACATAATCTAGCCTTGCGTCCCATCCTTTCCTTGATCGAGAAAATAGTTTCTCGAGAATCATAGCAGCTTCCCCATTTATAGCTTGGGGATGGTACAGGGTCCTGAGCATGCGAGGGACCCCATACTTGAACAAATAACACTTCGTTGCCTTAGCGGTGAAGCGCTTGTTAACTTCACTCCTTATAATCCAAGGAGCATCTTCCTCCAACAATTTCAAGAGAGATTTCATCTTGATCTTAGGAGGTTCTTTCGGAAGAGACCTCCAACTCTCCGGTGCCTTCCTTTCTTCCACCTTGACCACAATCTCAGTAATTTGGCCAAGGTCTTCTGCATCTTCCGGTTCTGCAGGTTCTTCTTTCATCTCGACCGAGGTCACTTCCACCTCGACCGAGGTCTCAACAGTCAGATCGAGATCTTCCACATCGTCTCCCTCAAAAGCTTCAGGAGAAACTTCTGGTTCGACTGGGGGAATGCTTGGAACGTGCAACACTTCCTTATGCTCCTCTTGCGGCCTAGCATAGGATAGGGTGCTTTCCTTGAGCTCCGTCACCTTCTTCATCAACTTCTCCAACCTAGATTCAAGAGAGTCTTCAAGAGGTTGCTCATAAGTCTTTTTAGGGACATTCAGTTCATCCCACATCGCAAGTTCATGCTGAATGGCCTCTTCTCTTTCCCATTCATTGTTGAACCAGTAGAAGGAGTACTTCTCCTCCAAGTATTCATAATGATCTGCCCTAGCACTTTGTCTTGCTATCCAGGCTGGATCAAACATAGCGTTCAGAAATCCTGAAAACTACAAAACTCATAGAAAGAGTAGTTAGTAGCAACAGGGGCAAGTGCCCCGAAAGCAAACCTTAACCGGCTCGGTCTAGACCAAGTCCCCGGCAACGGCGCCAAAAACTTGTTCGCTCCAAACGGTGTGTGCAAGCTTTAAATTTATAACCCTAGACTTAAGCTTAAAACAAGGATGCGAACCCGCAGTGTACGGGTCAATCGTAGTAAAAGCAAGAAAATTCCAGGGGTCGATCACAGGGACTTAGTGAAACAAAGTCCAATACGGTATGCTAGTGTTGATGCTAACCACAAGAGCAAGTATACAATCAAAGATGAATAAGATGTCAAATAAGCAAACATGCAATTCTAGGGATTAAAGCATCTAGTTGTGGTTCCAACTCAAGATCTATAGATAAGCGGACAAAGCTGAGATTTTTGCATGGGGAAGGTGTTTCTAAAGTGGAGTAGATCACCGGGTAAGTCTCACTACACACTAATCCCAAACCGTAACTCCTATTACCGGGTAAGTCTCAAGGAATTAAGATAAAGAACTATTGCCTCAAACTAACACACCATCTAAGGGAATAGAATCAACCTTTACCGGGTAAGTCTCAGGCTAACTCACAAAGATGGGATGGAAGCACACTCAAACCCCAATAAAGGACAAGCCTTTATTACCTAAACTTATGATCGTTGGTATACAAACTTAAGGAATTACCGGGTAAGTCTCATCCTAAGCTTGCTTTGAACCAGAAAGGTATAATAAGAATAGGATTTGGCAAACTCTAACACATTAACTCTCAGTTAAGGATCGGATAAGCCACCTCGGTCAGCCAGTTTCCACCCCGGCCGAGATGTTCATCGACTGAACGAGATGCTTAGGGTTAAGGTTAAAGACTCGAACTTTCAGGATCCTACTGGATTAAGATTATTCTATCATTGTTTTTCCCACAACCTTCAGCCAATCACCCTAGAATCACACAAGGAAATTAGCCACTCATCATCATAATGAAAGTATTAAATATATGGGAAGAAGGTGAATATTTGAACAAAGAAGAATTTAATGAAAACACTTCAATAACTGAATCAAATATCACACAAAATCGTTCCTTGGATAATAATCCAACAAGACAAGACAACAAGAAAAGGAATTGAAGACAATCTTACAAAACCCTCCAAAAAGCTATGAAGCTATAGTCTTCAATCTTCCTTTGACCTTCAAAAAGGTTCTTCAACTCTCTCCCAAATTGGAGTAGGATGCCGCTGCTGCGCTGATAGCGGGTGTGCTGCGTCGTATGCGGGATTTCTAACTGTAAGCGGATGTCGACGTATGCGGCGTGTCGGATTTGTGGAAAATCCAACCCTTTTTATAGAAAAAAATAACCCTCCAAAGATAAGAAATCTTAAGAAGATATTATCCCATAAATATAGGTAAAATATATGATTCTGCATATCTCCTTCCTTCTAGAAGCTCAGCCCAAAAATATAAGATCACTTTCCAACTTTAAAAGATCTCAGCCAAGAATAAAATATTCTCGCCGCGTCCTAGGTGTTCGCCTCGGTCGAGTCGGCGTCTCTGGATCGCCTCGGTCGAGATGAATCTCTGGTCAACCGAGGTGATCATAACTGAATGTAGAATCTCTCAAAACTGGTCCAAAGTAAATCTTTAATCCATGGTTGTGCTTCCTGAATGTAGCTCCAAATGACTCTTGACTCCTTTTGCTCCTTTTTGATGCAATACGTACCATATTACCTGCAATTACAACGAAACTAGGTGTAGACCTCGATTCTCGCAAAGGTAGATGAAATGGTAGTAAAATCACATAATGTACATACAAACATGCAGATTATGAAAGATAAAACGTCCAAACAAACCCCAAAATATAGACTATAATTCATGCTATCATCTACGCTATTGACAAGTTTCGCTCTTATCTTGTAGGTGCAAAGGTGATTGTCTACACGGATCATGCTGCGATCCGGTACCTCCTTGCGAAGAAAGATGCGAAGCCAAGGCTGATTAGATGGATTCTTCTCCTACAAGAATTCGATCTAGAGATCCGCGACAAGAAAGGCTCGGAAAATTCTGTTGCGGATCATTTGAGTCGCCTCACACATCTAGAGGACGACCATCTACCCATTGATGACTCCTTTCCAGACGAGCACCTACACATCATAGAGGAGTGCATCAACGAGATCTCCAAAGGTAACGAACCATGGTTTGCTGATTTTGTTAACTATTTGGTTTGCCAGGAGATACCGCCCGGACTATCCTACGCACAAAGGAAGAAGTTCTTTAAGGACGTCCGGGAATACTATTGGAACGAGCCTCTCCTCTTTAAGAGAGGTCCGGATGGCATCATTCGGCAATGTGTGCCGGAAGATGAGATGCAAAGTGTCATCCGCCATTGTCATTCACTACCTTGTGGAGGACACGCTAGTTCGAACAAGACTAGCGCAAAGGTATTGCAATCTGGATTCTTTTGGCCTACTTTGTTTAGAGATGTGCAATCCTTTGTTTCTTGCTGCGATGCTTGTCAAAGAACAGGCAATATCTCTAGAAGGAATGAGATGCCCCTCAACAACATCCAAGAGGTAGAGATTTTCGACGTTTGGGGAGTTGATTTCATGGGACCATTCCCATCCTCTTGTGGAAACCAATACATACTATTGGCGGTGGATTACGTTTCTAGATGGGTGGAAGCAATTGCCTCTCCCACAAATGATGCCATGGTAGTGGTCAAGTTCTTTAACAAGACCATCTTCCCGCGATTTGGGACACCAAGGACTATCATTAGTGATGGAGGTTCTCACTTCATAGCCCGTCGCTTTGAAGCTCTTCTAGCTAAGTATGGGGTTACTCACAAGGTCGCTACCCCTTATCATCCACAAACAAGTGGACAAGTTGAGATCTCAAATAGGGAGATGTTCGCTCCAAACGGTGTGTGCAAGCTTTAAATTTATAACCCTAGACTTAAGCTTAAAACAAGGATGCGAACCCGCAGTGTACGGGTCAATCGTAGTAAAAGCAAGAAAATTCCAGGGGTCGATCACAGGGACTTGGTGAAACAAAGTCAACACGGTATGCTACGTTAATTCTAACCACAAGAGCGATTAACACAATCAAAGATGAATAAGATGTCAAATAAGCAAACATGCAATTCTAGGGATTAAAGCATCTAGTTGTGGTTCCAACTCAAGATCTATAGATAAGCGGACAAAGCTGAGATTTTTGCGTGGGGAAGGTGTTACTAAAGTGGAGTAGATCACCGGGTAAGTCTCACTACACACTAATCCTAAACCGTAACTCCTATTACCGGGTAAGTCTCAAGGAATCAAGATAAAGAACTATAACCTCAAACTAACATACCATCTAAGGGAATAGAATCAACCTTTACCGGGTAAGTCTCAGGCTAACTCACAAGGATGGGATGGAAGCACACTCAAACCCCAATAAAGGATAAACCTTTATTACCTATACTTATAATCGTCAATACACAAACTAGGGAATTACCGGGTAAGTCTCATCCTAAGCTTGCTTTGAACCAGGAAGGTGTAATAAGAATAGGATTTAGCAAACTCTAACACTTAACTTTCTGTTTAGGTTCGGATAAGTCACCTCGGTCAGAAGAATTCCACCCCGGCCGAGATGTTCATCAACCGAACGAGATGCTCAGGGTTAAGGTTAAAGACTCGAACTTTCAGGATCCTACTGGAATCTAAGATTATTCTATCATTGTTTTTCCCACAACCTTCAGCTAATCACCCTAGAATCACACAAGGAAATTAGCCACTCATCATCATAATGAAAGTATTAAATATATGGGAAGAAGGTGAATATTTGAACAAAGAAGAATTTAATGAAAACACTTCAATAACTGAATCAAATAACACACAAAAATCGTTCCTTGGATAATAATCCAACAAGACAAGACAACAAGGAAAGGAATTGAAGATAATCTTACAAAACCCTCCAAAAAGCTATAAAGCTATAGTCTTCAAATCTTCCTTCAACCTTCAAAAAGGTTCTTCAACTCTCTCCCAAATTGGAGTAGGATGCGGCTGCTGCGCGTGTATGCGAGGTTCCCAGCTGTAAGCGGATGCCGATGATCCGAAGATGGGTGAATTGTAGAAAATCCAACCCTTTATATAGGAGAATTATCTTCCAAAGATAAAATATCTTAAAAAGATATTATCCCATAAATATAGGTAAAATATATGATTCTGCATATCTCCTTCCTTCTAGAAACTCAGCCCAAAAATATAAGATCACTTTCCAATTTTAAAAGATCTCAGCCAAGAATAAAATATTCTCGCCGCGTCCTAGGTGTTCGCCTCGGTCGAGTCGGCGTCTCTGGATCGCCTCGGTCGAGATGAATCTCTGGGCAACCGAGGTGATTCATAACTGAGTGTAGAATCTCTCAAAACTGGTCCAAAGTAAATCTTTAATCCATGGCTATGCTTCCTGAAGGATTCCTTTTTGCTCCTCAATGTAGCTCCAAATGACTCCATAGCTCCTTTTGCTCCTTTTCGATGCAAAACGTACCATATTACCTGCAATTACAACGAAACTAGGTGTAGACCTCGATTCTCGCAAAGGTAGATGAAATGGTAGTAAAATCACATAATGTACATACAAACATGCAGATTATGAAAGATAAAACGTCCAAACAAACCCTAAAATATAGACTATAATTCATGCTATCAAGCTCGGACCACCGGTAATTCCTTAGTTTGTGTACCAACGATCATAAGTGTAGGTAATAAAGGTTTATCCTTTATTGGGGTTTGAGTGTGCTTTCATCCCATCTTTGTGAGTTAGCCTGAGACTTACCCGGTAAAGGTTGATTCTATTCCCTTAGACTTAAGCTTAAAACAAGGATGCGAACCCGCAGTGTACGGGTCAATTGTAGTAAAAGCAAGAAAATTCCAGGGGTCGATCACAGGGACTTAGTGAAACAAAGTCCAATACGGTATGCTAGTGTTGATGCTAACCACAAGAGCAAGTATACAATCAAAGATGAATAAGATGTCAAATAAAGCAAACATGCAATTCTAGGGATTAAAGCATCTAGTTGTGGTTCCAACTCAAGATCTATAGATAAGCGGACAAAGCTGAGATTTTTGCATGGGGAAGGTGTTTCTAAAGTGGAGTAGATCACCGGGTAAGTCTCACTACATACTAATCCCAAACCGTAACTCCTATTACCGGGTAAGTCTCAAGGAATTAAGATAAAGAACTATAACCTCAAACTAACACACCATCTAAGGGAATAGAATCAACCTTTACCGGGTAAGTCTCAGGCTAACTCACAAAGATGCGAACCCGCAGTGTACGGGTCAATCGTAGTAAAAGCAAGAAAATTCCAGGGGTCGATCACAGGGACTTAGTGAAACAAAGTCCAATACGGTATGCTAGTGTTGATGCTAACCACAAGAGCAAGTATACAATCAAAGATGAATAAGATGTCAAATAAGCAAACATGCAATTCTAGGGATTAAAGCATCTAGTTGTGGTTCCAACTCAAGATCTATAGATAAGCGGACAAAGCTGAGATTTTTGCATGGGGAAGGTGTTTCTAAAGTGGAGTAGATCACCGGGTAAGTCTCACTACACACTAATCCCAAACCGTAACTCCTATTACCGGGTAAGTCTCAAGGAATTAAGATAAAGAACTATTGCCTCAAACTAACACACCATCTAAGGGAATAGAATCAACCTTTACCGGGTAAGTCTCAGGCTAACTCACAAAGATGGGATGGAAGCACACTCAAACCCCAATAAAGGACAAGCCTTTATTACCTAAACTTATGATCGTTGGTATACAAACTTAAGGAATTACCGGGTAAGTCTCATCCTAAGCTTGCTTTGAACCAGAAAGGTATAATAAGAATAGGATTTGGCAAACTCTAACACATTAACTCTCAGTTAAGGATCGGATAAGCCACCTCGGTCAGCCAGTTTCCACCCCGGCCGAGATGTTCATCGACTGAACGAGATGCTTAGGGTTAAGGTTAAAGACTCGAACTTTCAGGATCCTACTGGATTAAGATTATTCTATCATTGTTTTTCCCACAACCTTCAGCCAATCACCCTAGAATCACACAAGGAAATTAGCCACTCATCATCATAATGAAAGTATTAAATATATGGGAAGAAGGTGAATATTTGAATAAAGAAGAATTTAATGAAAACACTTCAATAACTGAATCAAATATCACACAAAATCGTTCCTTGGATAATAATCCAACTAGACAAGACAACAAGGAAAAGAATTGAAGACAATCTTACAAAACCCTCCAAAAAGCTATAAAGCTATAGTCTTCAATCTTCCTTCAACCTTCAAAAAGGTTCTTCAACAACTCCCAAATTGGAGTAGGATGCGGCTGCTGCGCGTGTATGCGAGATGTGCTAACTGTAAGCGGATGTTTGCGGTGTATGCAGCCTCCTCAAATTGTAGAAAATCAACCCTTTTTATAGGAAAAATAAACCTCCAAAGATAATAAATCTTAAGAAGATATTATCCCATAAATATAGGTAAAATATATGATTCTGCATATCTCCTTCCTTCTAGAAGCTCAGCCCAAAAATATAAGATCACTTTCCAATTTTAAAAGATCTCAGCCAAGAATAAAATATTCTCGCCGCGTCCTAGGTGTTCGCCTCGGTCGAGTCGGCGTCTCTGGATCGCCTCGGTCGAGATGAATCTCTGGTCAACCGAGGTGATCATAACTGAGTGTAGAATCTCTCAAAACTGGTCCAAAGTAAATCTTTAATCCATGGTTGTGCTTCCTGAATGTAGCTCCAAATGACTCTTGACTCCTTTTGCTCCTTTTTGATGCAATACGTACCATATTACCTGCAATTACAACGAAACTAGGTGTAGACCTCGATTCTCGCAAAGGTAGATGAAATGGTAGTAAAATCACATAATGTACATACAAACATGCAGATTATGAAAGATAAAACGTCCAAACAAACCCCAAAATATAGACTATAATTCATGCTATCAAAATACCCCATACTTAGCCCTTGCTTGTCCCTAAGCAAGTTCCTCATATAGAAATCAAGATAGAATGGATTATAAGTCAAGAAAATCAATGAAAAGTCTTTCAAAAACATTTTATGGTGTGAAACTATCATAGATCACTCTAAGAGAGTACTTTCTGGAAATTAAAAACTCAATATGATCAAAACATTTTATAAATATAGGAAAGTTGTTCATCTTTGCATAAAGTCATAGAATGCATAATAAATCATAATTATCAAAATTAATCATGTATAATCCGATTTAAACCGCTAAGTCAATCAACAAGCTCAAGGTCTCAAGGGCTTCCCAAAAGAAAGGTCAAGAAACGTGTAGGGTAGGGATGCATGTAAGGTAATGTGGTGCTAGAATCCGGGAAAAGGATGAACTTCACTTTCACTTTGACTTGCAACATCTTCCACCAATAAGCTTTGCTTATTTCACACTTTTTTTTTCTTTTTACTTTACTTTTTGGGATGCATGGACAGAGGTGCACAATAACCGAAGCCTAGGAAATCCGCAATCATCAATTTCTTGAGATGCGTCAAACCCTTGATGCACATACCATGACCCGTTAGGAATATCGCTCAATCCGACTTTGGCAAGACACAAACACCCGGCTATGTGAATGGTGCCGAGTTACTCATCTTCATGATTGACTTCCCCAAACCTATTATTGCTTTCTAAGACTTTCACTTTCAGCCACTTCTCAACTTTAACTTGCTTTCACCACTTTGCTTGCTTCCAAATTCCCGGATAGGTAAAGGGAGGCAAAATGTATATGATGGGCTAAGCATGATCAAGAAGAAGAAGAAGAAGAAGAATGAATTGCCTTGGTCTTTCCAAGAAGAACGTGAGAGAACTTAACCTGCGGTGTCAACCTTCAAATTCAACATAATTTTGATAAAAACAAAATATTAAACATGCCAATAATTTCAAACAAAGCATTTAGCAACTTAATCATATCATAAAACATTTCAAACATATAAAGAATTTAAAACCAGTCAGTAAACAAGATCTTCACTGAGATCATATCCAGATAAGTAACACAAAAATCGTTTTCGAAAACTCTCAGTTAACCCACCTCGGTCGAGATGTTCTTGGTTCAACCGAGGTGAAACACCTTGTTTTGCCAGAACTGTCCCGGTCGAGGTCAAAAATTTTTTTTTTTTAAAAACATTTTTTTTTCGGTTTCGACGTTTTTCTCAATCAAATAACCTGTAAGTATGCATGAAATCTCAGATAAACATGTAGAAGCAACTGAAGCATAAAATATCAAATATTACATAAACACCCCACACTTGGGACACACTGTCCCAGTGGGTCGAAATAAGTCTAAGGACAGGATACGCACCGAACATAGCTAAACTGCATGAAGAAGTAAGAAACAGCTCCCAGATAAGACCATCTCGGTTGGCGAAGTACATCTCGGTCGAGGTGTTCTGACAGTCCCCGAGATGTATCTCAGTAAAGCTCGTTTCCTCAACTTCTCGAAACTTCGTTCTTCTAGTGTAGCTCCTGAACTGTGATCCTTCCTTTTGGAATACCTGGTTGTTGTCTAGAGGAAAACAAAAACAAAGCAACTATCTAAACTAAACTAGAAAAGGGAGAAGAAAGCAATACCTTGGGTTGCCTCCCAAGAAGCGCTTGGTTTAAGGTCGCTAGCTGGACCCTTCTCCATAGAATTACTCAATGTACCTTGAACACCATGGAGTGCTCATCACATCCATCATAAAATTCTTCCAAAAAGGTTCCGGTTCCTAATTTCACCGGCAAATGGTAAGATCTCCCACGTACAAGCTTGTACGGTTTGATTCTCACCGGAATCCTTCTAGTCTTCCTGCACTTCAATGGGACATAATCTAGCCTTGCGTCCCATCCTTTCCTTGATCGAGAAAATAGTTTCTCGAGAATCATAGCAGCTTCCCCATTTATAGCTTGGGGATGGTACAGGGTCCTGAGCATGCGAGGGACCCCATACTTGAACAAATAACACTTCGTTGCCTTAGCGGTGAAGCGCTTGTTAACTTCACTCCTTATAATCCAAGGAGCATCTTCCTCCAACAATTTCAAGAGAGATTTCATCTTGATCTTAGGAGGTTCTTTCGGAAGAGACCTCCAACTCTCCGGTGCCTTCCTGAAAAATTCAGAAATATTAATAGGGAATTCAAATGAAGTAGGAGAATGTACCTTGCAAAGCTCTCCAAGGTTTGAGACAAATTTCATGTTGGGTCGATGATCCACACACGAAATCTCTCTTAGTTCAGCTGGTCTTTCTTCCACCTTGACCACAATCTCAGTAATTTGGCCAAGGTCTTCTGCATCTGCCTCTTCCGGTTCTGCAGGTTCTTCTTTCATCTCGACCGAGGTCACTTCCACCTCGACCGAGGTCTCAACAGTCAGATCGAGATCTTCCACATCGTCTCCCTCAAAAGCTTCAGGAGAAACTTCTGGTTCGACTGGGGGAATGCTTGGAACGTGCAACACTTCCTTATGCTCCTCTTGCGGCCTAGCATAGGATAGGGTGCTTTCCTTGAGCTCCGTCACCTTCTTCATCAACTTCTCCAACCTAGATTCAAGAGAGTCTTCAAGAGGTTGCTCATAAGTCTTTTTAGGGACATTCAGTTCATCCCACATCGCAAGTTCATGCTGAATGGCCTCTTCTCTTTCCCATTCATTGTTGAACCAGTAGAAGGAGTACTTCTCCTCCAAGTATTCATAATGATCTGCCCTAGCACTTTGTCTTGCTATCCAGGCTGGATCAAACATAGCGTTCAGAAATCCTGAAAACTACAAAACTCATAGAAAGAGTAGTTAGTAGCAACAGGGGCAAGTGCCCCGAAAGCAAACCGTAACCGGCTCGGTCTAGACCAAGTCCCCGGCAACGGCGCCAAAAACTTGTTCGCTCCAAACGGTGTGTGCAAGCTTTAAATTTATAACCCTAGACTTAAGCTTAAAACAAGGATGCGAACCCGCAGTGTACGGGTCAATCGTAGTAAAAGCAAGAAAATTCCAGGGGTCGATCACAGGGACTTAGTGAAACAAAGTCCAATACGGTATGCTAGTGTTGATGCTAACCACAAGAGCAGTAATACAATCAAAGATGAATAAGATGTCAAATAAGCAAACATGCAATTCTAGGGATTAAAGCATCTAGTTGTGGTTCCAACTCAAGATCTATAGATAAGCGGACAAAGCTGAGATTTTTGCATGGGGAAGGTGTTTCTAAAGTGGAGTAGATCACCGGGTAAGTCTCACTACACACTAATCCCAAACCGTAACTCCTATTACCGGGTAAGTCTCAAGGAATTAAGATAAAGAACTATAACCTCAAACTAACATACCATCTAAGGGAATAGAATCAACCTTTACCGGGTAAGTCTCAGGCTAACTCACAAAGATGGGATGGAAGCACACTCAAACCCCAATAAAGGACAAACCTTTATTACCTACACTTATGATCGTTGGTATACAAACTAAGGAATTACCGGGTAAGTCTCATCCTAAGCTTGCTTTGAACCAGAAAGGTATAATAAGAATAGGATTTGGCAAACTCTCCTTGTCCTTCATGATGAAAGCATTGATCTTCCCTCTCATTTCAGCAGTCTTTGAGGGGGGAAAGAATTTGGTCAAGAATTCCGTAGTCATCTCTTCCCATGTGCTGATCTTTCCTGCAGGAAGAGATTGATACCAAGTAAGAGCTCTATCTTTAAGAGAAAAGTAGAAAGGTCTTAGCTTGTAGTTGTTATTTTCAATTCTGGGAGGTCGCAAGGTCTCCATCAAGATCTCGTAGTTTTGAAGATGTTGATGCGGCGACTCCTTCTCTAGCCCTCCGAATTGACATTGGCGAATCATCGCTAGAACTTGTGGTCGAAGTTCGTAGTCATGGTCCGCTGGATTTCCTAGGTTCACTCCTGGACGCCTCAGCTGTTGATTAGGGTCCATCCTTTGACCTAGGGTTTGTGGAATTCCTGCAAGAAGAACATCTCGGACTGGCATCCGAAGTGGATGCACATCGGCCGGGGCGTCAGGAACTGGGACTTGCCTCGGTCGAGGATCAATTACTGGATCCTGCATCGGTCGAGGTTGAATCTGGTTCCGAATTGCTGCAATCTCAGCTTCGATTGCTGCATTCCTGGCCTGATTCTCTTCTTTTTCCTGCCTTAGTTCTTCTTTACTGAGACGTAGCTGCTCCTGCGTCTCTCTCAATTGGGCCAAAAGATCGTGATCGTCTTGTTGGGCCATCTTCGCTTCTCTTAAGCGTCGTTTGTATGTCTTTTCCGGTTCGGGATCGTAAGGAACGATTTCCTTTCCAGTGCGGGTTCTTCGCATATACCTAAGAAAGAACCTGCAAAAGTCACTTGAGTAGAGTGGTAAGACAACACGGGGCAAATGCCCCAAGAGCAAACCGTACCGGCTCGGTCTAGACCAAGTCCCCGGCAACGGCGCCAAAAACTTGTTCGCTCCAAACGGTGTGTGCAAGCTTTAAATTTATAACCCTAGACTTAAGCTTAAAACAAGGATGCGAACCCGCAGTGTACGGGTCAATCGTAGTAAAAGCAAGAAAATTCCAGGGGTCGATCACAGGGACTTAGTGAAACAAAGTCCAATACGGTATGCTAGTGTTGATGCTAACCACAAGAGCAAGTATACAATCAAAGATGAATAAGATGTCAAATAAGCAAACATGCAATTCTAGGGATTAAAGCATCTAGTTGTGGTTCCAACTCAAGATCTATAGATAAGCGGACAAAGCTGAGATTTTTGCATGGGGAAGGTGTTTCTAAAGTGGAGTAGATCACCGGGTAAGTCTCACTACACACTAATCCCAAACCGTAACTCCTATTACCGGGTAAGTCTCAAGGAATTAAGATAAAGAACTATAACCTCAAACTAACACACCATCTAAGGGAATAGAATCAACCTTTACCGGGTAAGTCTCAGGCTAACTCACAAAGATGGGATGGAAGCACACTCAAACCCCAATAAAGGACAAGCCTTTATTACCTAAACTTATGATCGTTGGTATACAAACTTAAGGAATTACCGGGTAAGTCTCATCCTAAGCTTGCTTTGAACCAGAAAGGTATAATAAGAATAGGATTTGGCAAACTCTAACACATTAACTCTCAGTTAAGGATCGGATAAGCCACCTCGGTCAGCCAGTTTCCACCCCGGCCGAGATGTTCATCGACTGAACGAGATGCTTAGGGTTAAGGTTAAAGACTCGAACTTTCAGGATCCTACTGGATTAAGATTATTCTATCATTGTTTTTCCCACAACCTTCAGCCAATCACCCTAGAATCACACAAGGAAATTAGCCACTCATCATCATAATGAAAGTATTAAATATATGGGAAGAAGGTGAATATTTGAACAAAGAAGAATTTAATGAAAACACTTCAATAACTGAATCAAATATCACACAAAATCGTTCCTTGGATAATAATCCAACTAGACAAGACAACAAGGAAAAGAATTGAAGACAATCTTACAAAACCCTCCAAAAAGCTATAAAGCTATAGTCTTCAATCTTCCTTCAACCTTCAAAAAGGTTCTTCAACTCTCTCCCAAATTGGAGTAGGATGCGGCTGCTGCGCTGATAGCGGGTGTATGCAGCCTGTATTTCGGTGTAAGCGGCTTATCGAATTGTGGAAATCCAACCCTTTTTATAGGAAAAATAAACCTCCAAAGATAATAAATCTTAAGAAGATATATTCCCATAAAAATAGGTAAAATATATGATTCTGCATATCTCCTTCCTTCTAGAAGCTCAGCCCAAAAATATAAGATCACTTTCCAACTTTAAAAGATCTCAGCCAAGAATAAAATATTCTCGCCGCGTCCTAGGTGTTCGCCTCGGTCGAGTCGGCGTCTCTGGATCGCCTCGGTCGAGATGAATCTCTGGTCAACCGAGGTGATCATAACTGAGTGTAGAATCTCTCAAAACTGGTCCAAAGTAAATCTTTAATCCATGGTTGTGCTTCCTGAATGTAGCTCCAAATGACTCTTGACTCCTTTTGCTCCTTTTTGATGCAATACGTACCATATTACCTGCAATTACAACGAAACTAGGTGTAGACCTCGATTCTCGCAAAGGTAGATGAAATGGTAGTAAAATCACATAATGTACATACAAACATGCAGATTATGAAAGATAAAACGTCCAAACAAACCCCAAAATATAGACTATAATTCATGCTATCATTGGGGCTGTTTTAGGACAAAAGAAATATGGGCTTACACATGCCATCTACTATGCTAGCAAGACGCTAGATGATGCCCAACTCAACAATGCCACAACCGAGAAGGAGTTGCTAGCGGTGGTGTATGCCTTTGAGAAGTTCCGTTCATATCTTGTTAGAGCAAAGGTTATTGTGTACATGGATCATGTTGCGATCCGTTATCTCCTCACAAAGAAGGATGCCAAGCCTCGCCTCATTCGGTGGATCCTTCTCCTCCAAAAATTCAATTTGGAAATTCGAGAGAAGAAAGGTTCCGAAAATTTAGTTGCGGGCCATCTTAGTAGGCTAACACCGTTAGAGATTGAAAGAGATGACCTCCCGATTGATGACTCATTCCGGGATGAGCAATTGCAAGTGATGGAGGAGTGATTACTTCAAGTGTCTAGAGGGAGTGAGCCATGGTATGCGGACATAGTAAACTACCTTGTGTGTGAAGAGGTGCCTCCCGGTTTGTCATATGCCCAAAGGAAATTTTTTTTCAAAGATGTGAGGCATTTTTATTGGAGTGAGCCTCTCTTGTTCAAGAGAGGACCGGATGGAGTCTTTAGGAGGTGCATTCCGGAGGACGAGATGGAGAGTGTGATCTGTCATTGCCACTTGTTACACTAAGATTGTGACACGCAAAAGTCTTAAATTTATAACTCGATATATTTTTCCTAACTCCTAGCGAACCCACAATGTATGGGTCGTTTTGTAGTAAGGATAGTATTCCAAGGTCGAACACAAAGACTAAGGTGAAATTGAGTCCATAGTGACTAAGGATAGTGAAGATCTAGACTAAGAAAAGAGAAAGAAATAAAGAAATGAAAATCTCAATGATTTTGGTTTGGTTTTGAGGTGATCAATCAAAGATCACAAATCATGCAAGATTGACAAACAACTAAGCTAGTAACACAAATAAACAAGCAAACACGAGATAGGTAATCAAAGATAGAAAAGTGGATTCTAGGGGTTAGAAATTCCGGTTATGGCATAGGACTCAAGCTATCTAGTCATTCTTTGGATAAACTATAGTATGTTGGGAGTGGGTGTTTCTAGATTGAGATCAATCACCGGGTAGGTCTCATGGTCCACTAGTCCTTTCCTAAGGTCTCATCACCGGGTAAGTCTCAAAGAACCTAAGGTTAGGAATTCTACACAGACCGGATCACTATCTAGGGATCTAACCTCTCCTCACCGGGTAGGTCTCGGGAAGGTAAGTCCTAAACGTAAATCCTAGCACACTCAGTCCAATAGCGGCTAGTGAGGCTCACTACTACCTAGAGTTCATCATCTTCGGTACCTAAGAGCAAGAATCACCGGGTAGGTCTTTTCTTACACTTAGTTGCTAACACTAGGTCACCCTAGGATAGATCTAGTGATAGCATGAATTATTGTCTATATTTTGGGGCCTGTTTAGACGTTTCATCTTCAATAATCTGCATGTTTGTATATATATTATGTGATTATATTGTCGTTTCATCTACCTTTGCGGGAATCGAGGTCTACACCAAGTTTCGTTGTAATCGTAGGTAAAATGGCACGTTTTGCATCAAAAAGAAGCAAAAGGAACTAAGGAGTCAATATAGCTACATTCAGGAGCTTAAGGAAGAGTCCAGGAATCATGGAATTGGATTATAGATTCACTTTGGACCAGATTTGAGAGATTCACATTCAGTTGTGATTCACCTCGGTTGACTACAGAGTCACCTCGACCGAGGTGATCCAAAGGAGCCGCCTCGACCGAGGCGAACACCTTGGACGCGGCAAGTATATTTTATTCTTGGCTGAGATCTTTTATTTTTGGAAGGAGGATCTTATCTTTTTAGGCTGGATTTCTAGAAGGAAGAAGATAATTTAGCCCATATATTTTACCTATCTTTATGGGAAGAGATCTTTCTAAGATATCTTATCTTTGGAGAGTAATTTTCCTATAAAAAGGGTTGGATTTTCCGCAAATCCAATCATGCTATACCACCGATCGTGCTTAGAGAAGCCGTTTTACCCTATTAGGGCTGGAAGATTTGAAGAACCTTTTTGAAGGTTGAAGGAAGATTGAAGGAAGAAACTTGATAGCTTTTATAGCTTTGTGAAGGGTTTTGTAAGATTTCTTTAGATTCCCTTCATTGTTGTTAGTCTTGTTGGATTTTAATCCAAGGAACGCTTGTTGTTTGATAATTGATTCAGTTATTGAAGCCTTTCTCTTAAGGTTTTCTTGTTCAATTATTCTCTTTCTTCCCATATATTTGATTATTACTTTCATGATGATGAGTGGCTAATTTCCTTGTGTGATTCTAGGGTGATTGGCTGAAGGTTGTGGGAAAAACAATGATAGAATAATCTTAATCGCAGTAGGACCCTGAAAGTTCGAGTCTTTATCCTTAACCCTAAGCATCTCGCTCAGTCGATGAACATCTCGGCCGGGGTGGAATTCTTCTGACCGAGGTGACTTATATGATCCGAAACTGAGAGTTAAGTGTTAGAGTTTGCCAAATCCTATTCTTATTACACCTTTCCTGGTTCAATGCAAGCCTAGGATGAGACTTACCCGGTAATTCCTTTGTTTGTTTACCAAAGATCATAAGTATAGGTAATAAAGGTTTATCCTGTATTGGGGTTTGAGTGTGCTTTCATCCCATCTATGTGAGTTAGCTTGAGACTTACCCGGTAAAGGTTGATTCTATTCCCTTAGGTGGTTTGTTAGTTTGAGGTTATAGTTCTTTTCCTTAATTCCTTGAGACTTACCCGGTTAATAGGAGTTACGGTTTGGGATTAGTGAGTAGTGAGACTTACCCGGTGATCTATTCCACTTTAGTAACACCTTCCCTATGCAAATATCTCAGCTTTGTCCGCTTATCTTTAGATCTTGAGTTGGAACCACAACTAGATGCTTTAATCCCTAGAATTGCATATTTCCTTAATTGACTTTTTATCATCTTTGATTGTTTTAATCACTTTTGTGGTTAGTAGTGGCATTGACAAACCTATACCTGCTTTGTTTCACTAAATCCCTGTGATCGACCCCTGAAATTTCTTGCTTTTTACTACGATTGACCCGTATACTGCGGGTTCCCATCCTTGTTTTAAGCTTACATCTAGGGTTATAAATTTAAAGCTTGCACACACCGTTTGGAGCGAACAAGTTTTTGGCGCCGTTGCCGGGGACTTGGTCTAGACCGAGCCGGTTACGGTTGTCTTTCGGGGCTGGTGCCCCTGTTTCTATTAACTACTCTTTCTATGAGTTTTGTAGTTTTCAGGATTTCCGATGACTACATTTGATCCAGCGTGGATAGCAAGACAAAATGCTAGGGCGGACCATTATGAATACTTGGAGGAGAAATACTCCTTCTATTGGTTCAACAGTGAAAGGGAAAGAGAAGAGGCCATTAAGCATGAACTTGCAATGTGGGATGAACTGAATGTCCCTAAAAAGATTTATGAGCAACCCCTTGAAGATTCTCTTGAATCAAGATGGGAGATGTTGATGAAGAAGGTGGAGGAGCTCAAGGAAAGCACCCTATCCTATGTTAAGCCGGAAGAGGAGCATAAGGAAGTGCTGCAAGTTTCAAGCATTCCTCCAATCAAACCAGAAGTTTCTCCTGAAGCTTTTGAGGGAGAAGAAGATGTGGAAGATTTCGATCTAACTGTTGAGACCTCGGCCGAGGTGAAAGAGAGATCGGCCGAGGTGGAAGAAAAGTCTGTAGAACTGGAAGAGAAAGATGCAGAGAACTTTGGCCAAACTACTGAGACTGTGGTCCAGGTGGAAGAAAGATCAGCTGAGTTGAGAGGGATTTCGTGTGTGGATTATCAACCCAACATGAAACTTGTCTCAAGCTTTGGAGAACTTTACAAGGCACATTCTCCTACTTCATTTGAAATCCCTATTAAAATTTCTGATTTTTTCAGGAATGCACCGGAGAGTTGGAGGTCTCTTCCGAAAGAACCTCCTAAGACCAAGATGAAACCTCCCTTGAAACTGTTGGAAGAAGATGCTCTTTGGATTACAAGGAGTGGAGTTTGCAAGCACTACACCGTTAAGGCGATGAAGTATCTCTTGTTCAAGTATGGGGTCATTCACATGACAAAGACCTTGTACTATCCCCAAGCTGAAGATTGGGAAGCTACTAGAATCCTCGAGAAGCTATTTTCTCGATCAAGGAAAGGATGGGACGAAAGACTGAGTTATGTCCCATGGAAGCATAGGAAGACCGGTAGGATTCCGGTGAGGACCAAACCGTGCAAGCTTGTACGTAGGAGATCCTACCATTTGCCGGTGAAGTTAGGAACCGGAACCTTTTTGGGAGAGTTTCATTATGGATCCGATGAGCACTTGCACTTGTTGGAGCGTTTGATAGACTTACTTATCTCACCCCATGATGAAGGTGAAGTATGGGGTGAGGACACCTCCCATCACGCATAGAGATGCCGTACGGTCCAGCTAGCGACCTTAATCCAAGCGCTTCTTGGGAGGCAACCCAAGGTATTGCTTTCTTTTCCCTTTTTCTAGTCTAGCTTAGATAGTTTGCTTTTGCTTTGCTTTGTTTTGTTTTTGGCGTCCTAGATAGACAACAGGTGACATCTAAGGAAGGAATACAACCTATGAGCACAACTAGAAGGACAGAAGTTCGAGAATTTGAGAAGACGGAGTTTGACTGAGACACATCTCGGTTGCTGTCACAGCACCTTGACCGAGATGATTCTTGAGCAACCGAGGCGACTAGGGTTTTTGAAGATCCACCTCGGTCCGTACACCTCGGTCCAGTCGAGACCACCTCGACCGAGGTGACAACAGCTCCAGAAAAGGGTATAAAAGGGGCTGAAGAATTCTCTCTCCTCTCTTTACCTTCTCCTCGACCGCGGCACACTTCTCGCCTCGATCCTTCGTTCTTCGCTCGTTTTTGACAATTCTTGCTTCCAAACTGAGAGGAAAGGGTAGAGGATCGCATTGCAAGCACCAATCTGTAGAAAGAACGAATCGAATCGACCGAATCTGGGTAATTATCGAAAAAACCCTAACTTCGTCTTTCTCTACTGATTTCTCTCGTTCTGGGCTTTGGTTGCCCCTACATTTGCTGAGAAACAGATTAAGTACCCCATAGGAACCTGTGGTAGTGAATTTGGGGGAAAAGAACTGGATTTTTGAGGGAATCGATCGAACAGCTCTTCGCCTCGGTCCAGTCGGCCTGCGCCTCGGCCGAGGTGTTCTACAGGGTTGTCAAAGCAATCGAGGTGACCTGACAGATTACAGAAAGATGAGTTCTGACAAGTAGTTGGTCCTGAGGGACAAATCTTCTCCTTCTCCTTCTTCTTCTTCTTCTTCTTCTCGACGAACTAGACCGGTGATCCACGAGAGACACCAGGTCGATTATGACCGCATAGCGGCCCGTCTAGTGATTGCACCTCGCTTCTTGGACATCTCAGCTTTTGACTGCCTCCACGTTGATGATAATTTGAGGCGTATGATTTCTGCTGTGGGGTTAGAGCAGTTCACAGGGATTAGAGCTCCAGCCTATCTAGAGCCTACACTGGAGTTTGTCAGCTCCTTTACTTACTTGCCTACCGAGCGCGCCGTGAAGTACCGGTTGATGAACCGGAACTACTTGGTTCCCTTAGATCACTGGTGGGATATCTTCGGCTTCCCGATTCCGACAGTTGCTGATTTTCCCTCCCGAGCTGTAGCTGGGGAGTTTTGGGGACAGATAGCTCACGTGGTTGAGCATGCTAACAGATGAAGACCTGGAGATTCCAGGGAGAGGATTATATTCCATCTTGCATTCAGATTGGCCCACAGGATATTCAGTGAGACTCTTCTAGCGCGTACTGAGACGCCCCAGAAGGTCAGACAGGGGGAGCTTCTGAGCTTGTATTGCATGGTGACGGGAGGGATCCTAGATTTTGGTTTGATGCTGGTAGAGGATCTGCATAGGATAAAGGCAAAGGCGAAGGGCGACATCTGTTGTGGAGGTATTGTGACTCATATAGCGAGTTACATGGATATGGACCTCAGTGCTTGTACCATGGTGGCGGCTGCCAAGCCGCTTGGACTTCAGGAGATGACCACTCGGAGGATACTAGTTCCCCGAGGACTCACTACGCCATATGTGGCGATGCCATGGGAGCCGACTGCACCGCAGGGGATCACCTGGTCAGCTCAATTCTCCGTGTTTGTGTAACACCCCGAATCTGCGGGACTCGGGATGCCACATTGGGCTAGGATCTCACAATGGATCCTGACCCTAGCCTGACAACAAGTTCACTGGACCTTACAACATGGCACTGACAGATATGAAAACAAATACATAAAACTGTATAAAACTGTACATCCCAAAAGGTAAGACCACATAGCCGAGTACAATATCACACCTCACACAGGAGGTAACAAAAGACCAACCTCACACAGGAGGGAAAAGATAAACAGACCCAAAAGCCCACAACAACCTATGTACGAGACGTCCTCGGCCTGCCATTCTGCTAGATCACCCAGCAGCATGCCTATCCTGTAGGGCATCTACAACATGGTAATAACCATTAGCTATCCATACACATATATAGAGTAATGCATAAGCACACACATAGGAAAAGATAAACATATCAGCATGCTTTCACTCATTTACCCATTTATTCATCTCAATATAATGGTCATTCACTCAAATCGTATAGATATAGTATATATGAAACTAGGTGACACGAGGACCGATACATCCTTGCCTCTGAGCCTGCTAGCCAGCCGTACTAGTATCGGTCACACAATCCGTGTACCCTATAGGAGTGGATTGCGCCCTTCCTGTAAACCGGTCTGGCCTGACATCAGAGAACCTCCCAGACTCCTCGGCGGGATGAAAGGGAAAGGTTATCACAGCCATGCAGTGGGGCAATCAATAAAACATAGGTCGGTAAATACGACGTCATATGCTATCATAGCAAACATATAAGACACACACCACTCATGCAAACACCCAATATAAGGATGGCAGCTAAGTAAGTCCTATGGACTTACCTCAACCTCGTATAAAGCTCAACCACAACTGGATCACCTCAACACTGAAGGGACAACACAACCTATAGACAAGGCATAAAGAGATGTCACATCTCTTATCAAACAAAGGGTCACACCTAGATCCAAAGGGATCCATAGGGATCATATACATCCTATAACCTCGAATAACATGCTAAACCTAAAAGCCACATCAGGGCATAAATCCAACTCATGATATCATCACCAAATAAAATCCCATAATTACCAGAATAATGTAATGAGCATAAATGGAAATTACAATTATCCATTTTAACCAACTCAAGGTCAATTTATACTAACCCGCAATACGGAAAACGAATAAATTTATAACTTATTCGTTACTAACCCGATATACGAACCGGAAGAAGATCCAGACTCCTAGCGATACGGGGAGTAAGAGCGCGGTATGAAACCTTACATTTGATGACTTGCGGTGGTCCGTCGGCGTTCCGATAACGGTAAACGGTAGCTTAACCAAAAAGCTAGCTAACGGGAAATAAGTTTGTACCACGTTGAAGAGAACAAGGTAAGGGACTCGTTGGTACAAACGGATCTGAAAATGGATCAAGGATGAAAGGTGTATCGATGAATGAAGTTTGTGCGGTGTTACGTTCTTCGCTCTCACTTTTCTTCCTCTGCAATTGAAATGAAAGTGAAGGTTGGTGATGAGGATGACACATCACCTTCTTATGTATAACTTATACATATAATAAGATTTGTAAAAAAAAAAGGAGCAGCACTAGCCGCCTTTCTTCATCTCATATATATATATATATGTATATATATATATGTATATATATATGTATATATATTTAACGTTTGCCCAAAACGTTTAATTAAAACGCGGTTATATTTTCCGCTCTTCAAATTTTATCAAATTGGAATATCAAATCCGTAATATTATCGGGATAATTTATCCATAACTATCTCGTAAAATAGGCATTCCTAAGCCACATTTCTTAACCGCTAAGAATCGGAATAGTGACTCTTTTATTCGTTTCGTCTTTTTATATTATTTCACATTTAGGAAAAATTCGATGTTTCGATCATTTCTCTCAACTGCAACTTTATTTATTGGAGCTCTCAAATTCTCTAAATAACACCGGTTGTTACATCATATCCCCCTAAAAACAAGTTTCGTCCCGAAACTTGAACAAACCCAAATCCTCTCGGACCCATATGCCGAGGTATAACACTCACTCTATCGGAGGTATCACATCTCCGTTCAAAAAGGTCACAACCTATAACAAATCTATAACCTCAACATCAACATGGAGGAATCATCCACTACAGAAAGCAGGGCCATAACGCTACCCAAGGTAGAGAGGAATCACATCTCTCGCTAATACCACATCATAGGGCATAGAGGAAGCACATCTCTAGCCAACCATAAATATATACATTGTATGGAGGAATCACATCTCCACTGAACTATGTCCATCAAAGTAGCATGGAGGAAAGAACCATCTCCAGCTGAATCCTAATCACACTCAAATAGCATGGAGGAAAGAACCATCTCCAACTATAAATACACATCATACTAGCACAACAAGATCTAACAAGATCATAAAGCATATCACAGCTAGCATGGAATAAACATATCAAGGCATGTAAGCATATAAACACATAATCACATACTCACCAAGATAGTACTAAGATCTACTCATCGACCCTAGGTGCATCTATCTCAGCATAAAACTCTGGATAGTTCCTCTGGATACTATCCTTAGTCTCCCATGTAGCCTCCTCAGGTCCACGTCTCGACCACTGTATCCTCATCATAGGAATGTCCTTCGAACGCAGGCGTCTCACACCTCGCTCTAGGACTGCAATAGGATGCTCAACAAAGGTGTGGTCTGGCTCCACCACCAAATCATCATAACTCACAATGTGCCGCGGATCTGGTATGTACTCTCTCAGCTGAGACACATGGAACACAGGGTGAACACCCTCTAATCTCGGAGGCAAAGCTAATCCGTAGGCTGCTCTCCCAACTCTGTCCAGAATCTCAAAAGGACCGACATATCGGGGACTGAACTTCCCCTTTATGCTAAAACGTCTGACGCCACGCGTCGGGGATACTCTCAACCAAACATGAGCTCCTACTCTGAACTCTAGAGGCCGACGCCTCTTGTCTGCATATGACTTCTAGCGACTCTGTGCAGTCAACATCCTCTCTCTAATCAGCGCTACTCGAGCCATATCATCCTCAATCTGCTCTGGCGCTATCCCACTGATACTGCTAGGCTCATCCCAGCATAAAGGTGTACAACACCTACGTCCATACAGTGCCTCATAGGGAGCCATCCCAATAGATGCATGTCAACTGTTGTTGTATGAGAACTCAACAAGTGGGAGGTAGTCAGACCATCCCCGTCCCCAATCCAACACACAAGCTCGCAGCATATCCTCCAAAGTCTGGATAATCCTCTCTGATTGTCCATCAGTCTGAAGGTGAAACGCAGTCGTGAAGTGCAGACTCGTTCCCAAAGCAGTCTGAATATGCTGCCAGAACCTCGAGGTGAATCGCCCATCTCGATAAGAGACGATTGTCCTCGGTACACCATGGAGTCTCACTATCTGTCTAGTGTACTCCTCAGCTAATCTACTCACATGCCACGTCTCTCTAATAGGAATGAAACGTGCCGTCTTCGTCAGTCTATCAACAACAAACCAAATGGCATCAAAACTCCTACTAGGTCTCAGTCCCGTCACAAAGTCCATGGAGACGTCCTCCCACTTCCACTGCGGTACTGGTAGTGGATGGAGCTCACCTCCAGGTCTACAATGCTCTATCTTGACCTGCTGACAGGTCGTACACTAAGCTACAAATCTGGCTACATCGGGCTTCAGCCCTCCCCACCAATATGAATGTCTCACATCAAGGTACATCTTACTCGTACTTGGATGTACAGAGTAAGGTGTAATGTGAGCCTCCTGTAAGATCCTCTGTCTCAACTCTGCATCAGCAGGAACACAAATGCGATCATGTCGCCTCATCACTCCATCAGCTCCAATGGAAAACTGTGGTGCCTCTCCACGAGACATCCTCTCTCTAATCCTCATCAAGGTCGGGCAGGTCCCCTGCTTCTGTTGGATCTCATCCAACAGACCAGGTAAAACCTCTAAGGCATACAACTAGGCATCCTCATCAGGAAACTGGATGTCCATCTCTAGCCAAGCTAGATCTCTCTGAAGCTGAGGCTGTACAGTCAATCTCGCAATCGCCTTCTCTCGAGGCGTCTTCCTGCTCAAGGCGTCAGCAACCACGTTCGCCTTTCCAGGATGATACAAAATCTCAAGGTCAAAGTCCTTGATCAACTCAAGCCATCGACGCTGGCGGTTGTTCAACTCCCGCTGCGTGAAAATATACTTCAAACTCTTATGGTCTGTGAAGATCTGACATGTAGCACCATACAAGTAATGTCTCCAGATCTTCAAAGCATGCACTACCGCTGCTAACTCCAAATCATGAGTCGGGTAGTTCTCCTCATACGTCTTCAACTGTCGAGACGCATATGCAATCACTCTACCTCTCTGCATCAACACACATCCCAAGCCTAGCTTAGATGCATCACTGTAGACCACAAAATCATCAGATCCCTCTGGCTGTGCCAGGACAGGAGCAGAAGTCAAGCGCCTCTTCAACTCCTCAAAGCTCTGAGCACACTGGTCGGTCCACGCAAACCTAGTAGTCTTCCTCAGAAGACTCGTCAGTGGACGGGCAATCACAGAAAAACCCTCCACAAAGCGTCTATAGTAATCGGCTAGGCCAAGAAAGCTACGCACTTCCTTGACGTTCGTCGGTGTCGTTCATGCAGCAACAGACTCGATCTTCGCCGGGTCAACCATAACCCCATCGGCGGAGACGATGTATCCAAGGAAAGCAACCTTAGACATCCAGAACTTACACTTAGAGAGCTTAGCGTACAACTCTCTATCCCTCAAAACCTACAAAACCGTCCTCAGATGACCGGTATGCTCCTCTCTACTACGAGAGTACACTAAAATATCATCAATAAAGACCACCACAAACTGATCAAGGAAGTCGATGAATATACTGTTCATCAACTCCATAAAGACTGTTGGGGCATTCGTCAGCCCAAATGGCATCACTACAAACTCGTAGTGTCCATAACGGGTACGAAATGCCGTCCTGTGTACGTCCTGCTCTCTCACCCTCAACTGGTGATATCTTGAGCGCAAATCAATCCGGGAGAAAACTGTAGCTCCCTGAAGCTGATCAAGTAGATCGTCAATACGAGGCAATGGATACCTGTTCTTGACGGTCACCGTGTTCAACTCTCTGTAATCTATGCATAACCTCAGAGATCCGTCCTTCTTCCGCACGAAGAGGACAGGTGGACCCCCTAGTGAAACACTAGGGCGTATGAAACCCTTCTCAGCCAACTCCTCGAGTTGCTTCTTCAGCTCCAACATCTCGACAGGTGCCATACGGTATGGGGCCTTCGAGATGGGTCGCGTGCCAGGCTCTAACTCTATGCTGAAGTCCACACTCCGCTGAGGCGGCAAACTCGACGGCTCAGCAAACACATCTGTAAACTCGCAGACTACTGGAATATCATCCAGAGCTGGACTCTCTCCATCCTTCATGGCGTAGCACCAGAAGGCATCACATCCCTGTGCAATCAACCTAGCTGCCCGTACGGCACTAATAACCGAACCTGTCTTCCCAAGGTCCCAACCCCGGAAGACCTTAATCTGACCAACCTCGGTAGAAACTGTAACATTCCGCCTACCCACATCCAAAACTGCATGGTGTCTACGCATCCAGTCCATACCTAATATGACTTCTTCATGCATCAATGGCATGACTAAGAAGTCAACAAGTAAAACACGAGTCCCTAATCGAAGGGGACAACTACATATCTTACGGGTACCTCTGACCCGACTACCATCAGGTAACCCTATAGTAAAGGGTATCCCCTCTATGGTAGCTAAACTCAGACGCTCAACACAAGTATCAGAAATAAAGGAATACGTAGCACCAGTATCAAACAAAACTCTAACAGGTAAACCATGAAGTAAAATGGTACCTATATCAGTCGGTGCAGGCGGATCCTCTGCACTTCTCAACTCAAAAGCTCGCCCTCGGGCTCCTCTGGCATCACTGGTGCCAACGTCTCTACCTCAACCTCTACTCGGTCCTGGAGTAGAACCCTGAGTAGATGGACGCTCTGGGACCCTCTGCTGTCCCTGTATATGCTGCTGAGGTGTCCTCTGACCACCTCCTGCTACACTGGTAGGGGAAGAACCCTGCTGGGATGCTACTCCTCCCTGCCTACAAAAGGCAGCTCGATGTCCCTATCGGCCACAGGTAAAACAAGTCACAACTAGTCTGGGACAAGCTGGCTTCAGATGGCCAGGGTCTCCACAATTGTAACACTGTCGTCCCTTGTCTACAGTCAATGCAGACGTGGGGTAACTCTGACGTCTCTGGTCTCGTATAGAACCAGAAGCACCTCCAACTCCACTGGTCTGCCTAGTGCGCTACCTCTTCTCAGACCGTCCAGTCTGAGAAGCCCTCCTCTGACTAGCTCGCTCCCTCTCATAAGCAAAAGCCCGGTCCTGGTAGTCAACAAGGGAGTCGCAATGGAATCCCGCCATATATGAACGTGTGCTCTCCCTCAGACGACGGGAGAACAAGTACACATGCTGGTCCTCAGATGGTGCAGCTGGACCCAACAAAGCTAACTCGGTCTGGAAACGGCGGATGACATCAGTAATAGGCACATCCTCAAAGCCGGCCTCCACAAAATCCTGCAGCTTCTCCCTCCTCAGTGAGGTAGGGCAGAACTGCTCTCTAATCATGCGTCTCATGTGGTCATAACTGGTAGCTCTAGTCCGGACAATCCTCCACCACTGGTGTGCAAGGTCACGGAATAGAGACTGAACTAGCTCTATCCGTCTGTCCTCAGGACATCTAATTGACTCCAAGGCTGAGTCTACATGCCCAATCCACACCTCAGTCTCTAACCCTATCTCTCCTGAGAAGTGTGGCACTCCTTGCTAGTGAAATGCCTTTAACCAGGCATCTGGCTAAGGCCCTCTGGTCTCCACTGGGGCTCGAACTGGATCCACCACGCGTGCAGGTGCAGCTGGCACCCGGGTCGCTCCCTGGGATCTCTAAGAAGATCCTTCAAGTACTAGTAAATCTGGGGCTCGCCTGCCAGCCCTAATATCCTCCTCAAAACGTCGGAGGTACTCTTTTGGAACTCCGGTCCTCCCATGGAGATACGGTCAGCGTCATCAGACAAAGCTCGATGTGAATGATGTCTCACAAATACACTGCTCCTCGTCTCTAGGACGACGCTCTCTGCAACCTCCTCATGTATCTCCTACACCACTGGTGGGTCAGCAGCGGGAACTGGTCCCTCACCTACCACACCCGGAGGATGGGGTGGCCTACCTCTACCTCTGCGTACAGCGGCAAGAGCTCTAGTCCGAGCCATCTACGGGGTATGCACACCTAACTTATAAGGCTCTATGTAGGCCATAGGTATAGATATATATATACTCAACACAATACATACATAATCCATCATACATATATACATATCTATACTGCAGAGATCCATAGCAGGAGTGGCGACTTCTCGTACATCTAACCCAAAACCATATTTAAAACCAAAACCTTTTCGAAAAAGTCAGACCCCCGTCGGGTTCTGTTTATTTTACCTATCAGACATCATTGCAGGTAGCAAGTGTCATTGTTGTCAACCTGGGCTCTGATACCAACTCTGTAACACCCCGAATCCGCGGGACTCGGGATGTCACATTGGGCTAGGATCTCACAATGGATCCTGACCCTAGCCTGACAACAAGTTCACTGGACCTTACAACATGGCACTGACAGATATGAAAACAAATACATAAAACTGTATAAAACTGTACATCCCAAAAGGTAAGACCACATAGCCGAGTACAATATCACACCTCACGCAGGAGGTAACAAAAGACCAACCTCACACAGGAGGGAAAAGATAAACAGACCCAAAAGCCCACAACAACCTATGTACGAGACGTCCTCGGCCTGCCATTCTGCTAGATCACCCAACAACATGCCTATCTTGTAGGGCATCTACAACATGGTAATAACCATTAGCTATCCATACACATATATAGAGTAATGCATAAGCACAATCACACATAGGGAAAGATAAACATATCAACATGCTTTCACTCATTTACCCATTTATTCATCTCAATATAATGGTCATTCACTCAAATTGTATAGATATAGTATATATGAAACTAGGTGACACGAGGACCGATACATCCTCGCCTCTGAGCCTGCTAGCCAGCCGTACTAGTATCGGTCACACAATCCGTGTACCCTATGGGAGTGGATTGCGCCCTTCCTGTAAACCGGTCTGGCCTGACATCGGAGAACCTCCCAGACTCCTCGGCGGGATGAAAGGGAAAGGTTATCACAGCCACGCAGTGGGGCAATCAATAAAACATAGGTCGGTAAATACGACGTCATATGTTATCATAGCAAACATATAAGACACACACCACTCATGCAAACACCCAATATAAGGATGACAGCTAAGTAAGTCCTACGGACTTACCTCAACCTCGTATAAAGCTCAACCACAACTGGCTCACCTCAACACTGGAGGGACAACACATCCTATAGACAAGGCATAAAGAGATGTCACTTCTCTTATCAAACAAAGGGTCACACCTAGACCCAAAGGGATCCATAGGGATCATATACATCCTATAACCTCGAATAACATGCTAAACCTAAAAGCCACATCAGGGCATAAATCCAACTCATGATATCATCACCAAATAAAATCCCATAATTACCAGAATAATGTAATGAGCATAAATGGAAATTCCAATTATCCATTTTAACCAACTCAAGGTCATTTTATACTAACCCGCAATACGGAAAATGAATAAATTCATAACTTATTCGTTACTAACCCGATATACGAACCGGAAGAAGATCTAGACTCCTAGCGATACGGGGAGTAAGAGCGCGGTATAAAACCTTACATTTGATGACTTGCGGTGGTCCGTCGGCGTTCCGATAGCGGTAAACGGTAGCTTAACCAAAAAGCTAGCAAACGGGAAATAAGTTTGTACCACGTTGAAGAGAACAAGGTAAGGGACTCGTTGGTACAAACGGATCTGAAAATGGATCAAGGATGAAAGGTGTATTTAAGAATGAAGTTTGTGTGGTGTTACGTTCTTCGCTCTCGCTTTTCTTCCTCTGCAATTGAAATGAAAGTGAAGGTTGGTGATGAGGATGACACAACACCTTCTTATGTATAACTTATACATATAATAAGATTTGTAAAAAAAAAGGAGCAGCACTAGCCGCCTTTCTTCATCACATATATATATATATATGTATATATATATATATATATATATATATATATATATATATATATATATATTTAACGTTTGCCCAAAACGTTTAATTAAAACGCGGTTATATTTTCCGCTCTTCAAATTTTATCAAATTGGAATATCAAATCCGTAATATTATCGGGATAATTTATCCATAACTATCTCGTAAAATGGGCATTCCTAAGCCACATTTCTTAACCGCTAAGAATCGGAATAGTAACTCTTTTATTCGTTTCGTCTTTTTATATTATTTCACATTTAGGACATATTCGATGTTCCGATCATTTCTCTCAACTACAACTTTATTTATTGGAGCTCTCAAATTCTCTAAATAACACCGGTTGTTACAGTTTGATCCACATTACTGGCAGACTGTGTGGATCCCATTTATGAAGGATGCTAGAGAGGCGGCAGCTGCACCAGCTGAGGAGGCTCATGATGATGAGGATGGTGGTATTCCTATGGGTACGGGCACGGATACTGCTGGGACCAGTGCGCCGGTCATCGATTTGGATGATGGCGAGACTGAGACCGAGCCTGCTGCAGCACCAGCACGTCCCGCTAGGCGTATGGTACGCCGGCAGAGGGATCCAGATGCTCACCGTCGGATCGATGACCTCACCGACCAGATGATAGACTCCTATGCTGCCCTGACTGTAGACATCCAGGAGAGATTTGACGACCAACGCCGAGAGATCGAGAGCTGGACTCATCAGATGCTAGAGGGCCAGCACTATCAGCGACGGATGACGGAGATCCAGTTTGAGCATGCCATGGGCTATCCATTTGAACCATCCCAATATCCGTATGTGCCACCACCACCACCACCACCGGATCGTGATTATTGAGAGCTGCAGGATTTTCTTTCTTTATTTATTATGCAGCTCAGCTATGTCCGGTGAGTACTTTATTCCTCTAGACTTATTTTGACCCATTGGGACAATGTGTCCCAAGTATGGGGTATTGATGTATTATTCGACTTTTATGATGTATGACTTGACTCTATCGGATATATGTATTTTATTCCGCTCTATGTGATTATCTGAGACTGCATGCATGCATACATGTTAATTGATTGAGAAAAACGTCAAAAACTGGTTTAAATAAAAAAAATTTGTGACCTCGACCGAAGTGATTCTGGCCAAACGAGGTACTTCACCTCGGTTGACTTAGAACATCTCGACCGAAGCGTTTTTACTGGAACGGTTTTCGAAACGATTTTTGTGTTTCTTATCTGGATATGATCTCAGTGAAGATTTTGTTTGCTGACTGGTTTTGAAATCTTTATATGCTTGAAAGGTTTTATAATATGTTTAAGTTGCTAAATGCTTTGTTTGAAATTTGTGGCATGTTTAATACTTTGTTTTTTATCCAAATTATGTTGAATTTGAAGGTTGACACCACATGATGAGTTCTCTCACTTTCTTCCTGGAAAGACCAAGGCAGATCATTCTTTTCTCTTCTTCTTCTTGATCATGCTTAGCCCCTCATATACATATTTGCCTTCCTTTACCTATCCGGGAATTTGGAAGCAAAAAAAGCAGGTGAAAGAAAAGTTGAGAAGTTGGCTGAAAGTAAAAGTGTTAGAAAGTAATAAATAGGTTTGGGGAAGTCAGTCATGTTGATGAGTAACTCGGCACCATTCACATAGCCGGGTGTTTGTGTCTTGCCAAAGTCGGATTGAGCGATATTCCTAACGGGTCATGGTATGTGCATCAAGGGTTTGATGCATCTCAAGAAATTGATGATTGTTGATTTCCTAGGCTTCGGTTATTGTGCACCTCTGTCCATGCATCCCAAGGGAAAAGTGTGAAATAAGCAAAGCTTATTGGTGGATGATGTTGAAAGTCAAGTGAAAGTGAAGTGATATCCTTTTCCCGGATTTTGGCACCATATTACCTTCTATACATCCCTACCCTACACGTTTCTTGACCTTTCTTTTGGGAAGCCCTTGAGACCTCGAGCTTGTTGATTGACTTAATGGTTTAAACTGGATTATACATGATTAATTTCGATAATTATGATTTATTATGCATTCTATGATTTTATGCAAAGATGAACAACTTTCTTATATTTATAAAATATTTTAAGCATATTTTGATTTTAAATTCCATGAAGTATTCTCTTAGAGTGATCTATGATTGTAGCGCACCATTAAAATGTTTTGAAAGACTTTTTCATTGATCTTCAGGATAATAATCCATCCTATCTTGTATTTTATATTCGGAACTTGCTTAGGGACAAGCAAGGGCTAAGTATGGGGTATTTTGATAGCATGAATTATTGTCTATATTTTGGGGCCTGTTTAGACGTTTCATCTTCAATAATCTGCATGTTTGTATATATATTATGTGATTATATTGTCGTTTCATCTACCTTTGCGGGAATCGAGGTCTACACCAAGTTTCGTTGTAATCGTTGGTAAAATGGCACGTTTTGCATCAAAAAGGAGCAAAAGGAACTAAGGAGTCAATAGAGCTACATTCAGGAGCTTAAGGAAGAGTCCAGGAATCATGGAATTGGATTATAGATTCACTTTGGACCAGATTTGAGAGATTTCACATTCAGTTGTGATTCACCTCGGTTGACTACAGAGTCACCTCGACCAAGGTGATCCAGAGGAGCCGACTCGACCGAGGCGAACACCTTGGACGCGGCAAGGATATTTTATTCTTGGCCGAGATCTTTTATTTTTGGAAGGAGGATCTTATCTTTTTAGGCTGGATTTCTAGAAGGAAGAAGATAATTTAGCCCATATATTTTACCTATCTTTATGGGAAGAGATCTTTCTAAGATATCTTATCGTTGGAGAGTAATTTTCCTATAAAAAGGGTTGGATTTTCCGCAAATCCAATCATGCTATACCACCGATCGTGCTTAGAGCAGCCGTTTTACCCTATTAGGGCTGGAAGATTTGAAGAACCTTTTTGAAAGTTGAAGGAAGATTGAAGGAAGAAACTTGATAGCTTTTATAGCTTTGTGAAGGGTTTTGTGAGATTCCCTTAGATTCCCTTCATTGTTGTTAGTCTTGTTGGATTTTAATCCAAGGAACGCTTGTTGTTTGATAATTGATTCAGTTATTGAAGCCTTTCTCTTAAGGTTTTCTTGTTCAATTATTCTCTTTCTTCCCATATATTTGATTATTACTTTCATGATGATGAGTGGCTAATTTCCTTGTGTGATTCTAGGGTGATTGGCTGAAGGTTGTGGGAAAAACAATGATAGAATAATCTTAATCGCAGTAGGACCCTGAAAGTTCGAGTCTTTATCCTTAACCCTAAGCATCTCGCTCAGTCGATGAACATCCCGGCCGGGGTGGAATTCTTCTGACCGAGGTGACTTATCTGATCCGAAACTGAGAGTTAAGTGTTAGAGTTTGCCAAATCCTATTCTTATTACACCTTTCCTGGTTCAATGCAAGCCTAGGATGAGACTTACCCGGTAATTCCTTTGTTTGTTTACCAAAGATCATAAGTATAGGTAATAAAGGTTTATCCTTTATTGGGGTTTGAGTGTGCTTTCATCCCATCTATGTGAGTTAGCTTGAGACTTACCCGGTAAAGGTTGATTCTATTCCCTTAGGTGGTGTGTTAGTTTGAGGTTATGGTTCTTTTCCTTAATTCCTTGAGACTTATCCGGTAATAGGAGTTACGGTTTGGGATTAGTGAGTAGTGAGACTTACCCGGTGATCTATTCCACTTTAGTAACACCTTCCCTATGCAAATATCTCAGCTTTGTCCGCTTATCTTTAGATCTTGAGTTGGAACCACAACTAGATGCTTTAATCCCTAGAATTGCATATTTCCTTAATTGACTTTTTATCATCTTTGATTGTTTTAATCACTTTTGTGGTTAGTAGTGGCATTGACAAACCTATACCTGCTTTGTTTCACTAAGTCCCTGTGATCGACCCCTGGAATTTCTTGCTTTTTACTACGATTGACCCATACACTGCGGGTTCGCATCCTTGTTTTAAGATTACATCTAGGGTTATAAATTTAAAGCTTGCACACACCGTTCGGAGCGAACATCTAGCTCAACAAACACTAGGGTTTCAACAATCTAACAACCTAACACTTAGATTTATCAATGCAAGCAAGTCAGACAGAATCACGGTCAGTTCCTCACTTCCACGGTCATGGAACCTACTAGAACAGGCCGTGATTCACAACAGAGGCTAGGTTCGAGCCAATAATTCATCCAAAGGTACGTTTAAGTCTATCCTATCATAGTCCAAACCATAACCATCATTTCCTTACCCTAGAATCACATCTAGTTAGCCAACAACATGCATCTCAACAATCAAAATCATCAAGCATACAATCATGGAGTCCATATCAAGAGGATGAAATGAAAGAGAGATGAAGTAAATAGAACAAGAAAAACGAGCTGAATAGATGTTAAAAGAGAGACTTACAACCCTTCAAAAGAAGGTTCGAATCGTTCTTACAACCCTAGAAAATGTTTCCAATAAACTTCACTCTAAAGACTATGAAACTCTAAGAATGGTGTGTTCTTCTCCTCTTCCCCAATGGGAGTCTTTCTTCTCCTCCAAGAGTAGCTCCGATCCAATTCCAAAATGAGAGAGTATGGGAGAGAATGTGTGTGAGGCAAGGTGTGTAGTGGATCGTGTCTCTAGAATGAGCCTGCAAGGGTACTTATAGCCTTCACCATTTGCAAGAGTCGGTTATGGAGATCATGCGACAGCTATCCCAGATGTGCAGAGGGAATCACGGTCCATTCCACGGCCGTGGAAGTGCCAGGGACCGTGGTTTTGGTGTTTCAGCCTTCTTTTGATCGTTGAGCCATGAGTTGGTGCAAGGCATGCACCAACATGGTCCTATGTGTTCTCCCTTGCTCCTAACTTGCTTCCCAATGAGTCCCAAGGTATGTCATTGCGAGGAACGATCCTTGGATGTATTGATTAAGCTCCAAAAGCTCCCAAAATACCTACAAAACAGGCAAAAGCCCGTGTAGACGTCTATCTCGACAACATACATGAATTAAGTGCAATTTGTCACGAACTAATGCTAAACTATGCATGAATAGCGGGAAATACTATCTAAATGGATGCCTAGACTAACGTCATAAATCGTGTTATCAAAATACCCCATACTTGAGGTTTGCTCGTCCCCGAGCAAGTCCCAACTATAGACTAAGAGATGACATGATTTATGCATGCAGAAAAACAACAAAATATTTTTGGAATCGTGCTTCTAATATTGGATCACCTTCATAGTCATGTTTCATGGCAAATGGACAAGCAATCATGCATCAAACGAATGAAGGCATGGAAAGATAATTATACTTAACTAGAAAGCATGCATGAAAGGTAACAATGAAGAAGTCAAGATGATCATGAGCATATCCAATCTAGATTACTAAGTCTAACACACATGCAAATAGGTCACAAGGTCTAAGGAAGGAAGAGGCTAAGAAACGTTGTGATTAGGTGGGAATTTTTAGGATATGTGATGCTAATCCGGGAAAGGAACTAACTCCACAAATTTATTTTTGATCAACTTCACCACAAGTGTATATTTTCTCCATCTTTTCTTCATTTTCTTTTCTTTTTCACTTCCTTTTTCTTTTATTTTTGAAACAATGACATTGGTGTACAAAAGCCAAAACCTTGGTGATTAGTGGACCTCGGGATTTTTTTAAGGTGCCTCACACCGGGCACACTTACCAAGGCTCGTTAGGACATTCGGTTTATCCGACTTTGACAAGCCACAAACACCCGATTGTGTGAATGGTACCGAGTTACTCGTCATCAAAACCAAAGTCCCCAAACCTATATTTTTTTTCTACACTTTTCACAACAAATTCGGCACTTCATTCACCAGATACTTTCATCAACAACTTCACCCCACACTTGCTTTTCTCACAAATCAACACACTATCATGCTCCTATTCCCGGATGGGTCAAAAGAGGTCAAATTTATATCAATTGAGGTGCTCAAACAACATGATCAAGATGAGAAGTAGAGAAAAATGAATTGCCTTAATCATTCCTAAATGATGTGCAAGAACTAGCATGTAATTTCGACTATCAATCCTCAATCCAATCAAGGCAAACATTCATGATCATAATTCACTCATGGGATTCAAGATAAGTACTTCAAGTCCACATATGCATACATCAATTCAACACATAAGGCCATCCATAGCCAATTCACAAGACAATCTCATCATAAGGGTCATACTCAAGCGTAGAAGCACTCAAATTTTTAAATTTTCTGATTTTTTTGGATTTTTCGAAATATCTATGTACAATGCAAAACATGTGACAATATTAAACTATCCTAGATGCTAATCATGCAAGTGATCATGAAAACCCAACCCCATACTTAGAAACACATTGTCCCCAATGTGTAAATGAAGTAACGAAGAGTGAAAGAGGATCCTCACAATGTAAAATGGTTTGCTTCGGTATTTGGGTTCACTTAAATGGATTGATGGTGGATGATCCTATCAACGATGGTAGAGAGCTCAAGGTGTTCGTTATGGCGTCGGGACCCGCGCTAGGCACCGCTAGCCGTCCAAACTCCATGTCCGCTCCACCCATAATTGATGAGGGGTTCATCATCATCATCCACATCCCATGCAAGGCTTCCATGCTACTTAAACTCTAGCACACAAACTCCAAACACACACAAAAACATAAAAACAGAAAAATAGAAAACAAAACAAAAACAAAAACGAAAAAACGTCTACCAATGGGTTGCCTCCCACCAAGCGCTTCTTTAAGGTCATTAGCTTGTCCAAACTCGGGGCGTCTCACTCAAGGTGAAGTGGCGCAATCATGTCCACCGTAGCTCCCGGGATATACTTCTTCAACCGGTGCCCATTCACCTTAAAATCTCCACCATGCTCCCCTCCTATCTCAACCGCTCCATGGGGAAAGATCTTCTTCACCATATAAGGACCCGTCCATCTTGACTTTAGCTTTCCGGGAAAGAGCCGCAGCCTTGAGTTGAATAGAAGGACAAGGTCGCCTTCACTCAACTCCTTTGGGATGAGACGTTTATCATGCCAACGCTTGGTCCTTTTTTTGTAGATCCGGGATTTTTCATAGGCATCCAACCGGATCTCCTCAAGAGCGTTCATATCTAGCAATCTCTTCTCACCGGCCTCTTTGAGGTCAAAATTTAGCCACCTTATAGCCCAATACGCCCTATGCTCCATCTCTACCGGAAGGTGGCAAGACTTGCCATAAACTAGCTTGTAGGGAGTGGTGCCAATCGGTGTCTTGAAAGCGGTTCTATATGCCCACAAGGCATCACCGAGCTTCATAGCCCAATCCTTTATCGTTCTAGATACCGTTTTCTCAAGGATTTCCTTTATCTCCCGGTTGGAGATCTCCACTTGCCCACTAGTTTGGGGATGGTAAGGTATTCTCGCCTTATGAGTCACCTCATACTTAGCCAAAAGTGTCCCAAAGTTCCTATTAGTGAAGTGCTTTCCTCCATCACTTATGATCACACTTGGTGTCCCAAACCTAGGAAAGATCACTCGGTTGAAGAACCGCACCACAACCTTGGCATCATTTGTGGGAGAAGCGATTGCCTCCACCCATCTCGAAACATAGTCCACCGCCAATAGGATGTAGAGGTTGCCACATGAGGAAGGGAATGGTCCCAAGAAGTCCACACCCCACACATCAAATATCTCCACCTCTTGTATGTTGTTCAAGGTCATCTCATTCCTCGTTGAGATGTTGCCCGTTCTTTGGCAAGCATCACATGCTACCACAAAATTCAGCACATCCTTGAACAAATTCGGCCAATAGAACCCGAATTGCAACACCTTTGCGCACGTCTTGTGTGAGCTAGCATGCCCTCCACATGGCAAGGAATGACAATGGTGGATCACACTCTCCACCTCATCCTCCGGTATGCATCTCCTAAAGACTCCATCCGGTCCTCTCTTGAACAAAAGCGGTTCACTCCAATAGTAATGCCTCACATCCTTGAAGAACTTCTTCCTTTGGGCATAGGATAAACCGGGTGGCACCTCCTCACACACAAGGTAGTTTACAATGTCGGCATACCATGGCTCATTTCCTTTGGACACTTGAAGCAAGCATTCTTCCACCAATTGCAATTGCTCATCCCGAAATGAGTCATCAATTGGGATGTCATCTTTTTAAATCTCCAACGGTGGAAGCCTACTAAGATGGTCCGCCACATAATTTTCGGACCCTTTCTTATCCCGGATTTCCAAATCAAACTCTTGAAGAAGACGGATCCACCGAATCAAACGAGGTTTGGCATCCTTCTTTGTAAGGAGATAACGGATCGCAGCATGATCCGTATACACAATGACCTTCGCCCCAACAAGATACGAGCGGAACTTCTCAAATGCATACACAACCGCTAGCAACTCCTTCTCGATGGTAGCATAATTGAGTTGGGCATCATCTAGCGTCTTGCTAGCATAATAGATGGCATGTGTAAGCCCATCGTTCCTTTGTCCCAAAACAGCCCCAACGGCTACATCACTCGCGTCACACATGATCTCAAACGGTAAACTCCAATCCGGAGGTTGCATGATGGGTGTGGAGATCAAAGCATTCTTCAACCTACAAAAAGCCTCAAGGAAATCCTTGGAGAAAACAAAGTCAACGTCTTTCATTAGTAGGTTAGTAAGAGGCTTAGAAATCTTAGAGAAATCTTTAATGAATCTCTGGTAAAAACCGGCATGCCCTAGAAAACTCCTTACCCCCTTCACCGAGGTAGGTGGTGGAAACTTCTCTATCGTCTCTATCTTAGCCCTATCAACCTCAATGCCTCGGTTGGACACCAAGTGTCCCAACACAATGCCTTCACTTACCATGTAGTGGCATTTTTCCCAATTCAAGACAAGATTTGTCTCCTCACATCTCTTAAGCACCAAAGACAAATTAGCTAAACAATTATCAAATGAAGATCCATAAACAGAGAAATCATCCATAAATACTTCCATGATGTTTTCAATGTATTCAGAAAAGATAGCCATCATATACCTTTAAAAGGTGGCGGGTGCATTACACAACCCAAATGGCATTCTCCTATATGCAAATGTACCCCAAGGACATGTGAATGTAGTTTTCTCTTGATCATCGGGGTGGATAGGGATTTGGAAGAATCCACTATAACCATCTAAATAGCAAAAGTGAGAATGTTGAGCTAATCTCTCTAGCATTTGGTCAATGAAAGGAAGGGGGAAGTGATCTTTCCTAGAGGCCACATTTAGTTTCCTATAGTCTATACACATCCTCCATCCCATAACCGTTCTAGTTGGGATTAATTCATTATTCTCGTTAGTCACTACGGTCATCCCACCCTTCTTAGGAACCACATGCACGGGACTAACCCACTTACTATCCGAAATCGGAAAAATGATTCCCGCATCTAACAATTTAAGAATCTCTTTCTTTACTACTTCTTTCATGATGGGGTTTAGTCTTCTTTGAGGTTCAATTGAAGGTTTATGATTATCTTCCATTAAGATCTTATGCATGCACAAAGAAGTTCTAATGCCAACTAAATCATCAATGGTATAGCCAATAGCCTTCCTATGCAATCTCAATTCATGGAACAATCTAGTAAACTCATCATCATTCAAGTATGCATTAACAATCACCGGATATGTAGAATTATCACCAAGAAAAGCATACTTAAGATGAGAGGGGAGGGGTTTAAGTTCAAGTTTAGGAGGACCTTTATCAATTGGAGACGCTCCATATAATGTAGGTTGAGATGATTCAAAAGCTAATGAAGACTCCTCAAGGCTGCTTGAAGCTTGTTCAACCACTAAGGCACTTTCTGGAGAAACCATGGGCAAAATCACGGCCTCTGGCATAACCACGGCTGTGGAAATTGCTAAGCTAGCACTTTTGAGCATTCCAGAGAGTTCCACGGGAGAAATCACGGCCGTGGTTCTGGGTGACAGACCGTGGTTCCTACAGTGATTCAATATACTTTCGTGCACTTCAAATTCAGCACTTGTCTCCTTTTCCAATGCATCTAAGGCCTTGATTTCTTCATTACAATCATCCTCAACACCTTCCTTCATCAAACTTAAACTAAGAACCTTCTCCAAGGGGTCCTTGATCAAGATCAAGCTCACAACTTCTCTACATTCCTCTTGCTCGACAATGTTGAACACATCTTCACCAAGGGCTGGCCCCTTCATCATTGTGGATAATTTGAACTTGATATTCTCTTCTCCAATGTTGAAAGAGAGAATTCCATTTTTTCAATCCACCAAACATCCGGAAGTGGCTAGGAAAGGTCTCCCCAAGATGATAGGAACCGGATAGTCCGCCGGGATGTCCAAAACAACGAAGTCTACGGGCAGATAGAACTTCCCGAGTTGCACCGGTATGTCTTCCAAGATTCCAACGGGGTGTGTTATTGAACGGTCCGCCATGTAAAGGGTCATCTTGACCGGCTTCGGCTCTCCTAACCCAACCTTGTTGCAAAGTGCAAGCGGTATGATGCTTACACTTGCCCCAAGATCACATAGGGCTTCATACTTCACTTCTCCCACTCCAATTGGCACACAAAAAGATCCCGGATCTCTTAGCTTAGGAGGCATGTCCTCCTTCATGGTTTGGATCAATTCCGAGGACCTCTTCGTCATCCTCACTTCCCCATACTCCTCCAACTTCCTTTTGTTGGAGAGTATTTCCTTCAAGAACTTGCCATATGCTGGCATACCTAGAATAGCATCCATGAACGGAATGTTAATATGTAATTTAGACATAAGTTCAAGGAATTTACCGAAGTGTTTGTCCAAGCGAGCTCTTGCTCGTGATTGTGGGAATGGTAGTGGTGGTGCCACATATGTTGGCTCATCATCCTTTCTCTTTCCTCCATCTTCTTGCAAAGTCTCTTCTTCTGTAACCACGTGCTTTCCCTTAGGTAAGGGATCCTTCATGCTCAGTCCACTCCTTGTTGTGATAGCCAACACTTGGCCTCTTGGGTTATCTTCGGTTCTTCCGGGAAGCTTTCCCGGATCTCTGTGAGCTTCACCCGCCTTTTGGAATACTTGTGCTTCCAACACCTTTTGAGCTTTAGAAATGTAAGTCACCGTGCTCTCAAGACCACTCAACCTTCCAAGCAATTGCTCAAACATCATCTCGGTTCTATCCTTTGGAGGTTGAGTAAATCCGGGTGGAGGTTCTTGTGAAGCTTTAGGCGGTGGAGCTGCTCTTGTGGAAGCGGGTGGGTTCAAGGCTCCATCCGGGTTTGAATAAGAGAACCCGGGATGGTTGTGGTTAGGCCGGTAATTGTTGAATTGCCGGTTGTTGTTGAAGTTCCTTGGGCCTTGATAGTTGTTGTAGTTTCCCCTTCCCATGTAGTTCACATCTTCCTCTTTGGAAGACAAGTTTGCTTGCACTTGCACTTGAGGGGTTGCTTGACTCTTCAAAGTTGTAGCACACAACTCCCTCAAAGATTTAAGCTTATTGTTGATTGCATCAAGCTTGAAATTACTCATGGTGACTTCACTCACCTCATATGCTCCCGCTTTCCTCCCATCACTCTTCCTATGGGAGTACTTCTCAATCACCAAAGCTTGTTTCTCTACAAACTCCCAAGCTTCATCCACATTCTTTTCCATGAAAGTTCCACCGGAAAGAGATTGAGCTTGAATTGGCTATCTTCATCAAGTCCCTTGAAGTAGATCTCCAAAAGCTCTATTTTCGGTATACCATGGTGTGGACAATCTAGAAGAAGGTCTTTGAACCTCTCCCAAGACTTGAATAGGCTTTCTCTATCCTTCATCACGAAGACATTTATCTTCCCTCTTAGCTCGGTAGTCTTGGAAGGTGGGAAGAACTTAGTCAAGAACTCGGTTCTCATTTCCTCCCAAGTACTCACACGCCCTAGTGGAATCGATTGGTACCAAGACAAGGCTTTATCCTTAAGTGAGAAAGAAAAATCCCTAAGCTTATGGTTGTTGTTCTCCAACCTAGGCGGCCTTAGAGTCTCCATCAATATCTCGTAGTTCATCAAGTGTTGATGAGGGGACTCTCCTTCCATCCCTCCAAATTGATTATGCCGGATCATTTGTAGCACTTGAGGGCGGAGCTCGTAGTCATGGGCTGCGGGATCTCCTAAGTTCACACCCGGACGGTTTACTCTTTGAGCCGGATCCATACGTTGCCCTAACGTTTGTGGCTCCTCAATCATTATCGGCTCAAACCGAATATTAACCGCCGGCTGCGGTTGTGGTGGTGGTGGAGGAGGTTGTTGACGATTAAGCTCTCTTTGCACAAGAGCTTGCCTAATCTCTTCAATCTCCCTCCTAGTTGCTTCTTGCCTCTCATTGGCAAGCCTCCTTTCATTCTCCAAGAGCTCATCTCTTAACCTAATTTGCTCTAAAGTCTCATACAACTCAGCTTGAAGATCTCTTGCGGCCATCTCCTTCTTCTTAATGCTCTTAGATCTAGCTTTAAGGGTTTTCTCCGGTTCGGGATCAAATGGAGCTAAATCCTTGCCACGAGATCTTCGCATACACATAAAGAATGGGAGACGTCCTGAAAATGCAAAGACACAAACCAAACAAGATCAAAAGCAACAAGAAAGACCTACACTATAAACAATCACAAAAATTACTCAATCTAGACCTAGTCCCCGACAACGGCGCCAAAAACTTGTTACGCTAAGATTGTGACACTTAAAAGTCTTAAATTTATAACTCGATATATTTTTCCTAACTCCTAGCGAACCCACAGTGTATGGGTCGTTTTATAGTAAGGATAGTATTCCGAGGTCGAACACAAAGACTAAGGTGAAATTGAGTCAATAGTGACTAAGGATAGTGAAGATCTAGACTAAGAAAAGAGAAAGAAATAAAGAAATGAAAATCTCAATGTTTTTGGTTTGGTTTTGAGGTGATCAATCAAAGATCACAAATCATGCAAGATTGACAAACAACTAAGCTAGTAACACAAATAAATAAGCAAACACGAGATAGGTAATCAAAGATAGAAAAGCGGATTCTAGGGGTTAGAAATTCCACTAGTCCGTTCCTAAGGTCTCATTACCGGGTAAGTCTCAAAGAACCTAAGGTTAGGAATTCTATACAAACCGGATCGCTATCTAGGGATCTAACCTCTCCTCACCGGGTAGGTCTCGGGAAGGCAAGTCCTAAACATAAATCCTAGCACACTCAGTCCAATAGCGGCTCGTGAGGCTCACTACTACCTAGAGTTCATCATCTTCGGTACCTAAGAGCAAGAATCACCGGGTAGGTCTTTTCTTACACTTAGTTGCTAACACTAGGTCATCCTAGGATAGATCTAGCTCAACAAACACTAGGGTTTCAACAATCTAACAACCTAATACTTAGATTTATCAATACAAGCAAGTCAGACAGAATCACGGTCAGTTCCTCACTTCCACGACTTTGGAACCTACTAGAACAGGCCGTGATTCACAACAGAGGCTAGGTTAGAGCAAACAATTCATCCAAAGGTACGTTTAAGTCTATCCTATCATAGTCCAAACCATAACCATCATTTCCTTACCCTAGAATCACATCTAATTAGCCAACAACATGCATCTCAACAATCAAAATCATCAAGCATACAATCATGGAGTCCATATCAAGAGGATAAAATGAAAGAGAGATGAAGTAAATAGAACAAGAAAAACAAGCTGAATAGATGTTAAAAGAGAGACTTACAACCCTTCAAAAGAAGGTTCGAATCGTTCTTACAACCCTAGAAAATGTTTCCAATAAACTTCACTCTAAAGACTAAGAAACTCTAAGAATGGTGTGTTCTTCTCCTCTTCTCCAATGGGAGTCTTTCTTCTCCTCCAAGAGTAGCTCCAATCCAATTCCAAAATGAGAGAATATGGGAGAAAATGTGTGTGAGGTAAGGTGTGTAGTGGATCGTGTCTCTAGAATGAGCCTACAAGGGTACTTATAGCCTTCACCATTTGCAAGAGTCGGTTATGGAGATCGTGGGACAGCTGTCCTAGCTGTGCAGAGGGAATCACGGTCCATTCCACGGCCGTGGAAGTTCCAGGGACCGTGGTTTTGGTGTTTCAGCCTTCTTTTGATCGTTGAGCCATGAGTTGGTGCAAGGCATGCACCAACATGGTCCTATGTGTTCTCCCTTGCTCCTAACTTGCTTCCCAATGAGTCCCAAGGTGTGTCATTGCGAGGAACGATCCTTGGATGTATTGATTAAGCTCCAAAAGCTCCCAAAATACCTACAAAACAGGCAAAAGTCCGTGTAGACGTCTATCTTGACAACATACATGAATTAAGTGCAATTTGTCACGAACTAATGCTAAACTATGCATGAATAACGGGAAAAACTATCTAAATGGATGCCTAGACTAACGTCATAAATCGTGTTATCACCACTCTTTTCCATGTGGAGGCCACGCTAGCTCACACAAAATGTGTGCAAAGGTATTGCAATCCGGTTTTTATTGGCCTAATGATGCGCCCTTGACCCCTATGTCCCAAGATGAGGAAGATGAGGCATTCCGGGTTCGCTCCGATGGACCGCTCAGCCGTTCCCATGCTAAGGCAATTGCCCAAGATACCGGCTCCATCATTGCCCGCACCATTGCTTGTCACGGGCCCATTGGTTGCAAATTGTACCTCTAAGCCACCATGGCATGAAGCTTGTCAAGCCGGCACCGTTCCGGCGCATTTTGATAACGTGATTTATGACGTTAGTATAGGCATACATTTAGATAGTGTCTCCCATTATTCATGCACGTTTTGACATTAGTTCACGACGTTTACACTCATTTCGTGCATATTTCTAGAAAAGACGTCTACACGAGCTTTTGTCGGTTTTGTAGGTATTTCGGGGATCTTTTGGACATTAATCGATACATTCGAGGATCAAGCCTCATGGTGGTACATATCCAAGACCTTGAAGGAACATAATTGGAGCAACAAAGGACACAAAGACCACTATTGGTGCAAGCAATGGAGCAACTCATGGCTAGACGATCATAGCATGCTTCTGTTGAAGAAAATCGACCTACACCCAGGAAAATCGGCCGATTTTTCCTACTGGGTCGATTTTTGGGCCTTTGACAGCTTAAGCCACGTGTCCCATGATCTCTTGTCCGGCCTTGCTCTTGGTGGAGAATATAAGTGGTCCTTCAAAGCTGTTGCTGACTCCCATTCATCCTCCTCCTCTCCCACATCCTCTAGCATCTTCCCAAAGACTCTTCCAATTGGGAGCTCTCTTCAAGACACCCTTGTGGGTGTTCTTGAGAGATATTAGTGTAGATTTCAATTTCGTAGTGAGATTTGAGTGATTTTTGTGAAGAAACTTGTTGAAGGTTGTAAGATCTGACTTGGAGCTACATTTGGTGTGTTGAAAGACTTGTTTTGAGCTCAAATCCAGCTAAGTTTCATTGCTTTCATTTCCTTACTTCATCTTCTTGCTATGGATTCCATGTGTGCTTGTATGATGATTTTAGATCTTGAAATGCATGTTGTTGGCTAGTTTGTGGTGATTCTGGAGTGATGGATTGATGGTTATTGCTTGGGTGATGATAGAATGGACTTATATGTTAGTTTAGGATGATTCGTATGCACAAAACCTAACTCAGACATAAAAATCGACCTGTTCTTCAGAGTAAATCGGCCGATTTTTGCTATGATCCACCCGATTTTTCCTTCTGTTGCTCTTTAATTGATGAATCTGTATGTTAGGATGTTAGATTGTTGAAATCCTAGTGTTTGTTGAGCTTAATTTAGCTTAGGATCACCTAATGCTATCAACCTAAGTGAGGGAAGAGATCTACCCGATGATTTCCGATCTTAGATACCTAAGATGATGAATTCTAGGTAGTAGTGAGCCTCACAAGCCGCTATTGGATTGAGTGTGCTAGGATTATTGCTTGAGACTTACCTTTTCCGAGACTTACCCGGTAAGGAGAGGTTTGCCCCTTAAGTAGTGTCCGGTTTGTGTAGAATTCCCAACTTTACCTCCTTGAGACTTACCCGGTAATAGGAGTTTGGTGCGGGATTAGTGAAGTGAGAGACCTACCCGGTAATTGCTTCCATTAGTGAAACACCCTTTCCTAACACCGTAGCTTTATCCTTAGAATTTTTAGAAGCTTGAGTCCAATACCATAACCGGAAATCTTGACCTCTAGAATCCTCTTTTTCTATCTTTGATCTCATATCTTGTGTTTGTGTCATTTGTTTGTTTTGCTAGCTTGAGTTGTTAGTTTATTTTATTACCTTGCTTGATTTGTGATCCTTGCTTGATCACCACAAAAACTCAACCAAAAATATCATCATTTTCACTTCTTTATTCCTCATCTCATCTTAGACTAGATTTGCACTATCTTTGATCATTGAATGACTTAATTTCGCCTCAGTCCTTGTGTTCGACCTCGGAATACTTTTCTTCCTACATAACGATCCGTACACTGCGGGTTTCGCTAGGTAGTTTAGGAGATTAGATCGAGTTTATAAATTTAAAGCTTTTTGTGCTACATCTTAGCGTAACACATTTTCCGCATTTTTTGTATTTTAGCGCTTTGTAATAATAAGTCTTTTTATTTTCGGAATATTAATTTCCGGGACTTTATTTCCTGAACTTAATTTTCCGAATTTAAGATCAGAGTTTTGGTTTCGAAATTTAATTCGGAAACTTAATTCCGAACTTAAATTCCCGACCTTTCATATTTTTAGGCTTTTCATTTTCGGAACTTTAATTCCGACTTTATTTCGGTCATTTAAGTTCCATCTCTTTGTATGGCCTTCATCCACTATATAAGGGGATGCTTGAATGATTTGTAAAGCATGTTCAATTTGATTAAGTATTTGAGTATAATTTTCCTCCTACTTACTTGAGCATCAATCTCTCTTCCATCCTCTCAAAGTTCTTCTTTTGGATCTTCGATCCAAACTCATCCATATTCGAGGATTCTTCAAGAATCAACTCAACCGATCCACGTCAAGGCTTGATCGATCAATCTAGATCGACCCAACCATTCAACTTCCGCCTTCATCGCTAAGCTTCCGCAACCCACCTTCAAACGCATCCACACTTCAACTAAGGAGTAGTTGAGCTTCAGCTTGATCTAGATCCCGAATCTTTCATTGACGTGTCCAAAGAGGCTTCAAATTGGCATCAGAGCAAAGGGATCTAAGCTAAGTTATCTTTACTCTTGTTTTTGTGCGTTATCACATTCATCCTTTTGCCTTTTGTTTATCATCATCTTGATCTCGTTCTTCACATCTTCATCCACGTTCTTGAAAATTTTTTTTCTCGATCCATTTTGCATAGCAAATTTAGGAGATTTTTGGTTTGCCATCAAACCATTAATCAAAAAAACATTTTCCTCACCTAATCCGACAACTTTGTTAATCAATTTCACCACTTTCTTGGGATTTTTTGTTGACAAAATCGGATATCACATCTTTTGATATTCCAAAAACCAAAAATAAGCAAAAACTCTTCAAAAAACGGATTTGTTTCAAAAAAAAAAGTGGATTCATATCTTGCATTCCAAAGGTTGCATTCCAAAGTTTCAAAAAGAAACAATTCCACAAAAACAAAGTTAAAAGACGTCCGGCAAACCGTTCCATCTGAAAAATCGGAATTTTTCAAAAAGGTCAAAGACCAAAGCAAGTAAAACTTGCCGTTAAACAATCCGTCCATTTCCTATCTCTCCATTTTCTTACACGTTGCAAATTATCTCTTGATTTTGTGTGCATTTTGGTTCAAATTTGTTGGATTTGCCTTCGTTTCCTAACCGCCACACGACCTTCCCAAAGGTAGAACCTTAACGCACTTGAACTTGGGTAACATTGACTTAACTTGTCAGCTTGCTCATTTGATTGCTTGCACTTGTGTATCTTAAATTGGAGTTATGACTAACGTAGAAATAGAAAATTCTCAGGAATCTCGTGAACGACAAGAGCTCATTACCTTAGCCGAAGAAAATGCCTCTCTTCGGCAAGAACTTGAAGCTTTGAGGGCACAAATGCTTACCCTTATGACCGCTCCACCGAATCCAAATGGAACCTTGGTCGATGCTTCCACGTCCGATGGACGTCGCAAAGGTATCTTGGGAGCCGAACCATCTAACGGTCGACGGCTTGCCTCCGTCATTGAAAATCAAAGGCCCTTCCAAGATGACGGTCATGAGTCCCACAATGAAGCTGACATGAACCTTGACCCTTCTCCGAATGATTTGCTATATGTGGACACGGAGAATCAGCACAAGCGTTATGAGCACAACCGACGTAGGTATGTCACTTCCCCTCCTCCATCTAGTGCCCAACGTACCAACCGTCCCTCCCGGGTTGAGGACCGGTACCATCATCAAACAAATGATCGCTCTCAACGTCCCGAGAATGATCGGTCCGGACAACGCCACCAACGGCATAGCCGGAAACCGATATATCATGATTATGAAGAGTATGACGAGAGAGATGACTATAACGGGTTCTCCGACGATGATTTGGACTTGGACCGGGTGGCACATGTCCGTCCATGGCACCCACCCATCCGAGAGCCTTTTGAGAACCAAGATCGAGGAGAAGAATGGTTGCCTCCTTCTAACCCACCAAGGCGTGCACAACCTAATGATGGGCGCCAACGGCATAACGATGGCTACCAGCGAGCCCATCACGAAGAGGCCTACATGGCACCACCCCGACCGTATCCCTACCGAGCTCGTAGGGAAGGTAAGGTTAAGTTTCCTATTTTTTATGGTGAAAATGACCCTTGTGCATTTCTTGATTGGGCACATGATATGAAAAGAGCTCTAAAGCATTGCCATTATGAGGAGTATGAGAAAATCGAAGCGGCAACCCTTTACTTTGAAGGTGATGCCAAATCTTGGTGGAACCGGTACGAGACCAACCGTGAGAACCGAGGATGGGCACCGGTTGCGACATTTGATCAATTGATCTATGTCATGACTAAGAAGTAAGTGCCCGACGACTTTAAAAACGACATGCGGTTACAAATTGCCGAATTCCAACAAGAAAGTCTTACCCCGGTGGCTTACTAAGCCAAACTTGAAGACATGCATATAAAGGCTGGCATCTCAGCCTCCGCCTCCTCCCTTAGAACCGAATTCATGAGCGGCCTAAATCCATCAATCCGGCGCCCCCTCGAGATAGTCCTATACAAGGATTTGGGAGCCTTATGTCACGCCGCCATGAAACTTCACAAGCAACAACTCGAAACATCGCAATATTCAAGGTATAATTCTTCCAATAGTCAATATTCTTATACCACTAATTTCCGTTTTCGAGATGTTTCTAGTCCTCAAGATTCCGGAGCCACTAAAGGATCACCATGGATGAATCAACCCAAACGGCAAGCGGCTACCGAGAAGACACCATACCGTGGCACCGTTGCTCCACCACAAACGCCTCCGGGTCGAACCCAACAAGGATCTCAAACGGTGGCCCACCCAAGAGAACCCGTGTGTTACAAATGTAGCAAGTTTGGTCATGTGCAATGTGATCGCCCGAACACCAAGCGGGTGATGTTTGCAAACCCATCATATGACGATGATGAAGAGGAAGAAAATAGTGATATCCTCATGGAAGATGACCACGATGCCGACCCCTACTATGGTATGGAGCCTTGCGACGACCAACTAACTTGCGGTCCGGCACAACCAAGTAAGTTTGCTCTTGTCTCTCGTCGTATTTTGGCTATAAAAGAGCATCTCCCTATTGACCAACGCGAGAATCTCTTCCACTCTCGTTGCTTGATCAATAACACTAGTCTCTCTCTTATCATCGATGGGGGTTCGTGTTGTAATATTGTCAACGAAAAAGTGGTGAAACGCTTTAAGTTGCCTACAACCCCCACCCACAACCTTACGGACTCCAATGGATTTCCGATAAAGCGTGTGACACCGTCACACAAAAATATCATGATTTTCATTTCATTATTTCTTTCTCTTTTCTTAGACTAGATTTGCACTATCCATGATCACTTGTTTGATTTGATTTCACTTAGTCTTCCTGTTCGACCTCAGAGTACTATGCTTGCTACAAAAAAACTCATACACTGTGGGTTCGCTAGGAGTTAGGAGAATATATCGAGTTATAAACTGTAAGACTTTTGTGTGGTACATTTCTAGCGTAACAAGTTTTTGGCGCCGTTGCCGGGGACTAGGTCTAGATCGAATCATTGTGTATGATTGTTTATAGTGTATGTCTTTCTTTTGCTTGTGATCTTGTTTGTTTTGTGTCTTTGATTTTTCAGGACATCTCTCACTCTTTAGGTACATGCGAAGATCTCGTGGCAGAGATTTAGCTCCATTCCATCCCGAACCGGAGAAAACCCTTAATACTAGATCCAAAGGTGCTAAGAAGAATAAAGGGATGGCCGAAGCAAACCTTAGGGCTGAATTGGATGCAACTCTAGAGCAACTAAGACTTAGAGAAGAAACTCTAGAGAAAATGAGGCTTAGGGTAGAAGCTTTTGAAAATGAGAGGAGACTTGCAAATGAGAGGCAAGAAACTTTTAGGAGGGAGATTGATGAGATTAGGCAAGCTCTTGTGCAAAGAGAAGTTAATGTTCATCAACATCCACCTCCACCACCACCGCAGCCGGCGGTACATGTACGGAATGAGCCAATCATTATTGAGGAGCCGCAGAAGCTAGGTCAACGTATGGATCCAGCCCAAAGAGTGCAACGTCCGGGTGTAAACTTAGGAGATCCTGCTGCCCATGACTACGAGCTCCGCCTTCAAGTGCTACAAATGATCCAGCATAATCAATTTGGAGGGATGGAAGGAGAGTCTCATCATCAAAACTAGATGAATTATGAGATCTTGATTGAGACTCTAAGACCTCCTAGATTGGAGAGCAACAGCCACAAGCTTAGGGCTTTTTCCTTCTCACTTAAGGATAAGGACTTGGCTTGGTACCAATCCATTCTACTAGAACGTGTGGGTACTTGGGAGGAGATGACAACTGAATTTCTTACAAAGTTGTTCCCACCTTCCAAGACAACCGAGCTAAGAGGGAAGATCAATGCCTTCGTGATGAAGGATAGGGAGAGCCTATTCAAATCTTGGAAGAGGTTCAAAGACCTCTTCCTAGATTGTCCACACCATGGGATACCGAAGATAGAGCTATTGGAGATTTATTTCAAGGGGCTTGATGAGGATAGTCAATTTAAGCTCCAATCACTTTCCGGAGGAACATTCATTGAGAAGAATGTGGATGAGGCTTGGGATTTTGTAGAGAAGAAAGCCTTGGTGATAGAGAAGTACTCCCATAGGAAGAGTGATGGGAGGAAACCGGGAGCATATGAAGTAAGTGAAGTCACCATGTGCAACTACAAACTTGATGCCATCAACAAGGAGCTTAAGTCCTTGAGGGAGTTGTGTACCACAACCTTAAAAAGTCAAGCAAGTCCTCAAGTGCAAGTGCAAGTCAACTTGGCTTCCAAAGAGGATGATGTTCACTACATGGGAAGGGGCAATTTTAACAACTACCAAGGCCCTAGGAACTTCAACAACAACAACCGGCAATACAATAATTATCGGCCTAACCACAACCATCCCGACTTCTCCTATTCTAACTCGGATGATGCCTTGAACCCTCCCGCGTCCACAAGCGCAACCCCATCACCTAAGGCTTCACAAGAGCCTCCACCCGGTTTTGCTCAACCTCCAAAGGATAGGATCGAAATGATGTTTGAACAATTGCTAGGGAGGTTGAGTGGGCTTGAGAGCACGGTGACATCCATTTCCAAGGCTCAAAAGGTGCTAGAGACACAAGTGTTCCAAAAGGCGGGTGAGACACAAAGGGATCCGGGAAAGCTTCCCGGAAGGACCGAGGACAATCCAAGAGGCCAAGTGTTGGCCATTACCACAAGGAGCTGGCTGAGCATGAAAGATCCCTCACCAAAGGAGAATGACAAGGGGAAGCAAGTAGTAGTGGAGGAAGAACCATTGCAAGAAGAAGGAGGCAAGAGCAAAGGTGATGAGCCAACATATGTGGCACCTCCTCCATATAAGCCACCAATACCATTTCCACAATCACGAGCAAGAGCTCCCTTGGATAAAAATTTCGGTAAATTCCTTGAACTCATGTCTAAATTACATATTAACATTCCGTTCATGGATGCGATTCTAGGTATGCCGGCATATGGCAAGTTTTTGAAGGAGATACTCTCCAACAAGAGGAAGTTGGAGGAGTATGGAGAAGTGAGGATGACAAAGAGGTCTTCCGAGTTGATTCAAACTATGAGGGAGGAAATGCGTCCTAAGCTGCGGGATCCGCGGTCTTTTTGTGTGCCAATAGGAGTTGGAGAAGTGCAATATGAGGTCCTATGTGACCTTGGAGCAAGTGTAAGCATTATTCCGCTTGCACTTTGCAATAAGGTTGGGCTAGGAGAACCGAAGCCGGTCAAGATGACCATCTACATGGCGGACCGATCCATCACTCACCCCATGGGGATCCTAGAGGACATACCGGTTCAGCTTGGGAAGTTCTATGTGCCAATCGATTTCGTTGTTTTGGACATCCCGGCGGACTACCCGGTTCCGATCATTTTAGGGAGGCCATTCTTAGCCACATTCGGATGCTTAGTGGATTGCAAAAATGGGATCCTCTCCTTCAACATAGGAGAAGAAAATATCAAGTTCAAACTGTCCACAATGATGAAGAGGCCAGCCCTTGGTGAAGACATCTTAAAAATTGTCGAGGAAGAAGCGTCTAGGGAAGTTGTGAGCTCAATCCTAATCAAGGATCCATTAGAGAAGGTTCTTAGCATGAGTATCATTAGAGAAGGTTCTTAGCATGAGATTTCAGGGTGAATGGGTACCATTTGAAAGAATTTATGTATATGTGGACTTGAAAACATCTCTTGATTTCCATGTATGAATTGTGATGAAGATTGTTGTCTAAGTTGGATTCAGAATTGATTATGTGGACTTGAATACATCCTTCTTTGTGGGGCAATCATATCTACCGGAGCTTCCGGGATGTACTTCTTCAAACGGTGCCCATTCACCTTGAAATCTCCACAATGCTCCCCACCTATCTCAACCGCTCCATGGGGGAAGACCTTGCTCACCACATAAGGACCCGTCCATCTTGACTTGAGCTTTCCGGGGAAGAGCCGCAACCTTGAATTGAAGAGAAGGACTAAGTCACCTTCACTCAATTCCTTTGGGATTAGACGTTTGTCATGCCAACACTTGGTCCTTTCTTTGTAAATCCGGGCATTTTCATAAGCATCTAACCGGATCTCCTCAAGAGCATTCATGTCTAGCAAGCTCTTCTCACCGGCTTCCTTGAGGTCAAAATTCAGCCACCTTATGGCCCAATATGCCCTATGCTCCATCTCCACTGGAAGGTGGCAAGATTTGACATAAACTAGCTTGTAGGGAGTGGTGCCAATTGGTGTCTCGAAGGCGGTTCTATAAGCCCATAAGGCATCATCAAGCTTCATAGCCCAATTTTTTCTTGTCCTAAAAACCGTCTTCTCAAGTATGTCTTTGATCTCCCGGTTGGAAATCTCCACTTGGCCACTAGTTTGGGATGGTAAGGTGTGACCACCTTATGATTCACCCCATAGTTAGCCAAAAGTGTCCCAAAGTTCCTATTGGTGAAATGCTTCCCTCCATCACTTATGATTACTCTTGGTGTTCCAAACAAAGGGAAGATGACTCGGTTGAAGAACCGCACCACTACTTTGGCATCGTTTGTGGGAGAGGCGATTGCTTCCACCCACCTCGACACATAATCGACCGCCAATAGAATGTAGAGGTTTCCACATGAAGATGGGAATGACCCCATGAAGTCCCCACCCCAAACATCAAAGACCTCAACCTCTTGGATATTGTTCAAGGGAATCTCATTCCTTCTTGAGATGTTTCCCGTCCTTTGGCACGCATCACAAGCTACTACAAAATTCTACACATCCTTAAAAGTTAGGCCAATAAAAACCGGATTGTAATACCTTTGCACACGTTTTGTGTGAGCTAGCGTGGCCTCCACATGGCAAGGAGTGGCAATGAAGGATCACACTCGCCATCTCATCCTCCCGAATGCACCTCCTAAAGACTCCATCCGGTTCTCTCTTGAACAAGAGAGGCTCACTCCAATAATAATGCCTCACATCTTTGAAAAACTTTTTCCTTTGGGCATATGACAAACTGGGTGGCACCTCTTCACACACTAGATAATTCACTATATCCTCATACCATGGCTCACTCCCTCTAGAAACTTGAAGTAAGCACTCCTCTATTTCTTGCAATTTCTCATCCCGGAATGAGTCATCAATCGAAATGTCATCTCTTTCAATCTCCAACCGTGGTAGCCTACTAAGATGGTCCGCTACTGAATTTTCAAAACCTTTCTTGTCCCGAATCTCAAGTCGAATTCTTGGAGGAGAAGGATCACCGAATGAGGCAAGGCTTGGCATCTTTCTTTGTGAGGAGATAATGGATCGCAGCATGATCTGTGTACACAATAACCTTTGCTCCAACAAGGTATGAGCGGAACTTCTCAACGGCATACACTACCGCTAGCAACTCCTTCTCGGTTGTGGCATAGTTGAGGTGTGCATCATCTAGCTTCTTGCTACCGTAGTAGATGGCATGTGCAAACCCATCTTTCTTTTGTCCTAAAACAGCCCCAACAGCCACATCACTAGCATCACGCATTACTTCAAATGGTAAGCTCTAATCCGGAGGTTGCATGATAGGGGCGGAGATCAAAGCATCCTTCAACCTACATAACGCTTCAAGACAATCTTTGGAGAAAACAAAGTCAACATCCTTCATTAGTAGGTTAGTGAGAGGCTTAGAAATTTTAGAGAAATCTTTTATAAACCTTCGGTAAAAGCCGGCATGCCCTAAGAAACTCTTTATCCCTTTCACCGAGGTAGGTGGTGCAACTTCTCTATCGTTTCTATCTTTTCTCTATCAACATCAATGCCTCGGTGGGAATCCAAGTGTCCCAACACTATGCCTTCACTCACCATGAAGTGGCATGTTACGCTAAGATCGTGTGATGTGCACGCAATAAGCTTTAAATTTATACTCGTTATATTTATCCTAACTCCTAGCGAACCCGCAGTGTACGGGACGTTTGTAGTAGGGATAGTATTCCGAGGTCGAACACAAAGACTAAGGTGAAATCGAGTCAAACAATGATCAAAGATAGTGTGAATCTAGACTAAGATAAGATGAGGAACAAAGAAAATGGAAAACACAATGTTTTTGTTGGTTTTTGTGGTGATCAAAAAAAGATCACAAGTCAAGCAAGATAATAAAACAACTAACAACTCAAGCTAGCAAACGAACAAGTAACTCAAAGCACAAGTATATGATCAAGAGAGAAAAGTGGATTCTAGAGGTCAAGATTTCCGGTTATGGCATCGGACTCAAGGTTCTAAAGATTCTAAGGACAAGCTGCGGTGTTGGGGAAAGAATGTTTCACTAATGGAAGCAATTACCGGGTAGGTCTCTCACTTCACTAATCCCGCATCAAACTCCTATTACCGGGTAGGTCTCAAGGGGTTAGAATAAGAAATTCCACACAAACTAGATACTACTTAAGGGGTAACCCTCTCCTTACCGGGTAAGTCTCGGAATAGGGAAATCTCAAGCAATAATCCTAGCACACTCGATCCAATAACGGCTTATGAGGCTTGCTACTACCTAGAATTCATCTTCTAAGGTATCTAAGATCGGAAATCATCGGGTAGATCTCTTCCCTCACTTAGGTTGATAGCATTAGGTGATCCTAAGCTAAATTAGGCTTAATAAACACTAGGATTTAACAACCTAACACCCCAATCATACAGATTCATCAATTAAAGAGCAACAGGAGAATAAATCGGGCTGTTCTACACTAAATCGGCCGATCTATCATGAAGAACAGGGCGATTTTTCTGACTGGTTTGGGTTTCGTGCATACAAATCATCCAAAACTAACATATAAGTCCATTCTATCATCACCCTAGCCATAACCATCAATCCATCACTCCAGAATCACAATAAACTAGCCAATAATATGCATATCAAGATCCAAAATCATCATACAAGCATACATGGTGTTCATAGATGGATAATGAAAGATAAGCAAGTAAAACCAATAAATCTCAACTGAATCCAAGTTGTAGCAAGACTTACAAACTCTAAAATGAAGATTCAAAACGTTCTTAACAATCCTTGCAATTAGTTCTTCAATCCAAGACTACAAAATCACTCAAAATTCCTCCAAACTCTTAGAATGGTGTTCTTCTTCTCCCTTCAATCCTTGAGAGCCTTTCTTCTTCTCCAAGTTCTTCCCCAAATAAATGATGAGCTGTGTATGAGAGTGTGGGAGAGGAGAGATTCCAAGATGCCTAGTAACAGCTTTGAAGGACCACTTATATTCTCCACCAAGAGCAAGGCCGGACAAGAGATCGTGGGACATGTGGCTTAAGCTGTCAAAGGCCCAAAAATCGACCCAGTAGGAATAAATCGTCCGATTTAGCTGCTAGCTGGTCCGATTTTCTTCAGCAGAAACATGCTATGCTCGTTTAGCCATGAGTTGATCCATTGCTTGCACCAATAGTGGTCTTTGTGTCCTTTGTTGCTCCAATTATGCTCCTCCAAAGCTTTGGATGTGTACCATCATGAGGCTTGGCCCTCTAATGTATCGGTTAATGTCCAAAAGACCCCCGAAATACCTACAAAGCAACGCACAAGTCCGTGTACACGTCTATCCCGACAAAGTACGTGAATTGAGTGCAAACGTCGTGAATTAGTGCTAAACCGTGCATGAATGAGTGAGAAATCTATCTAAATGATTACCTAAACCTAAGTCATAAATCGTGTTATCAAAAATACCCCATACTTAAGGTTTGCTCGTCCCCGAGCAAATTCTCAACTATAGACTGCAAGATGACATGATTTATGTATGCAGAAAAATGGCAAAATCTTTTTGGCTTTGTGCTTATAATTTTGGATCACCTTCATAGTCATGTTTCATGGCAATGGACAAGCAATTATGTATCAAATAAATGAAAGCATGAAAAGACAATTACACTTAACTTGATAGCATGCAATGAAGTGTAAAGATGAAGAAGTCAAGATGATCATGAGGATGTCCAATCTAAATCACTTAGTCTTACACACATGCAAGTAGGTCATAAGGACTTTGTGAAATAGAAGGCCAAGAAACGTTGTGATTAGGCGGGAATTTTCTAGGCTATGTGATGCTAATCCGGGAAAGGAACTAAACAACCGCAACTTCACATTTCTTTTCCACTTCCCTCAAGTGTATATTTTTCTTCATTTTGTTTTCTTTCTTTTTTTATTTTTGAGACAATTGCATTGGTGTACAAAAGCCGAAACCTTGGTGATTATCCATCCTCGTGCTTTTTCTATTTTTCGAGATGCATCCACACCGGGCACACATACCAAGCTCGTTAGGACTATCGGTTTATTTGACTTTGGCAAGGCACCAACACCCGATTATGTGAAATGTACCGAGTTACTTGTCATTTAAACTAACGTCCCCAAACCTATGTTTTTGTCTACACTTTCACAACAAATTCAGCATTTTATTCATAACATTCTTTCATCAATATCTTCACCCCACACTTGTTTTTCACACACATCAACACACTAACATGCTCCTATTCCCGGATGGGTCAAAAGAGGTCAATTTATATCAATTGAGGTGCTCAAACAACATGATCAAGATGAGAATTAGAGAGAGATGAATTGCCTCATTCATTCCTAGATGGTGTGCAAGAACTAGCATGTAATTTCGACTTTCAATACTCAATCCATTCTAGGCAAACATCATGATTACAAATTATTCATGGTTTCAAGATAAGTACTTCAAGTCCACATATGCATTCATCTATTCAACACATAAGGCCATCCATAGCCAATTCACAAGACAATTTTCATCATAAGGGTCATTCCCAAGCTTTAGAAGCACTAAAAATTTTTAAATTTTCTGATTTTTTTTTGGATTTTTCGAAATATGTATGTACAATGCAAGACATAATGAAACATGTGACAAAATTAAACTATCCTAGATGCTAATCATGCAAGTGATCATGAAAACCCCACCCCATACTTAGAAACACATTGTCCCTAATGTGGAAACTAAATAAAGAAGTGAAAGAGAGTCCTCACAATGTAAAATTGGTGATGCTTTGGTATTTCGGTTCACATTGGATGATGATGGTGGATGATTGATCAAGGATGGTAGAGAGCTCTTGACGTTCATTATGGTGTCGGAACCCGCGCTTGGCACCGCAAGCCGTCCAAGTTCCACGTCCGCTCAACCCATGCTTGATGGAGATCATCACTTTCCTTTATACAGAGGAAAAATCGCCCCATAGCCCAGGAAAATCGGCCGATTTCGTGTATGAACAGTCCGATTTCCTGGGTGCTTTCTTCCTTGTCCATGTGCTCGGATCTTGCACCTTCAATCATTCCATGAGGTTCTCAAATGACCTCCAACATCTCGTCACACACGACGATCAACAAGATCTAGCACCCAAAAACACAAAAGAAAAAAAACAAAGCACACCAAGAGTGAGATTAAACAAAAGCAAGAAAAAGAAAGGGAAAAATATGTACCAATGGGTTGCCTCCCATTAAGCGCTTCTTTAAGGTCATTAGCTTGACCAAATTCAGGAGCGTTTCAATCAAGGCGAAGCGGGGCAATCACTTCCACCGGGGCTTCCGGGATGTACTTCTTCAAACGATGCCCATTCACCTTGAAGTTACCACAATGATCCCCTCCTATCTCTACCGCTCCATGAGGAAAAACTTTCTTCACCATATATGGCCCGGTCCATCTTGATTTGAGCTTTCCGGGAAAGAGCCGCAGCCTCGAGTTGAAGAGAAGGACAAGGTCGCCTTCACTCAACTCCTTCGGGATGAGGCGCTTGTCATGCCATCGTTTAGTCCTCTCCTTGTAAATCCGGGCATTCTCATAAGCATCCAACCGGATCTCCTCAAGGGCGTTTATATCAAGCAACCTCTTCTCTCCCGCCTCCTTGAGATCAAAGTTTAGCCACTTAATGGCCCAATAAGCTCTATGCTCCATCTCTACCGGAAGGTGGCAAGACTTGTCATAGACTAGCTTGTAAGGAGTGGTGCCAATTGGTGTTTTGAAGGCGGTCCTATATGCCCACAAGGCATCATCGAGCTTCATAGCCCAATCCTTGCTCGTCCTTGAGACCGTCTTCTCGAGAATCCGCTTGATCTCCCGGTTGGAGATTTCCACTTGGCCACTAGTTTGGGGATGGTAAGGTGTTGCCACCTTATGAGTCACCCCATACTTAGCCAAAAGTGCTCCAAAGTTCCTATTAGTGAAATGCTTCCCTCCATCACTTATGATCACCCTTGGTGTTCCAAACCTAGGGAAGATCACTCGGTTGAAGAACCGCACAACAACCTTGGCGTCATTTGTAGGAGAGGCGATTGCCTCCACCCATCTTGAAACATAGTCAACCGCCAATAGGATGTAGAGGTTGCCACATGAAGAAGGGAATGGTCCCATGAAGTCCACACCCCATACATCAAATATTTCGACTTCTTGGATGTTGTTCAAGGGCATCTCATTCCTTCTTGAGATGTTTCCCGTCCTTTGGCAAGCATCACAAGCTACCACAAAGCTTTGCACATCCTTGAACAAGCTTGGCCAAAAGAAGCCCGATTGCAACACTTTTGCACATGTCTTGTGTGAGCTAGCATGCCCTCCACATGGCAAGGAATGACAATGGCGGATCACACTCTCCACCTCATCCTCCGGTATGCACCTTCTAAACATCCCATCCGGCCCTCTCTTGAACAAAAGTGGCTCGCTCCAATAGTAATGCCTCACATATTTGAAGAACTTCTTTCTTTGGGCATATGTCAATCCGGGAGGCACTTCTTCACACACCAAGTAGTTCACAATGTCGGCATACCATGGCTCACTTCCTCTAGACACTTGGAACAAGCACTCCTCCATCATTTGCAATTGCTCATCCCGGAATGAGTCATCAATCGGGATGTCATCTCTCTCAATCTCCAAAGGAGGTAGTCTACTAAGGTGATCCGCCACGGAGTTCTCGGATCCCTTCTTGTCCCGGATTTCCAAATCAAACTCTTGAAGAAGAAGGATCCACCGAATCAACCTAGGTTTGGCATCCTTCTTTGTAAGGAGGTAACCGGATCGCAGCATGATCCGTATAGACAATGACCTTTGCTCCAACAAGGTATGAGCGGAACTTCTCAAAAGTATACACCACCGCTAGCAACTCCTTCTCGGTTGTGGCATAGTTAAGTTGGGTATCATATAGCGTCTTGCTAGCATAATAAATGGCATGAGTGCGCCCATCTTTCCTTTGCCCCAAGACAGCCCCAACGGCTACATCGCTTGCATCACACATGATCTCAAACGGTAAGCTCCAATCCGGAGGTTGCATGATGGGTGCGGAGATCAAAGCGTTCTTCAACCTACAAAAAGCCTCAAGGCAATCTTTGGAGAAAACAAAGTCAACATCCTTCATTAGTAGGTTAGTAAGAGGCTTAGAAATTTTAGAGAAGTCTTGAATAAACCTCCGGTAAAAACCGGCATGCCCTAAGAAACTCCTTACCCCTTTCACCGAGGTAGGTGGTGGCAACTTCTCTATCGTTTCAATCTTGGCCCTATCAACCTCAATGCCACGGTTAGACACCAAGTGTCCTAACACAATACCTTCACTTACCATGAAGTGGCATTTTTCCCAATTCAAGACAAGATTTATCTCCTCACATCTTTGCAATACTAATGACAAGTTAGCCAAGCAATTATCAAAGGAAGAACCATAAACAGAGAAATCATCCATGAACAATTCCATGATATTTTCAATGTATTCCGAAAAGATAGCCATCATACACCTTTGGAAGGTGGCGGGTGCATTACACAACCCAAATGGCATCCTCCTATATGCAAAAGTACCCCATGGACATGTAAAGGTTGTTTTCTCTTGGTCATCGGGGTGGATAGGGATTTGGAAGAATCCACTATAGCCATCTAGGTAGCAAAAATGGGAATGTTGAGCTAACCTCTCTAGCATTTGGTCAATGAAAGGAAGAGGGAAGTGATCTTTCCTAGAGGCCATGTTAAGCTTTCTATAATCAATACACATCCTCCATCCCGTAACCGTTCTAGTGGGGATTAGTTCATTGTTCTCATTAGTCACTACGGTCATCCCACCCTTCTTAGGTACTACATGAACGGGACTAACCCACTTACTATCCGAGATAGGGTAGATAATTCCCGCATCTAGCAACTTAATGATCTCTTTCTTGACTACCTCTTTCATTATAGGATTCAATCTTCTTTGATGTTCAATAGAGGGTTTATGATTATCTTCCATCATTATCCTATGCATGCACAAAGATGGCTTGATGCCAACAAGATTATCAATGGTGTATCCTATTGCCTTTTTATGCAGTTTCAATTCATTCAACAATCTATTAAGCTCATCATCATTCAAAGATGCATTCACAATCACCGGATAAGTAGAATTTGAACCAAGGAAAGCATACTTTAAATGAGAGGGAAGAGGTTTAAGATCAAGTTGAGGAGGACCTTTTTCGGTTAGAGACGATCCATACAATGTAGGTTGAGATGATTGCAAAGCCATGGAAGCCTCCTTGAAGTCCCTTGATGATTGCTCACACTCAAGTAATTGATGCTGAAAAGACTCAGGAAAATCGGCCCAGGAGGAAAAATCGGACGATTTATCTGGCAGTGGGTCGATCTGAGTTTCTGTTTTTGCTGAACTGGCTGAAATTTCAGCACAAGGACAAAAATCGGCCGATTTTTGCCCTCCAGTCCGATTTTTCTGTCTGTTTTCCTCTTCTTCTAGCACTTCAAACCCAACACTTGGTAGCTCGTCCAATGCATTCAAGGCCTTGATTACTTCATTGCTACTCTCCTCAACTCCTTCCTCCATCAAGCTTGAGCTAAGAACCCTCTCAAGTGGATCCTTGAGCAAGATTGAGCTCACAACCTCTCTAGACTCCTCTTCTTCAACTATGTTGAATATATCTTCATCAAGGGTTGGCCCTTTCATCATTGTGGACAGCTTGAACTTGATGTTCTCTTCTCCAATGTTGAAGGAGAGAGTCCCATTCTTGCAATCTACTAGACATCCGGAAGTAGCTAGGAAAGGTCTTCCCAAGATGATAGGAACCGGATAGTCCGCCGGGATGTCCAAAGCAACGAAGTCTATGGGCACATAGAACTTCCCTAGTTGCACCGGGATGTCTTCCAAGATTCCAACCGGATGAGTGATCGAGCGGTCCGCCATGTAGAGGGTCATCTTGACCGGCTTTGGCTCTCCTAGCCCAACCTTGTTGCAAAGTGCAAGCGGAATGATGCTTACACTTGCCCCAAGATCACATAGGGCGTCATACTTCACTTCTCCTACTCCGATTGGCACACAAAAGGATCCCGGATCCCTTATCTTAGGAGGGATCTCTTCCTTCATCGTTTGAATCAACTCCGAGGATCTCTTTGTCATTCTTATCTCCCCATACTCCTCCAACTTCCTTTTGTTGGATAGTATTTCCTTCAAGAACTTGCCATATGCCGGCATCCCTAAAATAGCATCCATGAACGGAATGTTAATATGCAATTTAGACATAAGTTCAAGGAATTTACCAAAGTGATTGTCCAAGCGAGCTCTTGCTCGTGATTGTGGGAACGGTAGTGGTGGCTTGTATGGAGGCGGTGCCACATAGGTTGGCTCTACATCCTTGCTCTTCCCTCCATCTCCTTGCAAAGTCTCTTCTTCATTCACCACTTGCTTCCCTTTAGCATTCTCCTTGGGCAAAGGATCCTTCATGCTTAACCCACTTCTTGTTGTAATGGCCAACACTTGGCCTCTTGGGTTTTCTTTGGTTCTTCCGGGAAGCTTTCCCGGATCTCTATGTGTTTCACCCGCCTTTTGGAACACTTGTGCTTCCAAAACCTTTTGAGCTTTAGAAATTGAAGTCACGGTGCTCTCAAGACCACTCAACCTTCCAAGCAATTGCTCAAACATCATTTCGGTTCTATCTTTTGGAGGTTGAGTAAATCCGGGTGGAGGTTCTTGTGAAGCTTTTGGTGGTGGAGTTGTGCTTGTGGAAGCGGGAGGGTTCAAGGCTCCATCCGGGTTAGAATAGGAAAACCCGGGATGGTTGTGGTTGGGCCGGAAATTGTTGAATTACCGGTTGTTGTTGAAGTTCCTTGGGCCTTGATAGTTGTTGTAGTTGCCCCTTCCCATGTAGTTCACATCCTCCTCCTTGGAAGATAAGTTAGCTTGTGGGAGCACTTGAGGGGTTGCTTGGTTCTTCAAAGTTGTAGCGCACAACTCCCTCAAGGACTTTAGCTCGTTGTTGATGGCGTCAAGCTTGAAATTGTTCATGGTGACTTCACTCACCTCATATGATCCCGCCTTTCTCCCTTCACTTTTCCTATGAGAGTATTTCTCAATCACTAGAGCTTGCTTCTCCACAAACTCCCAAGCATCATCCACATGCTTCTCCATGAAAGTCCCACCGGAAAGAGATTGAAGCTTGAATTGGCTATCTTCATCAAGTCCCTTGAAGTAGATCTCCAATATCTCAATTTTCGGTATGCCATGGTGTGGACAATCTAGGAGAAGGTCTTTCAATCTCTCCCAAGACTTGAACAAGCTCTCTCTATCCTTCATCATGAAGGCATTGATCTTCCCTCTTAACTTGGTAGTCTTGGAAGGTGGGAAGAACTTAGTCAAAAACTCGGTTGTCATCTCCTCCTAAGTACCAACTCGCCCTTGTGGAATAGATTGATACCAAGCCAAGGCTTTGTCCTTAAGAGAGAAGGAGAAAGCCCTTAGCTTATGGTTGTTGCTCTCCAATCTTGGCGGTCTAAGAGTCTCCATCAAAATCTCGTAGTTCATCAAGTGTTGATGAGGAGACTCTCCTTCCATCCCTCCAAATTGATTATGCCGGATCATTTGTAGAACTTGAGGGCGGAGCTCGTAGTTGTGGGCTGCGGGATCTCCTAAGTTCACACCCGGACGGTGTGCTCTTTATGCCGGATCCATACGTCTCCCCAAAGTTTGTGGCTCTTCAATAGCAATGGGTACAACCCTAACATTCGCCGCCGGCTGCGGTTGTGGTGGTGGAGGAGGTGGAGGTTGTTGACGATTAAGCTCCCCTTGTACAAGGGCTTGCCTAATCTCATCAATCTCCCTCCTAGTTGCTTCTTGCCTCTCATTGGCAAGTCTCCTTTCTTCCTCTAAAAGCTCATCTCTTAGCCTTATTTGCTCTAAGGCTTCATCCAATTCAGCTTGGAGGTCTCTTCCGGCCATCTCTTTTCCCTTTTTGATGCTCTTGGATCTAGATCTAAGGGTTTTCTCCGGTTCGGGATCGAATGGAGCTAAATCCTTGCCACGAGATCTTCGCATACACCTAAAGAGTAAGAGATGTCCTGAAAAGCAAAGACACAAACCAAAGAGAGATCAAAAGCAACAAGAAAGATCTACACTATAAACAATCACAAAATGACTCAATCTAGACCTAGTCCCCGGCAACGGCGCCAAAAACTTGTTACGCTAAGATCGTGTGATGTGCACGCAATAAGCTTTAAATTTATACTCGTTATATTTATCCTAACTCCTAGCGAACCCGCAGTGTACGGGACGTTTGTAGTAGGGATAGTATTCCGAGGTCGAACACAAAGACTAAGGTGAAATCGAGTCAAACAATGATCAAAGATAGTGTGAATCTAGACTAAGATAAGATGAGAAACAAAGAAAATGGAAAACACAATGTTTTTGTTGGTTTTTGTGGTGATCAAACAAAGATCACAAGTCAAGCAAGATAATAAAACAACTAACAACTCAAGCTAGCAAACGAACAAGTAACTCAAAGCACAAGTATATGATCAAGAGAGAAAAGTGGATTCTAGAGGTCAAGATTTCCGGTTATGGCATCGGACTCAAGGTTCTAAAGATTCTAAGGACAAGCTGCGGTGTTGGAGAAAGAATGTTTCACTAATGGAAGCAATTACCGGGTAGGTCTCTCACTTCACTAATCCCGCATCAAACTCCTATTACCGGGTAGGTCTCAAGGGGTTAGAATAAGAAATTCCACACAAACTAGATACTACTTAAGGGGTAACCCTCTCCTTACCGGGTAAGTCTCGAAATAGGGAAATCTCAAGCAATAATCCTAGCACACTCGACCCAATAGCGGCTTATGAGGCTCGCTACTACCTAGAATTCATCTTCTAAGGTATCTAAGATCGGAAATCATCGGGTAGATCTCTTCCCTCACTTAGGTTGATAGCATTAGGTGATCCTAAGCTAAATTAGGCTTAATAAACACTAGGATTTAACAACCTAACACCCCAATCATACAGATTCATCAATTAAAGAGCAACAGGAGAATAAATCGGGCTGTTCTACACTAAATCGGCCGATCTATCATGAAGAACAGGGCGATTTTTCTGACTGGTTTGGGTTTCGTGCATACAAATCATCCAAAACTAACATATAAGTCCATTCTATCATCACCCTAGCCATAACCATCAATCCATCACTCCAGAATCACAATAAACTAGCCAATAATATGCATATCAAGATCCAAAATCATCATACAAGCATACATGGTGTTCATAGATGGATAATGAAAGATAAGCAAGTAAAACCAATAAATCTCAACCGAATCCAAGTTGTAGCAAGACTTATAAACTCTAAAATGAAGATTCAAAACGTTCTTAACAATCCTTGCAATTAGTTCTTCAATCCAAGACTACAAAATCACTCAAAATTCCTCCAAACTCTTAGAATGGTGTTCTTCTTCTCCCTTCAATCCTTGAGAGCCTTTCTTCTTCTCCAAGTTCTTCCCCAAATCAATGATGAGCTGTGTATGAGAGTGTGGGAGAGGAGAGATTCCAAGATGCCTAGCAACAGCTTTGAAGGACCACTTATATTCTCCACCAAGAGCAAGGCCGGACAAGAGATCGTGGGACACGTGGCTTAAGCTGTCAAAGGCCCAAAAATCGACCCAGTAGGAATAAATCGTCCGATTTAGCTGCTAGCTGGTCCGATTTTCTTCAGCAGAAATATGCTATGCTCGTTTAGCCATGAGTTGATCCATTGCTTGCACCAATAGTGGTCTTTGTGTCCTTTGTTGCTCCAATTATGCTCCTCCAAAGCTTTGGATGTGTACCATCATGAGACTTGGCCCTCTAATGTATCGGTTAATGTCCAAAAGACCCCCAAAATACCTACAAAGCAACGCACAAGTCCGTGTAGACGTCTATCCCGACAAAGTACGTGAATTGAGTGCAAACGTCGTGAATTAGTGCTAAACCGTGCATGAATAAGTGAGAAATCTATCTAAATGATTACCTAAACCTAAGTCATAAATCGTGTTATCATGGCATTTCTCCCAATTCAACACAAGATTAGTTTCCTCACATCTGTTCAACACCAAATATAGATTAGCCAATCAATTATCAAATGAAGAGCCATACACCGAGAAATCATCCATAAACACTTCCATAATATTCTCAATATATTCTAAAAAAATAGCCATCATACACCTTTGAAAGGTGGCGGGTGCATTACACAACCCAAATGACATCCTTCTATATGCAAATGTTCCCCAAGGATAAGTAAATGTTGTTTTCTCTTGGTCATCCGGGTGAATAGGAATTTGGAAAAACCCACTATAACCATCAAGGTAACAAAAATGTGAATGTTGAGCTAACCTTTCTAGCATTTGGTCAAAAAAGGGAAGAGGGAAGTGATCTTTCCTAGAGACAACATTAAGCTTCCTATAGTCAATACACATTCTCCACCCCATAACCGTCCTAGTTGGGATTAGTTCATTGTTCACATTAGTTACTACGGTCATACCACCCTTCTTAGGAACAACATGTACGGGACTAACCCATTTACTATCCGAAATCGGGAAAATGATTCCCGCATCTAGCAACTTTAAGATTTCTTTCTTGACTACCTCTTTCATAATAGGGTTCAGTCTTCTTTGAGGTTCAATTGAAGGTTTATGGTTGTCTTCCATCAAGATTTTATGCATGCACAAGGATTTTTTAATGCCAAATAAGTCATCAATGGTGTAACCAATTGCTCTCCTATGCAATTTCAATTCATTCAACAATCTATCAAACTCATCAACATTCAAAGATGCATTCACAATCACGAGATAAGTAGAATTTGAACCAAGGAAAGCATACTTTAAATGAGAAGGGAGAGGTTTGAGATCAAGTTTAGGAGGACCTTTATCGGTTGGATGTGATCCATATAGCTCCATATTAGATGAATCCAAAGCCATTGGAGACTCTCCAAGACTCCTTGAAGCTTCATCAACAACTAAGGGACTTTCTGGAGAAACCACAGGTGATCCCACAACCTCTTGCATAACCACGGGCGTGGTTTTGGAAAAATTAGCATAATTAGCAATGACATGATCTTCCAAGTGTCTATTTATTGAAACCACGGGCGTTGAAATGGGCCCCAGGCCGTGGTTCTTACAGTGTTTCAGCCCTCCTTCGTGCACTTCAAATTCAGCACTTGTCTCCTTTTCTAATGCATCCAAAGCTTGGATTTCTTCATTGCAATCTTCCTCAAATCCTTCCTCCATGATACTCATGCTAAGAATCTTATCTAATGGATCCTTTATTAGGATTGAGCTCACAACTTCCCTATATACTTCTTCCTCGACAATGTTGAAGACGTCTTCACCAAGGGTTGGCCCCTTCATCATTGTCGACAACTTGAACTTGATATTTTCTTCTCTTATATTGAAGGAGAGGATCCCATTTTTTCAATCCACTAAGCATCCGGATGTGGCCAAGAATGGCCTCTCTAAAATGATAGGAACCGGGTAGTCCGCCGGGATGTCCAAAATATCGAAATCGATTGACACATAGAACTTCCCAAGTTGAACCGGTATGTCCTCTAGGTTCCCCACGGGGTGAGTGATGGATCGGTCCCCCATGTAGAGGGTCATCTTGACCGGCTTCGGTTCTCCTAGCAAAACCTTATTGCAAAGTGCGAGCGGGATAATGCTTACACTTGCTCCAAGGTCACATAGGGCCTCATATTGCTCTTCTCCCACTCCAATTGGCACACAAAAAGTCCCCGGATCCCGCAGCTTAGGAGGCATTTCCTCCCTCATGGTTTGAATCAACTCGGAAGACCTCTTTGTCATCCTCACTTCTCCATACTCATCCAACTTCCTCTCGTTGGAGAGTATCTCCTTCAAAAACTTTCCATAGGTTGGCATACCTACAATCGCATCCATGAACGGAATGTTAATATGTAATTTAGACATGAGTTCAAGGAATTTACCAAAATGTTTATCCAAGCGAGCTCTTGCTCGTGATTATGGAAATGGTAGTGGTGACTTGTATGGAGGAGGTGCCACATATGTTGGCTCATCATCCTTGCTCTTGCCTCCTTCTTCTTGCAATGGTTCTTCCTCCACTAGTACTTGCTTCCCCTTGTCATTCTCCTTTGGTGATGGATCTTTCATGCTCAATCCACTCCTTATGATAATGGCCAACACTTGGCCTCTTGGATTATCCTCGGTCCTTCTAGGAAGCTTTCCCGGATCCCTTTGTGTCTCACTCGCCTTTTGGAACATTTGTGCTTCTAGCACCTTTTGAGCCTTAGAAATGGATGTCACTGTGCTCTCAAGCCCACTCAACCTCTCTAGCAATTGTTCAAACATCATTTCGGTCCTATCCTATGGAGGTCGAGCAAAACCGGGAGGAGGCTCTTGTGAAGCCTTAGGTTGTGGGGCTGCGCTTGTGGAAGCGGGAGGGTTCAAGGCACCATCCGGGTTAGAATAGGAGAACCCGGGATGGTTGTGGTTAGGCCAATAATTGTTGTATTACCGACTGTTTTTGTTGAAGTTCCTAAGGCCTTGGTAGTTGTTAAAATTGCCCCTTCCCATGTAGTTAACATCCTCCTCTTTGGAAGCCAAGTTTGCTTGCACTTGCACTTGAGGAATTGCTTGACTTTTTAAGGTTGTGGTACACAACTCCCTCAAGGACTTAAGCTCATTGTTGAATGCATCAAGTTTGTAGTTGCTCATGGTGACTTCACTTACTTCATATGCTCCACCTCTTCATGTTACTTTCTTGCTTGTATTGCTTCCATCTTGATTTCTCTTAAGTTGTCTCGAGTTTTCCTTCTACTTGTTAGTCCTTGCGGTTAATGTCCTCATTAGCCTTTCCATGGTTGCTTTGACATCCTCAAAAGGAGTTCGATCAAACTCCAAAGTGTTCGTCAAAACGTGATGCTCAACTCTGTACTTGAGCATACTCATCCTTGTATGTACACTATCCTAAGCCAAACAACGTCGTCCAAGGGCGATGATATCTTTCTATCATCTTAACTATAAGTTCTCATATCTTCATATGTTACTACATATCATAAGTATACGTATACGAATATACAAGTCATATGTTCACATTACTACCAACATACCAAATTCAGGAAATCCACTTCAATACAAGGTCCATAAACGTACTATAGTCCACATATATAACTATACATAAGGTCACTATCATAATTCTACTATAACATTGAAGTTAATCATGCAACTACAATCCACATATACATATCTATAAATATACATATATATCAAAATCTAATAAACTAAGCTACCGAGATCCACGGAAGGAGTGGTTGTCCGTACATTCTATCCCATGCTGACTATGTTCGTGATTTTGAAAAGGAAATTCACTTTTATACTCTGAACCCTTGAGAGTTCCGTTTCCTTCTATTCGGCCTTTAGATGATTACGAGTGCCATTGTTGTTAACCTAGGGCTCTGATAGCATATTGTAACACCCCGAGTCCACGGAACTCGGGGCGCTACGAGCGGAGACCTCACAATGGGTCTTGACTCTTAGCTTGACAACAATTTCACCGGATCTTACAATAAGACACAACAAATAAAGGCAAAACCGAAATACATTTAATGCAATGATATGATTCCCGAAAACATACAAACGAAAAACTCCAGCCGAGTTCTCAACTCCAAAGACCAATATCATATACACAACATACAATACACAACACTCAAACCAAACCCATCCTAAAAATGTACGGAACCCCGGTTGCCCACTCATCTGGATCGCTCGGCCGCATTCTTAACATGCAAGGCAACTACATCATCGGTATAAAACTGTTAGCTAACATTCCAAAGCATTAGAATCATGGTAATGGCACATACACACATAAGTCAACATAAACATACATCATGCTCCAACACACACAAACCGGTTTATTATCTTTTCATTTATGTCATTCCATTACTAGTTCAACTTAGGTTTGTGACAAGAGAATCCCCGAAACTCGCCTCTGTCCCTACTTACTAGCAAGAAATGATATTGATACATCCGACCGTCTACCTGTCTGGGCTAGTCGCAGAGAACCTCCTAGCTCTCGCAAGAGCTAGACAGTGTTGTCACATCCCGTTATTATACACTTGGGCCAAATATCAATACATAAAGGTCGTCCTAGTTCCGGTTTTGTTGTTATAATAATAACTAAACACACACACAATCATTCACACATCGATGCTAATACAAGGAAGCTAGCTAAGTAAGTCCGGAGACTTACCTCGTCCCAAAGCTAAATAACAACCGCTCTTGCTTGCCGTAGGAAGATGCTCATAACTTTGTCACAACAAGGTACGTAATCAATAACTTCTAACGCTCTTGAAGTCTTTAGACTTCTCACTCTAATGATCTTTAGAAGATCAACCAAACTCTTAAGCTAGGGTCGCATCCTAAGACTCCACGATGCAATAATCTCACCAAGCCTATGTAAGGGTATCATAACAACCCACTCTTCACAAGATCAAACTCAACAGCCATGATAGTACACAACTAGTCTAGGAGAAACACATGATCATCATACTTGAGTTTACAAAACCACTTCCAAGCTCTAAGGACTCCTAGGTTCACAGCCACTAAGTGGCAATAACAATTATCCTAAGTCCATCCTAGGCATAATACTAACATGGATTAACCTCACAAGAAAGGAAGGAAAGAAGAAGAAGGGAGAAGAAGAGCCTATTGTTGAAGAAATGCAGATGCGGAAACAAAAGGTTCGACTGTGTGTTGAAGGTCACCGCCCCCGCGGCACTGTTCACTGCCCCCGGGGCTCTTGGAAAATCCTGGCGCCGCCCCGCGACACTATTCACTGCCCCTGCGGTTTACTAAATCCGCCCCCGCGGCTCATAAAGTCCGCCCCCGTGGCTGAACTCCAGAATGGCGATTTGTCGGGCTTCTCTTCGATGTGCAGAAGTTCCTTGGTTCCTTGTGCCTGGCTTGCTCCATCTTATATGTTCCCCCCGTGGATCCACAACCAACACTACACCCTAGAACGGATCCACACACATGTAAACACAATAATGGAAGAAAACTAAGAATCCATGGCTTCCATTCCTAGGGCTCAAAGAGGAAGAAGAAGAAAAAGAGAAGAGAAGAGATTACCCATACCATCCGGATCTGCAGTCCTTGTTGGACAGCCTACATAAGTCAAAGGAGAAGGAAGGAGCACCATGGGAGATGAAGGAGGAGAAGATAGGGAGCAAAGGAGAAACACATGAAAAGAAAGAGGAGAGAGAGAAAGGGGTTGCTTCCTTAGGGAAACAAGGGATCAAGCAGCCCATAGGTCACCACGGAACGAGGAGTCACACGCTAAAAGGGGGGAACGGAAGGTCGGAACGGGATTTGGGAGAAAATCCCGTCACTCAGTACATCGTGTCTGCGGAAAGATTGAGCCGCGCCTGCGGGAAGGCCACTAAACTAATCCCTAACCGGAATTAAAATTCCGGGCGTTACAGGTACAAGATAAATAACTTACGAATATCCTACCCTCCAATACTCGGTGGAATAATACCTACTTACAAGATAATAAGGACGCATACCTACATGCTTTCCTGCAGCTACAACATGCACGCATTGAATTTCTTCAATATCAAACTTTTTGCATGCACAAGTCTTCATTTGCAAACAAACGACTACATGTTCATCACCCTTTTTCACTTCAAACTCTATCCTGTTTGCATCAAGGATGTACACAAAGTAGCAACCAGATTCATCAAACCTTTTTTGAATGATAGACTCAAATTTTGGTGCGGCCACCTCTAGACAAACTTGAGACTTCTGACGGCGCTTTGCAAACCATCGGGACATGAATTGTTTGATTGCATTAGTATGGCTAAAATGGGATATTCCCTCCCTTCTTTCATTATTGCGTTAACACACTCGGCGCTAACATGCCCATGTTGATATCCCTATCTCATTGATCAAATCACCCACCTTTTGCTTCTCCTTTAGAACTGTGTACATAACATACCAATGATATTCATCTCAATATTTCCAAGCACTCGGTTTTCGTACATCTCTTGGTACCATCAATGAACATCTGTAAGGTACGGTTGGATCTTGTTCTTTTTCTAAGATTACCTTTAAGGTGTCAAATACAATATCCATGAAACGTCACTTGATAGTATGACGATATACCCTTCTTAATAGAATTTTGTCTATCAGACACGAACTCAAGCTCGTTGTTGTCCGGTATGATACGACTCAAATTCCTAAAAAAGAAATCCCAAGACGTATTATTCTCACTGTCAATAATTCCAAATGCAATGGGGTTGATTTACATCTTGTGTAGTTGAAACGAGCAACACTCCCCCATTTTTCCCGCTAAGATGGGTCCCATTTATTGTGATAACCTACAAATGAAAAGCATGTACACATTATTAGTACACAAGACATGATTGTGATGTACTGAAACAATAAATTATGTACTCAGTTTGTTAGTGAAAAAATAAATATGTAACAAAATATATACACAAGATGAAAATAAATGGTAAATTGATATGTATCTTTCTCATCACATCAAAACCTTTGATGGATTATCCAAATGCAACAAATACGTACTTTAAACGACTTTCGTCATCAAGTATAAGAGCAACAGTTGTCTTTACCTCCTCTAACATATACAAATATGTAGGGATAATTATCATCCGAAGTTCCTCTAATCATGTTCTTCACGGATTCTTGTGTCTTCTAACACTTTCAATAACTAGCATCGATTCGATGTAAACTTTTCATTACTGTGAGTATCTGATTCACAAAGCTAACTTCTTTGAGTGACCGTACCTACACAAAACGGGTGTACATATTTATGTAAAATGATATGTTAAAGAAAGTAATATTTCAATGCTAATAGAAAACATACATTGATTTAACTTTCTCAACGATAACTTGGTATGAAGCACCCCTGTAACCAGATCTCCTTTGATGATAGGAACATGTGTGTGTGAAGACAAACTTTATTGTTGTAAAATAAATTGATTCTTCAAGCTTAGTGAAACAAACCCTCCATTTACATTCTTTATCAATACATCTTGTTATTACTGTCTTTTTTTTCGACTTAACAATTTTATATTGCGAACATTCTGATATTGAATGTAGACACAAAGCGTTCTTCAATTCACCTTTTGTACGATATGTCTTTCCAGCAACAAGTTGAAAATCATGTCCAACAGACACATAAGTATTTGTATGAGGAACTATTGCAAGAGAGTCCCTCGATGTATCATCTTCATGGAGGGAGTCAGACATACTTGATGTAGCTATACATAAAGCGAGTTAAGAGCATCCATTACCGTGATGTTCTGTATTATGTACCATTTCCTCATCCAATTGAACGGGACAACTCTTGGCTTTATCAACATTATGATGATCTGCAAACATACCTTCGGCATGCTTGTGTACTTCCACTTTCGTGATACACAATCGCACACTCCACATAAACTGTTGCAGCTCGTTTATATGAATAAATGTATCCAAATCACTTATGGTGTTGACATCAAATGGCTTGAGAGCTGGATTAAAAGGATTTTTGTACGACAATTCGATTTCAAATTCCAATAGACAAATTCCAAATTGTGTTGCGACCTTTGTTTTCATCTCATCAAAAGTGCAAGACACGTCAACCACCAAAGATTTGCTTGAAACATCCCAATGAAGTTCCATACATTGTTTTCAAATTCTCATTCCCCACCATAATATATGGTGACGAACACATAAGCCATTATTGAAAAAAAACACAAACTTTCAGCTACATAAACTATTAGTTAATTGAAACATAAACACGTAGAATAAATTGTATACGTTTGATCATAGATAATGTACATACATATGTATAATTAGGTCAAAATATACACACACAAAATTTGTATTATGTACATAATTCACACGTACTATGTTTGAAACACGCAAACTGAATGGAAAATAAACACTTCAATATACCTATGTGTACACAAATTACATCTACAACATAAGTCGAATACAACAGTTACATAATATACACAACGTTCCTAAGTCAACAGTAGATCAGATTACTTTTAGACTACATAAACATGTATTTACACAACCCTGAAATAATATGGTCAACAAATTAAAGAAACGTTCACATTTGCATACACAACATTAAAAATACAATTACAATCAAATACTTACCTAGAACACAAACTGTACACTTTCAATGCTAGAAAATAGTTTTGAAGATGATTGGTTCACCGTTTTCTTTGCAACTGTACGGACTTATGTAGGTCAGATCTTCATCGACAAACTCCATTGAAGCAATCGAACAGGATCTCCGAGAAATTCTACGGTAAACGACGCAAAATTATAGCGTGAGGGTTTGTAATTTCTTATTTCCATTAAAAATGCTGAGAATATCACAGCCCAAGATATCCGGATTAATGATAGATTACTTCTTTATTTAACGGTTTATGATATTGATTAGCATCTTTAATTAGGCAGAATATTAAAATTAAATAGGAGAAAAGGATGATAAATTAGGTAGGATCTTTAATTATTTCTAATAAATCTTTTTTTGTGAAAGTAGGAGGTGCCTAGTTTATCTACACATAACACTAAAGTGCCTAGTTTATACTACATGTTATATAAACTACCTACTTAGCCAACTCATTCAAAAAGATTCGGGATGTCATAATTGATAAAAATAACACTCTAAAGTTCTTTACAATGAAAGAAGAGTCTAAGGATAGTAAGTCTGAAGTCTTATTTTGCTAAAGACAAAAATAAGAAGAATAAGTACAACAACAATCGAGATAGTAAAGCTGACTCTAGAACTCGTTATAATCAAAAGAATTCTTCTAATTAATCTATTAAAAAGGAGATCATTTGTTATATTTTGGTATTAAAGGTCATAAGACTCTTGATTGTTATAAGAAGAAAAAGGATGAAGTTAGTAAGTCCAAGAATGGTTTTACCAATATCCTTGAGTCTCATGCTTTCTATGATTATGAATTGCTTGTTGTTTTTAATGATGATTCTGATGCTTGGACTCTTGATTCTGGTTGTACCATGCATTTCACTCTTCATGAAAAATATTTTTATTTTTTGCATAAATGTAATAATGGGGTGGTTAGATTAGGAGATCATACTTCCTTATCTATAAAAGACATTGGTAATATACCTTTTATGATGCATGATAATAAAATCAAAACTCTTTAATAAGTTAGGTGGGTGTATGAACTTAAGAAATTTATTGACAGGATGTGTTTTTGATGACCTAGGCTGCGAGATTCACCCTAATAATGGTGTTATGAATGTGATTAAAAATGGTAAAATCCTCTACAAAAGTGTGAAGAAAAATGGTTTATATCATGTTGTTGGTTCTCCTGAATTGAATGTTTTAAATTTTGTTGTGAACATGAAGCTTGATCAAACCAAATTATGGCATGCTCGTTTTGGACATATAGGAACTAAAGGCTTGCATTACATGTTTAAAAGTGGTTATTTTGATCATAAACATGTTGTATTAGACATGTGTGAAAACTGAATTTTTGGAAAAGGTACTCGGTTAACTATCTATAGATCTACCTATGTTACTATATATCCTCCTGAATACATACATTATGATATTTGGGGTCCTGTCCAAGTTGATACTATAGAAGATATAAAATATTTATTTCCTTTATTGATCATTTTTCTAGAAAAGTTAGGGTGTATTTGCTAAAGGCCAAAAGTGAAGCTTTAAACACTTTTAAGCTTTTGAAAACCAAATTTGAAAATGAAACTAACTATAATCTCAAATGTCTTAAAACGGATAATGGTTTAGAATTTTGTAACCATGACTTTAACGAATATTGCTTACAAAATGGTATAAAACGACATTTGACTATTCCGGGAATCCCTCAGCAGAATGTGACTATTGAGACGATGAATATATGTTTTTTTCTACATGTATGAAACAATCCTTTTGGGGAGAATATATATTTACAGCTTCTTATTTGATAAACAAAACTCCTGCTATAGCGTTTAAGACCCCACAAGAAATGTGGAATAGTCAAAAATAAAATATAGAACACCTAAGACGTGTTGAGTTGTACAAGTTATTGTAATAGTTAGGATTTCCGAATTCTAATTAATGTTGATTAACTTAATCAGTGATAGTAATTGACATATAACTCGCGAAGATTGCGTAAGTGTTGAGTATAAGTCCCACCGTTATGTTCCTGGCCTAATTTTGGGCTTATGGTGAAATTTTCACTTTTTCCCCCGGGTAATTATTTTTACCCTCCGGTATTATTTGGAGCATTTGGGAGCTCTAATTAATAAAAATGCAGTTGAGAGAAATGATCAGGACATCGGACATGTCCTACATATGAAATAACATGAAAAAGGCAAAATGGCCAAAAGAGTCGCTATTTCGTTTCTTAACGGCTAAGAAAGACGGCTTAGGAATACACGTTTTCCGAGGAAATTGTGGGATAATTATCCCTACAATATTTAAGATTTATTGTTCCAATTTCGAGAAGTTTGGAGAAGGGGGTTCAACCCGCCATTGGATCGGTTAAAGGATAATTATCGACTTCGCTAAATGATAATTATCGACTTCACTATAAATAGAGGAAAATCGTTTATTAATTCATTTCCTTTCACGTTTCCTCGTAAAAGCTCTGATTTTTCTCAAACTTTAAACTCATATCTACTCTCCGTTTCTAATCCGATTTCAATTCCGTTTCAGTTTCTGGATTCCTCTCTTCATTCTCTTCATATCGGTACCAAGTTACTGCATTTCTGAGCAGATGAAGACCTGCTCGAGCATATATGTCACTAGGACAGTTCCGTCGCTCGGATTCCGGTGAATTTGATATTGTACATGCGCAGCCTGCGTCATTGTGATTCTGAATCTTCTTTCATATCATCAATCGGGTTAGTAACGAATAAGTTATGAATTTATTCGTTTTCCGTACTGCGATTTGGCCTAAATTGACCTTAGGCTTTTTAAAATGGATAATTAGAAGTTTCACTATGATCATTATACTATTCTGGTGTTTATGGGTTGTTTGTTTGATGAAATCTGATGACAGCTGGGTTTAGAAATGACCTGCGGGCAAAACGTTATTTTGGTGAAATTTAATTAATTAGTTAAAGGTTAATTAATTAAATTAGGGTTAAATTTGAGATTGAGGAATACTGATTAGATGCATGCTAGGTGTCAGAATGAGTTGAGGATCATGATGATGTTATGGATATCGGTTATGGCTTTAAGGTTTAGTATGTGAACGAGTATGATGAGATGTTATGTTAAGGATATGCCTTAGACATTTATGAATGTGTTGAGGATCTGAGGTTTAGATTTGAAATATAAGTTGGTTGTGGTTAGTGAGACGAGTCTCCTAACCTTTGCAGTATGTGATTGTGTGTGTCTTGCTATTGCAGGCGTTGATTACTTCCCCAAGGGAAAGTTGTGACGCGGTACATGTTACGAGTATATCAGGTAAGTCCATAGGACTTACTTAGCGTGCAGTTGTGGATTGTATGATTGTGATGGTTGTGTGTGTTCATATCATTGTGCATTTATAACCTAAACCGGACTAGGATGACCATTTATTACATTTATTTGGCCCAAGTGTATTATAACGGGCGGTAACCACCAGTCTCCGCCTGCTGGTTAGGAGGAGGTGCCTGAAAGCCAGTAACATAGGGGGACGAGTGACGATCACCCCCAATGCAAACCCCTGTGTTAACGGGGAAAGGGATGAGGTTCTTTAGGTTCCTCGTGTTACAAAAGAAGTTGAATTAGTAATGGAATAACGTAATGAAAGATAATAAATGAATGTGTGTGGCATTGCATGTATGAGATGTTGATGTGTGGTTGTGCTATTACCTTCATGCTTTTTATTGATGTAGCTAACGGTTTCATACCGTGTTGTAGATAATCTGCAGGTTAGGAAGACTGCAGGGTGAGACAGATGGTGTGACCAGCCGAGGACTTCTGTACATTAGGATGCGCGGGATATGGGATCTTTTGTATCAGATGTTGTGGTTTGATGTTTTGTATTCGGCTCTGAGTTTGTAAACTCTTTTGATGTATCATATATAGCTTTTATGTATTTGGTTTTAATCTACCTGTGCCTTGTTGTAAGATCCAGGGAACTTGTCGTCAGGCTAGGGTCAGGATCCATTGTGAGATCTTAGCTCAATGTGACACTCCAATTCCCATGGATTTGGGGTGTTACAAAGTTGGTATCAGAGCCTTAGGTTGACAACAATGGCATTGACTATCTGCAATAAAGGTAGAGTGGATAAATAAACAAAACCCACATGGGGTCTGACTTTTTAAAGGATTTTGGTTTTAAAGCGAGTACAGATGTTTTGGGATAGTATGTATAGAAGTCGTCACCCATCTGAGGATCTCGACAGTGTAGATATATATATATATATATATATATATATATATAGATATCTTTTATGTGCTGAT
>BSUD01000002.1:76444396-76489817 GCA_033239045.1 Fagopyrum esculentum | reverse complement strand
TATGTTCTACAGATGGCTCAGACTAGAGCAATATCTGTAGTGAGACGAGATAGGGGTACACCCCTCTTCCTCCAGTAGCGTCAAGTTAGGGACGAGTATCCGTTGTTGTGTTGCCTATGGCAGAGAACGAGTTTGAAGAGGCTGATCGTGTCTCCATGAGTAGATTCGAGTTTCAAGAGTATATGCAACAAGTATATGAGGTGGTGATAGCGGGTAGATCTACACCGGATTTACCAACATCTGTGAGATCGACTGAAGCTTCTAGATTAGAGAAGAAACAACGGGTTGAATCAGTGAAAGATGAGGTTGGATATCCGGGTTGCAAACCGAGCCCGACTTCTGGACGTTTGAGTACTTCTCGTTCACACGGACTTCTGGTGAAATGAGGACTTTTTACAATTGTGGGAAGCCTGGACATGTACGACCACAGTGTCCAAGATCGCCAGTGACTTGCTTTACTTGTGGTAGACATGGTCATAGAGTTGTTTTCTGTAAGCAAACTGGAGTGGCATCACGACAGGGTTTTATTTCTACTAGTGTGACGGGGGTGGTCAGAAGACACCTCAACAGCAGACGCGGGGGCAGTAGAGAGTCCCAGATCATTCGCCTACTCAGGAATCCGTTCCCAGGCTGAGTAGAGGTAAGGGTCGTGGTAGGAGTACCACGGATACTAGAAGAGCTCAAGGTAGAGCCTTTGAGCTGGGCGGTGCAGAGGAGCCACCCGTACTAGTGGCAAGGATGAGACGTATATGTCTTAACTGTGGTTATCCAGATCATGTGCGCATAGCTTGCTTCACCTGAGGTGAACTAGGCCATCTGGCCCATTTCTGTCAACAAGGTAGTGTTTTTTCTCATCAAGACCTTCCTCTTTATGATGCAGAAAGAGTGGAAGTAGAGGCTATGACGATGACCTCAGTGATACTTGAAGAGCATAAGTTTGAGATTGAGTAATGATAAGTAGTAGAGCTTCGGGCGTTAGCTGTTACATGTACCATTCTTTTTAATGGTTTACCTAGTGGATTTTTGTTTGTTGTGAGTGCTATGCACCTCTTGTCATTCGATGCATGTGTTAATAGTTAATTGTGGATACAATAGAAGATATATCTTCCTTTATAGGATTACGAGTTATGGGTCTTAGGTACCCGCGAGATATGTGGTTGTTCCTTTTGTTCAGGGACTTGTGTATGACTTCAAGACTTCTTTGGCATGCCTTAGGTGCATGAGAAGGTCTTTATGTGTGTGGTGGACGAATAGATATCATGTTGATTAGATAGCAGTAGGAAGACTATTATAGTCTCTACTGAGATCGACTAGGTAGAGGTTTTTCAAGGTTATGAACCTTGAAGAGGCCAGTTTGCCGACAGTACCGTATTTGCAGCAAGGTTAATAAGGAGGTGATGATTTCTAATGTTATGTCGTGAAGGAAAGAGATAGTTTCACGCTGAAGAGTGTTCCAGTGGTTTATGATCTTATAGACGTGTTATTGAACCGTCTAATCTATTGCCTCAGTGGAGTGAGGACTTTGATGTTGTGTTGAAATATGATACGAGACTGGTTGGGAGAAGGCCTATGAGGTATATGGCTTGTTGAAATTTTTCAAAATTGAAGAAGTAATTTGAAAAGTGGATTAAGACGGGCTCCGTTCGCCCTAACACGCTCATTGTTACGTATGGACGACTTGTTGGATCAACTAAGGGAAGCAATTGTGCTTTTAAGATTTTTGTATGCTTAGGATATCATCAGCTAAGGATGAGAGAGCAGCGTGGGCATAGGACAACATTCCATACCCGTTATGGACACTACGAGTTGTATGCTGTCATATGAGTTGAGGAACGTCCTAGTAATCGTTATAGGAGTTGATGAACAGTGTCTTCATCTACTTCCTTGATCAGTTGGTGGTAGACCTTATTGATGACGTTTGGTGTACTCTCACAACGGAGAGGAACGTACCGGTTATTTGAGGACGGTTTTGCAGAATCCGAGGGATAGAAGCCAGTGTGCTATGCTCCCTAAATGTGAATTGAGATGCCAGAAGTAACCTTCAAGGACATGTTGTTCCGCTAGTAGGATCATGATTGATGTGACGAGGAGTAAGTATGAAGTCTTATGGATGATACTGATGAACATTAAGGGAATGCGTAGTTCTCGGCCCAGCCGATTGCTATCAACGCTTTGAGGAAGGATTCTATGTGATTGTGCATCCATTTACGAGTCTTTTGAGGAAGACCACCATAATTATGTGGTTGAAGTAGTATGTCAAAGCTCTGAAGAGTAGAGGAAGCATTTGACTGCTTCTATTCGGTGATAATAAGAAGATTCTGGGAATCACGTGACTACGGTGCTGAGAACGTATGAGGAGAACTGCCCGACTCATGATTTCGAGTTAGTGGTGGTAGTTCAAGTTTGAAGATTTGAAGACAATACTTGTGTGACATTTCGTGTCAGAGTTTCACAGTTAATAGGAGGTTGAAGCATATTTTTATGCAATAAAGGTTGAATAACTGCCAGCGTCGATGGTTTGAGTTGATCAAGGATGCTGACCTTGAGATTTGTACCATTCTAGCAAGGAGAATGTGGTCACTGATGCCCTGAATAAGAAGACGCCTCGAGAGAAGGCGATTGTTGGAATTGTTGTACAGTCTCGGTTTCAAAATGATCTAGCTTGGTTAGAGTTGGACCTACAACTGCTGATAAGGACATTAGTTTTATGTTTAGGGATTTTACCTGGTTTGTTGGTTGAGGTCCAACAAAAACAGGGGACTTGCCTGACCCTGAGGGAACTTGATGGAAGGATGCCTCATGGCGAGGCACTACAGTTCTTTAATGGAACATAAGGAGTATGAGGCGCCGCAACTACGTCAGTATAACCGCTTATGCGGAGTCGAGTGGAGAAAATTACAGTACACTCATAGTACACCTTCTTTAGTACATCCATGTACGAATAAGAGGTACCACGAAGTAGTAAATCAGGTTAAAGTGTTACTGACCTAGAGATGAGTTCATCCACTACCAGTGTTGTAGTGGAAGTGAGAGGACTTTTTTGTGGACTTATGATGGGATTGAGACCCAGTAAGAGTTTTGGTGTTATCCAGATTATTAGTAGCAGATTTACGAAGTCGAAACGTTCCATCTCTACAGAGAGACGTAGCCAGTGAATGAAGTAACAAAGGAGTACACTAGATAGATGGTGGGACTCCATAAGTGTACCGAGGACGACCGACTATGATTGTAGTAGACGGTTTACTTTGAGGTTTTGATAGCAGATTCAGACTGCTTGGGGAACGCCTCGACATATCATGGTTGAGTTTTACCTCAAACAGACGGTCAGTCTGAGAGAACCCTCCAGACCGTAGAGGACATGTTGTGAGCTTGTGGGATGGATTGGGAACAAGGACGATATGTTTATCTCCCACTCGTTGAGTTCTTATACCACCACCGTTGGTGTGCATCTATAAGGATAGCCCCTATGAGGCGTTGTGTAGACATAGGTGTCATACACCTTTATGCTGGGAGGAGCCTAGCAGTATCAGTGGGATAGCGCCAGAACAAATTCAAGATGATATGGCTCGAGTAACGCTGATCAAAGAGAGGATGCTGGCTGCACAGAGTCGCCAGAAGTTGTATGCAAATAGGAGGCGTTGACCTCTAGAGTTCAGGGTAGGAGCTCATGTCTGGTTGAGAGTAACTCTGACGCGAGGCGTCAGACGTTATGACATAAAGGGGAAGCTGAGTCTCCGATATGTCAGTCCTTTGGAGATACTGGATAGAGTTGGGAGAGCAGTGCACAGATTGGCTTTGCCACCGAAGTTAGAGGGTGTTCACCCTATGTTTCATGTGTCTCAGCTGAGGGAGTACATACCAGACCTGAGGCACATTATTAGTTATGATGATCTAGTTGTTGAGCTGGACCACACTTTTGCAGAACAACCTTTTGCAGTTCTAGAAAGAGAGGTGTGAGACGCCTGCATTCAAAGGATATTCCTATGATGAGGATACAATGGTCGAGACGAGGACCGGATGAGGCTACTTGGGAGACAGAAGATAGTATCCAGAGGAACTATCCAAAGTTCTATGCGGAGTTAGAGGCACCCATAGGATCCACGATTAGATCTTAGTGCCTTTTTGGTGAGTGCTTGTATGCTATGTACTTATGTGATATGATGTGTTTTCGTGCTAACTTTGATATGTGCATCTGATCGAGATGGTTCTTTCTTCCATGCTATTGTGAATCGCTGCAAGCGGATCGGAGGTCGGCGTGTCGAAGGTTCAAGGGAAGGGGAAACATTTGTTTAGGTTTTTCCGGTTTAGTTTTGGTTTATATTTTACAAAATTTATTTCAAGAAATCGGTCTACTATGTAAATGCGATGAGAATTGGGGTCGTGTACCTCGAACCGGTTTTTGAACCGCCAGTACACACATTTATTTTTCTGTATTTTCTTTTTGTCCACAAATTGCTTGTAACTTTGGGAAATCTGGAACACTATTTTGGAGATGGAATAATCTGAGATTGTAGCAAGTAAAAATACAGCTCATTACACACTACTACTGCATCAACTTGTTTGAATATGAAACGAAAATACATCTTTAGAGAAGATGCAAGCCCCAATTTGACGGGTAAGCAGGAGATTCTATTCAGGAAGTGTCATCTTGATGATTGTGCTGGCTTGAAGAGCGGACAAGTTATCCAGGCAAAGCTGTTGCCATGATTCCTCGGCCTCAGCTTCAGGAAATGATTTGTAGAGAGACATGACGGTGCTCCGAGCGGCTTCTCTTGCTTCAGGAAGCCTGTCGTTCACCATATCTGCTGCTATTTTCAGCAGAGACACCACCCCATATTCTCGCAATTCTTCACTAGTCTGCCAAATTTGAATTTTGCAAAAAACAGGCTTACTTAAATTGTCTGTTATTATGCAGAGCCAGAGAGATGAAGAAGAAGATGTTGGGGATTTACCAATGTAGAGACACAATTTGAAATGTAGATGGCTGCTTTAGCTCTTATCCTCATATTGGGGTGGCTCACATAAGACTGGAGCTTACGGAGAAGAGCAGGAGGAGAAGCTGATAAAACCATCGCACGCAGTGCCTTGTCTGCTTCTTCGCACACGAAACGCTTATCCTGAGATGCCTTGAGCAATAGCTGCAGTAGCTGTTACACAACAAACACACATTTTTTTATACAACAAACTCGGATCTGTCTTACTCTTTCCCATTGTGATAACAGACAAGTTATTACCAATTGATCAAATGCCCCTGATTCAGCCAGCACTAACAGCTTGTCGCCATAGTGGTTAAAGACATCAGAGGATGCCATTATCGAAGTTTTGCACAGTGTACTCCTCGGGTTCTTCATTGCCTTCACTAGCACTGTTGTCAGCTTTTCCCTGTTCAAAACCCCCAGCATGACCATCACTACAATTCCACTCTCCTCAAAATTTACAGCACTCTGCTAAGGATATCGGATATGTAATGCTTACAAGAATGGAAGCAAGAGATCGGAGTGGAAGATGGCTAATCGCCTAACATTGTTCAGTGAATCGCACACCACTGCCCAATCCTTGGATTCCAAACCCTCAACTACCGTCTGCAGTCGAACGATTCAACAATCCGGATTAAATCAATCACACAATCCTATTCTAGTACAACTTTGAGTATACTGGAGTGAGAGAGAAAACCTGAATCTTAGCTTCGGGATCAGAAAGGGGTTTGAGATCGTCAGAATCCATGTACTCGAACGATGTCTCCGGATTCGGCTGCGATGGAGGAGGTTGGTTCTCGTCGTTCTTCATCGTCACAGCCTGGACACTAGATCCCTTGTTCTTGAGGATCGAAGCAGGAGGAATCGAGAGTTTGGGCTGCTTCCTCGGGCGGTCAATCTCCGAATCCGGCTTGGGAGCGTTGTCGATCGGTCTCAGAGCCATTCTTTTCTTATATCGCTTTCCTGTTTTTTTTTTGGGGAGTGAAGGAAGGGTTCGTCTTCGGGTTCAAAAATGGAAACTGAAAGAGGATATTTGGGGTATTTGATTCTGCTCATTGGAATTTCAAATTTAAAACTAAGAAACAAAGGTGAAAAGCGAGGACCGTTGGACTCAAAATTTGAATTTTTATTCTTAAAGTGTCTAACGGTCACATTTTCTTGATTGAATCCATAACCATTACTTTTTTATTTTTTTTCTGAAGGGAAAATCCATAAACATTACTCAGTAAATGGGACACGCAAATTCCTGCTATTACATTATATTATTTATGGGTGAGTTGGTTAAATACGTCTTTGTCTGTTGTAGTATCAAGTAGGTTCATTTGTTTATTAGGCGACAAACTAAACTCCTCTTATATATTTCTAAAAATTAGTTAATAAATTAAGGGTGTGTTTGGTTAGAGGTTAATGGAGGTAATTTTAGATTAAAATTGGGGGATTAAAGTTTTGTATGTGTTTGGTCGAGGATTAACATTATAGATGGAGGATTATAGGATAGGTTAATTGATAGAGAAAATTGTCCAAACAGTACCCTATCTTTTAGGCTGACTAAACTTTAGTACCCCATCGTTTAAACTATCAAAACGGCACATCATCTATTGAGCCCGACCAAAGATTAGTATCTAGATCACTTTTCACACATTAAGTTAACACAACAACTTTGCTCATAGAACTTTCCCTTATGTTTCTTGTTGAATAAGTATGTCATGTAGGCATCATTGCAACTGTCTTAACCCTTTTATTTAACGTGTGAACAATAATTTAGATATCAATATTTGGTGGGACTCAATAGGCGAGTTACCGTTCTGATAGTTTAAACGACGAGGTACTAAAGTTTAGTCAACCTAAAATATGAGGTATTGTTTTTTTCTAACTGATATTAAAAATGGGTAAAAATTAACATCATACCACTAAGGTTAAAGGGGATTAACTTTCTTTCATCATTTACGATTATGACGAGGCCACAATATTATGAGTCCTCCAACAAATCAAGAGAAGAGAGCATGGCGGCGGGGGAAATTGCTTCCGACGAGGCCACCGACGACGATGTACGCTTCATCTTTCTCTATTTATGAATGTTCTCGGTTTTGATTTTCCAGTTTGTTCTCTCCATTTCCGTAACCCTAGAAATTTTATTTTTCCCAATTCTCCATTTGATCGAATGTCAAACATCTTTGAGTAATTTCGTTTTCCATTGTGTACCTTTGCCCATCAATCTTGCAAACTTTAATTGTGGTTTGCATTTCATTTTGCTGAGACCATTTATAATACTGAGCATTTGTTTAATGTTTTCGTAACATGTAGTAATTATAAGCCGTTTGAAGAAGATGGAGATTTTGAGTGGGATCATATTTGCTCTCAACCCAAATTAGAACCTTTCATGAGTCTTTCATGAGCATTTGCTTAATGTTTTCTGATTGTGCAATTTATTGCTAAACATTTTGTGTAATAACTGTCCTGAGCATTTGTTTACTGTTTTTTGATCATTTGTGCTATTATCCTTTGGCTGAAACTAATTGCTTCATGTTTAGGCACATGATACCAATAATTAGGGCCCGCAAACAATTTGCTTCATGTTTAGGCACAAAATGGTTCCATGGTAGGTTTGTCGTAGCGGTAGCGGCGCTGAACATCTCCAAAAACGAAGTGAATAGAAGATACATATTTTTAGGTTGTGAATAGCGAAACAATTGATGAATCGTGAGGTTTTACTAAGGATAGTATGGTAAGTTGGTGTAAAATAAATCATTTAAAAACCTCCTACCAAACACCATAATTTAGATTATTTTAAAACGTATAATCCCTAATAAGCCTCATCATAACATTTAATCCATAATAAATTTTATCTAGATTAATTTTTAAAATAATCTCCATCTCCCAACAAACATGTCCTAAGATAAAAATAAAGTGGCTTACTTTTGTATCAAGAATACAAAAGAAGCTTTACTATCTCATTCTTCTTATACTAGTTATTATTATCTTATTTATATGTGACATGTTGCAAATTAAAATAATGTTAATGTAGAATGTTTGGGTTTCACATAAAAAAAAAAAATTAATGTTAATGTGACGATCATGACGAGAATATATATATAGATCTTGACTCATATGTAAACAACTCTTAACATGTGAACATGTAAACACCGAATATATGTGACTATACCACCGAATATATGTACCTATACCGCCGAATATATAGAGTCAGATTCAGCAAATATTTCTTCCATTAATAACACGATTTTTTCCCTGTAATATCGCTTAATCTCAACCATCTATTTAACGATCTAACGAATACAGTTTGTTCTCATTTGACATGGTAAGATCTGTTTACATGAGAGCCAAATTCCGGTGAGGAGAAGGCTTGAAGATAAGAATTAGGTGGGTTGTGAGCCATTGGATGAGATTTAAATCAACGACTCTCACACACTCATCATTAATGACATTTTAGTAATTATATAAATTTGAAAAAAAAGAAGAAAATTAGACCCTAATTAATACGTTCAACCCTCCCTCACATTCTTCATCCCACGTTGTGAGCCTCTCCCTCGCCGCTAACATACAAACTTCATATTTGTTTCGAATTTCAATTAAATCAGAGATTTATTACATACAAAATTGTGAAATCAAAGAAAATATAAAACGATTCAAGTATTATTTCTTTGAATTTCTACTCTCATTGTTTAGATTTCCATTCTTAAGGTTTATTTTTCATTATGATTGATGTTTGTTTTCGAAATCAAATTTGGTTAATTATTTTTGTGTTTGATAAGTTTGATTGAGAAAATACATGTGTATACGTATATTGAGTTGGTCTAATAGCTCCAATTGAACAATTTATATGCTCCTTTTAGTGTGCACGCAAATTGTTCGACAAAATGCCTTATAGAAAAATAGTTTATAATATACACAGGAACCACGATATAAAAAGTATGAACATTAATGAATAAAAACATGAACAATGACGTATAAAAGTATGAACACCGGTGACTTATCTATAACTTTTACACATACATAACATATTATGATCTTCTTTTAACGTTTTGTGATGAGTTGTTTTTTTGTGGTGATATACTGTAAATGAACATCTATGCATTATAAAATGAACACAAAAGATTAAATGAATATGACACTTAGATGAATAAAAACACTATGAATACCGATGTATAAAAACATGAACAATGACACATAAACGTATGAACACTGATGACTATTTTTTAATTTAAGGGTATTGTTCCAAATTTTAAGTCAATTTACAAAAATGCTATTAATGATGAGCGTGTGGGGGCCCTTGATTTAAAATCCATCCAATGACTTACAACCCACCTAATTCCTATCTACAAGCTCTCTCCTCACTTCAACTAAAATCTCTCTCTCTCTCTCTCTATATATATATATATATAGGGTGTGGTTCCCATGATAACACCCCTAACGTGTATACATGAGAACAATTGTACACCGTTGCATGGTGAGTATTAAGGGTTGAGATTTAGAGTAGATATCTTAATTAATAATAACTATGAATAATAATTGGGAATCCAACAATAACTACGAATAATCCACTTAACCAACAATAACTACGAATAATACATTAAACGATATGACACCTTCATAACAAAACTAATAATAATTACGAATCTGTTCTCATGATTGCACGTTAGGGGTGTTCTCATAGGATCTACTCTCTCTCTCTCTCTGTGTATATATATATATATATATATATATATATATATATATATATATATATATATATATATATATATATATATATATATATATATATATATATCATAAAACAAAGAGAGCACTTTGTCCACATGCGTGCTAAAACCCGCTCATCAACTTTTTATTTATTTATTTAAAGATTGCCACGAGATATTTTTGAATTTATCCTTTTTTTTTATAAAAATTACTATTAAAATTAATAAATAGTCAGCACATCAGATAAAAATGCTACAATATATCACCATGTCACATAGTGTTTATTAATTAAAATTAATAAACACTCACCACTTTGTCCATATGAGTGTTGGGGTCATTTGCAACTAATCACCGTAACACCCCGAATCCGCGGGATTCGGGATGCCACAAGCTAGGGCCCCACAATGGGCCCCGACTCTTAGCCTGGCAACAATTTCGATGGATCTTACAACAAGACACTGAAAACTCCACCTTGATTATAAAGTTGTACAAGTTTTGATGATGGAAGACTTAAACACAAATGAAGTAGTTTTATACACTAACAATTTATTGATTATATATCGAGTTGCTTGGTTTGGTTTGGTGGTTTGTATTGAATAAATGCAGGTTTTGAAAAATACTTCAAAGGACCTTGGAAGACCTTGAAATAGGAACCAAGGAAAGACAAGGAGTTCGGAGTGTTTAAAAGACGGAGACCTTGAAATTCATTTCAAGGGAACAAAGAAGTCAAGGCTGCATGCTAAAGGAATTCAAATCACTAAAGGAGATCTTCTAAGAAAGATTTGTTCAAAAAGACGGAGGCTTTGAAATTCATTTCAAGGGAACAAAAAAGTCAAGGATGCACGCTAAAGGAATTCAAATCACTAAAGAAGATCTTCTAGGAAAGCTTTGCTCAACAAGAAGATATGATTGACTGAAGATCTCAACCGGCCAATAAAGATCTTTCAAAGATCCTCAACCGAAAGCACAAAGATTCTCTCCTTTGGAATTTGATATCATCACAACAAATACGAGAAGATTAAGGAGCCGAGAGATCAACGTGTTCTCAGGAGATGAAGATCCACAACGTCTATCTCATCTCAACCAAGAAGCGATGTTCATGGAGACGAAAAATCATCTTCAAACGGTCATCTTCCTATTGGCTAGAAGATCTCTCCATAGAAGGCTATAAATGAAGATGGAGATTGAAGAACAAGTACAGAAGCTTACACGGAAACATCAATAGTCTTCAAGCAATCCAAAACATCTTCATTCGATCAAATAGTTTTTATTTTCTCTCTTTCACTAAAAAGCTTTATCCCCTAGAGAGAGATAAAACTCGAGAGCTTCATTGGTATATCTAAAGAGTGTTATACTCGAGTGTGTGTTACTCTGCGAAGTAACTAGGCTATTATAGCAAGGTGAAGAGTTGAAGCTAGATCGTAGCACTGACTATAGTGAGAGAAGAAGGATATTTCTTCTAGTTTGTATCTAGGACTCTTTGAAGCTGATAATAGATAGTTAGATCCTAAGACTATACCCTGGGACGGAGAGTAGGCTATTTAGAGCTGAACTTCGTAAACATATCCTCGTGTTGATCTTTTACATTCTGCATTCTATCTAGCTTTATTGTGGCTAACTTTGTTTTGCAGGAGTACAAAGCCAAGGCTCTTAAAAGTTGTTTCAAAGCCCTTGAAATCAAAGTGTATCACAAAGAGCTCAGATCGGCATCAAGTCCCTTGAAATTGGTTTGAGATTGGTTTTGCGAAAAGTTCCCATACTTTATTCAACCCCCTTCTAGAGTATCTTTTATCCTTTTTATTCACCTACCGGTTCTTCAAACACAATAGTAAAAACCGAAATAGCCTTTAATGCAATGTAAAACATGATCCGAAAGATACAAAGGGAGGACTCCAACCGAGTTCTTACAAAAACAACCACAACATTTCCAAAACGACAACAACAACAAATATAAATCAACACATCCTATAATGTGTGGAACCCCGGCTGTCCACTCCTCTGGATCACTCGGCGGCGTCCCTAACCTGCAAGACATCTACAAGGCGGTATAAAACCGTTAGCTAGCATTCTAAGCATCAGAAGGATGATAAAGGCACACACACACCAAAAATAGAACATAAGTACATAGCATGATAGCACACAAGTCCGATTTATTATCTTCCATTATGTTATCCCTTTATTAATTCCATTTAGGGTGTGACACGAGAATTATAACGATCTCGCCCTTGTCCCCTTTCACCAAACAGGTTTGTACTTGATGCGAATTATCGTCACCTGTTGGACTGGTCGCAAGGCACCTCACAGTCACCCCATTTTGGACTGGACAAGACCGCCCGGTTATCATACACTTGGGCCATAATACAAACAATAAATGTGGTCTTTCTAATCCGGTTAATCGTTATCACAACAATTATAAACACACACCACCATCACGCATCATACCCATACATTGAAGCTAGCTAAGTAAGTCCGGAGACTTACCTCGTTCCAACGATCCAACAAGAACAACCGATCTCACTTCCCGTAGGAATATAATCAAAGCGTTTTCAAGACAAGACACGATAATTAACAACTACTCACACAAGCTAGAAGTCCTTAGACTTCTAGTCCTATATGATCTTTGATAGCATGAATTATAGTCTATATTTTGGGGTTTGTTTGGACGTTTTATCTTTCATAATCTGCATGTTTGTATGTACATTATGTGATTTTACTACCATTTCATCTATCTTTGCGAGAATCGAGATCTACACCTAGTTTCGTTGTAATTGCAGGTAATATGGTACGTTTTGCATCAAAAAGGAGCAAAAGGAGTCATGAGTCATTTGGAGCTACATCTAGGGAGCACAGCCATGGATTAAAGATTTACTTTGGAGCAGATTCGAGAGATTTCACATTCTGTCGTGACTCACCTCGGTTGACCATTGATTCACCTCGACCGAGGTGATCCAGAGACGCCGACTCGACCGAGGCGAACACCTAGGACGCGGCGAGAATATTTTATTCTTGGAGGAGATCTTTTAAATTTGGAAAGTGATCTTATATTTTTGGGCTTGGCTCCTGGAAGGAAGGAGATATGCAGAATCATATATTTTACCTATATTTATGGGAAAATATCTTTCTAAGATTTATTATCTTTGGAGGGTTATTTTCCTATAAAAAGGGTCGGATTTTCCACAATTCCATATCTTGCTTACGAGAAGATCCCGCTTACAACGCAGCAGCAGCATACTCCAATTTGGGAGTTTTGAAGAACCTTTTTGAAGGTTGAAGGAAGATTGAAGTCCATAGCTTTTATAGCTTTTTGAAGGGTTTTGTAAGATTGTCTTCAATTCCCTCAATTGTTGTCTTGTCTTGTTGGATTGCTATCCAAGGAACGCTTTGTTGTGATATTTGATTCAGTTATTGAAGTCTTTTCATTAAATTCTTCTTTGTTCAAATATTCACTTTCTTCCCATATATTTTAATACTTTCATTATGATGATGAGTGGCTAATTTCCTTGTGTGATTCTAGGGTGATTAGCTGAAGGTTGTGGGAAAAACAATGATAGAATAATCTTAGATTCCAGTAGGATCCTGAAAGTTCGAGTCTTTAACCTTAACCCTAAGCATCTCGTTCGGTTGATGAACATCTCGGCCGGGGTGGAATTCTTCTGTCCGAGGTGACTTATCTGAACCTAAACAGAAAGTTAAGTGTTAGAGTTTGCTAAATCCTATTCTTATTTCACCTTCCTGGTTCAATGCAAGCTTAGGATGAGACTTACCCGGTAATTCCTTAGTTTGTGTATTAATGATCATAAGTGTAGGTAATAAAGGTTTATCCTTTATTGGGGTTTGAGTGTGCTTCCATCCCATCTTTGTGAGTTAGCCTGAGACTTACCCGGTAAAGGTTGATTCTATTCCCTTAGATGGTATGTTAGTTTGAGGTTATAGTTCTTTATCTTGATTCCTTGAGACTTACCCGGTAATAGGAGTTACGGTTTAGGATTAGTGTGTAGTGAGACTTACCCGGTGATCTACTCCACTTTAGTAACGCCTTCCCCACGCAAAAATCTCAGCTTTGTCCGCCTATCTATAGATCTTGAGTTGGAACCACAACTAGATGCTTTAATCCCTAGAATTGCATGTTTGCTTTATTGACTTCTTATTCATCTTTGATTGTGTTAATTGCTCTTGTGGTTAGTATTGACATAAGCATACCGTATTGACTTTGTTTCACCGAGTCCCTGTGATCGACCCCTGGAATTTTCTTGCTTTTACTACGATTGACCCGTACACTGCGGGTTCGCATCCTTGTTTTAAGCTTAAGTCTAGGGTTATAAATTTAAAGCTTGCACACACCGTTTGGAGCGAACAAGTTTTTGGCGCCGTTGCCGGGGACTTGGTCTAGACCGAGCCGGTACGGTTTGCTCTTGGGGCGCTTGCCCCGTTTCATCTAACCACTCTACTTGAGTGACGACTTTTGCAGGTTCTTTCTTAGGTATATGCGAAGAACCCGCGCTGGGAAGGAAATCGTTCCCTACGATCCCGAACCAGAAAAGACATACAAGCGACGCTTAAGAGAAGCGAAGATGGCCCAACAAGACGATCGCGATCTTGCAGCCGAATTAAAAGAGACGCAAGAGCTGCTACGTCTCAGTAAAGAAGAACTAAGGCAAGAAAAAGAAGAGAATCGTGCCAAGACTGCAGCAATCGAAGCTGAGATAGCAGTCATACGAGACCAGATTCTACTTCGACCGAGGGAAGATCCTCCTGTTGATCCTCGACCGATGCAGAATCCAGTAGTTGACCTGCGACCGAGGCAGATTCCAGTACCTGACGCCCCGGCCGATGTACTTCCACCTCGGATGCCAGTCCGAGATGTTCTTCTTGCAGGAATCCCACAAACCCTAGGTCAAAGGATGGACCCTAATCAACAGCTGAGGCGTCCAGGGGTGAACCTAGGAGATCCAGCAGATCATGACTACGAACTTCGACTGCAAGTTCTATCCATGATTCGCCAATGCCAATTCGGAGGGCTAGAGAAGGAGTCGCCGCATCAACATCTTCAAAACTACGAGATCTTGATGGAAACCTTGCGACCTTCCAGAATTGAAAATAACAACTACAAGCTAAGACCTTTTTACTTTTCTTTAAAAGATAGAGCTCTTACTTGGTATCAATCTCTTCCTCCAGGAAAAATTAGCACATGGGAAGAGATGACTACGGAATTCTTAACCAAATTCTTTCCCCCCTCAAAGACCGCTGAAATGAGAGGGAAGATCAATGCTTTCATCATGAAGGACAAGGAGAGATTGTCCAAATCTTGGGAGCGGTTCAAGGATATCCTTTTGGATTGCCCACATCATGGGATTCCAAAGATCGAGTTGTTGGAGATCTACTTCAAAGGGCTGGACGGAAGCACCCAGTTCAATCTCCAACTACTCTCCGCCGGTACCTTCATGGACATGGCGATTGACGAGGCTTGGGACTTCATTGAGAAGCAAGCCTTGCACATGGAGAAATATACCCACCAAGGAGCTGAAGGTGGAGTTAAAAGAGTCAACTTTCAAGAGACTCAACCCAACAACAATCAACTCACGTCGTTGAAGAATGACGTGAAGCAATTGAAGGAGCTCTTGATGGCTCAAACTAAGAAGGAAGAACAAGGGCAAAGGAACAACAACAATAACGGGTACCGTAACAACAACAACGGTCCCCGAAACAACAACTACAACAACAACAATAGAGGATCCAATAGCAACAACTGGAGGGCGAATAACCAAAACCACGGTAACAATTATTCAAACTCCAACTCTAATGATTCCTCTAATCCTTTCCTCTCTTCCCCTTCTTCTTCTTCTACTCCATTGAAAAGCCAAGGGCAAGGATCAAGTTCGTCTCAGCCAGAAAAGAAAGACGCAGTTCTGGAGGCAATCTTGATCAAGCTTAGCGCTATGGAGAATTCTATGACTTCATTTTCGAGGGCCCAAAAGTCCCTCGAACAACAACTTGCTAATAGGGGGAATGAAGCGCCAAGAGATCCAGGGAAGCTTCCAGCAAAGACGGAAACTAACCCTAAGGGCCAGTGCATGGCCATAACGACGAGGAGTGGACTCAAAACTGCAGATCCAGTACCTCGCTCGACGCAGACCACCTCGGTCCAGATCCAGTCGAAGAACACCTCGACCGAGACGCCAACCGAGGCGGAGCAACAGAAAGCAGGAGGAACGACAGAAACTTATGTTCCACCTCCTGCATATAAGCCACCACTTCCATTCCCTCAATCCAGAGCCAGAGCACATCTAGACAAGCACTTTGGTAAGTTTCTTGACTTGATGAATAAGCTACACATTAATATTCCTTTCCTTGATGCTATTCTAGGTATGCCCGCCTATGGGAAGTTCTTAAAAGAAATCTTATCAAGGAAGAGGAAGTTGGAGGATGTTGGTGAAGTTAGGATGAAATCTAAATCTTCGGAGCTTATCAAGATCATGAAGGAAAAGATGCCACCTAAGTTGAGAGATCCCGGCTCATTTTGCATTCCCATTCAAGTTGGGGATGTCACTTGTGAAGCCCTTTGTGATCTAGGAGCCAGCGTGAGCATCATCCCGCTGGAGCTATGCACTAAGATCGGTCTTGGAAAGCCCAAGCCGGTCAAGATTCGACTTTACATGGCGGACCGCTCCATTACCCATCCCGTGGGCATTTTGGAAGACGTTCCGGTCAAGTTAGGTAACTTCTATCTACCTATAGATTTTGTTGTACTTGACATTCCCGCAGATTATCCTGTCCCTATTATTCTCGGGAGGCCATTTCTAGCAACTTCGGGTTGCAATGTGGATTGCAAGAACGCCAAGTTGAAATTCAACGTTGGTGGCGATGAGGTTGAGTTCGCACTACTTGTAGCGATGAAAGGGGAGCAACTAACTGATGATATCTTCAACGTCTACGATGAAGAAGAATCAAGAGAATTGGTGAGCTCTATCCTTATTAACGACCCACTCGAAAGAGTTATTAGCTTCAGTTTAATGGAGGAAGGTATAGATGCTTCTTGTGATGCAGATATACGGAGCTTGAAGGCATTGGAAGAGGATCCAGGAGCTACAACTGAGAAGCTGATCCAGGAGGCGAAGATCTCCAGTCTCGGATCCAGTAGCAGTACCTCGACCGAGGCACTTTCTGGACTGAGCGAGGCGACCGAAGAACATCTCGGTCAACGCCTATGCGCCTCGACCGAGGTCGATGGCGAGATGATGTCAACTGAGATTGCTGAGAATAACAATTTTCTTACTCCCTTCTCTGACATCCACCCACTGTTGGCGGACCATTCCCTCCACCAACTTTCTGATAATAAAGGTCCTTGGTATGCTGATATTGTGAATTATCTTGTTTGCCAAGAAACACCGCCCGGATTGACGTACTCTCAAAAAAAGAGATTCTTCAAGGAAGTACGACATTACTACTGGGATGAGCCGTTGCTATTCAAGCGCGGACCGGATGGGATGCTTCGAAGGTGCATTCCGGAGGATGAAGTTAATAGCGTCATAAAGCATTGTCATTCACTTCCTTGTGGGGGGCATGCTAGCACCGATAAAACATGCGCTAAGGTATTGCGTTCCGGTTTCTTTTGGCCTACATTATTTAAGGACGTGCAATCTTTTGTTGTCTCTGGTGATGCATGTCAAAGAACAGGGAACTTATCAAGGAGGAACGAGATGCCGCTTAATAACATCCAAGAAGTGGAAATCTTTGATGTATGGGGGATTGACTTCATGGGACCTTTTCCATCCTCCGGAGGAAACCTCTACATTCTCCTTGCAGTTGATTACGTCTCTAGATGGGTTGAAGCCATTGCTTCTCCCACTAACGACGCCAAGGTGGTTGTGAAGTTCTTGAATAGAACTATCTTTCCACGATTTGGAACTCCACGCATCATCATTAGCGATGGAGGAACGCATTTCATCAACCGGAAGTTTAAAGCACTTCTATCGAAGTATGGGGTAACCCACAAGGTATCAACCGCTTATCACCCTCAAACTAGTGGACAGGTCGAGATCTCGAATAGAGAAATCAAGGCAATTTTGGAAAAGACCGTCTCTAGAACAGGGAAGGATTGGTCCATGAAATTGGACGATGCTCTTTGGGCGTACAGGACCGCATTCAAGACTCCCATAGGTACCACCCCTTATAATTTGGTATATGGGAAGTCTTGCCATTTGCCCATTGAATTGGAGCACAAGGCGTATTGGGCTATCAAATGGTTGAACTTTGACATCAAGGAGGCTGGTGAGAAGCGACTATTGGAACTTAACGAGCTGGAGGACCTGCGTTTGAACGCTTATGAGAATGCCAAAATCTACAAGGAAAGGACGAAGAGATGGCATGACAAGCGTATCATCCCAAAGGAGCTTAACGAAGGAGATTTAGTTCTACTCTTCAACTCCCGCCTCCGTCTTTTTCCAGGTAAGTTGAAATCTAGATGGACCGGGCCTTACGTTTGTGAAACATGTTTTCCCTCATGGTGCAGTTGAGATATGGGGCGAAACTAGCGGAAGCTTCAAGGTCAACGGTCATAGACTTAAGAAGTACCAGCCGGAAACGCCGGTTGAGGAGGTTGCACCGATATACCTCGTTTGAGAAGCATCATGGTCCAGCTAGCGACCTTAAATCAAGCGCTTCTTGGGAGGCAACCCAAGGTATTGCTTTCTTTTCCCGTTTTCTAGTCTGGCTTAGTTAGTTTTTGTTTTTGCTTTGCTTTGCTTTGTTTTTGGCGTTCTGGACAGACAACAGGGAATATCTAAGGAGAAGCACAATTGGAAGGACAGAAGTTCGAGATTCTGAGAAGACAGAAGCACCTCGGTTATTGTCAGAGCACCTCGACCGAGTTGATTCTTTAGCAACCGAGGCGACTAGGGTTCCTGCAGAACCGCCTCGGTCCATACCACCTCGGTCCAGTCGAGACCATCTCGACCGAGGTGACAGCAGATCCAGTAACAGTATAAAAAGGGGAAAAATTACTTTTCACTTTTTTTATCTTCCTCGACCGCGGCGACAGCTATACCTCGCTCCCTTCGTTTCTCGCTCGTTTTCGAAGATTTCCGCTTCCAAACCGCAATTGAAGAGTAGAGGAATCGATTGCAACTGCAGATCTGCAAGAAATTCGAGTGAATCGGCCGGAACGAGGTAAAAACGATCGAAACCCTAACTCGTTCGTTTACTTCGATTTGGGCTTTGGTTGCCCTTGAATCTGTTGAGGAAAAGCTTAAGTACCCCTTAGGAAGCATCTGTAGTGATTTTAGGGGGAAAAGAACTGAATTTCTGAGAGTTGGAATCGCGACTGTCTTCGCCTCGGTCCAGTCGACCTGCACTTCGACCGAGGTGATTCTTGAAGTTTGTCAGTGACCGAGGTGGTCTGACAGTGTTGTTTGAAGATGAGTTCTAACAGGTTATTAGCCCTTAGAGATAGATCCTCTCCTTCCCCTTCTTCTTCCTCATCCAGACCTTCTATCCCGGTGATCCACGAGAGACACCGGGTAGATTATGAGCGTATTGCTAGCCGTCCAGTGATCGCACCTAGATTTCTGGACATTTCTGCTTTTGACTGTCTCCACGTTGATGGAGATCTTAGGAGGATGATCACCACAGTCGGGCTGGATCAGTTTATTGAGATCCGAGCCCCAACTTACTTAGAGCCGACCCTTGAGTTTGTTAGCTCCTTCACTTACCTCCCCACAGAGAGAGCTGTGAAGTACCGGTTGATGAACCGGAACTTCTTAGTACCCCTAGATCACTGGAGAGATATCTTTGGCTTCCCTGCCCCCACTGCTGTAGACTTCCCGACCCGAGCTGTAGCTAGAGAGTTCTGGGGTCAGATTGCCCATATTACAGAGCATGCAAATAGGTGGCGCCCTGGTGATTCCAGGGAGAAGCTTATCTTCCATCTAGCTTTTCGATTAGCCCACAGGATCTTCAGCGAGACACTTCTGGCGCGTACTGAGACGCCCCAAAAGGTCCGACAGGGGGAGCTCTTCGCTTTATACTGCATGGTCACAGGTGGATTCCCCGACTTTGGATTGATGCTGGCAGAGGATCTGCACAGGATCAAGGCTAAAGGGAAGGGAGATATATGCTGTGGTGGGATAGTGACCCATATCGCTACTTATCAGGATATGGATCTGAGTAGGTGTACTATGGTGGCGGCTGCCAAGCCGCTCGGACTACAGGAGATGATCACACGGAGGATTCTAGTTCCCCGTGGTTTGACTACACCCTTCGTCGCCATGCCTTGGGAGCGGACTGCACCTCAAGGGATCCGCTGGTCTGCACAGTTCTCAGTCTATGATCCGCATTTCTGGCAGACAGCTTGGGATACACTGATAGAGGATTACAGAGAGGGAGCAGCTGCCCCTGCTGCAGCTGAGGAGGAGGCTGAGGATGACGACGACGATGAGGAGACATTAGATGAGAGAGAGGGTGGCGTCCCGATGGACACAGGGACAGATACAGCTGGGACGAGCGCGCCACCTATTATAGACTTGGATGATGAGGAGGACACTGAGCCGGCACCAGCTGAGACTTCTCCAGTCAGACCTGCTAGACGCAGGAGGCGTGGAGTGAGAGATCGAGCTGCTCACCGACGGATCGATGACCTGACGGATCAGGTTATCGACTCATATGCTGCATTATCGTTGGACATCCGCGAGATGCAGGAGCGGCAGCACCATCAGCACATCATGGCCCAGCTTCAGTTCGAGCGTGTCATGGGCCATCCTTACGATCCGACTCAGTATCCATATGCACCACCACCGGATCGAGACTATTGAGGAGCTGCAAGATTTTATTATTATATTTTTTATGCAGTTCGGCTTTTATCCGGTGAGTACTCTCATGTTTAGACTTTTTATTATACCCACTGGGACAGTGTGTCTCAAGTATGGGATAGTTGTACTTATTTGACTACGTGATGTATGTTATTTGACCACCTTTGATGTATTTTATTTATCGGATATTTTATTTATGCTTCCCTTTGGCATTTATATGATTATCTGATATTACACGCATACCTACAGGTTATTTGATTGAGAAAAACGTCGAAACCGAAAATTTTTTTTTTTTGACCTCGACCGAGTCAGTCTTGGCCAAACGAGGCATTTCACCTCGGTTGAACCAAGAACACCTCGACCGAGGTGCGTAACAGAAAGTTTTCGAAAACGATTTTTGTGTTATTTATCTGGATATGATCTCAGTGAAGATTCTATTTACTTACTGGTTTTAAATTCTTTATGTGTTTGAAAGGTTTTATAATATGTTTAAGTTGCTAAATGCTTTGATTGAAATTATTAACATGTTTAATACTTTGTTTTTATCCAAATTATGTTGAATTTGAAGGTTGACACCGCGGATTAAGTTCTCTCACTTTCTTCTTGGAAAGACCAAGGCAATTCATTCTCTTCTTCTTCTTCTTCTTCTTCTTCTTCTTCTTGATCATGCTTAGCCCCTCATATACGTTTTGCCCCCCCCTTTTACCTATCCGGGAATCTGGAAGCAAGCAAAGTGGTGAAAGCAAGTTAAAGTTGAGAAGTGGCTGGAAGTGAAAGTGTTAGAAAGTAATTTTAGGTTTGGGGAAGTCAATCATGAAGATGAGTAACTCGGCACCATTCACATAGCCGGGTGTTTGTGTCTTGCCAAAGTCGGATTGAGCGATATTCCTAACGGGTCATGGTATGTGCATCAAGGGTTTGATGCATCTCGAGAAATTGATGATTGCAGATTTCCTAGGCTTCGGTTATTGTGCACCTCTGTCCATGCATCCCAAAAAGTAAAGTAAAAAGAAAAAGTGTGAGATAAGCAAAGCTTATTGGTGGAAGATGTTGCAAGTCAAGGTGGAAGTGAAGTTCATCCTTTTCCCGGATTCTAGCACCACATTACCTTATATACATCCCTACCCTACACGTTTCTTGACCTTTTTTTTTTTTTTTTTGGGAAGTCCTTGAGACCTTGGGCTTGTTGATTGGCTTAGCGGTTTAAACTGGATTATACATGATTAATTTTGATAATTATGATTTATTATGCATTCTATAATTTTATGCAAAGATGAACAACTTTCCTATATTTATAAAATGTTTCGAGCATATTAAGTTTTTAATTCCAGGAAGTATTCTCTTAGAGTGATCTATGATAGTTGCACACCATAAAATGTTTTTGAAAGAATTTTTCATTGATTTTCTTGACTTATAATCCATTCTATCTTGTCTTCTATATGAGGAACTTGCTTGGGGACAAGTAAGGGCTAAGTATGGGGTATTTTGATAGCATGAATTATAGTCTATATTTTGGGGTTTGTTTGGACGTTTTATCTTTCATAATCTGCATGTTTGTATGTACATTATGTGATTTTACTACCATTTCATCCATCTTTGCGAGAATCGAGGTCTACACCTAGTTTCGTTGTAATTGCAGGTAATATGGTACGTTTTGCATCAAAAAGGAGCAAAAGGAGTCATGAGTCATTTGGAGCTACATCCAAGGAGCACAACCATGGATTAAAGATTTACTTTGGAGCAGATTCGAGAGATTTCACATTCTGTCGTGACTCACCTCGGTTGACCATTGATTCACCTCGACCGAGGTGATCCAGAGACGCCGACTCGACCGAGGCGAACACCTAGGACGCGGCGAGAATATTTTATTCTTGGAGGAGATCTTTTAAATTTGGAAAGTGATCTTATATTTTTGGGCTTGGCTCCTGGAAGGAAGGAGATATGCAGAATCATATATTTTACCTATATTTATGGGAAAATATCTTTCTAAGATTTATTATCTTTGGAGGGTTATTTTCCTATAAAAAGGGTCGGATTTTCCACAATTCCATATCTTGCTTACGAGAAGATCCCGCTTACAACGCAGCAGCAGCATACTCCAATTTGGGAGTTTTGAAGAACCTTTTTGAAGGTTGAAGGAAGATTGAAGTCCATAGCTTTTATAGCTTTTTGAAGGGTTTTGTAAGATTGTCTTCAATTCCCTCAATTGTTGTCTTGTCTTGTTGGATTGCTATCCAAGGAACGCTTTGTTGTGATATTTGATTCAGTTATTGAAGTCTTTTCATTAAATTCTTCTTTGTTCAAATATTCACTTTCTTCCCATATATTTTAATACTTTCATTATGATGATGAGTGGCTAATTTCCTTGTGTGATTCTAGGGTGATTAGCTGAAGGTTGTGGGAAAAACAATGATAGAATAATCTTAGATTCCAGTAGGATCCTGAAAGTTCGAGTCTTTAACCTTAACCCTAAGCATCTCGTTCGGTTGATGAACATCTCGGCCGGGGTGGAATTCTTCTGTCCGAGGTGACTTATCTGAACCTAAACAGAAAGTTAAGTGTTAGAGTCTGCTAAATCATATTCTTATTTCACCTTCCTGGTTCAATGCAAGCTTAGGATGAGACTTACCCGGTAATTCCTTAGTTTGTGTATTAATGATCATAAGTGTAGGTAATAAAGGTTTATCCTTTATTGGGGTTTGAGTGTGCTTCCATCCCATCTTTGTGAGTTAGCCTGAGACTTACCCGGTAAAGGTTGATTCTATTCCCTTAGATGGTATGTTAGTTTGAGGTTATAGTTCTTTATCTTGATTCCTTGAGACTTACCCGGTAATAGGAGTTACGGTTTAGGATTAGTGTGTAGTGAGACTTACCCGGTGATCTACTCCACTTTAGTAACGCCTTCCCCACGCAAAAATCTCAGCTTTGTCCGCCTATCTATAGATCTTGAGTTGGAACCACAACTAGATGCTTTAATCCCTAGAATTGCATGTTTGCTTTATTGACTTCTTATTCATCTTTGATTGTGTTAATTGCTCTTGTGGTTAGTATTGACATAAGCATACCGTATTGACTTTGTTTCACCGAGTCCCTGTGATCGACCCCTGGAATTTTCTTGCTTTTACTACGATTGACCCGTACACTGCGGGTTCGCATCCTTGTTTTAAGCTTAAGTCTAGGGTTATAAATTTAAAGCTTGCACACACCGTTTGGAGCGAACAATCTTACAAGATCATATATTTTCATAATCTAGGATAGCATTGCTAGTCCTCACAACTCACAAATGCACAACCATCAACCCATGCTAAGATACTCATGACCTACTTTCACAATCTCAGCAATCAAAAGATCACAACCTCAAAGCCTCAATAAGTCTCAAATGATAACATCCACACTTCAAGCCTTAGAATGTTCATTCCATTCTCAAACCCTCACCTAAGGTTCAAGCCACTACTTGACATTCCACAAGATCATCTTAAGCCATCCTAGCATGATGCTACATCTAAGCACAACTATGATAGGAGAAGGCTCACAAGATCAAGGAGGAGGGCACTCACTGGAGCACTAACGCAGTCACGGAATAAGGAGGCGCATCCGCGGAGAGGAGCAAGGAAGACGGCTCAAGGCTGCACCAAAGGCGCACCTGCAACCCATGTGGACGCCCCTAAGGCCTAGGTGGCTGCCCCTACGGCCAGGGATGCTGGTCGCTGCCCCTGCGGTTGGGGGTCGCCGCCCTTGCGGTTGTGGTGTTGTTGGCGCACCCGAGGTGCTGTCCAGCCACGGGTACGGTCAAACCCTAGAAAGGTGATTTTTCGGGCTTCTCTTCGATGTGAAAAAGTTCCTTGGTGCCTTGTGGCTGGTTGCTTTATCTTGAATGTTCCCCCCATGTATCCACAACCAACACAACACCCTAGCCCAGATCCACACACATGCAACAACAAGGAAAGGCAACTTGAGTGAATCTTGGCCCTAGGGCTCACACAAGTTGAAGTAAGGGGGAAGAAGAAGAAGAAAGAATGAAGAAGAAGAAAAGAGAAGAGAAGAGAAGAGAAGAGCTTACCCATACCATCCGGATCTACATCTCCTACATTTGCTGGACATCACACATAAGAAGAAGAGGGAGAAGGATCACCATGGGAGAGATGGAGGAAGAATAGAGAAGGAAGAAAGAGGGGGAAGAAAAGCACGGGATAGTGAAAAGGGATGAGAAAGACAAAGACTCAGTTGAGGGGGGTAAGTAGAGAGGTCAATGAGGGGTGATAATTGATAGAATCACTATCAATTAGGGTAGTTTTTAGAGTCTTTCTAGTGTCTTTGAGTAAGTTTATGTTACTAATCCCTTGATCAAAATGAAGAAGATCAAATAGAAGTAAAGAAGGGTTTAGAAACACTTGGGAGTTGAAGAAAATCAACAAAGATAAGTTTCTAGTTCCACACAGCCCCTGCGGAGTAGTGTCACCCCCCTGCGGTGACGCTACACTCCGGCAACGCAAACTGCGCCTAGCCAGCGCCCCGAGAGTAGAGTGTCACCACCTCTTTGGAGCCACCTAGCTGCCCCTACAGTGACACCGGTGAAGACTCATGCCAATGATGCAGTCAGCGCCTTCGCCAACGCCCAAAAGAAGCTTGTCACTGCCACTGCGGCCGCCTCTGGCCGTCCCTGCGGTTACTTATCCTGAAGAAGCGAAGCCGGCGCCCCAATGTCCCTACCTCCTCCCTTGCCAACGGACTTGTGAAGCCGAAGAGCCTGTGTCACCGCCCCTGTGGATCATCATCAAAAATGACACGAACACGAAGAGTCAAACGTTCAAGAGCATTTAAGAACCCGCCCCTGTGGGATTGGCAAGCCGCCCCAGAGGACTTTACTCCGGCTGTTTGCACCACCTTTATTACATTTAAGGTGGCTATTTAGACAACCCATTTACTCTCTTTTAATGCATTTTGTTATGCTAAGATAGTGTGCACGCAATAAGCCTTAAATTTATACTCGTTATATTTCTCCTAACTCCTAGCGAACCCGCAATGTACGGGACGTTTTGTAGTAGGGATAGTATTCCGAGGTCGAACACAAAGACTTAGGTGAGATTGATTCGATTAGTGACTAAAGATAGTGAAAGTCTAGGCTAAGAAAGGAGAAAGAAATAAAGAAATGAAAATCTCAATGTTTTTGGTTGGTTTTTAGGTGATCAATCAAGGATCACAAATCATGCGAAATAAACAATCAACTAGCTAACACCACAAGTAAACAAAGCAAACACGAAGTATGTAATCAAAGAGAGAAAAGGCGGATTCTAGGGGTTAGAAATTCCGGTTATGGCATGGGACTCAAGCTATCTAATCATTCCTTGGATTACTAAAGCATGTTGGGAGTAAATGTTTCTAGATTAGGATCAATCACCGGGTAAGTCTCATGATCCACTAGTCCGTTCCTAAGGTCTAATCACCGGGTAGGTCTCAAAGAGCCTAAGGATAGGAATTCTACACAAACCGGATAGCATTCTAGGGATCTAACCTCTCTTTACCGGGTAAGTCTCGGAAAGGCAAGTCCTAAACAACTACCCTAGCACACTTAGTCTAATAGCGGCTTATGAGGCTCACTACTACCTAGAGTTTTTCATCTTCGATATCTAAGAGTAAGAATCACCGGGTAGGTCTCTTCTAACACTTAGTTGCTAACACTAGGTCACCCTAGGATAGATTTAACTCAACAAACGCTAGGATTTCAACATTCTAACATTCTAGAACTTAGACTCATCAAATCAAACGAACCAGGTAAACCACGGGTTGTTCATCTACTTCCACGGCCGTGGACCGGTAAGAACAAACCGTGGATTCCAACAGTGGCTCTGTTCAAGTAAACGAATCATCCAAAAGCAAATCTAAGTCCATCCTATCATAGTCCCAGCCATAACCCTCTTTTCCTTACCCTAGAATCGCTTCTACCTAGCCAACAACATTCATCATCACAATCAAAATCATCAAACATGAAATCATGGCATCCATTTGTAAGATAATGACGAGGAAGAGATAAACAAGTGAATCAAAGTAAACAAAACTGAATACGAGAATTAGAAAGACTCACAATCCTTCAAAAGAAGGTTTAATCGATTCTTACAACCCTAGAAAATGATTCCGAAAATCTTCGCTTCTAAAAATCTATCAAGAACTATGGTGTTGTGCTCTTCTCTTCTTCTTCAATGGAGCTTTTCTTCTCCTCCAAGAGTTGCTCCAATCCAAGCTTCCTATTGAGAGAATCTTCTTGTTGTGAATGTGGTAGAGAGTGTTGAAAATTGATTGGGATTCCCCTCCCTCTCAGCCTTGCAGGACCACTTTTTATACACAACTTTGCAAGAGTCGGCCATGAGAATCGTGGCATAGCTGTCACAACCGTCTGGCAAAAACCACGGTCCATTTCCACGGCCGTGGAAGTGCTAGTGACCGTGGTTTTGGTACTTCAGCTTGTTTTGGATCATTAAGTTATGATATGGTGCATGGCATGCGTTGACAAGGTTCCATGAGTCCTCCTTAGCCCTTAGCTTGCATTCCAATGAGTCCGAAGGTGTGTCATCTCGAGGAACGATCCTTGAATGTATCGATTAAGCTCTTAAATCTCCCAAATTACCTACAAAGCATGCAAAAGTCAGTGTAGACGTCTATCTCGAGAAAATACATGAATTGAGTGCAAACGTCGTGAACTAGTGATAAACCATGCATGAATGAGTGAAAAAACTATCTAAACGAGTGCCTAATTCTAAGTCATAAATCGTGTTATCAAAAATACCCCATACTTAAGGTTTGCTCGTCCCCGAGCAAGTCCCCAACTATAGACTAGAAGATGACATGATTTATGTATGCAGAAAAATGACAAAACCTTTTTGGAATTGTGCTTCTAATATTGGATCACCTTCAAGGTCTTGTTTCATAGCAATGGACAAACAATCATGCATCGAATAAATGAAGGCATGGAAAGACAATTATACTTAACTCGAAAGCATACATGAAATGCGAAAAATGAAGAAGTCAAGATGATCATGAGCATGTTCAATCTAGATCACTTAGTCTTACACACATGCAAGTAGGTAATAAGGGCTTGTGAAATAAAAGGCCAAGAAACGTTGTGTTTAGGTGGGAATTTTTCTAGGCTAGGTGATGCTAATCCGGGAATGGAACTAACTTCACAACTTCATATTTTTATCAACTTCCCCCAAGTGTATATTTTCTCCATCTTTTCTTTCTTTTATTTTCTTTTATTTTTGAGACAATGGCATTGGTGTACAAAAGACGAAACCTTGGTGATTAGCCATCCTCGGGTTTTTTTATTGTTCGAGGTGCATCCACACCGGGCACACATACCAAAGCTCGTTAGGACTATTGATTTATTTGACTTTGGCAAGGCACAAACACCCGATTATGTGAATGGTGCCGAGTTACTCGTCATTTAAACCAACTTCCCCAAACCTATATTTTTGTCTACACTTTCACAACAAATTCAGCACTTCATTCATAACATTCTTTTCATCAACAACTTTACCCCACACTTGCATTTCACACACATCAACATATTGGCATGCTCCTATTCCCGGATGGGTCAAAAGAGGTCAAATTTATATCAATTGAGGTGCTCAAACAACATGATCAAGATGAAAAGTAGAGAAGGATGAATTGCCTTAATCACTCCTAGATGGTGTGCAAGAACTAGCATGTAATTTCGACTTTCAATACTCAATCCAGTCAAGGCAAACATCATGATCACAATCCATTCATGGGATTCAAGATAAGTACTTCAAGTCCACATATGCATTCATCAATTCAACACATAAGGCCATCCATAGCCAATCCACAAGACAAGATTCATCATTAGGGTCATATCCAAGTCTAAAAAGCACAAATTTTTTTTTAAATTTTCTGATTTTTTGGAATTTTCGTAATATTTATGTACAATGCAAGACATAATAGAACATGTGACTAAAAGAAACTACCCTAGATGCTAATCATGCAAAAGATCATGCAAACCCCACCCCATACTTAGAAACACATTGTCCCCAATGTGGCATTCAAGTAAAGAAGAGTGAAGAGGGTTCTCACAATGTAAAAATAGTTTGCTATGGTATTTGGGATTTCTCAAGTGGATTGATGGTGAATGATCCGATCAACAATGGTAGAGAGCTGTAAATGTTCATCATGGTGTCGAGACCCGCGCTAGGCACCGCTAGCCATCCAAGTTCCGCGTCCGCTCCACCCATAATTGATGAGGGGTTCATCATCATCATCCATATGCCGTGCAAGGTTTCCAATGCTACCAAGACTCTAGCACACACACAAAGCACACCAAACACACAAAAACAGAAAAAATCAAAAACAAAAACAAAAATGAAAAAGGGAAAACGTTACCAATGGGTTGCCTCCCATCAAGCGCTTCTTTAAGGTCATTAGCTTGACCAAACTCGGGGGCGTCTCATTCTAGGTGAAGTGGGGCAATCATGTCCACCGAAGCTCCCGGGATATACTTCTTCAACCGGTGCCCATTCACCTTGAAATCTCCACAATGCTCCCCTCCTATCTCAATTGCTCCATGGGGAAAGATCTTCTTCACCACATAAGGACCGGTCCACCTCGACTTTAGCTTTCCGGGGAAGAGCCGCAGCCTTGAGTTGAAGAGAAGGACAAGGTCGCCTTCACTCAACTCCTTCGGGATGAGGCGCTTATCATGCCAACGCTTGGTCCTCTCCTTGTAAATCCGGGCATTTTCATAAGCATCCAACCGGATTTCCTCAAGAGCATTCATATCAAGCAATCTCTTCTCACCGGCCTCCTTGAGGTCAAAATTTAGCCACTTAATGGCCCAATATGCTCTATGCTCTATCTCTACCGGAAGGTGGCAAGACTTGCCATAGACTAGTTTGTAGGGAGTGGTGCCAATTGGTGTCTTGAAAGCGGTTCTATATGCCCACAAGGCGTCATCGAGCTTCATAGTCCAATCCTTTCTCGTCCTAGAGACCGTTTTCTCAAGAATTCCCTTTATCTCCCGGTTGGAGATCTCCACTTGGCCACTAGTTTGGGGATGGTAAGGTGTTGCTACCTTATGAGTCCCCATACTTAGCCAAAAGTGCCCCGAAATTCCTATTGGTGAAATGCTTCTCTCCATCACTTATGATCACCCTTGGTGTTCCAAAACTAGGAAAGATCACTCGGTTGAAGAACCACACCACAACCTTGGCATCATTTGTGGGAGAGGCGATTGCCTCCACCCATCTCGAAACGTAATCCACCGCCAATAGGATATAGAGGTTGCCACAAGAAGAGGGGAATGGTCCCATGAAGTCCACACCCCACACATCAAATATTTCCACTTCTTGTATGTTGTTCAAGGGCATCTCATTCCTCCTTTAGATGTTGCCCGTCCTTTGGCAAGCATCACAGGCTACCACAAAGTTTTGCACATCCTTGAACAAACTTGGCCAAAAGAAGCCCGATTGCAACACCTTAGCACATGTCTTGTGTGAGCTAGCATGCCCTCCACATGGCAAGGAATGACAATGGCGGATCACACTTTCCACCTCATCCTCCGGTATGCATCTTCTAAAGACTCCGCCGTCCGGCCCTCTCTTCAACAAAAGTGGTTCACTCCAATAGTAGTGCCTCACATCTTTGAAGAACTTTTTCCTTTGGGCATAGGATAAACCGGGAGGCACTTCCTCACACACAAGATAGTTCACAATGTCGGCATACCATGGCTCACTTCCTCTAGACACTTGGAACAAGCACTCCTCCACCATTTGCAATTGCTCATCCCGGAACGAGTCATCAATCGGGATATCATCTCTCTCAAGCTCCAATGGTGGGAGTCTACTAAGGTGATCCGCCACAGAATTTTCGGACCCCTTCTTGTCCCGGATTTCCAAATCAAACTCTTGAAGAAGAAGGATCCATCGAATCAACCTAGGCTTGGCATCCTTCTTTGTAAGGAGATAATGGATCGCAACATAATCCGTATACACAATGACCTTCGCTCCAACAAGATATGAGCGGAACTTCTCAAATGCATACACAATTGCTAGCAACTCCTTCTCGGTGGTAGCATAATTGAGTTGGGCATCATCTAGCTTCTTGCTAGCATAATAAATGGCATGTGTGCGCCCATCTTTTCTTTTCCCCAAAACAGCCCCAACGGCTACATCACTTGCATCACACATGATCTCAAACGGTAGACTCCAATCCGTAGGTTGCATGATAGGTGCGGAGATCAAAGTGTTCTTCAACCTACAAAAAGTCTCAAGGCAATCCTTGGAGAAAACAAACTCAACATCCTTCATTAGTAGGTTAGTAAGAGGCTTAGAAATCTTAGAGAAATTTTTAATAAACCTCCGGTAAAAGCCGGCATGCCCTAGAAAACTCCTTACCCCCTTCACCGAGGTAGGTGGTGGCAACTTCTCTATCGTTTCAATCTTGGCCCTATCAACCTCAATGCCACGGTTGGACACCAAGTGTCCCAACACAATACCTTCACTTACCATGAAGTGGCATTTTTCCCAATTCAAGACAAGCTTTGTCTCCTCACATCTTTTTAATACTAGAGACAAGTTAGCTAAGCAATTATCAAAGGAAGATCCATAAACAGAAAAATCATCCATAAATACTTCCATGATATTCTCAATGTACTCAGAAAAGATAGCCATCATACACCTTTGAAAGGTGGCGGGTGCATTACAAAACCCAAATGGCATTCTCCTATATGCAAAAGTTCCCCATGGACATGTAAATGTGGTTTTCTCTTGGTCATCGGGGTGGATAGGGATTGGGAAGAATCCACTATACCCATCTAGGTAACAAAAATGAGAGTGTTGAGCTAATCTCTCTAGCATTTGGTCAAAGAAAGGAAGAGGGAAATGATCTTTCCTAGAGGCTACATTTAGTTTCCTATAGTCAATACACATCCTCCATCCCGTAACCGTCCTAGTCGGGATTAGTTCATTGTTCTCATTAGTTACTACGGTCATCCCACCCTTCTTAGGAACTACATGTACGGGACTAACCCATTTACTATCCGAAATAGGGTAGATGATTCCCGCATCTAGCAACTTAATGATCTCTTTCTTGACTACCTCTTTCATTATAGGATTCAATCTCCTTTGATGTTCAATAGAGGGTTTATTGTTATCTTCCATCATTATCTTATGCATGCACAAAGAGGGCTTAATGCCAACAAGGTCATCAATGGTGTATCCTATTGCCTTTCTATGCAATTTCAATTCATTCAACAATATATTAAGTTCATCATCATTCAAAGATGCATTCACAATCACCGGATAAGTAGAATTTTAACCAAGGAAAGCATACTTCAAATGAGAAGGGAGAGGTTTGAGTTCAAGTTTAGGAGGACCTTTTTCGAGTGGAGATGATCCAAATAACGTTGGTTGAGATGAATCCAAAGCAAATGAAGGCTCTCCAAGGTTCCTTGAAGCTTGATCAACAACAAAGGCTGTTTCTGGGGAAACCACGGGCAAGTCCACGTCCTCTGGCACATCCACGGCTGTGGAAGTTGCAAAGCTTGCTCTTCGGAGCATTCCAGAGAGTTCCACGGCCGTGGAAGTCCCTTCACGACCGTGGTTCCTACAGGTATTTAGCATACCCTCGTGTACTTCAAATTCAGCTCTTGTCTCCTTTTCTAATGCTTTCAAAGCCTTGATTTCTTCATTGCAAGCCTCCTCAACACATTCCTCCATCAAACTCAAGCTAAGAACCTTCTCCAAGGGGTCCTTGATCAAGATCGAGCTCACAACTTCTCTAGACTCTTCTTGCTCGACAATGTTGAACACATCCTCATCAAGGGTTGACCCTTTCATCATTGTGGACAATTTGAACTTGATATTCTCTTCTCCAATGTTGAAGGAGAGAATTCCATTCTTACAATCCACCAAGCATCCGGAAGTGGCTAGGAAAGGTCTTCCTAAGATGATCAGAACCGGATAGTCCACCGGGATGTCCAAGACAACAAAATCAATCGGCACATAGAACTTCCCGAGTTGCACCGGTATGTCTTCCAATATTCCAACCGGGTGAGTGATAGAACGGTCCGCCATGTAGAGGGTCATCTTGACCGGTTTTGACTCTCCTAGCCCAACCTTGTTGCAAAGTGCAAGCGGGATGATGCTTACACTTGCCCCAAGATCACATAGGGCTTCATACTTCACTTCTCCAACTCCAATCGGCACACAAAAGGATCCCGGATCTCTTAGCTTAGGAGGCATCTCCTCCTTCATTGTTTGGATAAATTCCGAGGATCTCTTTGTCATCCTCACTTCTCCATACTCCTCCAACTTCCTTTTGTTGGAGAGTATTTCCTTCAAGAACTTGCCATACGCCGGCATACCTAAAATAGCATCCATGAACGGAATGTTAATATGCAATTTAGACATAAGTTCAAGGAATTTACCAAAGTGTTTGTCCAAGCGAGCTCTTGCTCGTGATTGTGGGAACGGTAGTGGTGGCTTGTATGGAGGCGGCGCCACATAAGTTGGCTCATCATCCTTGCTCTTGCCTCCATCTTCTTGCAAGGTCTCTTCCTCTACCACTACTTGCTTTCCCTTAGCATTCTCCTTGGGCAAGGGATCCTTCATGTTCAACCCACTCCTTGTTGAGATGGCCAACAATTGGCCTCTTGGGTTGTCTTCGGTTTTTCCGGGAAGCTTTCCCGGATCTCTATGTGCTTCACCCGCCTTTTGGAACACTTGTGCTTCCAATACCTTTTGAGCCTTAGAAATAGAAGTCACCGTGCTCTCAAGACCACTCAACCTTCCAAGCAATTGCTCAAACATCATCTCGGTTCTATCCTTTGGAGGTTGAGTAAATCCGGGTGGAGTTTCTTGTGAAGCTTTTGGTGGTGGAACTGTGCTTGTGGAAGCGGGAGGGTTCAAGGCACCATCCGGGTTAGAATAGGAAAACCCGGGATGGTTGTGGTTTGGCCGGTAATTGTTGAATTGCCGGTTGTTGTTGAAGTTCCTTGGGCCTTGATAGTTGTTATAATTGCCCCTTCCCATGTAATTCACATCTTCCTCTTTAGAAGACAAATTAGCTTGCACTTGCACTTGAGAGGTTGCTTGATTCTTCAAAGTTGTAGCACACAACTCCCTCAAAGATTTCAGCTCATTATTGATGGCATCAAGCTTAAAATTGCTCACGGTGACTTCGCTTACCTCATATGCTCCCGCTTTCCTCCCATCACTCTTCCTATGGGAGTACTTCTCAATCACCAAAGCTTGTTTCTCTATAAACTCCCAAGCTTCATCCACATGCTTTTCCATGAATGTCCCACCGGAAAGAGATTGAAGCTTGAATTGGCTATCTTCATCAAGTCCTTTGAAGTAGATCTCCAATAGCTCAATTTTTGGTATACCATGGTGTGGACAATCTAGGAGAAGGTCTTTGAACCTCTCCCAAGACTTGAACAAGCTCTCTCTATCCTTCATTACAAAGGCATTGATCTTCCCTCTTAACTCGGTAGTCGTGGAAGGTGGGAAGAACTTAGTCAAAAACTCGGTTGTCATCTCCTCCCAAGTACTCACTCGCCCTTGTGGAATAGATTGATACCAAGCTAAGGCTTTATCCTTAAGAGAGAAGGAAAAAGCCCTAAGCTTATGGTTGTTGCTCTCCAATCTAGGCGGTCTAAGAGTCTCCATCAAGATCTCATAGTTCATCAAGTGTTGATGAGGAGACTCTCCTTCCATCCCTCCAAATTGATTATGCCGGATCATTTGTAGAACTTGAGGGCGGAGCTCGTAATTATGGGTTGCGGGATCTCCTAAATTCACACCCGGACGGTGTGCTCTTTGTGCCGGATCCATACGTCGCCCTAAGGTTTGTGGCTCTTCAATAGCAATGGGCACAACCCGAACATTGACCGCCGGCTGCGGTACCGGTGGTGGAGGTGGAGGATCTTGAGGGTTAGGCTCTCTTCGCACAAGAGCTTGCCTAAGCTCTTCAATCTCTCTCCTAATTGCTTCTTGCCTCTCATTGGCAAGTCTCCTTTCATTCTCCAAAGCTTCATCCCTTATCCTAATTTGCTCTAAAGCCTAATCCAACTCAGCTTGGAGATCTCTTCCGGCCATCTCTTTTCCTTTTCGAATGCTCTTGGATCTAGATCTAAGGGTTTTCTCCGGTTCGGGATCGAATGAAGCTAAATCCTTGCCACGAGATCTTCGCATACACCTAAAAAGTGAGACATGTCCTGAAAAGCAAAGACACAAACCAACAGAGATCAAAAGCAACAAGAAAGACCTACACTATAAACAATCACAAATAATGACTCAATCTAGACCTAGTCCCCAACAACGGCGCCAAAAACTTGTTACGCTAAGATAGCGTGCACGCAATAAGCCTTAAATTTATACTCGTTATATTTCTCCTAACTCCTAGCGAACCCGCAGTGTACGGGACGTTTTGTAGTAGGGATAGTATTCCGAGGTCGAACACAAAGACTTAGGTGAGATTGATTCGATTAGTGACTAAAGATAGTGAAAGTCTAGGCTAAGAAAGGAGAAAGAAATAAAGAAATGAAAATCTCAATGTTTTTGGTTGGTTTTTAGGTGATCAATCAAGGATCACAAATCATGCGAAATAAACAATGAACTAGCTAACACCACAAGTAAACAAAGCAAACACGAAGTATGTAATCAAAGATAGAAAAGGCGGATTCTAGGGGTTAGAAATTCCGGTTATGGCATGGGACTCAAGCTATCTAATCATTCCTTGGATTACTAAAGTATGTCGGGAGTAAATGTTTCTAGATTGGGATCAATCACCGGGTAAGTCTCATGATCCACTAGTCCGTTCCTAAGATCTCATCACCGGGTAAGTCTCAAAGAGCCTAAGGATAGGAATTCTACACAAACCGGATAACATTCTAGGGATCTAACCTCTCTTTACCGGGTAAGTCTCGGAAAGGCAAGTCCTAAACAACTACCCTAGCACACTTAGTCTAATAGCGGCTTATGAGGCTCACTACTACCTAGAGTTTTTCATCTTCGATATCTAAGAGTAAGAATCACCGGGTAGGTCTCTTCTAACACTTAGTTACTAACACTAGGTCACCCTAGGATAGATTTAACTCAACAAACGCTAGGATTTCAACATTCTAACATTCTAGAACTTAGACTCATCAAATCAAACGAACCAGGTAAACCACGGGTTGTTCATCTACTTCCACGGCCGTGGACCGGTAAGAACAAACCGTGGATTCCAACAGTGGCTCTGTTCAAGTAAACGAATCATCCAAAAGCAAATCTAAGTCCATCCTATCATAGTCCCAGCCATAACCCTCTTTTCCTTACCCTAGAATTGCTTCTACCTAGCCAACAACATTCATCATCACAATCAAAATCATCAAACATGAAATCATGGCATCCATTTGTAAGATAATGAAGAGGAAGAGATAAACAAGTGAATCAAAGTAAACAAAACTGAATACGAGAATTAGAAAGACCCACAATCCTTCAAAAGAAGGTTTAATCGATTCTTACAACCCTAGAAAATGATTCCGAAAATCTTTGCTTCTAAAAATCTATCAAGAACTATGGTGTTGTGCTCTTCTCTTCTTCTTCAATGGACCTTTTCTTCTCCTCCAAGAGTTGCTCCAATCCAAGCTTCCTATTGAGAGAATCTTCTTGTTGTGAATGTGGTAGAGAGTGTTGAAAATTGATTAGGATTCCCCTCCCTCTCAGCCTTGCAGGACCACTTTTTATACACAACTTTGCAAGAGTCGGCCATGAGAATCGTGGCACAGCTGTCATAACCGTCTGGCAAAAACCACGGTCCATTTCCACGGCCGTGGAAGTGCCAGTGACCGTGGTTTTGGTACTTCAGCTTGTTTTGGATCATTAAGCTATGATATGGTGCATGGCATGCGTTGACAAGGTTCCATGAGTCCTCCTTAGCCCTTAGCTTGCATTCCAATGAGTCCGAATGTGTATCATCTCGAGGAACGATCCTCGAATGTATCGATTAAGCTCTTAAATCTCCCAAATTACCTACAAAGCATGCAAAAGTCAGTGTAGACGTCTATCTCGAGAAAATACATGAATTGAGTGCAAACGTCGTGAACTAGTGCTAAACCATGCATGAATGAGTGGAAAAACTATCTAAATGAGTGCCTAATTCTAAGTCATAAATCGTGTTATCACATTTTGTAGTATAAATAGAGCCCTTGGATGATTGCTAGAATCATCCACATTTTCCTCAAAAAGATCTATATTTCTAAGTGCCATTTTGTAATGAGTTTCTAGCTTCCTTTGCTACATTGGTTGATTGAATGCTGCATTTTTATTTTGTTGTAAGTCTTTTATAATATAAGTTTAATTCAATCCAATTGTGTTATGTTTCCTTGAGATTTAACTTATGTTTGCATGTCTTTTCTCACTTAGATTGATCACCTTAAGTGTACTAATGCATGCAAAGTGCTAGGATGAATCGATTCCGGGTTCGGGTCCTTAATCTAGTAGTAAAGGTAAAAGCTGGTTGTGATTATCCAAAGGAAAGGAAAAACAACTATAAAGAAAGATTCACGGGTTGTTTATTCTTCTTGATATCTCTTTATCTTTACTAGAATGCTAACTTGTGCTTTGATCTTGTAGGTTTACGGGTCAATAATCTAGTTTAGTTGTGTTAATGCCGGTTGCCTTAACACATATCTAAGATCAAGATGAGAACATTGGTGAATTGCTTCTAAAATGAACCAACCAAGTAATATGCATGCTAAGATCCAACCTAGTGTAGCTCTTTAATCATACATATTATCACCATCTTTGCTTACTTTCTAATCTCTTTTGTCTTGTTTTTGTTACAATCCGAACCCTCCCTGGTTACAATTCGTTAATTGAATCTAATCAAAACTTGACTAAACTCTCTTGGGTTCGACCCTTACTTACACTATACAATTCGGTTAAGTGTAATGTTAGGTATTCTCCTTTGACTAAAGCTAAAAGACAACGACCATAGGTTTTTAGCCTCGTCAAATTTGGCGCCATTGCCGGGGAGTTTAAGTTTCTGTTTTGCTTTTATTTTTGATTATCGATTATTGGTTTGGACCATTTTTATGGTTCAAACCCGTGCTACTAACTCAGATTTTGCGCCTTTTGATTTAGAAATCGAGAGAACGCACAATCGACAACGAAGGCAACAACGAACTCGTGAAGAAATGGCAAACCAAACCCTCCGCCAACTGACACAACCCGATTTGACTAACACCCACTTACGGTTACCATACCGGAAATCAGGGAAGGAGTCAACTTTGAGATCAAACCGGAGTTGATCCACTTGCTCCCATCTTTCCATTGGTTGAGTGGAGAAGACCCGATCAATCATCTTGGGAAGTTCCACACCGTGTGCATGAGCATGAAGCTGGCAAACGTCATTGGGGAGCAAATCAAGATGCGGGCGTTTGGCTTCACTCTCAAAGATTGGGCGGACAATTAGTATTACCATCTTCCATCCAGGAGCATTGACACATGGGAAAACCTCCACAAAGCCTTCTTGGAAAAGTACTTCCCCGCAAAGAAGGAAAATAGCTTGAAGAAGGCAATAAGCAACATCAAGCAAGAGGTGGACGAAACTCTATACGAGTACATCGAACTCTTTGCAAAATTAAGATCAAGCTGCCCCTTCCACGGTTATTCCACCCAGGACCTAGTGCTATATTTGTACAACGGATTGTTGGACAATGAAAGAAGAATAGTGGACGCCGCTTGTGGAGGTAATATTCTAAACTCAACTCCTGAAACTGCTATGGAAAAAATGCAGGAAATGGAGGAAGGTACGAGAAACTTTGGAAGATCTTCTACCAATAGAGGAGTTCACGGTATCAATCCCAGCTGTTCGCTCCAATGTGCAAGCTTTAAAATTTATAACCCGCAGTGTACAAATCAATTGTAATAAAAGCAAGAATTCCAGGGGTCGAACACAGGGACTGTGGTGAAACAAAGCACGGAATCAGGTTGTCAAATATGCTAATAACTACAAATTGAAGCAATCAAAGATGATATACAGTCAGATAAAGGGAATGCGGATTCTAGGGATTAAAGCATCTAGTTGTGGTTCCGACTCAAGATCTCAAAGGATAACGCGGACAAAGCTGAGATTTGAAAATGGAAGGTGTTTCTAAGGTGGGAATAGATTACTGGGTAAGTCTCACTACTCACTATCCCAAACCAAAGCTCCTATCACCGGGTAAGTCTCAAGGTACTAAGGAAAGGAACTATAATTTCAAACAAACACACCACCCAAGGGAATAAAATCAACCTTTACCGGGTAACCAGGCAAACTCACAAAGATGGGATGAAGGCACACTCAAACCCCAATAAAGGATAAACCATTATTACCTACATCATGATATTGGGTAAACAAACAAAGGAATCACCGGATAAGTCTCATCTTAGGCTTGCATTGAACCAGGAAAGGTGTAATAAGGATAGGATTTGGCAAATTTAAACTCTTAACTCAAAATAGGTTCAGAAAAGGTTCACCTCGTTCAGTTAAATTCCATCCCGGCCGAGATGTTCAATGACTGACCGAGGTGTTCTACGGTAAAGGTAAAGACTCGAGCTTTCAGGGTCCTACTGGGATTAGAATCATTCTATCATCGTCTTTCCCACAACTTTCAGCCAATCACCTTAGAATCGCATAAGAAACTTAGCCAACAATCATCATGATAATAATAATCAAATTAGTAGGAAAGAAATCAATATTCAAACAAGAAAACCTTAAGAAAAAGGTCTCAATAACTGAATAAATCAAACAACAAATCAACGTTCCTCAAGTCACAAATTAGAAAAGACAATCAAACCAAAAAAAATCTAAGAAGATCTTACAAAACTCCTTCAAAAGCCAACTTCAACTATGATTCCTTCCTTCCTTGAACTTCAACCTTCAAACTTCCTTCAACTCTTCCTTCAAAAAACTCCAGAAAATCCTTCAATTGCTGGATGCCCTAAGCATGGTTGAACTTGTGGAAAATCCAACCCTTTATATAGGAGAATTATCTTCCAAAGATAAAATATCTTAAAAAGATAATTTCCTAGAAAATATATCCATATCTCTCAAAATAAATCAGCCAAACATAATATCTCCTTCTAGAAATCCAGCCAAAAATATAAGATATCCTTCTTCCAAAAATAGAAGATCTCAGCCAAAAATAAAGATCTCGCCGGCGACAGGGTGTTCGCCTCGGTTGAGACGCTCCTCAAGATCACCTCGGTCGAGGTGGTACTATAGCTGACCAAGGTGAATCTAGACTGAATGTAAATTATCTCGAATCTGGTCCAAAATCAATCTTCTATATCATTTCCATGCTTCCTGAGATCTTCTCAAAGCTCCGGAATGTAGCTCCAATGACTCCTTAGCTCTCTTAGCTCCATTTTGATGCAAAACGTGCCATTTTCCCTACAATTACAACGAAACTAGGTGTAGACCTCGATTTCCGCAAAGGTAGACAAAACAACAATATAATCAAAGAATATACATCCATACATGCAGATTTATGAAGATAAAACGTCTAAACCAATCCCAAAATATAGACTATAATACATGCTATCACCAGCCGTCCAAAATTTTCACAAGAAATAGCTGAGCTCAAAGAAATGGTCAAACGACTAACCTTGATGGGAACTCCGCAACAACTAAAGGCTTGTGGAGTTTGTGCCGACCCTTTCCACCCCACTAACTTGTGTCCACAAGTCCAAGATGAAGCTACCGAGGTGAATGCTTTGGGTTATGGTCACCAATAGCAGCAACGCCAATGGAACGACCCATATGCTTAAAATTACATACCGGGTTGCCGTGATCAACAAAACTACCGGTGAAGGGATCAACAAAACTACCCCGCGAAGGTAAGTCCCAATCCACTGAAGATATGCTGTAGGTTTTGACTATATATTTCGCTACTCATGTCCAAACCACAAAATCTAGCATCAAGAACCTTGAGAAATAGGTGGCACAAATGACGGAAGCCATCACAAGGATCGAAGCTCGATCCTCAGGAAACTTACCTTCCCAGAATGTGGTGAACCCCAAGGAGAGCATATGTTCCATTACTCTCAAGAGTTGAAGGCTCATCAAGAAGAATGAGGAAACAGGGACGATTAACAAACCTTATGTTGGTCAACCGCCCATGCGCATGGAGGATGTTGCCCTTGCGGTTGAAATCACACCGCCCCCGCGGCCTTGCCCTTCCGCCCCTGTGGCCAACAACATAGAAAGCGCTCTGGAGGAAGATCCTTACGTTCGTCCTAAATTTTCTCCACTCTATGCTAAAAAAACCACCAGCACACTGCCCCGAGGAACTCAAGGAGAGGAGAGTAATCGAGGACAAAGAACTCTTTGAGACCTTCTCAAAGTGTGAGGTAAACATTCCTCTCCTTATACTCGTGAAAAGTGTGCCTAAGTATGCTCGATTCTTGAAGGAACTATGTACCATCAAGAGGAAGCTGAAAATGAAGGGAAAATAGAAGGAAAGTGAGAAGGAGCATGTGTCCGCCGTTTTCCAAACCCGAACGCCAGAAAAGCGTAACGATCCGAGTATGGTAAGTGTTCCTTGTGTCATAGGCGATACTCGCTTTGACAAAGCTTTTCTTAGTTTGGGTGCTTCTATAAATTAACTGCTTTATTCCATCTATCAATATCTAGGCTTAGGACCTTTGCATGAAACACGGACTATCGTGCAACTAGCTGACGGATCTAATATCTACCCCAAAGGCATAATTGAAGATGTTCTTATGAAAATTGATAAACTGATCTTCCCTACTAATTTCTTTGTCATTGTAATGGAAAATAGCATGCACACCATCATGTAAGGAAGGCCTTTTCTAATAACGGCTAGAACAAAAATTGATTATGTTGATGGAAAACTTACTATGGAGTTTAATGATGAGGTTATTGAATTTGATTTGTTTAAATCTTTGAAGAAGCCCGTTAACACTCCTTTGTTGTGTTTCATTAATAACAAAATGCCTATTGAAAACTCTTCCTATGCTAACAATGCTAATTTTGGTGTGAAAACACATGTGAGGCTTGCCTTGGCAACGGATTTGCAAGATGAACCAACCGGAATAAAAAAAATGATGAATTGGCCATTGGGCCCAATCTTCTAACCCCAAGCCAAGAGCTTGCTGTTTCCATCTTGCAGAATGCTAAGCACAAAATGAGAGGTTTGAAAACAGAAAAGGGCACGGAAGAACTAGCCGGAGGTGAGAAACTAAATATTCGAACCATGAACGGAGGTGAAGGAACGAGCTCTCCACATCAAGCAATTGACCCTGGAGAGGTCACAGAAGCATGAGTGAAGGCTTTACGTCGAGCCAACGTTGTAAAACAAACACGCTGCTCAGGAGGAAACCCGAGAAAATAAGAAGAGGAGGCTCTGTCAAGAAAACCGCCCCTACGGCCTTGTGTCACCGCCCCGTGGTGACACTACGGTCCCAGCCCGCCCCCGACTTTGGGCCAGTGACCGGACATTTCCGCCACCGCCCCCGCGGTGACTAACCCCGCCTTTGCGGCTCTTCCCTTCACAAGCGCTCCCAGCGCCGCCCCCGGAGTTGGGCTTGCGTCCCCCCTCCTTGTCAGCGCCCCCGCGGTTACAAGCCCTCGCCCCTGCGGGTCTACCCAGAAAGAAAAAAAAGGACTAAAAAATTTCCCCTACAACTACCTCACCAACCTCTCTCTCTCTCCTCCTCACCTACCTTCCTCTCTCTCGACAACACTCCCAAGCCCCAACCCCAAAATGCCCCAGCGCCCAAATCTCCCTCACTCACGCCCACTGCCAACGCCCCATCGCCACCACCACCACGCCTCGCCGACGCCCCTACGCCACCCACCCCCTTGACTGCGCCACTCTTCCACCCTGTTGCGCCCTTCCTTAACCCCCTTTCTCACCAACCCTAACCCTAAATTTTAACCACCAGTCAATACCACCAAAACATCCTCATACTCCACCACCAACCTCCATCGGCATCCCCAACAAACGCCAAAAGAGACACCCAGGACCTCTTACCACGAAGCTATTAAAGAAACGGCACCACTCTTCGCCTGCCCCTACGCTTGCAAGCCAATGCCCCTGCGCCTCTCTGCCCCTGCGGGTCCTCAAACCATCCCTACGGAATTCACAACCAAAAGGTCGATCCTCTTTCCTTTCTTTGTGAAATCTAATTTTTTTGCTTCCAATTGGTGCTAGAATGGACTCTACTAGATGAATGAGAGGGAGAAGTGATAGCATGAATTATAGTCTATATTTTGGGGTTTGTTTGGACATTTTATCTTTCATAATCTGCATGTTTGTATGTACATTATGTGATTTTACTACCATTTCATCTACCTTTGCGAGAATCGAGGTCTACACCTAGTTTCGTTGTAATTGCAGGTAATTTGGTACGTTTTGCATCAAAAAGGAGCAAAAGGAGTCATGAGTCATTTGGAGCTACATCCAGGGAGCATAGCCATGGATTGAAGATTCACTTTGGAGCAGATTCGAGAGATTTCACATTCTGTCGTGAGTCACCTCGGTTGACCATTGATTCACCTCGACCGAGGTGATCCAGAGACGCCGACTCGACCGAGGCGAACACCTAGGACGCGGCAAGAATATTTTATTCTTGGAAGAGATCTTTTAAATTTGGAAAGTGATCTTATATTTTTGGGCTTGGCTTCTGGAAGGAAGGAGATATGCAGAATATATATTTTACCTATATTTATGGGATAATATCTTCTTAAGATTTATTATCTTTGGAGGTTTATTTTCCTATAAAAAGGGTTGGATTTCCACAAATCCAACATCTCGCATACGACGCAGCACATCACCGCTTACACCGGAAATACGCAGCAGCCGCAGCATACTCCAAGTTGGGAGAGAGTTGAAGAACCTTTTTGAAGGTTGAAGGAAGATTGAAGTCCATAGCTTTTATAGCTTTATTGAAGGGTTTTGTAAGATTGTCTTCAATTCCCTCAATTGTTGTCTTGTCTTTTTGGATTATAATCCGAGGAACGCTTTGTTGTGATATTTGATTCATTTATTGAAGTCTTTTCATTAAATTCTTCTTTGTTCAAATATTCACCTTCTTCCCATATATTTTAATACTTTCATTATGATGATGAGTGGCTAATTTCCTTGTGTAATTCTAGGGTGATTGGCTGAAGGTTGTGGGAAAAACAATGATAGAATAATCTTAGATTCCAGTAGGATCCTGAAAGTTCGAGTCTTTAACCTTAACCCTAAGCATCTCGTTCGGTTGATGAACATCTCGGCCGGGGTGGAATTCTTCTGACCGAGGTGACTTATCCGACCTAAAACAGAAAGTTAAGTGTTAGAGTTTGCTAAATCCTATTCTTATTTCACCTTTCTGGTTCAATGCAAGCTTAGGATGAGACTTACCCGGTAATTCCTTAGTTTGTGTATTAACGATCATAAGTGTAGATAATAAAGGTTTATCCTTTATTGGGGTTTGAGTGTGCTTCCATCCCATCTTTGTGAGTTAGCCTGAGACTTACCCGGTAAAGGTTGATTCTATTCCCTTAGATGGTATGTTAGTTTGAGGTTATAGTTCTTTATCTTGATTCCTTGAGACTTACCCGGTAATAGGAGTTACGGTTTAGGATTAGTGTGTAGTGAGACTTACCCGGTGATCTACTCCACTTTAGTAACACCTTCCCCATGCAAAAATCTCAGCTTTGTCCGCTTATCTATATATCTTGAGTTGGAACCACAACTTGATGCTTTAATCCCTAGAATTGCATGTTTGCTTTATTGACTTCTTATTCATCTTTGATTGTGTTAAATTGCTCTTGTGGTTAGTATTGACATAGCATACCATATTGACTCTGTTTCATCGAGTCCCTGTGATCGACCCCTAGAATTTTCTTGCTTTTACTACGATTGACCCGTACACTGCGGGTTCGCATCCTTGTTTTAAGCTTAAGTCTAGGGTTATAAATTTAAAGCTTGCACACACCGTTTGGAGCGAACAAGTTTTTGGCGCCGTTGCCGGGGACTTGGTCTAGACCGAGCCGGTACGGTTTGCTCTTGGGGCGCTTGCCCCGTTTCATCTAACCACTCTACTTGAGTGACGATCTTTGCAGGTTCTTTCTTAGGTACATGCGAAGAACCCGCGCTGGGAAGGAAATCGTTCCTTACGATCCCGAACCAGAAAAGACATACAAGCGACGTTTAAGAGAAGCGAAGATGGCCCAACAAGACGATCACGATCTTGCGGCCCAATTGAGAGAGACGCAGGAGCTGCTACGTCTCAGTAAAGAAGAGCTAAGGCAAGAGAAAGAAGAGAATCGTGCCAAGACTGCAGCAATCGAAGCTGAGATTGCAGTCATACGAGATCAGATTCTACTTCGACCGAGGGAAGATCCTCCTGTTGATCCTCGACCGATGCAGGATCCAGTAGTAGATCCTCGACCGAGGCAGATTCCAGTACCTGACGCCCCGGTCGATATACTTCCACCCCGGATGCCAGTCCGAGATGTTCTTCTTGCAGGAATCCCACAAACCCTAGGTCAAAGGATGGACCCGAATCAACAGCTGAGGCGTCCAGGGGTGAACCTAGGAGATCCAGCGGATCATGACTACGAACTTCGACCACAAGTTCTATCTATGATTCGCCAATGTCAATTCGGAGGGCTAGAGAAGGAGTCGCCGCATCAACATCTTCAAAACTACGAGATCTTGATGGAGACCTTGCGACCTTCCAGAATTGAAAATAACAACTACAAGCTAAGACCTTTTTACTTTTCTTTAAAAGATAGAGCTCTTACTTGGTATCAATCTCTTCCTCCAGGAAAAATTAGCACATGGGAGGAGATGACTACGGAATTCTTAACCAAATTCTTTCCCCCCTCAAAGACTGCTGAAATGAGAGGGAAGATCAATGCTTTCATCATGAAGGACAAGGAGAGCTTGTCCAA
>BSUD01000002.1:76250055-76444383 GCA_033239045.1 Fagopyrum esculentum | reverse complement strand
ATGGAGAATTCTATGACTTCATTTTCGAGGGCCCAAAAATCCCTTGAACAACAACTTGCTAATAGGGCGAACGAAGCGCCAAGAGATCCAGGGAAGCTTCCAGCAAAGACGGAAACTAACCCTAAGGGCCAGTGCATGGCCATAACGACGAGGAGTGGACTCAAAACTGCAGATCCAGTACCTCGCTCGACGCAGACCACCTCGGTCCAGATCCAGTCGAAGAACACCTCGACCGAGATGCCAACCGAGGCGGAGCAACAGAAAGTAGGAGGAACGACAGAAACTTATGTTCCACCTCCTGCATATAAGCCACCACTTCCATTCCCTCAATCCAGAGCCAGAGCACATCTAGACAAGCACTTCGGTAAGTTTCTTGACTTGATGAATAAGCTACATATTAATATTCCTTTCCTTGATGCTATTTTAGGTATGCCCGCCTATGGGAAGTTCTTAAAAGAAATCTTATCGAGGAAGAGGAAGCTAGAGGATGTTGGTGAAGTTAGGATGACGTCTAAGTCTTCGGAGCTAATCAAAATCATGAAGGAAAAGATGCCACCCAAATTGAGAGATCCCGGCTCATTTTGCATTCCCATTCAAGTTGGGGATGTCACTTGTGAAGCTCTTTGCGATCTAGGAGCCAGCGTGAGCATAATCCCGCTGGAGCTATGCACTAAGATCGGTCTTGGAGAGCCCAAGCCGGTCAAGATTCGACTTTACATGGCGGATCGCTCCATTACCCATCCCGTGGGCATTTTGGAAGACGTTCCGGTCAAGTTAGGTAACTTCTATCTACCTATAGATTTTGTCGTACTTGACATTCCCGCAGATTATCCTGTTCCTATTATTCTCGGGAGGCCATTTCTAGCAACTTCGGGTTGCAACGTGGATTGCAAGAACGCCAAGTTGAAATTCAACGTTGGTGGTGATGAGGTGGAGTTCGCACTACTTGCGGCCATGAAAGGGAGCAACTTACTGATGATATCTTCAACATCTACGATGAAGAAGAATCAAGGGAATTGGTGAGCTCTATCCTTATTAACGATCCACTCGAAAGAGTTATTAGCTTCAGTTTAATGGAGGAAGGTATAGATGCTTCTTGTGATGCAGATATACGGAGCTTGAAGGCACTGGAAGAGGATCTAGGAGCTAAAACTGAGAAGCTAGTCCAGGAGACGAAGATCTTCAGTCTCGGTTCCAGTAGCAGTACCTTGACCGAGGCACTTTCTGGACAAAGCGAGGCGTCTGAAGAACACCTCGGTCAACGCCTTTGCGCCTCGACCGAGGTCGACAGCGAGACGATGTCAACTGAGATTGCCGAGAATAACAATTTTCTTACTCCCTTCTCTGACATTCACCCACTGTTGGCGGACCATTCCCTCCACCAACTTTCTGATAATAAAGGTCCTTGGTATGCTGATATTGTGAATTATCTTGTTTGCCAGGAAATACCACCCGGATTGACGTACTCTCAAAAGAAGAGATTCTTCAAGGAAGTACGACATTACTACTGGGATGAGCCGCTGCTGTTCAAGCGCGGACCGGATGGGATGCTTCGAAGGTGCATTCCGGAGGATGAAGTTAATAGCGTCATAAAGCATTGTCATTCACTTCCTTGTGGGGGGCATGCTAGCTCCGATAAAACATGCGCTAAGGTATTGCGTTCCGGTTTCTTCTGGCCTACATTATTTAAGGACGTGCAATCTTTTGTTGTTTCTTGTGATGCATGCCAAAGAACAGGGAACTTATCAAGGAGGAACGAGATGCCACTTAATAACATCCAAGAAGTGGAAATCTTTGATGTATGGGGGATTGACTTCATGGGACCTTTCCCATCCTCCGGAGGAAACCTCTACATTCTCCTTGCAGTTGATTACGTCTCTGGATGGGTTGAAGCCATTGCTTCTCCCACTAACGACGCCAAGGTGGTTGTGAAGTTCTTGAATAGAACTATCTTTCCACGATTTGGAACTCCACGCATCATCATTAGCGATGGAGGAACGCATTTCATCAACCGGAAGTTTAAGGCACTTCTATCGAAGTATGGGGTAACCCACAAGGTATCAACCGCTTATCACCCTCAAACTAGTGGACAGGTCGAGATCTCGAATAGAGAAATCAAGGCAATTTTGGAGAAGACCGTCTCTAGAACGAGGAAGGATTGGTCCATGAAATTGGACGATGCTCTTTGGGCATACAGGACCGCATTCAAGACTCCCATAGGTACCACCCCTTATAATTTGGTATATGGGAAGTCTTGCCATTTGCCCGTTGAATTGGAGCACAAGGCGTATTGGGCTATCAAATGGTTGAACTTTGACATCAAGGAGGCTGGTGAGAAGCGACTATTGGAACTTAACGAGCTGGAGGAGCTGCGTTTGAACGCTTATGAGAATGCCAAAATCTACAAGGAAAGGACAAAGAGATGGCATGACAAGCGTATCATTCCAAAGGAGCTTAACGAAGGAGACTTAGTTCTACTCTTCAACTCCCGCCTCCGCCTTTTTCCAGGTAAGTTGAAATCTAGATGGACCGGACCTTATGTTGTGAAATATGTTTTCCCTCATGGTGTAGTTGAGATATGGGGCGAAACTAGCGGAAGCTTCAAGGTCAACGGTCATAGACTTAAGAAGTACCAGCCGGAAACGCCGGTTGAGGAGGTTGCACCGATATACCTCCTTTGAAACGCATCATGGTCCAGCTAGCGACCTTAAATCAAGCGCTTCTTGGGAGGCAACCCAAGGTATTGTTTTCTTTTCCCGTTTTCTAGTCTAGTTTAGATAGCTTTTGTTTTTGCTTTGCTTTGCTTTGTTTTTGGCGTTCTGGACAGACAACAGGGAATATTTAGGAAGGAGCACATCTGGAAGGACAGAAGTTCAAGATTCTGAGAAGACGGAAGCACCTCGGTTACTGTCAGAGCACCTCGACCGAGTTGATTCTTGAAGCAACCGAGGCGACTAGGGTTTCTGCAGAACCGCCTCGGTCCATACCACCTCGGTCCAGTCGAGACCATCTCGACCGAGGTGACAGCAGATCCAGTAAAAGTATAAAAGGGGGAAAAATTACTTTTCACATTTTTTTTTATCCTCCTCGACCGCGGCGAACAGACGCACCTCGCTCACTTCGTTTCTCGCTCGTTTTCGACAATTTCTGCTTCCAAACCGAGATTGAAGGATAGAGGAGTCGATTGCAACTACAATCTGCAAGAAATTTGAGCGTTTCGACCGGAACAAGGTAAAAACGTTCGAAAACCTAAACTCGTTCGTTTACTGAAATTTGGGCTTTGGTTGCCCTTGATTCTGTTGAGGAAACCTTTAAGTACCCCTTAGGAAGCATCGGTAGTGATTTTTGGGGGAAAAGAACTGAAATTCAGAGAGTTGAAATCGCACTGCCTTCGCCTCGGTCCAGTCGACCTGCACCTCGGTCGAGGTGATTCTTGGGATTTGTCAATCGACCGAGGTAGTCTGACAGTGCTGTTTGAGAATGAGTTCAGATCGTCGTTTAGCCCTTAGAGATAGATCCTCCCCTTCCCCTTCTCCTTCCTCATCCCGTCCCTACCGCCCGGTTATCCACGAGAGATGCCGGGTAGACTACGAGCGGATAGCGAGCCGTCCAGTTATCGCACCACGATTTCTGGACGTGTCAGCTTTTGATTGCCTAGGGTTAGATGCTGACCTTAGGAGGTTGATCGCTACAGTCAGGCTGGATCAGTTCACTGAGATCCGAGCCCCAGCATACTTAGAGCCGACACTCGAGTTTGTTAGCTCCTTCTCCTACCTCCCCACAGACCGTTCTGTGAAGTACCGGTTGATGAACCGGAACTTCATAGTTCCTTTAGAGATATGGAGAGAGATTTTTGGCTTCCCAGACCCCACTGCCATAGACTTCCCCTCCTGATCCGTAGCTAGGGAGTTCTGGGGGCAGATTGCCCATATTACTGAGCACGCAGACAGATGGCGCCCTGGAGATTCCAGGGAGAAGGTCATCTTTCATCCGGCATTCAGACTGGCCTACAGGATTTTCAGCGAGACGCTTATGGCGCGTACTGAGACGCCCCTGAAGGTCCGACAGGGGGAGCTCTTCGCTTTATACTGCATGGTTACAGGAGGTTTCCCGGACTTTGGCTTGCTCTTGGCAGAGGATCTGCACAAGATCAAGGCCAAGGCGAAGGGAGACATTTGCTGCGGAGGTCTGATCACCCACATCGCTACCTATCACGGGATGGACCTCAGCGTTTGCACGTTGGCGGCGGCTCCGAAGCCGCTGGGATTACAGGAGATGATCACACGGAGGATTCTAGTTCCCCGTGGTTTGACCACTCCATACGTCGCCATGCCTTAGGAGCGGACTGCACCTCAGGGGATCCGCTGGTCTGCGCAGTTCACAGTCTTTGATCCGCACTACTGGCAGACAGCTTGGGATACACTGATTGAGGATCACAGAGAGGCAGCAGCTGCCCCTACTGCAGCTGAGGAGGATGACGACGATGATGATGAGACAGTAGACGAGAGAGGAGGTGGCGTCCCGATGGACACAGGGACAGACACAGCTGGGATGAGCGCACCTCCTATTATAGATTTGGATGATGAGGAGGACACTGAGCCGGCGCCAGCTGAGACTTCTCCAGTCAGACCTGCTAGACGCAGGAGGCGTGGAGTGAGAGATAGAACTGCACACCGACGGATCGATGACCTGACGGATCAGGTTATCGACTCATACGCTGCACTTTCGCTGGACATCCGCGAGATGCAGGAGCGGCAGCATCATCAGCACATGATGGCTCGGCTACAGTTTGAGCGTATCATGGGCCATCCCTATGATCCGACTCAGTACCCCTACATACCACCACCACCACCGGATCAGGACTACTGAGGAGCTGCAGGATTTTATTATTATATCTTTTTTATGCAGTTCGGCTTTTATCCGGTGAGTTCTCTTGTTTAGACTTTTATTATACCCACTGGGACAGTGTGTCTCAAGTATGGGGTGTTTGTTATTTGACTATGTGGCTACCTTTGATGTATTTGCTACCTTTGATGTATTTTATTTATCGGATATTTTCGTATTTATGCTTCATTTGCCTTTATATGATTATCTGATATTACATGCATACCTACAGCTTATTTGACTGAGAAAAACGTCGAAACCGAACCGAAAAAATAAAAAAATTGTTTTTAAAAAAAAAAAATATTTTTTGACCTCGACCGGGGAGATTCTGGCGAAACGAGGTGTTTCACCTCGGTTGAACCAAGAACATCTCGACCGAGGTGGCGTAACAGAAAGTTTTCGAAAACAATTTTGTGTTATTTATCTGGATATGATCTCAGTGAAGATTTTGTTTACCTATTGGTTTTAAATTCTTTGTGTGTTTGAAAGGTTTTATAATATGTTTAAGTTGCTAAATGCTTTGTTTGAAATTATTGGCATGTTTAATACCTTGTTTTTATCCAAATTATGTTGAATTTGAAGGTTGACACCGCAGGTTAAGTTCTCTCACTTTCTTCTTGGAAAGACCAAGGCAATTCATTTTCTTCTTCTTCTTCTTGATCATGCTTAGCCCCTCATATACATTTTGCCTCCCTTTACCTATCCGAGAATTTGGAAGCAAGCGAAGTGGTGAAAGCGAGTTAAAGTTGAAGAGTGGGCTGGAAGTGAAATGTTAGAAAGCAATAATAGGTTTGGGGAAGTCAATCATGAAGATGAGTAACTCGGCACCATTCACATAGCCGGGTGTTTGTGTCTTGCCAAAGTCGGATTGAGCGATATTCCTAACGGGTCATGGTATGTGCATCAAGGGTTTGATGCATCTCGAGAAATTGATGATTGCAGATTTCCTAGGCTTCGGTTATTGTGCACCTCTGTCCATGCATCCCAAAAAGTAAAGTAAAAAAAAAAGAAAAGTGTGAGATAAGCAAAGCTTATTGGTGGAAGATGTTGCAAGTCAAATTGAAAGTGAAGTTCATCCTTTTCCCGGATTCTAGCACCACATTACCTTACATACATCCCTACCCTACACGTTTCTTGACCTTTTCTTTTGGGAAGCCCTTGAGACCTTGAGCTTGTTGATTGACTTAGCGGTTTAAACTGGATTATACATGATTAATTTTGATAATTATGATTTATTATGCATTCTATGATTTTATGCAAAGATGAACAACTTTCCTATATTTATAAAATGTTTTGAGCATATTGAGTTTTTAAATTCCAGGAAGTATTCTCTTAGAGTGATCTATGATAGTTGCACACCATAAAATATTTTTGAAAGACTTTTTCATTGATTTTCTTGACTTATAATTCATTCTATCTTGTCTTTTATATGAGGAACTTGCTTGAGGACAAGCAAGGGCTAAGCATGGGGTATTTTGATAGCATGAATTATAGTCTATATTTTGGGGTTTGTTTGGACGTTTTATCTTTCATAATCTGCATGTTTGTATGTACATTATGTGATTTTACTACCATTTCATCTACCTTTGCGAGAATCGAGGTCTACACCTAGTTTCGTTGTAATTGCAGGTAATTTGGTACGTTTTGCATGAAAAAGGAGCAAAAGGAGTCATGAGTCATTTGGAGCTACATCCAGGGAGCATATCCATGGATTGAAGATTCACTTTGGAGCAGATTCGAGAGATTTCACATTCTGTCGTGAGTCACCTCGGTTGACCATTGATACACCTCGACCGAGGTGATCCAGAGACGCCGACTCGACCGAGGCGAACACCTAGGACGCGGCGAGAATATTTTATTCTTGGAAGAGATCTTTTAAATTTGGAAAGTGATCTTATATTTTTGGGCTTGGCTTCTGGAAGGAAAGAGATATGCAGAATATATATTTTACCTATATTTATGGGATAATATCTTCTTAAGATTTATTATCTTTGGAGGTTTATTTTCCTATAAAAAGGGTTGGATTTCCACAAATCCAACATCTCGCATACGACGCAGCACATCACCGCTTACACCGGACATACGCAGCAGCCGCAGCATACTCCAAGTTGGGAGAGAGTTGAAGAACCTTTTTGAAGGTTGAAGGAAGATTGAAGTCCATAGCTTTTATAGCTTTATTGAAGGGTTTTGTAAGATTGTCTTCAATTCCCTCAATTGTTGTCTTGTCTTTTTGGATTATAAACCAAGGAACGCTTTGTTGTGATATTTGATTCATTTATTGAAGTCTTTTCATTAAATTCTTCTTTGTTCAAATATTCACCTTCTTCCCATATATTTTAATACTTTCATTATGATGATGAGTGGCTAATTTCCTTGTGTAATTCTAGGGTGATTGGCTGAAGGTTGTGGGAAAAACAATGATAGAATAATCTTAGATTCCAGTAGGATCCTGAAAGTTCGAGTCTTTAACCTTAACCCTAAGCATCTCGTTCGGTTGATGAACATCTCGGCCGGGGTGGAATTCTTTTGACCGAGGTGACTTATCCGACCTAAAACAGAAAGTTAAGTGTTAGAGTTTGCTAAATCCTATTCTTATTTCACCTTTCTGGTTCAATGCAAGCTTAGGATGAGACTTACCCGGTAATTCCTTAGTTTGTGTATTAACGATCATAAGTGTAGGTAATAAAGGTTTATCCTTTATTGGGGTTTGAGTTTGCTTCCATCCCATCTTTGTGAGTTAGCCTGAGACTTACCCGGTAAAGGTTGATTCTATTCCCTTAGATTGTATGTTAGTTTGAGGTTATAGTTCTTTATCTTGATTCCTTGAGACTTACCCGGTAATAGGAGTTACGGTTTAGGATTAGTGTGTAGTGAGACTTACCCGGTGATCTACTCCACTTTAGTAACACCTTCCCCATGCAAAAATCTCAGCTTTGTCCGCTTATCTATAGATCTTGAGTTGGAACCACAACTTGATGATTTAATCCCTAGAATTGCATGTTTGCTTTATTGACTTCTTATTCATCTTTGATTGTGTTAAATTGCTCTTGTGGTTAGTATTGACATAGCATACCATATTGACTCTGTTTCATCGAGTCCCTGTGATCGACCCCTGGAATTTTCTTGCTTTTACTACGATTGACCCGTACACTGCGGGTTCGCATCCTTGTTTTAAGCTTAAGTCTAGGGTTATAAATTTAAAGCTTGCACACACCGTTTGGAGCGAACAAGAAGGCATGGTATGACATCGTGCAAGACCGAGTGATCTTTGCAACTCGGTTCTTACATGTTCCGAACTTGGCGACCTTGGGCATGCTGGACAGTATGCAGTCCTTCCTCGACAATGTCAAGCTTGGGGACTTCCTTAAAAAGAGTGCCCCAACGTATCCCAAGCTGACCTTACAGTTCGTGGCTACGTTCAATATCGAGAAGGAGGACCAAATCTGTGTCGGCCTCACTTTCAAATACAACAAGAGGAAGTACACGGTGAACTTCTCTAAGCTGCAGGAGGCCTTTGGGGTTACTAAGAACCCTTCTGACAAATGGTGGGAGCTAGTCTCTACACCGGACTTGGTGGCTTTTTGGCAAGCTGTTACCGGATCCGAGTTTCATGCGGGGTGAGTACAACAATAAGATCACTCACCCCTGCTTGAGGCTCTTCTCGAAGATCATCACGTGTGTCTTCTGTGGACACAAGGAGGAGAACAAGGTCGCTCTCAAGGACCTTCCACTATTGTATGCTTGGATTCCGGCATTTGACAACGTGGCGGATTGGATCATCCTCTTTCTCACCATTTTGAAGCGGATTAGGAAAAACGAGCCACGGGATATTGTTGGAGGTGGAGTCATCTCTTTGATTACGGAGCAGGTCATGGGTTTGACCGAGTTGGAGGACGGGATGGCGATCCCATTCTACAATGAAGGTCTTTTCCGGTGTTGCAAGCTCCTGAGGAGGGATGGTGAGAACTTCTTTTGGTTGTCTTATGTAGATGGGAGTCACATTACCTACCTTCCCCGGCCACTGCCTTTCACAGATGAGCTATTTGACCTTTACATTGTTACTGACCCCTACGTCCCGAGGCATTCTCCCGTCGCCATCATTGAGAGGCATGCGACGAGCTCCAGCAGAGTCCAACATAAGAGCCACATGCCCATTCCTGATGATGAGGAGATGGCCACCGTGGCGGAGGAGGATGCCCTCGAGTATGAGAGTCTCCAATCCGAGATGGTTGCTCTGACCACTCAACACCAACAGTGGTAGACCGACTACCAACAGACTATGCTTGAGAAGCAGCAGGCTTGGAAGACAGACTTTGAGGGGAGGATGTCCACGCATTTTGACCAGCGTCAAGATGCTTGGTAGGCAGCCCAGAAGCAAAGGATGGAGGCTCAGCAGGTTGCTTGGCAAGTGTAACACCCCGAATCCGCGGGTCTCGGGATGCTACGGGTGGGAACCTCACATGGGTCCCGACCCTTAGCCTGACAATAATTTCACCGGATCTTGCAACAAGGCACAAATAAAGGCCAAACCGAAATACATTTTTATGCAATGTTATGAAACCCCAAAGACAAAAGAAATGAAAGACTTCAGCCGTCCTTACAACAACATCAACATAATACAAAAACAACAACACAAGGACTCAAATCCCCCAAACTCGACCTATGATGTACGGAACCCCGACTTCCCACTCCTCCAGATCACTCGGCCAAACCCTAACCAACGCATCAACTACTACAATCGGTATAAAACCATTAGCTCACATTCTAGGCATTATAAAGATAGCAAGGGAACAAACACACACATAAGTACACATAACTCACGAGATCTCAACTATAACCACATGCTAGGATACTTCCATCCTAACTCCACAATCTCAACATATAAATACCACCTCAAGTCTCACAAGATCAACCACAATTCTCAAAACTGTATAACAACTCAACACACCATATGCCATAAAACATCAACAACCTCAAACACTCACCTAGGGTTCCAAGCCAATACTTGGCATTCACTCTAGGTTATGCTAGATCCAACCTTACATGATTCTACCACTAAAGATAACTAGATCAAGGGAGAAGATACTCGCACGAGGTCAAAGGAGGAAGACGATCCCTAGATGTCGAGAATGGAACCGATGACCTTTATTGGGGCGCTTCCGGACCTAAAATCAAAGCTAAGCAAATTTAGATTATACGCTAAATTTGACGGAAGATTTAATTTATATAAGACTTAAGGTAAAACTCGTTTTCTAAAACCAAAGTTAAAACCGCTAATACATTTTCCGGGCAAAATCACATAACCGCTTTTGCTTCCCATAAGAAGATGCTCACAACAAGGTACGTAATCAATAACATTCTCACACTCTACATGTCAATAGACTTCTCACTCTAATGATCTTTACAAGATCATCCAAACTCTCAAGCTTAGAATCGCATCCTAAGAGTCCACAATACAAACAATAATCTCACCAAACATATGTAAGGGTATCATAACAACCCACTCTCTCACATGATCAAATTCAACAACCAAGATAGAACACACTAGACTAGGAGATGCAACATGCTCATCACACTCGAGTTCAACAAGATCACGTCTAAGCCCTAAGGACTCTTATGCTTACAATCACTAGATGGCATTCACAACTACCTTAGGTCCACCCTAGGCATGCTACTATCATGGATCAATCTCACAACGAAGGAAGGAACAAATGAGGAGGGAGGAGAAGAGCCTATTCTTGATGAAACGCAGCCACGGAAGCAAATTGGCTCGACTGTGGCCTGAGTGTCACCGCCCCTGCGGGTCTAGGCGCCGCCTCTACGGTGTTCTAGGTCTACCCCTGCTGCACTGAGAAGCCGCCCTCGCAATCAACTGCCGAAACGTCTTCTTCAATCTTCGACTGTGCACTTGAGCTTCAATGGCTTCCTTATCTTGCTGGGTCTTCTCTAAACATCAAACAAAAGATCCAAGCTCTCCTCCACCACCTAAACTTGATAGGAACACATGCATGTAAAGAGACTACTCAAGAGTCTTCCTTCAAATCTTCTTCCATTACAATGTAGAAGGAGAGAAGAAGAAGAAGATATATATACAGCAAGGAAGAAGAAGGGAGGGATGAGGAAGAGACTTACCAAGCTGGATCCAAAGCTCTTCCACTACTGGCCACACTCAAGGAGATCAAAGGGAGAAGAGAGAAAAGAGATAACAAAGGAGAAGAAGGGGAAATGTGGGGAAAAGAAACATGCAAATGAGAAGTGAGGGGAGAGAGAGAACAAAGCTGCCTACAAGGATGAGACAACAAGGGGTCTGCAACCCTCACTGGCCCCTTTTTGGCTAGGTAACGAGGGGTCAAAAGCAAAGGCGGAAAATGAAGGGTCAGAATGGGATTCGGGATAAAATCCCGTCACTGAGCACATCGTGCCTGCGGAAAGACTAAGCCGCGCCTGCGGGAAGGTAGTTAAATCGCTTACTAACCGGACTAAAAATTCCGGGCGTTACATCTAGTCCCCTAAAAAACAAGTTTCGTCCCGAAACTTGCTGAAAGAAAAACTCTCGATCAAACACGTCTTGATTACAGCTCGGAAGAAATAAGCGTGGCAACTAACGACACTCTAATAAAAAGTATAATCACATAATCAGATCAAGACCTCGCACGGTACACACACACTCACACGAAATACACATAACATATCACATCGCAAGTCACATAAACACGACTAAGGAAAGATCTCGGGACTAACCCGACGGTCCTATAGATGTCGCTAAATCTGCGTAAAACTCGGGATAGTTCCTCCAGATACTATACTCGGTCTCCCACGTACGTAGCCTCCTCGGCTCCTCGTCTCAACCACTGCACTCTCAACATTGGTATCTCCTTCGATCAAAAGCGTCTCGTACTATTCTCAAAAACCTCTACCGGATGCTCCGTAAAAGTGTGGTCCGGCTGGACCAATAGGTCCTCGGGTCGTGTATGTACTCTCTCAGCTGAGATACATGAAATACCGGGTACCCTCCAACCTCGGTGGCAATGCTAACCTGTACCCCACCTCACCGACTCTCTCAAGAATCTTGAATGGCTCGACATATTGGGGCCTTAACTACCCCTCAATGCCGAGTCGCCGGACGCCCCGCGTCGGTGATAACCTCAACCAAACCTGAGCTCCTACCCTAAACTCTAGAGGCTTGTGCTTCCGATCCGTATACGACCTCTGGCGGCTTTGTGCTGCCAACATCCTCTCTCGGATCAAAGCAACTCTAGCCATGTCGTCCTGTACCTACTCTAGAGCCACAACGCTACAACTCCCTTGCTCATCCCAACATAATGGAGTACGACATCTCCGTCCATACAAAGCCTCATACGGTTCCATTCCAATCGACACGTCCCAACTGTTATTCTATGAAAACTCCACCAACGGGAGGTGGTCTGGCCATACCTGCTCCCAATCTAGTACACACGCTCACAAAATGTCCTCCAAGGTCTGGATAGTCCGCTTAAACTAGCCGTCTGTCTGAGGATGATACGCGGCGTGAAATGAAGGATCGCACCGTGGGCGGTGTGCACCTACTGCCAGAACCTCGAGGTAAAGCGCCGGTCCCTATCCGAGATGATGGTCCTCAGCACCCCATGTAATCTCACTATCTATTGGGTGAACTCCTCGGCCAATCGACTCACCGGTCACGTTTCCCTAATAGGGATGAAACGCGCGGTCTTCGTCAACTGATCCACTACCACCCATATCACATCAAAGTTCCTACTCGGTCTCAGACCGGTAATGAAATCCATGGATATGTCCTCCCACTTTCACTACGGCACAGGCAGTGGGTGAAGCTCTACTCCGGGTCTCTAGTGCTCGATCTTGACCTACTGACAGGTCGCACATCGGTCCACATATCTAGCTACATCGGGCTTGAGCCCTCCACACCAATAAGATCTCCTAATATCTTGGTACATCTTACTCGTTCTTGGATGCACCGAGTATGGTGTGGAATGGGCCTCTTGGAAAATCCCATCTCTCAACTCCCGGTCCGACGGTACACATATACGCCCCTAGCGTCTCAATAACCCATATGCCCTCCACGGTAAACTGTGGTGCCTCGCCTCGGGACATCCTATCGCCGATCCTTATCAAAACGGAACAAACCTCCTACTTTTTCTGGATCTCTCCCAACAGATCAGATGACACCTCTAAAGCGGACAAGTGAGTGTCCGAGTCCGGAAACCGAATGTCTACCTCCAATCATATCAAGTCCCTCTACAACGGAGGCTGAACTGTAAGCCAAACTATCACCTCCTCTCGAGGCATCCTCCTACTAAGAGCATCGGCGACTACGTTCGCCTTCCCAGGATGGTACAATATCTCCAAGTCGAAGTCCTTAATCAGCTCTAACAATCTACTCCGGCGGTTATTCAACTCCTGCTGAGTGAATATATACTTCAGACTCTTATGGTTTGTTAAGATCTGGCACGTGGCCCCGTACAAGTAATGTCGCCAGATCTTCAGGGCTAAATCACTGCCGCTAGCTCATGATCGTGGGTAGGGTAATTCTCCTCGTACGTGTTCAGCTGCCGAGATGCGTACGCACTAAACTTACCCCTTTGCATCAAAACGCACCCCAAGCCTAGCTTGAAGGCGTCACTGTACACTACAAGATCTTCTACACCCTTAGTTGTGCTAAAACGGGAGCGGAGGTCAACCTCTTCTTCAGCTCCTTGAAGCTGCGCTGGCATGGGTCGGACCAGACGAACCTAGTAGACTTCCTCAGCAAGGAAGTTAGTGGCCGTACAATCACAGAGAAACCCTCAACAAACCGGTGGTAGTTACCCGCCAAACCAAAGAAACTGTGCACCTCCTTGACAGTCCTAAGAGGAGGCCATAAAGAAAGGAACTCTATCTTCACCGGGTCAAACATGACACCCTCGACGGAAACTATGTGACCAAGGAATGCCATATCGGACATCCAAAACTCACACTTAGAGAGCTTAGCGTAAAGCTCTTTGTCTTGAAGGACTCAAAGCACCGTCCTCAGATGTCCCGCATGCTCCTCCCTACTCCGGGAGTAAACTAAGATATTATCAATAAACACCACTACGAACTGGTCCAAGAAGTCGATGAAGATGCCATTCATCAACTCCATGAAGACGGTGAGTGCTTTCGTGAGCCCGAATGGTATCATGAAAAACTCATGATGGCCGTATCTAGTCGTGAATGCCATATTCGGCATGTCCTCCTCTCTGACCCTCAGCTGGTGATATCCTGACTTCAAGTAAATATGTGAAAATACCATGGCTCCCTGCAACTGCTCCAACAAATCATCAATGCGCGGTAACGGGTACTTGTTCTTGATGGTGACTTTATTCAGCTCCCGGTAGTCTATACATAGTCTCAAATATCCGTCCTTCTTCTTGACGAAGAGGATTGGTGCACCCCAAGGGGAAATAATAGGGCGTATGAAACCTCTCTATGTTAACTCCTCGGACTGCTTCTTCATCTCCAGCATCTCGATCGGCTCAAACGGTATGGAGCCTTGGATATCGGCCTCGCGTCGAGCTCCAACTCAATGGCAAAGTTTACGCTCCTCTACGGCGGTAGGCCGGGTAGCTCCCCAAAAACGTCCTTAAACTCGCAAGCTACGGGAATCTCCTCTAGCGACGGACTCGCATCCTCCTTCATGGCATATCACTAGAAGACCTCGCATACCTGCCCGATAAGTCTTGTGGCTCAGACCACGTTAACGACTTTACCGGGCTTTTCGAGGTCCCAACCTCAGAAAATTACCTTGTGTCCCACCTCTGTGGTGACCAACACGGTCGTTCGGCTGATGTCCAAAGCGGCTCGATGACGGTCCATCCAATCCATTCCTAAGATGACTTATTGATGCACTAGGTGCATGACATAGAAGTTGGCTAACCAATGACGGTTTCCCAGACGAATGGGATAACCGTGTACCTCTTGGGTACCAATAACCTTATCCCCGTCGGGTAACCCTATAATAAAGGTTCTCTCCTCTACCGTATCTAAGGACAACCTAGCTACACAATCATCGCAAATAAAAGAGTGCGTAACACCCGTATCAAACATTACCCTGACAGGGAACCCGTGAATCTGAATAGTACTTGTGGCTGCCGGCAACGCTGGATCAAATGCGCTCCTCAACTCAAAAACCAAAGTCTGAGTGCCTCTAGTCTATGTGGTACCTCCACCACAGCCCTGCCCCAAGGTCGATCCGTTTGAACGAGCTTGACCTTGGACTCTATGTTGGTGACTCTGGGCCTGATACTAAGGCGGCCACAACCCACCTCCTATCACGCTAGCAAGTGAAGAACCCTGTTGCGATTGCGTCTTGCCTTGATAGAAAAAGCAGCTCGGTCGCCCACCTGGCCACAAGTGAAACAAGCCACGGCTGGCTTCCTACATGCATTCCTAATGTGTCCATACTCTCCATGACTAAAGCACTGTCTTCCCCGGCCTGATGCTTGCAATTACTACTGGGGACCGGAACGTCCCTGAGTTTGACTACGTCCATGCCCTGAGGCTCTTGCTCCCGAACTAGTTGGTCATGTCCTTTGTCTCTTATCCGGCCCTCCGGACTGTATAACTCTCCTAGGACCGAGTCGGTCCCTATCATATACCGAAGCTCAATCCTGGTACTCATCTGGGGAGTCACAACGGAATCCCGCAAGGTAAGCACGGGTGGACTCCCTCAATCTCTATGAAAATAGATAAACATGTTGTTCCGCTAGAGGTGCGGCGGGGCCCAATAAAGCAAGCTCCTCATGGAACCGCCTAATAACCTCAATGACCGGGACATCCTCATATCCCAGTTCCAAGAAGTCCTGCACTCTATCCCTACCTTAGTGAAGCCGGGCAAACGCTCTGCCTCACGAGGCTCAATATTTGATCCATCCTAATAACACCGCCTCGAACCGTCCTCCACCAATACTGGGCCTGGTCTCAAAATAGTGTATGGACCAGCTCAACCTCTCGATCCTCTAGGCATTGGATCGCCACAAAAGTGGACTCTACGTGTCCAATCCATTGCTTGACCTCCAACCTTACTGATAGGTGATGGAATCACTATGATTTAGGATAGTTTTTAGAGTCTTTTTATTGCATTTGTGTCAGTTTATGCTAATAACTCCTTGGTCCAGAAGAAGAAGACTAAAAGAAGCTAAGGAAGGAGTTATAAGCACTTAGGAGTGAAGATCGTTCATGAATCAAAGCTTCTGTTTCCTCACCGCCCCAGCGGAGCCTTGCCACCGCCTCTGCGGGTGACGCCTTACACCGGAGCACTCCCTGCGCCTTTGACAGCGCCGGTCATGAAGTGTGTCACCACCCTTACGACACTCCTTGGCGCCCTTGCGGTGACTTGCCTTGAAGAAACGAAGACCAACTCCCCTGCGCCTTCCACTGCGCCCCTGCCTGCGCCTCAACCTAGGAGCTGGAAGACGAAGAGGTTGTGTCACCGCCCCTGCGTTGACATAGGGACGCCCCGACGGCTTGGGATCAGAAATGTCAGGAAGTTGAAGGATCAGACGTTTGAAGAGCATGAAAGATCCGCCCCTGCGGAACTGCCTAGCCGCTCCTGCGGCCATGAAGAAGATCAAGCATTTTTGCCTTCACCGCCCCTACGGAACTGAAGGCCGCCCCTGCGATTTAACATTGACCGAAGGTATTTCTATGGTCGTCTATACCCAATCAAAAGTAATCCCCGACTTAGCACTAAGAACAAGTATAGTGATTAAGAAAGGGTCGAACCCAAGAGAGTTATGGTGTTTTAGATGCAATTATCGATTATAATGACAAGTGACATAAGGGGGGGGGGGGTTTGGTTGAATTGATGCATAAAAACTTATGAAAACGATTAATGCGACAAATAAGACAATAATGGATGAATCTACACTAGGTTGATTCTAAGCATGCAATTGCTACTTTGGTGCATTCATTTTACAAGTTTTTAAGTAATCTCCCGTCTCGATCATACATATGTGTTGAGCCAACCGGCATCAACACAACTTAACCTATTAAAGTTCCGTAAACCTACAAGAACAAATAACAAGTTAGCATTCAAACAAAGACTAAGGGATATAAAGAGAATATTAAAAGCGTTAAACTTATCTTTATATTTATGTTCCTTTTCCTAAGTAATTACAACCCGTTATTACTTAAAGTTGCTACTAGATTAAAGACCCGAACCCGGAACCTATTAATCCTAGTTGTTTACATGCACTTTAGAACCTAAGGTGATCAATCGCAAGTAATAATTAACATGCAATTAAACAATGGAGATCAAGGAAACACAAAGCATTACTGAATAAAAACTTATATTAAAAGAACTTACAACCAAAGTAGCAAAGCAACTTCAAACCAACCCAATGTAGCAAGGGATTTAGCAACTCATTACAATGGAAAACTCAAGTCTAAAAATGGATTTTGTGAGGAAAAGCATGGATCATTCTAGCAATCAGCCATGGACTATTTATACTACAAAAGACACTAAATTAGGAGTAAATAGCCGGCCTAAAACAACCACCTTTAATTCCATAAAGGTGGTGTAAACAGCCGGAGTAAAGCTTCTGGCGTTAAACCGCAGGGGCGGCCTTCAGGACCCGCAGGGGCAGTTTAGGCAGAATCGGTTGATCTTCTTCAGAACCGCTGGGGCGGCTACTCAACTCCGCTGGGGCGGATCTTTAATGCACTTCAACGTTTGACCTTTCGCCTTCCTGACGTTTCTGATGTCAAGGCGCAGGGGCGCCTTAAGGCCAACATAGGGGCGGTGACACAGACTCTTCGCCTTCCAGCTCCCAAGGCGAGGCGCATGCAGGGCGCATTGGGAGGCGCAGGGGAGCTGGTCTTCGTCTCGTCAAGGCAGGTCACCGCATGGGCGGGTGCAAGGGCCCGCGGGGGCGGTGGAGCAACAAAAACTTTGCTTCTTGATCGATTTTTACTCCTAAGTGCTTATAACTCCTTCCTTAGCTTCTTTTTATCTTCTTCTTCTGAACCAAGGAGTTAGTAGCATAAACCGATACTAATGCAATAAAAAGACTCTAAAAACTACCCTAAATGATAGTGATTCCATCACCTATCAAACTCCCCCATACTTAGACCTTTTACTCGTCCCGAGTAAAACAAATGACAACCATTAGACTCAAGGTCTCAAGAAGCAAGGGAAAGAAAGAGAAATAATGAAAAATAAGAGAAAAACCAAGAAAGAAAGAAAGGAAAAGAGAGGAAATGTGAGAAAAAGAAGATACTACCATCCTTATCGTTCCAAGAGTGGCCTACCCGGACAACCTCCTTATGACTCCCCTTCTTATGTCGCCAAAACGCCGGAAGGAAAACCTTCACTCGGTGACGCTCATCTTGCCAAGGCGCCCTTTCAGGTTTTCACCTTGCCACTCTTCTTCTTTTCTCACTTAAGCTCACATCCCTCAAGTCCAATTTTGCACCAACCTAAAGTTGGTCGGACTACCTTCTTTTTACCTAAACCGCCCTTTCGGGTTTTCGGTTTATCCAAGAATTTTCATGCCTTTTTTCACTTCTTTGGCTTTTTTTTTCAAACTGATTTCAATAATGCAAAACAAAATGCCAAAAACAACTAACAAACTGTACAATCAATGATATATATCCCTCCCCCATACTTGAAGTGCACTTTGTCCTCAAAGTGAAAATGAGTCAAAGATAAATGTGGGAGAAGGGAAAGAAATGTACCCCTCACTGGGGTGGTCCGGAAGGACCACCAGGACCCTCCTCCGGCGGGTAAGGGAAGTGGCGGAAGAAGTGCTCCTGCCGTTGGTAGATATCATCAATGCGGTCCTGCTGGGCAGTCATCCGGCGACCAAAAGAGGTCTCAAAACTAGCCTGCCAAGCCAGCTGCTGAGCCTCCAGCTGTTGTTGATGGGCTGCCTGCCATGCCTCCTGCCTTTGTTCAAAGTGTGAGGTCATGGAGGTGGCAAAGGTGTCCTGCCAGCTCTGCTGCTGCTGTAGCATAGTCCGCTGGTAGTCGGATTGCCAAGCCCGGTGCTGGGTCGTCATGGCCGCCATCTGAGCTTGAAGGCTCGCGAGGGCCGGGTCCTCCACTGGTGCCGCTGTGGGCATCTCCTCGTCATCTGGGACAGGCAGGTGCTTCTCCTGATGGGCCCGGCTGGAGCTGGCGGCATGCCTCTCCACAATGGCCACTAGTGGCCTCCTCGGCACGAAAGGATCTGCCGGTATGTAAAGTTCGGAGATCTCACCTCCTAGTGGTAAAGGTCGGAGGAGGTAGGTGAGGTGGCTCTCATCTGCAAGGGAGATCCAAAACAGGTTCTCCCCGTCCCTCCGGAGGAGCTTGCACCTCCTAAGCATCCCCTCAGTGTAGAGAGGAGCTGCCATCCCATCCTCTAACTCGGACAGGTCCATCACTTGTGAGGCGATCAAAGAGATCACCCCATCACCGACAATATCCCTCGGCTCATTCCTCCTAATCTGCTTCAAAGCGGCGAGGAAGAGAGAGGGTCAATCCATCAGCTGCGGGCAATGTGGAAGGCAAAAGTAGAGCAGTGGAAGGTCCTCGAGGGCGACCTTGTTGTCCTCTTTGTGTCCACAGAAGACACTCATGAGGATCTTGGAAATCAACCTCAAACTGGGGTGAGTGAGTTTGTTGGAGTACTCACCCCTAGCATGGAACTCTTAGCCGGTAGCTGCTCGCCAAAACTCACATAGGTCCGGGGCCGGGACTGGATCCCACCAGTTGTCAGAGGGGTTTAGAGTCACCCCAAAAGCTTCCAGTAAATCATTGTAGTCGAGCGTGTACTTCACCTTGTTAAACTTGAAGGTGAGGCCGGTACACACATGATCCTCCTTCTTTCTGTTGGTTTTTCCGCAGGGGCGGCTGTGCAGACGCAGGGGCGGTGAGGCTCAGGGGCGGTTGCTTGCAGCCGCAGGTGCGGGAGAAGAGCAGAAGGCGATTTTGCGAGTGCTTTGAAGGTGGTGGCGCATTGGAGTGGCTCCAGTGGTTAGTTCGTTGGTGCAGACGACTTTGAAGATGGCGCAGGAGTGGAGAATAGTTGCAATTGAAGGGAGGTAGCGTTTGGCACGAGGCTGGTGGCACAAGGGCATTGGGGGTGTGCGTCCTTGGTGTTGGTGGCGCATGGGCGTCGGAGAGGGTGGTTGGGTGGTTGCTCTGAGGGCGCAGGGGCGTTCGCAGCTTTGAGAGAGAGAGGGTGCGAGGAGATTTGGTTGTGTTTGGTGAGGAGGGTTGGTGGGTTGTGCGTGGTAGGTATAGGTGTTTTTTCGAGATCCTATTTTTTTTTCTTTTCTGGGTAAACCCGCAGGGGCGGGGGTCTGATACCGCAGGGGCGGCGACAAGGGAGAGGAGCACGCAGGCCCAACGCCGGGGGCGGCGCTGCGAATTTGTGTCAAGGATGGCCGCCATAGGTTCATGGGGATGTCATCGCGGGGGAGGTGACAAGCGTGTTGCAGGCGCAGGCCAAGCGCCGGGGGCGGCGTTGGCCTGAGTGTCGCCGCAGGGGCGGTGTATCAAACCGCAGGGGCGGGTTTCTTGACGGTAGCTCCTCTTCTTATTCCTTCGGGTTTCCTCCCGAGAAGTGCCTTTGTTTTACGTCGTTGGCTCGACGTAAGATCTCTACTTCTCTGATTGTGCCTCCTCTAGTACCAGCTCGTTAATCGGATCGTCCTTGACTCCTTCAAGGTAAAGCTTTAGCCTTTGGCCGTTCACCTTAAACACCTTGTGCGTCTGCGGGTCATAGAGATCCACAGCCCCGTGAGGGTATAATTCGGCTACTATGAACGGCCCTGTCCATCTTGAATGTAGCTTACCTGCAAAGAGTTTCAAACGGGATTGGAAGAGAAGTACCTTATTACCTACCTTGAAGTCCTTCCGGAGGATGTTCCGGTCATGCCATGCTTTGGTCTTTTCTTTGTATGTGGTAGCATGGTCATATGCATCTAGTCTTAGTTCCTCCAACTCTTGCAATTGTAGTTTCCGGAATTCTCCTACTTCTTCTATGTTCATGTTGCACTTTTTTACCGCCCACCAAGCCTTGTGTTCTAACACCACCGGTAGGTGGCAAGCTTTCCCAAACACGAGCCTAAAAGGAGACAGTCCGATGGGAGTTTTGTAGGCTGTTCGATATGCCCATAGGGCGTCATTTAGGCTTGCACTCCAATCCTTCCGCCCGGGAGAAACCGTCTTTTTAAGGATGGTCTTTATTTCCCGGTTGGATACCTCCGCTTGGCCGTTTGTTTGAGGATGATAGGCTGTTGATACTCGTTGGTGAACATGGTACTTCTTAAGGAGAGCCGTGATCGTCTTGTTGCAAAAATGGGTACCCCTATCATTGATTAAGGCTTTTAGAATTCCAAATCTAGCAAAGATATTTTCCTTAAGAAATGTTGCAACCACTTTTGAATCATCAGTTTTGGTGGCCTTTGCTTCCACCCACTTGAAAACATAGTCCACCGCAAGCAAAATATATGTGTTCCCGAATGACGTAGGAAATGGCCCCATGAAATCAATTCCCCACACATCAAATATTTCACAAAATATAAGAGAGGTTTGGGGCATTTCATGTCTCCTTGAAATATATCTCACTCTTTGGCATCTATCACACACTTTACAAAACGCAAAAGCGTCTCGAAAAATGTGTGGCCAAAAGAAACCGGCATCCAAAACTTTTCTTGCAGTTTTGTTTGCTCCAAAGTGCCCCCCACATGCTTCAGAATGACAGAAAGTTAGGACGGATTGTACCTCATTGCCCAAAATGCAACGCCGGATCACTTGATCACTACAATGTTTCCAAAGGTAAGGATCGTCCCAAAGGTAGTATCGAGCTTCAACTTTGACTTTCTCTCGTTGTGCCTTGGTGAAGTCTGGAGGATACTCCTTCCTGACAATGAAGTTCACAATGTCAGCAAACCAAGGCTTAAAAGATTGAAACTTAAGACAAACCTCTGTCGACAATTCCGCAGGGGCGCCTAGACTGAGCCGCAGGGGCGGCTGGCCGCAGGGGCGGCTGGTGTGAGGCGCGGGGGCGATTACACAACAAAGAGTTGTGTAGAATGTATCGTCTGGAAAGCTTCCAACTATCTCTCTTTCTTTTCCTGGTTCTTCCTCCTCTTGCACTAGTCTGCTCAAATGATTTGCCACCAGGTTCTTAGCTCCCTTTTTGTCCCTTATTTCTAGGTTAAATTTGCTTAGAAGGAGCACCCAACGGATTAATCGTGGTTTTGCCTCTTTCTTTGCCATGAGGTACCTAAGGGCTGCATGGTTAGTGAAAATAATTACCTTTACCCCAAGTAAGTATTGCGTGAACTTCTCAAGGGAAAAAACTACTGCCAACATTTCCTTCTCGGTGGTGGAGTAATTCCTTTGTGCTCCATTTAGTGTCATAGACGCATAATGGATCACATGAGAGGCCCTTCCGTCTTTTTTCCCTAAGATAGCTTCGACGGCGTAGTCACTGGCGTCACACATGATTTCAAAAGGTTTCTCCCAATCCGGAGAACGGATGATCGGAGCGGTGGTGAGACACGATTTCAGAGTGTCGAAAGCCTTCTTGCAATCCTCATCCACTATGAAGGTTACATCTTTCTTGAGCAATTCACACAGGGGAGTTGAGATCTTTGAGAAGTCTTTGATGAACCTTCGGTAGAAACCTACATGACCAAGAAAAGATCGGATTTCCCGAACATTAGTAGGATAAGGTAAATTTTGAATAACATCAACCTTTGCCTTATCTACCTCTATCCCTTTTGAGGATATTACATGTCCTAGCACAATTCCTTGTTCGACCATGAAATGAAATTTTTCCGAATTAAGAACTAAGTTGGTTTCAACACATTTTTCAAGAACAAGTTTTAAATACCCTAAACATGCGTCAAAATTGTCTCCATGGACGGTAAAATCATCCATGAAGACTTCAATGAAATTTTCTATATATTCGGAGAAAATACTTATCATGCACCATTGGAAAGTGCCCGGCGCGTTGCAAAGTCCAAAGGGCATTTTGCGATATGCAAAAGTGCCAAATGGGCAAGTGAACGTCGTCTTCTCTTAATCTTCTGGTGCGATGGCTATTTGCAAATAGCCCGAATATCCATCCATGAAACAGTAGTATTTATGACCTGCAAGACGTTCCAACATTTGATCAATAAAAGGTAATGGGAAATGGTCTTTTTGCGTTAGCTTATTGAGCTTTCGGTAGTCGATGCAAACTCTCCATCTAGTTTGTGTTTTGCTCAGGACCATCTCTCCATGTTGGTTTTCCACCAAAGTGATGCCCCCCTTTTTCGGAACTACTTGGGTTGGACTAACCCAAGTGCTATCCGAGATAGGAAAGATCATGTCCGCTTGGAGGAGTTTCAACACTTCCTTTTTGACCACATCCATCATGGGTTCAACCTCCTTTGAGGTTGCCTAGAGGGCTTGGCTTCGTCCTCAAGTAAAATCCTATGTATGCAAGTGGAAGGACTTATCCCCTTGATGTCCGCAATAGTCCATCCGAGGGCCGTCTTATGCTCCTTTAGTACGTTTACCAACTTATCTTCTTGTCCGGTGTTACGCTCAGGATATGTGCACAATAAGTCTTAAATTTATACTCGCTATATTTCTCCTAATTCCTAGCGCACCCGCAGTGTACGGGACGTTCGTAGTGTGGATAGTATTCCGAGGTCGAACACAAAGACTAAGGTGAGATTGATTCAGTTTATGAATAAGTCTAGTGAAGATCTAAGTTACGAAATGAGCAAGGAATAAAGAAATGAAAATATCAATTGTTTTTAGTTGGTTTTTGGTGATAAATCAAAGATCACAATTCATGTAAAAGTAAACAATCAACTAAGCTAACAAATCAAAACAAAGAAACAAGCAAATCAAGATATAGATCAAAGAAAGAAAAGATGGATTGTAGGGATTGGAAGTTCCGGTTATAGCATAAGACTCAAGCTATCTATTCATTCTTTGGATCAACTATGTTGGGGTTAAGTGTTTCTAAATTGGGATCAATCACCGGGTAAGTCTCATGATCTACTAGTCCATTCCCTAGGTCTCATTACCGGGTAAGTCTCTAAGAACCTAAGGGACGGAATTCTACTCAAACCGGAACGTTATCTAAGGATCCAACCTATCCTCACCGGGTAGGTCTCGGAAGGGTTAGTCTTAGGCTACCGTCCAGCACACTTAATCCAATGGCGGCTTATTAGGCTCATCACTACCTAAGGGTTGTTATCTTTGGAATCTAAGGGTTAGGATCACCGGGTAAGTCTCTCCTATCACTTAGTTGCTAACACTAGGTCACCCTAGGATAGATTTAACTCAACAAACACTTAGGATTTCAACATCCTAGCAGTCTTAAGATTAGATCCACCGAACCAGGAAAATCACGGCTCGTTCAACCTAAACCACGGTCGTGGTTTGCCAAGAACCACCCGTAATTCCTAACAGGGGCTACGTTTATACACAAAAGTCATCCAAGGGTATGTCTACGTTCATCCTATCATAGCCTTAGCCATAACCATCCTTTCCTTACCCTAGAATCACATCTATTTAGCCTACAACATTCATAATAGCAATCGAAACAAACAAACACAAAATCATAACATCCATTTCAAGGTGATGAAAGAAAAGAGATGAACAAGTGAACTTAAATCAAAACCAAGCTGAAAATAGAATTAGAGCAACTTACAACCCTTCCAAAAGAAGGTTCAAAGGTTCATAAAACTCTAGAAATAGAATCCGGAAATCTTCACTACAAAAACTAGCAAGAGTGGCAATGGTGTGTGTGCTTCTTCTCCTCTTCAATGGAGTTCTTCTTCTTCCCTTTTGACACTTTCCTTCCTAGAAAATCTTCTTGTTGAGAGGATATTTTTGTTAGAGGAAATGGGTAATGGATGAGCTGCTCCAAGATGCTCCCAGCTGCCCTTCACAGCCCATCAAGGACCACTTTTATAACAAACTTGCATGAGTTGGCCATCAGAGTCGTGGCACAGCTGTCACAAAAATCTGGCAAAATCCACGGTTGATCCCACGGCCGTGGAGTGTCAGAGAACCGTGATTCTGTGCAGAAACTTCGCCTTTGATCATTAAGCTGTGATTTGGTGCATGGCTAGTGCTGGCAAGGTTCCATGAGTCCTCCTTAGCCCTTAATTTGTGCCCTAATGAGTCCGAGGGTGTGTCATCTAGATGAACGATCCTCAACGCATCGTTTTAGCTCCTAAATTTCCCGAAATACCTATAAAACACGCACAAGTCCGTGTAGACGTCTATCTCGACAAATTACATGAATTGAGTGCAAAACGTCTTGAACTAATGCTAAACCATGCATGAATGAGTGAGAAATCTACCTAAATGATTACCTAAATCTAGATCATAAATCGTGTTATCAAAATACCCCATACTTAAGGTTTGCTCGTCCCCGAGCAAATGCTCAACTATAGAATACGAGATAGCATGATTTATGTATGCAGAAAAATGGCAAAATCTTTTTGGGTTTGTGCTTCTACTATTGGATCACCTTCATAGTCATGTTCAATGGCAATTTGATAAGCAATTATGTACCAAACGAATAAAGGCATGGAAAGACAATTGTACTTAACTCAAAAGCATGCATGAGATGTAAGGATGAAGAGGTCAAGAAGATCAAGAGTATTTTCAATCTAGATTACTAAGTCTCACAAACATGCAAGTAGGTCATAAGGTCTTGTGACATAAAAGGCCAAGAAGCGTTTGTGATTGGGTGGGGAATTCTCTAGGTTATGTGATGCTAATCCAGGAATGGAACTAACTTCACTTCCTTGTCCTCGATCAACTTCCCCCAAGTGTATATTTTTCCTTATCTTGCTTTCTTTTCTTTTTCTTGACTTATTTTTGAGACAATGGCATTGGTGTACAATAGCCGAAACCTCGGTGATTAGCCATCCTCGGGCTTTTTCTATTTTTTCGAGGTGCATCCACACCGGGCACACATACCAAAGCTCGTTAGGGCTATTGGTTCATTTGACTTTGGCAAGGCACCAACACCCGATTATGTGAAGTGTACCGAGTTACTTGTCATTTGAAGCAACGCCCCCAAACCTATATTGTTGGCTACACTTCCACAATAATTTCAGCATTCTTATTCATGACATTCCTTTCATCAATAACTTTACCCCACACTTGCTTTTCACACACTTCAACACAGTAGCATGCTCCTATTCCCGGATGGGTTAAAAGAGGTCAATTTTATATCAATTGAGGTGCTTAAGCAATCATGATCAAGATGAGAAGTAGAGAAAGATGAAATGCCTCATTCATTCCTAGATGGTATGCAAGAACTATCATGTAATTTCGACTTTCAATACTCAATCCATTCTAGGCAATAATCATGATCACAAATCATTCATAGAATTCAAGAGAAGTAGTTCAAGTCCACATATGCATTTATCAATTCAACACATAAGGCCATCCATAGCCAATTCACAAGACAAGATTCATCATTAGGATCATATCCAAGCCTAGAAAGCACAAAAAGTTCTAAATTTTCTGATTTTTTATGGGATTTTCGATTTAAGTATGTACAATTTATGTACAATGCAAGACATGTGCGAATTTTAAGCTATCCTAGATGCTCATCATGCAAAAGATCATGTGAACCCCACCCCATACTTAGAAACACATTGTCCCCAATGTGGTATACAAGTAAAGAGAGTGAAAGAAGGTTCTCACAATGTAAAAATGGTTTGCTATGTTATTTGGAATTTCTCAAGTGAATTGATGTTGGATGATCCTATTAACCATGGTAGAGAGCTCTAAACATTCATCAAAGCTTCGGGACCCGCGCTAGGCACCGCTAGCCGTCCAAGTTCCGCGTCCGCTCCACCCATATATGGTGAGGGGTTCATCATCATCATTCACATTCCAAGAAAGGCTTCCAATGCTACTAATGCTCTAGCACACACACAAAGATAGAAAAATCTAAAAACGAAAACAAAACGAAAAAGGAAAAACGTTACCAATGGGTTGCCTCCCACCAAGCGCTTCTTTAAGGTCATTAGCTTGACCAAACTCGGGAGCGTCTATTCAAGGTGAAGCGGGGCAATCATGTCTACCGGGGCTCCCGGAATATACTTCTTCAAGCGATGCCCATTCACTTTGAAATTTCCACAATGCTCCCCTCCTATCTCAATAGCTCCATTAGGAAAGATCTTCTTCACCACATATGGCCCGGTCCATCTTGATTTGAGCTTTCCGGGAAAGAGCCTTAGCCTTGAGTTGAAGAGAAGGACAAGATCTCCTTCACTCAATTCCTTGGGGATGATTCTCTTGTCATGCCATCTTTTGGTTCTCTCCTTGTAGATCCGGGCATTCTCATAGGCTTCCAACCGGATCTCTTCAAGGGCGTTTATATCAAGCAATCTCTTCTCTCCCGCCTCCTTGAGGTCAAAATTTAGCCACTTAATGGCCCAATAAGCTCTATGCTCCATTTTCACCGGAAGATGGCAAGACTTGCCATAGACTAATTTGTAAGGAGTGGTTCCAATTGGTGTCTTGAAGGCGGTTCTATATGCCCACAATGCGTCATTGAGCTTCATAGCCCAATCCTTTCTAGTTCTAGACACCGTCTTCTCAAGGATGGCCTTTATCTCTCGGTTGGAGATCTCCACTTGGCCACTAGTTTGGGGATGGTAAGGTGTTGCCACCTTATGAGTCACCCCATACTTAGCCAAAAGTGCCCCAAAATTCCTATTTGTGAAGTGCTTCCCTCCATCACTAATGATCACCCTTGGTGTTCCAAACCTAGGGAAGATCACTCGGTTGAAGAACCGCACCACCACCTTGGCATCATTTGTGGGAGAGGCGATTGCCTCCACCCATCTTGACACATAGTCCACCGCCAATAGGATGTAGAGGTTGCCACATGAAGAAGGGAATGGTCCCATGAAGTCCACACCCCACACATAAAAAATCTCCACTTCTTGAATGTTGTTCAAGGGCATCTCATTCCTCCTTGAGATGTTGCCCGTCCTTTGGCAAGCATCACATGTCGCTACAAAACCTTGCACATCTCTAAACAAGTTAGGCCAATAAAAACCGGATTGTAATACCTTTGCACACGTCTTGTGTGAGATAGCATGGCTTCCACATGGTAAGGAGTGACAATGCCGGATCACACTCTCCACTTCATCTTCCGGTATGCATCTTCTAAACATCCCATCCGGCCCTCTCTTGAATAGGAGTGGTTCACTCCAATAGTAATGCCTCACATCGTTGAAGAACTTCTTCCTTTGTGCATACGTTAATCCGGGAGGCACTTCCTCACACACTAAGTAGTTCACAATGTCGGCATACCATGGCTCACTTCCTCTAGACACTTGGAACAAGCACTCCTCCACCATTTGCAATTGCTCATCCCGGAATGAATCATCTATCGGGATGTCATCCTTTTCAAGCTCCAATGGTGGGAGTCTACTAAGGTGATCCGCCATGGAGTTTTCGGATCCCTTCTTGTCCCGTATTTCTAAATCAAACTCTTGAAGAAGAAGGATCCACCGAATCAACCTTGGCTTGACATCCTTCTTGGTAAGTAGATAACGGATCGCAGCATGATCCGTATAAACTATGACCTTCGCTCCAACAAGGTATGAGCGGAACTTCTCAAATGCGTACACTACCGCTAGTAATTCCTTCTCGGTGGTAGCATAATTGAGTTGGGCATCATCTAGCGTCTTGCTAGCATAGTAAATAGCATGAGTGCGCCCTTCTTTCCTTTGCCCCAAAACAGCCCCAACGGCTACATCGCTTGCATCACACATGATCTCAAATGGTAGACTCCAATCCGGAGGTTGCATGATAGGTGCGGAGATCAAGGCGTTCTTCAACCTACAAAAGGCTTCAAGACAATCTTTGGAAAAGACAAAATCAACATCCTTCATTAGTAGGTTAGTGAGAGGCTTAGAAATTTTAGAGAAGTCTTGAATAAACCTCCGGTAAAAACCGGCATGCCCTAAGAAACTCCTTACCCCCTTCACCGAGGTAGGTGGTGGCAACTTCTCTATCGTTTCAATTTTGGCCCTATCAACCTCTATGCCACGGTTAGACACCAAGTGTCCTAACACAATCCCTTCACTTACCATGAAGTGGCATTTTTCCCAATTTAAGACAAGATTTGTCTCCTCACATCTTTGCAACACTAATGACAAGTTAGCCAAGCAATCATCGAAAGAAGAACCATAAACAGAGAAATCATCCATGAACACTTCCATGATATTTTCTATGTATTCCGAAATGATAGCCATCATACACCTTTGGAAGGTGGCGGGTGCATTACACAGCCCAAATGGCATTCTCCTATATGCAAAAGTACCCCATGGACATGTAAAAGTTGTTTTCTCTTGGTCATCGGGGTGGATAGGGATTTGGAAGAATCCACTATAGCCATCTAGATAGCAAAAATGAGAGTGTTGAGCTAACCTTTCTAGCATTTGGTCAATGAAGGGGAGAGGGAAGTGATCTTTCCTAGAGGCCATGTTCAATTTCCTATAATCAATGCACATCCTCCACCCCATAACCGTCCTAGTTGGGATTAGTTCGTTGTTCTCATTAGTCACTACCGTCATCCCACCCTTTTTAGGAACTACATGAACGGGACTAACCCACTTACTATCCGAGATAGGGTAGATAATTCCCGCATCTAGCAACTTAATGATTTCCTTTTTGACTACCTCTTTCATTATAGGATTCAATCTCCTTTGATGTTCAATAGAGGGTTTGTGGTTATCTTCCATCATTATCTTATGCATGCACAAAGACGGCTTAATGCCAACCAAATCATCAATAGTATAACCAATGGCTTTCCTATGCAATCTTAGTTCATGCAACAACTTAGCAAGTTCATCATCACTCAAGCATGCATTAACAATCACAGGATATGTAGAATTATCACCAAGAAAAGCATACTTCAAATGAGAGGGGAGGGGTTTAAGTTCAAGTGAAGGAGGACCTTTATCGGTTGAAGACGATCCAAATAAGGTTGGATGAGATGAATCCAAAGCAAATGAAGATCCTCCAAGGCTCCTAGAAGCTTGATCACCATCAAGGGTTGATTCAGGGAAAATCACGGCTGGAAACACGGTTTGCTCATTTTCCACGGCCGTGGTTCTTGCTAAGCTTGCTTCCCGGAGTTGTCCAGAAAGTTTGACGGCCGTGGAGTGTAAATCTCGACCGTGGAACTTGCAGCTGTTCAACACCTCTTCGTGGCTTTCAAATCCACCTCTTGGCTCCTCTTCTAATGCTTCCAAAGCTTTGATCTCTTCATTGCAAGCATCCTCAACACCTTCCTCCATCATACTTAAGGTAAGAACCTTCTCCAAGGGATCCTTGATCAAGATCGAGCTCACAACTTCTCTAGATTCTTCATGCTCGATTATGTTGAAGACATCCTTATCAAGGGTTGGCCCTTTCATCATGGTGGACAACTTGAACTTGATGTTCTCTTCTCCAATGTTGAAGGAGAGAGTCCCGTTCTTGCAATCCACTAAGCCTCCGGAGGTGGCTAGGAAAGGTCTTCCTAAGATGATGGGAACCGGATAATCCGCCGGAATATCCAAGATGACAAAGTCAATTGGCACATAGAATCCTCCTAGTTGCACCGGAATGTCCTCTAGAATCCCAACCGGATGAGTGATAGAACGGTCCTCCATATAGAGGGTCATCTTGACCGACTTTGGCTCTCCTAGCCCGACCTTGTTGCAAAGTGCAAGCAATATGATGCTTACACTTGCCCCAAGATCACAAAGGGCCTCGTACTTCACATCTCCCACTCCTATTGGGACGCAAAAAGAGCCCGGATCTCTTAGCTTGGGAGGCATTTCCTCCTTCATCGTTTGGATCAATTCCGAGGATCTCTTGGTCATTCTTATCTCCCCATACTCCTCCAACTTCCTTTTGTTGGAGAGTATTTCTTTCAAAAACTTGCCATATGCCGGCATTCCTAAAATGGCATCCATGAACGGAATGTTAATATGCAATTTAGACATTAGTTCAAGGAACTTACCAAAGTGATTGTCCAAACGAGCCCTTGCTCTTGATTGTGGGAACGGTAGTGGTGGCTTGTATGGAGGCGGTGCCACATAGGTTGGCTTTTCATCCTTGCTCTTTCCTCCATCTTGTTGCAATCTTCCCTCTTCTACCACTACTTGCTTTCCCTTGGCATGGTCCTTGGGCAAAGGATCTTTCATACTCAACCCACTCCTTGTTGTGATAGCCAACACTTGGCCTCTTGGGTTGTCTTCGGTTCTTCCGGGAAGCTTTCCCGGATCTCTATGGGCTTCACCCGCCTTTTGGAACACTTGCGCTTCTAAGGCCTTTTGAGCCTTAGAGATTGAAGTTACGGTACTCTCAAGACCACTCAACCTTCCTAGCAATTGCTCAAACATTAATTCGGTTCTATCCTTTGGAGGTTGAGTAAATCCGGGTGGAGGTTCTTGTGAAGCTCTCGGTGGTGGAGTTGAGCTTGTGGAAGCGGGAGGGTTCAAGGCTCCATCCGGATTAGAGTAAGAAAATCCGGGATGGTTGTGGTTGGGCCGGTAATTGTTGAATTGCCGGTTGTTGTTAAAACTCCTTGGGCCTTGGTAATTGTTGAAGTTGCCCCTTCCCATATAATTCACATCTTCCTCCTTGGAAGACAAGTTGGCTTGTGGAAGCACTTGAGGAGTTGCTTGGTTCTTCAAAGTTGTAGCACACAACTCCCTCAAGGACTTCAACTCATTGTTGATGGCGTCAAGCTTGAAATTGCTCATGGTGAGTTCACTCACCTCATATGCTCCCGCCTTTCTTCCTTCACTCTTCCTATGGGAGTACTTCTCAATTACTAGAGCTTGCTTCTCTACAAACTCCCAAGCCTCATCTACATGCTTCTCCATAAAAGTCCCGCCGGAAAGAGATTGGAGCTTGAATTGGCTATCTTCATCAAGTCCCTTGAAGTAGATCTCCAATAGCTCAATTTTCGGTATGCCATGGTGTGGACAATCAAGGAGAAGATCTTTGAACCTCTCCCAAGACTTGAATAAACTTTCTCTATCCTTCATCACGAAGGCATTGATCTTCCCTCTTAATTCCGTAGTCATGGAAGGTGGGAAGAACTTAGTCAAAAACTCGGTTGTCATCTCCTCCCAAGTACCAACTCGCCCTTGTGGAATAGATTGATACCAAGCCAAGGCTTTATCCTTAAGAGAGAAGGAAAAAGCCCTAAGCTTATGGTTGTTGCTCTCCAATCTTGGCGGTCTAAGAGTCTCCATCAAAATCTCATGGTTCATCAAGTGTTGATGAGGAGACTCTCCTTCCATCCCTCCAAATTGATTATGCCGGATCATTTGTAGAACTTGAGGGCGGAGCTCATAGTTGTGGGTTGCGGGATCTCCTAGATTCACACCCGGTCGGTGTGCTCTTTGTGCCGGATCCATACGTCTCCCTAGGGTTTGTGGTTCCTCAATAGCAATGGGAGCAACCCTAACATTGGCCGCCGGCTGCGGTTGTGGTGGTGGAGGTGGAGGTTGTCGGTGATTAAGCTCTCCTTGAACAAGGGCTTGCCTAATCTCCTCAATCTCCCTCCTAGTTTCCTCTTGCCTCTCATTGGCAAGTCTCCTTTCTTCCTCCAAGAGCTCATCTCTTAGCCTTATATGTTCTAAGGCTTCATCCAATTCAGCTTGGAGGTTTCTTCCGGCCATCTCTTTCTCTTTTCGGATGTACTTGGATCTAGATCGAAGGGTTTTCTCCGGTTCGGGATCGAATGGAGCTTAATCCTTTCCACAAGATCTTCGCATACACCTAAAGAGTAATAGATGTCCTGAAAAGCAAAGACACAAACCAAAAAGAGATCAAAAGCAACAAGAAAGATCTACACTAGAAACAATCACAAAATAGACTCAATCTAGACCTAGTCCCCGGTAACGGCGCCAAAAACTTGTTACGCTCAGGATATGTGCACAATAAGTCTTAAATTTATACTCGCTATATTTCTCCTAACTCCTAGCGCACCCGCAGTGTACGGGACATTCGTAGTGTGGATAGTATTCCGAGGTCGAACACAAAGACTAAGGTGAGATTGATTCGGTTTATGAATAAGTCTAGTGAATATCTAAGTTAAGAAATGAGCAAGGAATAAAGAAATGAAAATCTCAATTGATTGCTAGAATTATCCAACTTGTTAGCCAACAAATTATCCACTTAGATTATCTTGCTACCTTTGTAATGAGTTGCTAACTCCCTTGCTACATTGGGTTGGTTTGAAGTTGTGTTGTTACTTTGGTTGTAAGTTTTCTTTAATATAAGTTTTTATTCACTAATGCTTTGTGTTTCCTTGATCTCCATTGTCTAAGTGCATGTTTACTATTGCTTGAGATTGATCACCTTAGGTTCTAAAGTGCATGCAAATAACTAGGATTAATAGGTTCCGGGTTCGGGTCTTTATTCTAGTAGTAACTTTAAGTAATAACGGGTTGTAATTACTTAAAGAAAAGGAACACAAATATAAAGATAAGTTTAACGATTTTAATCTTCTCTTTATATCCCTTAGACTTTTTTTGAAAGCTAACTTGTTATTTGTTCTTGTAGGTTTACGATACACTAACCTGTTAAGTTGTGTTGATGCCGGTTGGCTCAACGCATACAAATGATGGAGAAGGGAGATTACTTGAAAACTTGTAAAAGGAACTCACCAAAGTAGCAATTGCATGCTTAGAATCAACCTAGTGTAGATTCACCCATCATTTGTCTCACTTGTCGTATTGATCGTTTTTATAAGTTTTTGTGTGCATCAATTCAACCAAACACCCCCTTTGTTACTTGTTACTATAATCGATAATTGCAGCTAATAAACTACCTTAACTCTCTTGGGTTCGACCCTTACTTAACCACTATACTTGTTTAAGTGCTAAGTTGGGATTTACTTTTGATTGGGTATAGACGACCATAGAAATACTCCTGATCAAATTTTGGCGCCGTTGCCGGGGGAGTTTTAGTGTTTTATTGTTATTATTGATTATTGGTTTGAACCATTTTTATGGTTCAAACTGTGCTACTAAATCTGGCTTTGCTTCCTTTGATCGAAAAATTGAGAGGACGCACATCCGGCAACAAAGACAACAACAACTTCAACAAGAGATGGCTGACCGTACACTTCGTTAACTAACGCAGCCCACCTTGGCTCAAACCCCCTTGCGGTCACTATACCGGCATTAGGGGAAGGAGTCAATTTTGAGCTCAACCCGGGTCTCATTCACTTGCTTCAATCATTCCATGGACTAAGTGGTGAAGACCCCATCAAACACCTTGGGAAGTTCTATACCGTGTGTATGAGCATGAAGCCGGCCAACATTACCGAAGAACATATCAAGATGAGGGCATTCGGCTTCACACTCAAAGATTCCGCGGATGATTGGTATTACCACCTTCCATCCGGGAGCATTGACACTTGGGAGAACCTTCACAAGGCGTTTTTTGGAGAAATACTTCCCAGCCAAGAAGGCCAATAGCTTGAAGAAAGCTATAGGCAACATCGAGCAAGAGGCGAATGAAACTCTCTAAGAGTACTTCGAAAGGTTTGCACGCCTCCGATCCAGCTGTCCTTTTCACGGATATTCAACTCAAGATCTAGTCTTGTACTTGTACAATGGCTTGCTAGAGAATGAAAGGAGGATCGTCGATGCGGCTTGCGGAGGTAATATTATTAACTCTACTCCTGACCTTGCTTTGGAAAAGATAAAGGAACTAACGGAAGGAACTCGGTACTTTGGAAGGACACCGGCTTAGAAAGGAGTCCATGTTGTGAATACCGGGAAGAGTGAGATCTCCACTGAGCTCGCAGAGCTGAAGGAAATGGTGAAGAGGCTAACACTTATGGGAACCCCACGGCAGCTCAAAGCTTGTGGAGTGTGTGCTGACCCATATCATCCAACGGACATGTGTCTACAAGTCCAAGATGACAGTGCTGAGGTGAACGCAATGGGTTATGGACAACCACAACAGCAATGGCCTAGGAACGATCCCTATGCACATAATTTTATGTCAAACTGGCATGACCAACAGAACTTTCGTTGGAGGGATCAACAAAACCAACAACAGCAGCCCCGTCAAGGTAAGTATCAATCAACTGAATATATGTTGCAGGTTTTGACTAAACACTTTGCTACTCATGTCCAAACAACAGAATCTAGCATCAATAACCTTGAAAAATAGGTTGGTCAAATGGTGGAAGCCATTACAAGAATTGAAACTAGGTCCTCCTGAGGATTACCTTTACAGACGGTTATAAACCCAAAGGTGATGCTGGAGGAGGCTCAATCATAGAGGTAGAGTCCTTACGTCGAGCCAGCGACGTAAAACAAAGGTGTTGATTCGGGAGGCAACCCGAAGGAATAAGAAGAGGAGCTTCTGTCAAGAAAACCGCCCCTGCGGCTGGGTGACCCCGCCCCCGCGGTGACACCCTTGCTCAGCGCCGCCCCCGGCGTTGGGCCAACGTCAACAACATACTGGCCACCGCCCCCGCGGTGACACCTCACGCCCCTACGGCGGCCATCCTTGACACTGTGGGAGCCGGGATCATCTCCTTGTTAGCTACACAGGTGATGGAGCTACCTGCATTGGAGGACGGACTAGAGGCCCCACTTTATACGGAGGGTATGTTGAGGAGGTGTAGGCATCTCAAGAGAGACGGGGAGAACCTCTTTTGGATCTCTTTATCAGATGGGAGTCACATTACATACCTCCCCTGGCGACTTCCACTGGGAGACGAGCTCTTCGACTTGTACGTACCAACTGACCCCGTTCTGCCGAGACGGCCTCAGGAGGATATTATTTGGAGATATGCTGCAGGCTCTAGCCGGGCCCCGATCACTGATGAGGAGATGCATACTGCAGCACGGGACGATATTCAGGCCATGGAGAGTCTTCAGGCTCAGATGGCAACCTTGACCACACAGCATCAGGCATGGCAGACCATGTACCAGCGGTCCATGCTTGAGCAGCAGCAGGCGTGGTAGTCCAGCTTTGCCTCCTCCATGATTACTCACTTCGACCGCCGACAGGATGCTTGGCAGGCGGCTCATCAGCGGCGGTTGGAGGCTCTGCAGCTGGCTTGGCAAGCTAGCTACGAGACCTCATTTAGGGAGAGGATGGAGGCTCAGGAGGGCCACATCGACACGCTCTACCGCCGGCAGAAGCACTTCTTCCGTCACTTCCCTTACGACCCGGAGGAGGGTCCAGGTGGTCTTTCCGGACCATCCCACTGAGGGGTACATTTCTTTCCCTTTTCCCATATTTATCTTTTCCTCATTTCCACTTTGAGGACAAAGTGTACTTCAAGTATGGGGGAGGGACATATCATTGCTTGTACAGTTCATTTGAGTTGTTTTGTTTTGAGTTGCATTTGAATTCAGTTTAAAATTTTTTAAAAAAAAAAGAAAAAGCCAAAGAAAATGAAAAAAGCCATGAAAATCCTTGGATAAACCGAAAACCCGAAAGGGCGGTTTAGGTAAAAAGAAGGTAGTCCGACCAACCTTAGGTTGGTGCAAAATTGGACTTGAGGGATGTGAGTTAAAGTGAGATCATCAAAAGAAGAAGAGTGGCAAGGTGAAAACCCGAAAGGGCGCCTTGGCAAAATGAGCGACACCGAGTGTAGGTTTCCTTTCCGGCGTTTGGCGACATAAGAAGGGGAGTCATAAGGAGGTTGTCCGGGTAGGCCACTCTTGGAGCAATAAAGGATGGTAGTTTCTCCCTTTTTCTCACATTTCCTCTCTTTTCCTTCTTTCTTTCTTGGCTTTTCTCTTGTTTCCATTGTCTTTTCTGCTTCCCCATGCTTCTTGAGGCCTTTGAGACTAGTTGTTGTCATTTGTTTTACTCGGGACAAGTAAAAGGTCTAAGTATAGGGGAGTTTGATAGGTGATGGAATCACTATCATTTAGGAGAGTTTTTAGAGTCTTTTTTATTGCATTTGTGTCGGTTTATGCTACTAACTCCTTGGTCCAGAAGAAGAAGACTAAAAGAAGCTAAGGAAGGAGTTATAAGCACTTAGGAGTGAAGATCGTTCATGAAGCAAAGCTTCTGTTGCCTCACCGCCCCAACGGAGCCTTGCCACCGCCCCTGCGGGTGACGCCTTACACCGGAGCGCTCCTTGCGCCTTCGCCAGCGCCGGCCATGAAGTGTGTCACCGCCCCTGCGCCACTCCTTGGCGCCCCTGCGGTGACTTGCCCTGAAGAAATGAAGACCAGCTCCCCTGCGCCTTGCACTGCGCCCCTGCCATCGCCTCAACTTGGGATCTTGAAGACGAAGAGGATGTGTCACCGCCCCTGCGTTGACGTAGGGACACCCCGGCGGCTTGGCATCAGAAACGTCAGGAAGTTGAAGGATCAGACGTTTGAAGAGAATTAAAGATCCGCCCGTGCGGAATTGCCTAGCCGCTCCTGCGGCCATGAAGAAGATCAAGCGTTTTTGGCTTCACCGCCCCTGCGGAACTTAAGGCCGCCCCTGCGGTTTAACTTCAGAAGCTTTACTCCGGCTATTTACTCCACCTTTATGGCATTAATAGTTGCTGTTTTAGGATGGCCATTTACTCCTATTTAGTGTCTTTTGTAGTATAAATAGTCCATGGTTGATTGCTAGAATCATCCAACTTGTTAGCCAACAAATTATCCACTTAGATTATCTTGCTACCTTTGTAATGAGTTGCTAACTCCCTTGCTACATTGGGTTGGTTTGAAGCTGCGTTGTTACTTTGGTTGTAAGTTTTCTTTAATATAAGTTTTTATCCAGTAATGCTTTGTGTTTCCTTGATCTCCATTGTCTAAGTGCATGTTTACTATTGCTTGAGATTGATCACCTTAGGTTCTAAAGTGCATGCAAAAAACTAGGATTAATAGGTTCCGGGTTTGGGTCTTTAATCTAGTAGTAACTTTAAGTAATAACATTTTGTAATTACTTAAAGAAAAGGAACACAAATATAAAGATAAGTTTAACAATTTTAATCTTCTCTTTATATCCCTTAGTCTTTGTTTGAATGCTAACTTGTTATTTGTTCTTGTAGGTTTACGGAACTTTAATAGGTTAAGTTGTGTTGATACCGGTTGGCTCAACACATATGTATGATCGAGACGGGAGATTACTTAAAAACTTGTAAAAGGAACTCACCAAAGTAGCAATTGCATGGTTAGAATCAACCTAGTGTAGATTCACCCATCATTTGTCTCACTTGTCGTATTGATCGTTTTCATAAGTTTTTGTGTGCATCAATTCAACCAAACCCCCCCTTTGTTACTTGTTACTATAATCGATAATTGCAGCTAATAAAACACCTTAACTCTCTTGGGTTCGACCCTTACTTAACCACTATACTTGTTTAAGTGCTAAGTCGGGATTTACTTTTGATTGGGTATAGACGACCATAGAAATACTCTTGATCAAATTTTGGCGCCGTTGCCGGGGAGTTTTAGTGTTTTATTGTTATTATTGATTATTGGTTTGAACCATTTTTATGGTTCAAACCCGTGCTACTAACTCCGGCTTTGCTTCGTTTGATCTAGAAATTGAGGACGCATATCCGGCAACGAAGACAACAACAACTTCAACAAGAGATGGCTGACCATACACTTCGTCAACTCACGCAGCCCACCTTGACTCAAAACCCCCTTGCGGTCACTATACCGGCATTAGGGGAAGGAGTCAATTTTGAGCTCAAGCCGGGTCTCGTTCACTTGCTTCCATCATTCCATGGACTAAGTGGTGAAGACCCCATCAAACTCCTTGGGAAGTTCCATACCGTGTGTATAAGCATGAAGCCGGCCAACATTACCGAAGAACATATCAAGATGAGGGCATTCGGATTCACACTAAAAGATTCCGCGGATGATTGGTATTACCACCTTCCATCCGGGAGCATCGACACTTGGGAGAACCTTCACAAGGCGTTTTTGGAGAAATACTTCCCAACCAAGAAGGCCAATAGCTTGAAGAAAGCTATAAGCAACATCGAGCAAGAGGCGAACGAAACTCTCTAAGAGTACTTCGAAAGGTTTGCACGCCTCCGATCCAGCTGTCCTTTTCACGGATATTCAACTCAAGATCTTGTCTTGTACTTGTACAATGTCTTGCTAGACAATGAAAGGAGGATCGTCGATGCGGCTTGCGGAGGTAATATTCTTAACTCTACTCCTGACCTTGCTTTGGAAAAGATACAGGAACTAGCGAAAGGGACTCAAAACTTTGGAAGGACACCGGCTAAGAAAGGAGTCCATACTGTGAATACCGGGAAGAGTGAGATCTCCACTGAACTCGCGGAGCTGAAGGAAATGGTGAAGAGGCTAACACTTATGGGAACCCCACAGCAGCTCAAAGCTTGTGGAGTGTGTGCTGACCCATATCATCCAACGGACATGTGTCCACAAGTCCAGGATGACGATGCTGAGGTGAACGCAATGGGTTATGGACAACCACAACAGCAATGGCCTAGGAACGATCCCTATGAACAGAATTTCATGTCATACTGGCGTGACCAACAGAACTTTCGTTGGAGGGATCAACAAAACCAACAACAGCAGCCCCGTCAAGGTAAGTATCAATCAACTGAATATATGTTGCAGGTTTTGACTAAACACTTTGCTACTCATGTCCAAACAATAGAATCTAGCATCAAGAACCTTGAAAAACAGGTTGGTCAAATGGTGGAAGCCATTACAAGAATTGAAACTAGGTCCTCCTGAGGATTACCTTCACAGACGGTTATAAACCCAAAGGTGATGCTGGAGGAGGCTCAATCATAGAGGTAGAGTCCTTACGTCGAGCCAACGACGTAAAACAAAGGCGCTGATTTGGGAGGCAACCCGAAGGAATAAGAAGAGGATTAAAGATCCGCCCCTGCGAAATTGCCTAGCCGCTCCTGCGGCCATGAAGAAGATCAAGCGTTTAAGCCTTCACCGCCCCTGCGGAACTGAAGGCCGCCCTTGCGGTTTAACGTCAGAAGCTTTACTCCGGCTGTTTACACCACCTTTATGGCATTAAAAGTGGCTGTTTTAGGCCGGCCATTTACTCCTATTTAGTGTCTTTTGTAGAATAAATAGCCCTTGGTTGATTGCTAGAATCATCGAACTTGTTAGCCAACAAATTATCCACTTAGAGTATCTTTTACCTTTGTAATGAGTTCCTAACTCCCTTGCTACATTGGGTTGGTTTGAAGCTGCGTTGTTACTTTGGTTGTAAGTTTTCTTTAATATAAGTTTTTATTTAGTAATGCTTTGTGTTTCCTTGATCTCCATTGTCTAAGTGCATATTTACTATTGCTTGAGATTGATCACCTTAGGTTCTAATGTGCATGTATATAACTAGGATTAATAGGTTCCGGGTTCGGGTCTTTAATCTAGTAGTAACTTTAAGTAATAACGGGTTGTAATTACTTACAGACAAGGAACACAAATATAAAGATAAGTTTAACGGTTTGAATCTTCTCTTTATATCCCTTAGTCTTTGTTTGAAAGCTAACTTGTTATTTGTTCTTGTAGGTTTACGGAACACTAACCTGTTAAGTTGTGTTGATGCCGGTTGGCTCAACGCATATATATGATCGAGACGGGAGATTACTTGAAAACTTGTAAAACGAACACACCAAAGTAGCAATTGCATGCTTAGAATCAACCTAGTGTAGATTCACCCATCATTTGTCTCACTTGTCGTATTGATCGTTTTCACAAGTTTTTGTGTGCATGAATTCAACCAAACCCCCCCCTCCTTTGTTACTTGTTGTTATAATCGATAATTGTAGCTAATAAAACACCTTAACTCTCTTGGGTTCGACCCTTACTTAACCACTATACTTGTTTAAGTGCTAAGTCGGGATACTTTTGATTGGGTATAGACGACCATAGAAATACTCTTGGTCACCTACCTTCTTTTTGAAGTAGGGTACATGCTGTTGGTTGAAAGCCTCCAACCATGAATTAGGTCTCGGTGATCTCAACTCAACTCTAGCCCTAGTGTAACACCCCGATTCCGTGGGACTCGGGGTGCTATGGGTTGGGACCTCACAATGCGTCCCGACCCTTAGCCTGACAACATTTTCACTGGATCTTTCCAACATGGCACAAATAAAGGCAAATATCGAAATCCTTTTAATGCAATGCAAACAATTCAAAAAGAAAGGTACCACTTGGAAACTCAGCCGAGTCCTCAAAACAACACAACTCCAAAATGATAATCCAAAACGTACAACCTAAACCGCAACTAACAACACAAAGAGATAACCCCAAAACGTCCCCGTCCTATAATGTACGGAGACCCCGGCTGCCAACTCCTCCACCTCACTCGGCGACATCCCTAACCTGCAAGGCATCTACACAATTGGTTTAAAACCGTTAGCTAATATTCAAGGCATTAGAAACAAGGTGATGACACAAACACACGTAAATAAACAAAATACTCAACATGATAAAAACACACAAGTCCGGTTCATTCTTTTTATTTATTAAGTCATATCCCGTTACTAATTCAACTTTAAATTGTGATACGAGAATCACCGCATGATCTCGCCTCGATTCCTACTCACCGTCAAGGAATGATACTGATGCATTTGGCCGTCTACCTGCCCGGGCTAGTCACTGAGAACCCCCTAACTCTCCGCAAGAGTTAGGCAATGTTGTCACCGCCCGTTATCATACACCTAGGCCAAATGAACATATATAAAGGTCGTCCTATATCCGGTTTCGTGGTTATAAAATAAACAATACTAAAACACACACCACCAAGCACACATCGAATCTAATACGAAGAATACAAGCTAAGTATGTCCGAAGACTTACCTCGTCATCACACTCAACTCACAACACTCTTGCTTCCCTTAAGAAGAAGCCCACAACCTGCTCACAAGAGGATATACATCAACAACTCGCTCAACTCAAAAGTCTAACACATCTCACACAAATGATCTACGCAAGATCGTTTTGACTCTTATTCTAGGACCGCATCCTGGAATCTATCTTACTCACATCTCACTCAACACATGAGGAAATCTATCAACAGCCTACTAACTCTCATATGCTCTGTAATGCCCGGAATTTTGGTTCCGTTTATGAGAGACGTTAGAAGCTTTGAGCAAGGGCTACCGCCCTTGCGGCTTAGAAGGACCGCGACCACGGCCGTCCGCGACCGCGGCTTGGACGTCCCACGGGGGCGGTGACACGTTAGAGCGGGAGTTAGGTGTCTTTTCCGTCCAACCTTTCATCTCCTAACTCCTTTATGCCGACACATTCCTAGGGGTGATTCTTGGGCTGCTTGACCTTTGGTCTCCCCCATTTATGCAGCCTTATCTCCCTCCTTCATTCCTTTTCACGCTACTTTCTCTACTCTCCTTCCTTTTCCCTTATGTCCTTCACCTTCATCCTTCTCCTTAGTGTTTTTCTCCTCTTGATATTGTCATGCAAAGGTTTGATTGCAAAGACATTATCCAGAGTAAGTTCTTTCCTTCTCCTTCTTCTCCTCTTCTTCCTTTTTCCTTCTTGCACCTTTGAAGAGTGAGATCCATGGATTCACTCAAGAGAGTCTTCTCTTCTTCTTTCTTATGTCCTTGCATGCTTAGACCATGGAGGAAGGCTATGATCTTGTGGTGGAAGATAAGAGACATTCACAGCATCAAAGGAGGCAATAGGAAGGCTGATGTACATCGAAGAACCGTAGAGTCAATGTTTCTGGACTGCAGCCGCGGGGGCGGATATTGTAAACTGTGGGGGCGGCCTCTGCAAGCTGCAGGGGCGGACTCTGGGTCCTGCACACCGCAGGGGCGGCGTCTTGACACTGCAGGGGTGATTTTTGCACCAGTAAGCCTCCAATCTCTTGTTCCTTTCTTCCCTTTCCGCTTCCTTGATCTTGAACCATCTTAGTAGCATGTTAGGATGTCTTAACATAGGTAATACGGAATCCCAAATAGTTGCTTGACCCTTAGGGTTATCATGTGAGAGTTGAGGGTATGTTGGTTGTGATATTGTGGCATGATCTCTTAGGATTTTGAGGATATCGGTTTGGGACTGAGTTGTTATGTTGGAATCCTTTGAGGCAGTAGACTCAGAGTGTTGATCTATCTTGCATTGTTATTCTTGTGAGGATGTTGAGACTAGAAGTCTAAGGACTTCTAGTTGACTAGAGTGATATTGTTCTTGTAAGGATGTAGATCCTAGAAGTCTAAGGACTTCTAGTTGACTAGAGTGTTATTTGATCCGTGTGCCTTATGTTGAACAAGCATTGCGTGTTTTCCCACGGGAGGTTAAGAGAGTTCGAGCGAGTTTCGCTTTGAGTCTGGTAAGTCCACGGACTTACTTAGCTGACTTCTTGTATGAGTGTAATGTGTATGATTGGTGCTTGTTAGTTATGATAAACAACGAACCGGATTAGACTGATTTTATTATATTACATAATTGACCCAAGTGTATGATTACGGGTCGTGACATTACTTCCTAGATCTTGCGAGAGCTAGGAGGTTCCCTGCAACCAGCCTAGGCAGGTAGACGGGGACAGGGGCGAGGTTTTGGAATCCCTCGTGTCACAAAATAAGTATCATTAGTAACGACTTATCACTTAACTGACGATAATAAACGGACTTGAGTGTTGCATGTTGATTGTATATGTTGTGTGTGTATGTGCTTTTACCTTTATACTTATGAGTAGAATGTTAGCTAATAGTATTATACCGCCTTGTAGATGCCTTGCAAGTTAGAGAGGCGGTCGAGTGATCCGGCGGTAGTGGACAGCCGGTGTCCCGTGCATTATAGGATGGGATTGGTTATCTTATTTTATATCTTTGAGACTTATGTTATATTTATGGATTCGAGAACTCGGCTGGATTGTTTTGGGATTGTATTTTCGTTTTCGCTCATGCATTAAAACTATGTTGTTTGCCTTTTTATTTGTGCCGTGTTGTAAGGTCCGATGAAGTTTTTGTCAAGCTAAGGGCCGGGAACCATTGTGAGGTCCCAGCTCATAGCATTCCGAGTCCTCCATGATTTGGGGTGTTACATGCTCATACGCATCAGCCAAGAACAACCTAAAAGTCTATGAAGTCCAACATGCACATCACACTAGCCTAAGGTCTCAAAAGCCACTACATGGCATTCTCATTCATCCTATGTCCAAACCTATCATGATACTAACATAACATTCTCTAGGATCAACAAAGAACACAAGCTCAAGGGAGGGCACTCAACAAGCAAAGGCACGGATTGGAAGAAGGAAGAACAACCGCGAAAGGGAGAAGAAGACAGCAAGGCGTGCTGGCTGAGCCAATGGTCGCCCCTACGGCCCAGAGGGCCACCCCTGCGGCTCATGCTGGCCGCTCCTGCAACCCAGGCTGGCCGCCCCTGCAACCTAGGATGGCCGCCCCTATAGTTCAGTGCAATGGCCACCCCTGCGGCTCTGAAGATCCGCCCTCGCGGTCGAACTGCAGAAGGTCGTCTTCTTCGTCTTCGATTGTGGATTTTGAGCTCCAATGGCCTCTTTCTCTTGTTGAGTCTTCTCCAATCATCATCCACTGAATCTAGGTTCTCCCTCAAGACCTAATCAAGGAAGGAGAAGAGGGAAAGGAAGAGAAGCTTACCAAACTGGATCCAAGAGGTTCCCACTACTGGCCACCATCCAAGGGTTCCAAAGAGAGAAAAGGAAAGAGAGCTCAAAAGAATGGAAGGAGAGAAAAGAAACCAACGTGAAAGAAGTGTGAGGGGTGAGGGAAAAACCAAGCTGCCAAGGTGAGGGGAACAAGGGGTCAGCTGACCTCCTTGTCTCCTTGGTGCAAGCAATGAAACGGCCTAAAGCAAAAAGGCGGGATAACGGAAGGTCGGTACGAGATTCGGAAAATCCCGTTACTCGACACCTCGTGCATGCGGGAAAACTGGGCCGCTAACGCGGGAAGGTCAATTAACCGCTCAATGATTGGAATAAAAATTCCGGACGTTACAACTAATCTCCCTAAAAACAAGTTTCGTCCTGAAACTTGCTAACACAAAACTCTCGGAAAACTACCTCGGTAACCACTCAGAACTGTGACCGTTCCAACTCTCTACTCGGCGACCATCCTGACCTCGTTTAACAACGTCAAGACCTTGCAAGGCCTACAAACATGGTCAGATGAACCGCATATCGCATACCGAGACAAAGTCTAACCAAACACACAGCACATTCCCTCTCGGGTACCAAACACATATGGTTATACATGCACATAAACCTAACTCATCGGCCATCTCGATGTAACTAAATCATCGCAAAAACTCATCCATAGATATCACCCCACGTCTTCCCGGTAGCTTCGTCGGCTCCTCGTCTGTCACTTCATCACCACCACTAGCATCATATCTCAAGTCATACAGGTAATCCCTCGACCATTACACATGAAACTTGGTGAACGTCCCTCACTTCCGGTGGCCATACCAAGTGGTAAACCACTTCCCAACTCGACTCGTCTCATATCCGAACCCAAGAGGACAGTACCAGACTAGCATGTCTCTTCATAACAAGATATCGGCTTAATCACAAATGTGTGTGTAAAACCGCCTTACTCTTGACCCTTGAACTGTCCATTTTCTTATGTGTCCACAATCGTCTAAACATGCATGTGAAACTTCCTCCGTTACCTCAAACGTATCCCAAACCCCGCTTGGATGTATTCATAATGCCAAACAGTCGCTTGACTTCAATGTGTGTGCCCAAGAAAACGGACTAGAGGTCACTCACCTCTTCAGCTTCTATTCAAGCTCCCCATACACTCACATGGAATCCTACCTTCTCCTCAATCCACTAGATCATCATATCTTGCTTAATCCTGTAAGGTTCCCATCCGCGCCATTCCTCCAAGTGCTAAATCTCGAGACCTAAGAAGGTCGTAATAAGGGTCAATATCATCCCTCTTTGGGAGGTCTATTACCGTCACTTGCTTTAACCATCCAACGTTATAGTACTCACGACAATCACGACTTTCTGATGTACTTCTTTACTATCATCATTGAACAATCTGGAATCTTCAAGCTCTTGTTACAATTCATTTATATTCTCCGCTTGAGGTCATACTTCCCGTCTACCTTTCCCTTAATAGGAAACCCGCACCTTATGCGTTCTTGGTTGTCCCTGGTCCCCTTATAGTAGACCTTCTCCAAGGTCATCAACTAACCATTCTTATACACTCCATGTTACTATTCTCCTGAAGGTTACCATAACTTCGTTAACTATTTCCACCTTATGCGTTTCCTTGGGGTACTCCACCTTAGCTTTGTTAGCCATTTATACGTTCCGCGGTTTCTTCCTCTTCCACATGGTAACCATACCCTTCTCGGGGTCGCGTGCAATATAAGTATCTTCCATAGACATATTACAAAATGGTAATATGGTTGCTGGAATGGAGAATGATAAGAAGATTCTACCTGATAAGGAGTTGGATAATGTATGCATTATTGAGAGATCAGTTTATGAAGTTGTTGATAATGTTGAGGAGTTAGCTGGTTTAGTGGATAGAGATGTGTTTAATGTTGAGGCAAGTCAAAATTTACAGCAGTTTGAATTTTGTGAGATTGATAGGCCTGTTATGCAGCCTATTAGTAAAGATAAGCCTATAATGTTGACAGAGGAAAGAACTATGGAGGGTAAAACAGGTGCAGAACTCCATGGTAACATGATAGAGATGGATAGTGGTATAGTAATTGTCTATGGAAAGGAGGATGTACACAAAAGCTCTGTGGTTGCAAGGAAACATCGAGAGGGAGGTAAAGCAGGATCCAATGATATGTCAGGAAGAAGGGTTCAGACTCGAAGCAGTGTAGTGTCTGCTATTTGTTGGGCATACTAAATGAGTATCATTACATGGAATATAAGAGGTTTTGCTACACTTCTGAAACAAAAAGGCTTATGTCAGTTAATAAAGAGGTATAGTGCTGGTTTTGTGAATATTTTGGAAACAAGAATGGACAGTGCTATTGTAAATGCACAATAGGTGATAAAAGGCATTCTGCCTGGATGGGAGGTAGCTTCTAATTTTCAGATGCTTGAATTTGGAAGAATACTTATTTGTTGGAATCCACAAATGTTTGAAGTGGAGGTAGTTATGACCACTTCCCAATGCATTTGTTGCTTGGTTGTATGCAAGACTATGAACTTCTAGTTTGGCTTAGCTTTAGTGTATGGACTGCATAGGGTCTCCCACAGGAAGGAGTTATTGGATGAGTTAGCTACTCTTTTGCCAAGTTATGACAGACCTTGGATGGTGTTAGGGGATTTTAATAATATGTTGAATGCTGATGAGAGAGTAAATGGTGAACCTGTGTCAATGTATGAATGTCAAGGTTTTTTTGAATGTTGTCAAAACCTAGGTTTGAAAGATGTTCAGTCTATTGGGTCAAGTATCTTTACAAGAACAGATGATAAGACTTGGTGCATAATTGATAGAGTGCTGACAAGTTAGGAATGAAGGGCCTCAAATATTTTGTGTATTGCTCAGTTTTTGGATAAGCTAGAAATGTCAGATCATAAGCCTATGGTGGTTAATTATGGAACTAGGCAGTTTATTGGTAAGAAGAGCTTCAAGTTTTACAATATGTGGAGTGAGCATGAGCAGTTTGATCAAGTGGTTAGAGATGGGTAGAGTTGTTAAGAGCAAGGTACAAAGCAATACAAATTAAGTAAAATGATGAGAGGTTTGAAAATGCATTTGAAGCAGTTGAATAAAAGGCATTTTTCTCACATTTCTTCTAGAAGTAGGGAAGCTGCAGAGAAGTATAATGCAATTAGTATAGAGTTGCTTAACAAGCCTGATTGCAGAGTTACTCGAGAGGAGTTTAACATAGCAAGACATAAGGCGAGGCAATATCAGATATGGGAGCATCAATTCTTAGCACAACAAGCAAAAACAAAGTATAATCTGCAGGGTGACAGAACTACTGCTTTCTTCCATGGTCTAATGAAAAGTAATCTGAAAAGGGATTATATAGCTTTTGTGATGGATGGAAGCAATAATCGTACTACTGATGGGCAACAAGTAGTGGATAATTTCCTTAGATTTTATGTGCAGTTGCTAGGGACTGAAAGTGAGGTTAGTGAGCCTCCAGAGTATTTGGGGCAGTCTGGCCCTTGCTTAACAACTGAAGATGGTGAGATTTTGGTAAATTTAGTATCTAATAGTGAGATTAAAGAAGCTTTATGGAGTATTGGAGATAATAGATCACCTGGGCCTGATGGATACACAACTAAATTTTTCAAGATAACTCGGGAGTACACTGGGGAAGATCTCTGTATACAGAGATCTTTAAAGTATGCTTTTAAAGTATGCTTTGGATATAGCAAAAGCATATGACACAGTCTCGTGGAAGTTTTTAAAGTATGCTTTGTGCTCTTTAGGATTTCCTAATAGATTTGTGATATGGGTAATGGAGTGTGTGCAGAGTGCTACATATTCATTGAAAATTAATGGAGGGATTCATGGAATTTTTAAGGGCAAAAGAGGATTGAGACAGGGAGATCGAATTTCGCCTTTACTCTTTGTTATATGTATGGAGTTTCTGTCGAGAATGATAAAGAAAGAAACTTTTGACTCAGAGTTCAGTTACCATCAGAAATGTGGTAAGCTAAAGATTACTCATTTGGCGTATGTGGATGACCTGATTTTGTTCAGTAAAGGTGAAGTGAGGTCAGTGGAGATTCTTCTGAATTATCTTAATGAATTTCAAGGTTTATCAAGGCTGTATGTTAGTAAAGTAAAGTCTAGGATTTTCATGGCATCGTTGTATCAAGAGGAGAGAGATCAGTTGCAAAGATTGACAGGGTATGTACTAGGTGTTTTTCCTTTCAGATATTTGGGAATTCCAATTTCCCTTGTGCAGATAAGGGTAATCCAGTACTTACCTCTGATTAAAAAAGTATCAGATAGAATTAATAGCTGGAGAAGGGTAGGGCAATCATTTGCAAGAAGAATTGAGTTGATTAAATCTGTGTTGCAAGGGATTGAGGCATTATGGATTGGAATTTTGGCAGTGACAGTGACAATGATGGACCAGCTGATTATGTTGTGTAGAAACTTCCTCTGGAAATGGCCAAAGGTAGCATGGGCTACATTATGCTTGCCAAAAGATGAAGGAGGACTAGGCCTAATTCAATTGCAAAAGTGGAATCTGACATTCATATTTAGGTGTTTTTGGAGCATTTATAAAGGATATGATACCCTTTGGGTAAGATGGATCAAAACTGAGATGATAAGTGATCAAAGTGTGCTAGAATGGCAGCCCAAGTATAGAGATTCTAGACTAATTAAGCAACTTATAAATGCTAGAGATTGTGTATTTCAAGTGTTTCAAGATCCTCAAGTTGTAGTTAATGAAATAGATAAGTGGGAACATGGAGGTAAACTTTCTATTGCTGAAGTTTAGGAAAGAATAAGGGATAAAGTAGGGAAGGTTGATTGGTGTAGCATCATTTGGAACCCCTTACAGGCGCGAAAGCATTATTTCATTGCATGGATGGCACTTAAAAACAGGCTGAGCACTTGTGATAAGCTTCATTTTCTAAGCTCGGATACAGTGTGTAGATGGTGTCAAACTGAAGAAGAAGATCATGATCATGTATTTTTCTAGTGTGACTACTCAAAGAGAGTATGGGATGCAATTCAAAGATGGGTGGGTATGAAGGTAAGGTTTAGAACAATGGTACAGTGTGTGTCATGGTTGAAGAGAAACGGGAAATGTACAAGTTGGAAAAGTCAGAGGAAGAAGCTGGCAGTTATTAGTACTATATATTTTTTGTGGAAAGCCAGAAATTTGATGATATTTGAAGAAGAGTATGTGCCTCTAGCAAGAACTGTTAGGCTTGTGCAGCTTCATTTTATCAAATCTTGTTTTAAGAATTCAAGCTGTAGCTAAGTGCAAGCATGGAAGCATGATTGTCATTGGTGGATTGAAGACATAATATGTCTATCCATATGGTAAAGATAAAGTTGAACGGTGGATTGAAGTCATTTATGGCTATCCCTGCAACAATGAGAAGATAAGCTATATTGTGGTGGATTGAAGGCATGAGAAATGCCTATCCCTACAGTTGAAGGCAAAGGAAGAAGACCAGTGGTGGATTGAAGACATGATATATGTCTATCCCTGTTTGTAATCTGGTTTGTTTAGTTCCTTTTGTTAAAGTTGCCTTAGCAAAGTTGTTGATGTCATGATAGTTTTATCTTTTGTACCTTGCCTTGTTTGGTGAGTGATTGTGTTTTTGTGATGTAAGGTTTGTAACGGCTCTTCGTTTGTGGTTCAGACTTACCCTGTTTTGGGGTATAGTTTCATTTTCAATATATTTACCGATTAGCCGTTATAAGCGTGTCTCCTCAAAATTTCTATCATTTACTCAGCAGCCGCTCACGCTTCTCTTGATAGTCGTCTAACATCTTTTCATAACTAAAGCTCCTAGTTGCGTCATCCCTCTTCTCGGGATCACGTCTACTCATGCTTCTTTTTTCTTGGCGTTTCTTAGCCTTATCATTATAACGGGAACCGGCCCAATCCAAGTGAATCCCCACCATGCCATTCTTCTCGTAGCTCTCGTAATGTTGATACTTCACTTCTTGGTACCTTGTAAGCTTAACTTACGGTATCTTAAATCTTTCGCACATGGTTCTTTCACTCTTCTCATCTCGACTCCAATACTTAGGAGTGTCTAAGGAAAGCTTCACGTCTTGATGGAATACCACCTTTGACCTCGTTAGAACGCACCCAACTCCTCCTTGATTCACATCTTTAGTTGTCCACGCGTCTTCTTGTAGAACCTAAGGTTGTTATATCTATTGATCTCGTTATCCTTCCAATCGTGACCTCTTTGTACCTACTTCCACACCATTAAGTTACTCCTCTTCTTGTATGGTTCCCGTCTCGGTTTCTCTTAAGTTAACTCGAGTCTTCCTTCCACTTCTTCGTCCTTGGTTTATGTCACCTCCACTCCGTCTCTCGACACCATTATGAAGAAATCCGGACAACGCCATGGTGTTCGTCCGCACGAAATGCTCAACTCGATACTTGAGCGTACTCCTCCACATATGAACGTCATCCCAAGCCACGACGTTGTTTTAACGATGATATCTTACTATCATCTTTTCTATAAGGTCATATAACTTCATACGCTACTATATATAATAAGAATATGTATAAATAACTATATAAGTCCTATGTCCATATTATTACTAATATATTACATCCGGCATTCCATTATAAATATACAAGGTCCAAGACATACAACCGTCCACATACAAAATTATAACATATATCAAGTTCATTATGCAACTTACAATCCACATATAAAATGCATGTCTACATATCTACATATCTACATATATATATATACCGAAATCCATAAACTATGCCGCCGAGGTCCGCGGAAGGAGTGGTGGTCCCGTACATTCTATCCCATCCCGACTCATGCATATGATTTTTTAAAAAAACGAAAAGTCAGAACCCATGGGGTTTTGTTTATTACTCATTCGGCCTTTAGAAGATTGCGAGTGTCATTGTTGTCAACCTAGGGCTCTGATACCATATCGTAACACCCCAATTCCGCGGGACTCAAGGTGCTACAGGTTAGGACCTCACAATGGGTCCCAACCCTTAGCCTGACAACAATTTCACCGGATCTTTCCAACATGGCACAAATAAAGGCAAATATTGAAATCGTTTTAATGCAATGCAAACAATTCGAAAAGAAAGGTACAACTTGGAAACTCAGCCGCGTCCCCAAAAGAACACAACTCCAAAACGATAATCCAAAACGTACAACCTAAACCGCAACTAACAACACAAAGACATAACCCCAAAACGTCCCCGTCCTATAATGTACGGTGACCCCGGTTGCCCACTCCTCCACCTTACTCGGCGACATCCCTAACCTGCAAGGCATCTACACAATCGGTTTAAAACCGTTAGCCAATAGTCAAGGCATTAGAAACAAGGTGATTGCACAAATACACGTAAGTAAACAAAACACTCAACATGATCAAAACACACAAGTCCGGTTCATTATCTTTTTATTTATTAAGTCACATCCCGTTACTAATTCAACTTTCGATTATGACACGAGAATCACCGCATGATTTTGCCTCGGTTCCAACTCACCGTCAAGGAATGACACTAATGCATTTGGCCGTCTGCCTGCCCGGGCTAGTCACCGAGAACCCCCTAGCTCTCCGGAACAGGTAGGCAATGTTGTCACCGTCCGTTATCATACACTTGGGCCAAATGTACATATATAAAGGTCGTCCTATATCCGGTTTCGTGGTTATAAAATAAACAATACTAAAACACACACTACCAAGCACACATCGAATCTAATACAAAGAATGCAAGCTAAGTAAGTCCGAAGACTTACCTCGTCATCACACTCAACTCACAACACTATTGCTTCCCTTGGAAAGAAGCCCACAACTTGCTCACAAGAGGATATACTTCAATAACTCTCTCAACTCAAAAGTCTAAGACATTTCACACAAACGATCTACGCAATATCGTTTGATTCTCATTATTGGACCGCATCCTAGAATCTATCACACTCACATCTCACTCAACGCATGAGGTGATCTCTCAACAACCTACTAACTCTCATCTGCTCATACTAAACATCCAAGAAAAACCTAAAAGTCTATGAAGTCCAACATGCACATCACACTCGCCTAAGGTCTCAAAAGCCACTACATGGCATTTTCATTCATCCTATGCCCAAATCTATCATGATACTAACATAACACTCTCTAGGATCATCAAAGAACACAAGCTCAAGGGAAAGCACTCACCAAGCAAAGGCACGGCTCGGAAGAAGGAAGAACAACCGCAAAAGGGAGAAGAAGACCGTAAGGGCGTGTTGGATGAGCCAGTGGCCGCCCCAGCAGCTCATGCTGGCCGCCCCTGCGGCCCAGGCTAGCCGCCTCTGCGGTTCAGTGCAATGGCCGCCCCTGCGGCTTTGAAGATCCGCCCCCGCGGTCGAACTGCAGAAAGCCGTCTTCTTTGTCTTCGATTATGGATTTTGAGCTCCAATGGCCTCCTTCTCTTGTTTGGTCTTCTCCAATCATCATCCACTAAATCGAGGTTCTCCCTCACGACCTAATCGAGCTTAGAACACATGCATGCAAAGATCAAGAAGAACCCACTTCCAAAGCTTCATCCATGGCAATGGAGAAGGAGAGAAGGAGAAGATGATATCTAGCAAGAAAGGAGAAGAGTGTAAGGAAGAAAAGCTTACCAAAATGGATCCAAGAGCTTCCCACTACTGGACACCATCCAAGATATCCAAAGAGAGAAAAGGAAAGAGAGCTCAAAAGAAGGGAAGGAGAAAAAAGAAACAAACATGAAAGAAGTGTGAGGAGAGAGGGAAAAACCAAGCTACCAAGGGTGAGGGGAACAAGGGGTCAACTGACCTCCTTGTCTCCTTGGTGCAAGCAATGAAAGGGCCAAAAGAAAAAAGGCAGGATAACGGAAGGTCGGTACGAGATTCGGATAATTCCCGTTACTCAGCACCTCATGCTTGCGGGAAAACTGAGCCGCTAACGCGGGAAGGTCTATTAACCGCTCAAGGATCGGAATAAAAATTCCGGACGTTACCGTTGACACCTCAACTAGTATCTCTGGTGCAACTCTCTCCGGTGCAGCCTTGACTTGGTTAACCCTCTGCGAGACCTCAGCTGATCTCACACGTACGGGTGGTGCGGGAGGTGGTGCTCCCATTCTAAACGCCTCCTCAACCCGCTAGACATACTCTCTAAACACGGAAGCTCCTATAGATGCTCCACCGGTCTAGCCAAATGGAGAACTCTGTGCCCCGGACCTCAGAGCAGTCTTGTCCCTAGCTTTGGGAATGATACTCTCTGCGACGTCCTCCACGAAAACCTCTACTGTTGGCGGGTCTACATCTGACATGTCCGCAATGGGAGTAGGTCCCCGACCTCTTTCTCTTGAAGGTCTTCATACTCGTACCCATCTCGGGACAATAGGTGGAAGAGGGCATCTACCCATTGTTGGTCCTACGTACGCGGTAGCTCTCGTTCTTGCCATCAGATATAGTAGGGAGTTTATATATATATATATATATAACTATGATCTCGATATGGTGTAAAAACTATAGAAGCATAATGATAACACGAATTATTGTCTATATTTCGGACATTGTTTTGTCGTTTTCTCATCATAATTCTGCATGCATGCATATATATTTAGAGTGTTTATGTCATTATTCGGTTACTTTGCAAGAACCGAGGTCTACACCACGTTTTATTGTAATTGTAGGGAATATGGCACATTTTGGGTGGAAACGGAGCATAAGGAGCTAAGGAATCTATGGAGATACATTTAGGAGTATTAGGAAGGATAAGAAGAAAGGAAAGAACCATGCTGGAAGGGAGAAAGAAAGATCCAGATGAGGATACGATTGCATGCACGTAGATCACTTTTGATCTCGGATAAACACACTGATGCATCTTGAACGAGATGGCCCACTGCGCCTGGATCGAGGTCGATGTCCAACAACCCAAGGAAATAAGATACAATTTTTTACCTAAAATTCTTCTATAAGAATGGAAGGTGAACATTTTTGAGTTGGATACGCTGAGACATCAAGGAATTCTTGGACGGAAGATTGGAGAGTGATTGAAGGGAAGAAGATTTGAAAGAGGGATTGCTTAGGGTTTAAGGAACCCTAGATTGTGATGATTTCTTTAGGGATTGCTAGTGAGTTGTTATCATCCCTTTTGGGAACACATTATCGGATACTATTGATTTGTTGTTTGATTTGATAATTGAGACATATTTGTCGGTTGATTTTTTTTCTTCTCTTGATATTCTTGATAAATTTGATATTGCTTTGATTATGATGATTGTTGGTTAAACAACCCTGTGATTACAGGGTGATTAGTTGAAGGTTGTGGTATAAACGATGAAAGAATGAACCTTTATTTGAGTGGACCCTGAAATCTTGAGTTAACCCTAATCCGAAACCCGGCTAGGGCTTTTCGTTGAGCATCTCGACCGAGATTGATATAGAACAACACGAAATCTCCCACTCCATTGCCTACCTTGAGTTTAGGTTTTAGTTTGCCAAATCCTATCCTTGTTGCACCATTCATGGTTTATACGCAAGCCTAGGATGAGACTTACCCGGTGATTCCTTTGCTTGTATACCTATGATGATTAGTGTTAGGTAATAAAGGTTTATCCTTTATTAGGGTTTGAGTGTGCTTTTATCCTACCTTTGAGTGTTAACTTGAGACTTACCCGGTGATGATTGTGCCCTTAGGTGAGTGATGTTGGTTTGAGCACTTTTACCTTTCCTTAGTTCCTTGAGACTTACCCGGTGATAGGAGCTTTGGTTTGGGAAAGTGGGTAGTGAGACTTACCCGGTGATCTATCCCATCGTTGAAACACCTTCCCTCAGCAAGCCTCGGCTTTGTCCACATTACTTGTAGAGATCTTGAGTCGAAACCACAATTGGATGATATGATCTTTAGAATCTGCATTTCCCCATCTTGATACAAATACTTGCTTTTGATCAATATTATTGCATGCTTTGTATGTTAGATTGCTTTATTGTGATTGTTCTCACCGATTCCCTGAGATCGAATCCTGAATATAAGCCCTTACTACGATTGATTCGTACACTGCGGGTTTGCTTATCATTAGGTTTATTATTCGGATTATAAATTTAAAGCTTTGTTTGCACACACCTTTTGGAGAGAACAAGTTTTTGGCGCCGTTGTTGGGGAGTTGGTCAAGACCAATCCAGTGTATGGTTGTCTAACTTGAAAGCTTCTTGCTTTACTATTGATCTTTCTGCTTGAGTGTGCTTGCAGGACCTTTCCTTAAGTTTATGTGAAGGACTAGAACTAGTAAATAAATTGTTCCTTACGATCTTGAAGCAAAAAAAGATCTACAAGAGAAGGTTGAAAGAAGCTAAGAAGATGGCCGCTGCCAATAGTGAAGGAGCAGAAGATCATCGAGCTGAGTTGGCTAATGCTCGAGAACAGTTAAGACTTCAAGAAGAATCCCTCACAAGGGTGAGAGCTGAAGCAATTGCTCAAAACAAGCGATTTCATGCCGAGATGAATGAACTAAGAGAGCTAGTTCAACAACCAAATGTAGATGCAAGAGTCATGGTGAATCCATCGGCACCCGCTTATGTGCCACCACCGCGGCCTCCACCAAGGGTTGATCCAGTTGATCCATTTGTGGGCATTCCACAAATACTAGGTCAACGAATGGATCCCGTTCAGCAAACACGCTATCCCGGCGTCAACTTAGGGGATCCAATTGAAAGAGATTATGAGTTTTGACCTCCGGTTATCACAATGATTCAACAGAATTGTTTTGGAGGAATGGAGAGAGAATCACCACACCAACACTTACAAAACTATGATATTTTGATGGACACTTTGAGACCTTCTAGATATGACAATAACAACTATAAACTGCGTGTTTTCTTTTTCCATTTGGAGGACAAAGCACTTTCATGGTATCATTCGCTTCAAACTGGAAGTGTGAACACATGGGAGGAGATGACCGCATAGTTTCTCACCAAATTCTTCCCGCCATCAAAGACGGCGGAGTTGCGTGCCAAAACAAATGCTTTTGTGATGAGGAATGGTGAAAGCCTCTTTAGGTCATGGGAAAGGTTTAAAGACCTTTAATTGGATTGCCCACATCATGGGATTCCGAAAATTGATTTGCTAGTCAACTATTTCAAGGGTTTGGATGTTGAAGTGCAATTCAAACTTCAATCACTCTCAGCAGGGACGTTCATGGATAAACCAGTTGATGAAGTGTGAGATTTTGTTGAGAAGCAAACTCTCACTATGGAGAAATACTCCCACCGGAGTACTGAGATGGGAGGTCAAAGTTCTAGACCTCAAGAGTTGAATCTCACTTCTTCTAGTGTCGAACAAATCAACGGCCTCAACAATTAGATGAAGGCTTTGAAGAGGGTCATAAAGGTGAAAACTCAACAAACCAAAGAGAAAGATGTTGAGTATGTTGGAAGAGGAAACTACAAAGGGAACAAGAACAACAACTACAACAACAACAACCGGAACTATAACAATTGGAGATCTAATCAAAACAATTCCGGTAATCCTTATTCCCATGCTGAAAATGCTCTAACTCCACCTTCTTCTTCTTCTACTCAATTGAAGAGCTAGGAACCATCATCAAGCTCAAGTCAACAATCATGTTCTAAGTTGGAATCTATGAGCGAGGCGCTGGCACGAAAGATGAGCGGAATAGAGAGCGCGTTTACTTTGATTTTTAAGGCACAAAAATCCTTAGAAAATCAAGTGTTTAGCAAGACCGTAGAAGTTCCTAAAGATCAAGGGAAACTTCTAGGACATACAGAGAACAACCCGAAGGGCTACACCATGACGATTACAACAAGGAGTGGTGTGAAGACCGCTTACCCACAACCTCGATCGAATGAAGCTGTAAAGCAGCGCACCTCGACCGAGGTGAAATATGGGCCAACCGAGGAGACAACAACAAGGACTCACCTCGGAAAGGACCTCGACCGAGATGCTTCTAGGTCAACCGAAGTGAAAGAGAAAGAAGAAATTTACATACCACCTCTTGTGTACAAGCCACCACTACCATTCCCGCGGTCTAGAGCAAGAGCACGTCTAGACAAGCACTTCGGTAAGTTTCTAGACCTTATGAGTAAGCTCCATATTTACATACCTTTCATTGATGCTATTCTAGATATGCCCTCATACGGGAAGTTCTTACAAGAAATCCTCTCCAACAAGAGGAAGCTGGAAGACTTTGGTGAAGTGAAGATGTCCTCAAGGTCATCGGAACTCATCAAGATCATGAGGGAGAAGATGCCACCCAAACTAAGAGACCCAAGATCGTTCTACATCCCTATTGAAGTTGGAAATGTCACATATGATGCATTATGTGACCTAGGAGCAAGTGTGAGCATCATTCCACTTGCATTGTGTGAGAAGGCTGGCCTAGGGGAACCTAAACTAGTTAAGATGATACTATACATGGCGGATCGATCAATCACTCAACCCGTAGGCGTGTTGGTAAAAATGGCGGTAAGGCTAGGTAAATTCTACATTCTTATAGACTTTGTGGAATTGGACATTCCTGTAGATTATCCAATCCCAATCATTCTTGGGAGACCATTTCTTGCAACATTTGGTTGCTATGTGGATTGCAAGAATGCCAAGTTGTCTTTCAACATTGGAGAAGAACAAGTTGGACAGGACCTTTTATTATAAATTTTTTTTTATCTCATGGTGCAGTTGAAGCATGGAGTGAACATAGTGGAACCTTCCAAGTCGACGGTCGTCGGCTGAAGAAGAATAAACCGGAACCCCCGTTCAAGGAGAATGATCCATGCATTTCAATTGAACATTCAAAGATAGGTCCAGCTAGCGACCTTAAAACAAGCGCTTCTTGGGAGGCAACCCATTGTATTGCTTTCTTTCTTGCTTTCTAGTTTAGCTTAGTGTAGTTTGTGTTTTTGTGTCCATGATAACAGCAGCTAGGTATCATTCAAGGAAAAACAACACAAGGGAAGCATATAGACGGAGTTACAGTTCGAGAATCTGAGGAAATTACAAAAGCTAGGGCCATTTTGGACAACATCAGTTCATTTCGACCGAAATGACCTATTGACCTACCGAGATGAAGACAACATGGAATGACCTCGGTTGACCACCTCGGTCACTGACAACCATCTCGACCGAGATGCAGTTAAAATTTCTGAAGGGTATAAAAGGGGGAATGAATTTCTTTTTCTTCCCACTCTTCCTCCTCGACGCTGTCTTGACCGAGCCACACCCTAATCCTCAAAAATCTCGTTTCTTGCCCGTTTTTGACGATTCTTGGATTTAAACTAACGGGAATAGTGCCACAATGACTTCTCCAGCATCATACTCCACTTTAAATCTTCTAAAAACTGCTAAAATTTGGGTAATTTCGTCCAAAACCCCTCTTTTCGCATTCTGAGCGAGATGTTGCTTGCCCGGACAAAGACACCTCAAAAGGTCCGGCACGGTGAGCTTCTTACTATTTTTTGTATGACCACAGGTCGAGTCCCAAACTTTGCCACCAAGTTGGTAGAGGAGCTTGGCAGGGCCAAGAATAAGAAGAAGGGTGACATCTGTTTCGAATGTTTGGTGACATACATCACCGGCGCCATGGACATCGACCTTTTTGCATGCACTTTGGCTGTTGAGGCCAAACTTGTAGGGTTGCAGGAGTTCATCACCCGACAGATTTTGATCCCTCGAGGCCGTTGTCCACCATATGTGGTCATGCCTTGGGAGACCAAAAATCCGAAGGGGATTCCTTGGTCTCCACAATTCACCATCAATGACCCGAACAACTGGTCACGGATCTCGAGGTCTTTTGTTACATGTTGCCACACAAGTAGTTTTGGAATTCTATGCTAATGGAATACTCTAGAGTGAGTTTTCTGCATGAATTAGGAAAGAATTAATGATGTAATAAAAGTATTGTGCATGGCATGCACTAGAAAGCTCAAAGTGAGTAACTACCATCCTAAGTCAAAGATACATAAGAAAGAGAAGCGACAGGAGTATACTTACAACCCAGTAATCGTGCTCAAAGAAAGCATAATCTCGGAGCAGATTTTACATGTAATGTTATATCGGAACGGATCCGAGTTGCGTTTTGAGTCAGAGGGATACTATCGGGCTGGTAACCACGGTGGATAAAAGAGTGCACTGTTGATGGTATGCTAACATTTATTGAGTAGTTATGATAAAATACGGTGATAGGAGATCACTTTGTGTCTAATACCGTCATTCCGGACATGTTCTGGGTCACTCAAGATCTTGGAAAATGCGTGAGAAGCCTAAGGTTGAGCTAACGATATATTATAGATCTATAAATAGTGTTATAACGCCAAGTGAACATAGAGGATGACCATTGGAAGTTTTAAAGCGGTTTAAAAGTGATCGATGGACTAATATTCCTCATCCTATTAGAGAGGGCAGCTTCAGTTTTCCACGGAGACTAAGTTTGGGAACTGAGTTTGAGAATTTCAGTGGAGAGATACCTACGAGACACGGGTTAGGTTATCATATTAGAGGATCAGACAGTTAAGTTGGATGATACCGGTAAGATATCCGGTAACCACTCTAGAACGTGGTAGCAAGCACTTGTGATCTAAATACCTGAAAAGATTTAAGATTTAGTGGTTTTATGAAAAGCTGATAAGGCTACCTCAGATACTGGGGATTGTAAGAGACGTAACCTCAAGAGTGACGAGTTAGGGCTTGAACTTGGATGTGTGATGTTGTTTGACTGCTTGTTTATTTCATGATTGAGTGTTTAGTTAGTGATGTATGTTTTTGGTAATGTTGATGTGTGGGAAACTTAGATGTGGAAACGACGAGACTTTTATGTAGTGATCAAACACACCCATTTGGTACCGTAAAGGCCGATCAGGATTGTCTTACCCTAAGTTTCGGGACGAAACTTATTTTGAGGGGGATCTGATGTAACGACCAGTTTTTTTTCGTTATGCTTTGATAGGGTTAGAGAAGTTTAGGAAACGAATAAAAATTTAGTGAGACTAGGACATACCAGTTTATTTATGGAAGTCGTTTAATTAAGTACCTTGTTCTAAGTTTCGGGACGAAACTTATTTTAAGGGGGTACTGATGTAATATCCGGAATTTTTATTCCGTTTAATTCCGAATCAATTCGGACTTCGAGCCGTTAACGGTTCCCATTCTATCTAGTATTTCTTTCTTCACAAATTTTATCATTTTATGTAGAATTTAATTCACATAAAATGATAGAATTATATCGAACCCTAATTCTTATAATTAATCTTAACGACTACTTTAGACGAGATCATGACAAGGCTGAGACGAGACTGTGACAAAGCTGTGACGAGACCATGACAAAGCTGGGACGAGGTCATGACGAAGCCCGACAACTCTGTGACTAAGTCATGCATGGGCCTGACAAAGCCATGGCGAGTTATGACGAGTTTTGACAACGCAGTCCACCTTCGCTTTTTACAAATTCAGCTCACCTCTTCATGACAGATTGCTTCAGCCCAATTTATGTACACCTCCACCCACCCCGGTTTGCATCAGCCTTGCCCTAACTTACCCTCAGCCAGCCCAATAGTGCAAAGCCCAAGCCATCTCATGGTCGAGCCCATCTAGAAGGGAAGATCAGCAACGCTTCTTTTCCTCTCTTTCACGCTCTAACCCTAGAAGCGTCACGCAACTATCAACCTCGTCACCTCGCACGATTCCGGAACCAACCATTTAGCTCCGTCCTCTTCGCCTTCTGCACACCGCCAAGGACCCTTCAGCTCCGCCCTCTTCGCCTTCTGCACACCACCAAGGACCCTTCAGCTCCTCCCTCTCCGCCTTCTGCACACCAATGACAGCAACACTGGGGCTATGAGGAACCGTTTGGACGGTGTGCACGACCCACTGGTGAACCTAGAGAAGACTGTAGGTGCGCCTCCTGGGCTACTGTCGAGTCTTTCCCCTGCTGCAGTTACGGACTCTAGCAACAGCAGTCCGATGCTACTTCCTTCACCTCGTCATGACATGGAATCGAGTAAGATCCATATCCGTCCTTCTTGGTCCTTCTCTTTGATCAATCCTTAACCTATATATGCTGATGTGAGAACCCTTTGTGTCTTCAATTCGTCCCAAGCAGCCTCGGAAGATAGCTTGAAGAGCAGAGGCATTTTCGGAGATTTTGGAAGTGACAAGCAGTCAACTTCGGGTCCAATGTTGGGTAAGCTAGACTACTTCTTTTTGGCTGGTTTTCGGTATTGCATAGTAAATCATACTAAAATTTTAGAGGAATCCATGTTACAGTTTGAGAGTTATGGTGTTTCAAAGTTGAATCCTCCCACAGTTTTTATTAATGTGCTGAGTATTGGGCAAAACAGCATGTGATGCTGTTTTGTGAGATAGTTTTGAATAGGCTTTTGATCTCTGATGGACTTGAATTTCGGATATGTCATAGTTAGGAGTACATAGTATAATATACCAAAATTTGAGAGGATTTAATCGAGAGGTTTAGGAGTTATGATTTTTCAAAGTTAAGACAGTGTGCTGTTTTGTTAAGTGTTTGCTGAATTTCCAGAAACTCTGTTGATCAGTCAAGTTTGAGCGTATTTTTGATGCCTTAGTGATAAGATCCACCGTTCCGTTTTTGAGATGTTGTTTAGTGTCATGCATAGGTTAATATGTCAAAATTTGGGATGTATCCAACTGTGGGATTTAGAATTATAGAGGCTCAAAGTGGAATTGTTGTACAGTTAGAAAAAATACTCAGATTTTGGCTAAATATAGAATATTTTAAGTGTTGTAACCAACTTTGGAAATTTTTGTAGACGTGATGGTTGAACAGTTTTTAGAAATTCTTGCTCCTAGGAGTAGATGAGATATCATAGATGATCTAACGATCATTCCGAAAATAGGAAAATGGGTAAATTGCCAGTTTGTAATCAAACTCATCTTTAGGAGTTAGAATATGACTCTTTAGTCTCAAATAAGAATTTAGGCATTAATTATTGATTTTTTGGAAGTTCCGGGACCTAGGGTAAAATAGTCATTTTACCATAAATTGGTACTGTATTAAATTCTGTTCTAATAGGATCTACTACCTTAGAAGTATTAGACTTCTAATTACCTAGAAAGTGTACTGACACACTTGCCTCCTTTGACAGACAACCAAGTTAAACAGTCACAAATTGAGTTGTGATTTAGATAGTCGAGATCTGATTCAGGTAAGTCCACGGACTTACTTAGCTGGCTTCTTGTATGAGTGTAATGTGTATGAGTGGTGTTTGTTAGTTATGATAAACAACTAAACCGGATTAGGCCAACTTTATTATTTACGTAATTGACCCAAGTGTATGATAACGGGTCGTCACATCATCTGCCTAGCTCTTGCGAGAGTCTAGGAGGTTCCCTGCGACCACCCCAGTCAGGTAGACGGTCAGATGCATTAATATCATTTTGCGTTGGTAAACGGGGAGAGGGGCGAGGTTTGGGAATCCCTCGTGTCACAAAATAAGTATCATTAGTAATAACCTATCACCTAATTAAAGATAATAAAAGGATTGAGTGTTGTATGTTGATTGTGTATGTTGTGTGTTTGTGCTTTTACCTTTATACATATGCACAGAATGTTAGCTAACGGTTATATACCGCTTGTAGATGTCTTGCAGGGTAAGACAATTGTACAGAGATCCGGAGGGAATAGTCAGCCAGGTCCACGTACTATTTTAGTTTGGGGCGGGGATGTCTTCTGTTCTTCATATGTGTCGTTTTGGCACCTTTGCTTTGTAAGGCTTATACATATTCTTTATGTATATATATTTTTTAAAGTTTTCAAATGTTTTAAATACTTTTGTGCCTTGTTGTAAAATCCTAGTGAAATTGTTGTCAAACTAAGGTCGGGACACATTGTGAGGTCCTAACCAGTAGCTCCCCGAGTTCTCAAAATTTGGGGTGTTACAATATGGTATTAGAGCTAAATTGGCAACAATGACACTTGAAATCTTCTGAAAGACCGAATGTATAAAATAACTAGAACCCGAAAGGGGTCTAAATTTTCAAAACGGATTTATGTTTTTGTTACGCTAAGAATGTAGCACGCAAAAGTCTTAAATTTATAACTCGATATATTTTTCCTAACTCCTAGCGAACCCACAGTGTATGGGTCGTTTTGTAGTAAGGATAGTATTCCGAGGTCGAACACAAAGACTAAGGTGAGAATCGAATCAAATAAGTGATCAAGTATAGTGTAAATCTAGTGAAGAAAAGATGAAAGAAACAAAGAAATTAAAAGCATGATATTTTTGGGTTGGTTTTGTGTGGTGATCAATCAAAGATCTCAATGATATAAGATGTCAAACAAACTAACAAATCTAGCTAACAACACCAATAAACAAGACAAATACGAAATATGAGATCAAGGAGAAAAGTGGATTCTAGGGGTTAGGAATTTCGGTTATGGCATTGGACTCAAGTTTCTATTCAACCTTGGATTAGCTATGGTATGTTGGGAAAGGTTGTTTCTCAAGTGGGATCAATTACCGGGTAGGTCTCATGCTCCACTAATCCCGCACCTAAGGTCCTATCACCGGGTAAGTCTCTAGGAGCCTAAGAATGGGAACTCTACACAAACCGGATTGCCATCTAGGGATCTAACCTCTCCTTACCGGGTAAGTCTCGGGAAGGCATGTCCTAAACATCTATCCTAGCACACTCAGTCCAATAGCGGCTTGTAAGGCTCACTACTACCTAGAGTTCATCATCTTCGGTACCTAAGAGCAAGAATCACTGGGTAGGTCTCTTCTCACACTTAGTTGCTAACACTAGGTCACCCTAGGATAGATCTAGCTCAACAAACACTAGGGTTTCAACAATCTAACATCCTAACATTCAGATTTATCAATACAAGCAAGTCAGACAAAATCACGGGCAGTTCATCTCATTCCACGGCCGTGGTCTGGCTAGAACGAACCATGTTTTTCAACAGCAGCTAGACTCGAGCAAGCAATTCATCCAAAGGTACATTAAGTCTATTCTATCATAGTCCAAGTCATAACCATCACTCCCTTACCCTAGAATATCAACTATTTAGCCAATAACATGCATCTCAACAATCAAACTCAACAAGCAAACATCCATGGCTTCCATAGAAAGAAAATGAAATGAAAGAGTAATGAAACAAGTAGAACAAGAAAACCAAGCTGAAAGTATGCTAAGAAAGACTTACAACCCTTCAAAAGAAGGTTCAAATTCGTTCCTTACAAAGCCTTGCAAATGTCTTCAACCCAAAATCACTCAAAAATCTAAAAACTCTAAGACTAGTGTTCTCGTTCTTCTTCTCCAAAATGAGAGTGTTTCTTCTCCTCCTTGAGTAGCTCTAATCCAATGGTGTGTTGTTGTGAGAGTGTGGGAGAGAATTGAATTCAGGATCCCCCCTCTACAGCCTGCATGACCACCTTTTATTCTCCAACATTTGCAAGAGTCGGTTATGGAGATCGTGGGACAGCTGTCACAGCTGTGCACAAGAAACCACGGCCTATTTCCACGCCCGTGGAAGTCCCACTGACCGTGGTTTTGGTGCCTCATCCTTCTTTGGATCATTAAGTCACGAGTTGGTGCAAGACATGCACCAACAAGGTTCCATGTGTTCTCCTTTGCTCCTAGCTTGCTCCCTAATGAGTCCGAAAGTGTGTCATTACGAGGAACGATCCTCGATTGTATTGATTAAGCCCCCAAAAGCTCCCAAAATACCTACAAAACATGCAAAAGTCCGTGTAGACGTCTATCTCGACAACATACATGAATTAAGTGCAAATCGTCACGGACTAATGTCAAACCATGCATGATTAACGGGAAAAACTATCTAAATGGATGCCTAAACCTACGTCATAAATCGTGTTATCAAAAATACCCCATACTTAAGGTTTGCTCGTCCCCGAGCAAAACACAACTATATACTAAGAGATGACATGATTTATGCATGCAAAAAAACTACAAAAGCTTTTTGGAATTGTGCTTCTAACATTAGATCACCTTCATAGTCATGTTTGATGGCAATGGAATAAGCAATCATGCATCAAATGAATGAAGGCATTGAAAGACAATTATAATTAACTCGAAAGCATGCATGAAAGGTGAAAATGAAGAAGTCAAGATGATCATGAGTACATGCAATCTAGATCACTAAGTCTTACACACGTGCAAATTGGTCACAAGGACTTAGGAAGGAAGAGGCCAAGAAACGTTGTGAATAGGTGGGAATTTTTAGGTCATGTGATGCTAATCCGGGAAAGGAACTAACTCCCGAATTTCATTTTTGATCAACTTCCCACAAGTGTATATTTTTCTCCATCTTTTCTTTGTTTTCTTTTCTTTTTCACCTTCTTTTTCTTTCACTTATTTTGAGACAATGGCATTGGTGTACAAAAGCCGAAACCTTGGTGATTAGCGGACCTCGGGATTTTTCCGAGGTGCCTCACACCGGGCACACATACCAAGGCTCGTTAGGACATTCGGTTTATCCGACTTTGGCAAGGCACAAACACCCGATTATGTGAATGGTGCCAAGTTACTCGTCATCAAAACCAAAGTCCCCAAACCTATATTTTTTTCTACACTTTTGACAACAAATTCAGTACTTTATTCACAACATTCTTTCATCAACAACTTCACCCCACACTTGCTTTTCACACACATCAACACACTAGCATGCTCCTATTCCCGGATGGGTCAAAAGAGGTCAAATTTTATATCAATTGAGGTGCTCAAACAACATGATCAATATGAGAAGTAGAGAAATATGAATTGCCTTAATCACTCCTAAATGATGTGCAAGAACTAGCATGTAATTTCGACCATCAATCCTCAATCCAATCAAGACAAACATCATAATCACAAATCATACATAGGATTCAAGATAAGTACTTCAAGTCCACATATGCATACATCCATTCAACACACAAGACCATCCATAGCCAATTCACAAAACAATCTCATCATAAGGGTCATACCCAAACTTAGAAGCACTAAATTTTTTTTAAATTTTCTGATTTTTTGAAATTTTCGAAATATGTATGTACAATGCAAAACATAATGAAACATGTGACAATATTAAACTATCCTAGATGCTAATCATGCAAGTGATCATGAAAACCCCACCCCATACTTAGAAACACATTGTGCCCAATGTGTAAATGAAGTAAAGAAGAGTTAAAGAGGGTCCTCACAATGTAAAATGGTTTCCTTCGGTATTTGGGTGCACTCAAGTGGATTGATGGTGGATGATCTATCAAAGATGGTAGAGAGCTCTTGATGTTCATTATGGCATCGGGACCCGCGCTAGGCACCGCTAGCCGTCCAAGTCCCACGTCCGCTCCACCCACGTTTGATGCGGGATCACCATCATCATCCTCATTCCATGTAAAGCTTCCATGCTACTTAGACTCTAGCACACAAACACCAAACACACACAAAAACAGAAAAATGAAAACCAAAACAAAAACGAAAAGGGAAAGACATGTATTAATGGGTTGCCTCCCATCAAGCGCTTCTTTCAGGTCATTAGCTTGACAAAATTCGGGGGCGTCTCACTCAAGGTGAAGTGGGGCAATCATATCCACCGGAGGTCCCGGGATATACTTCTTCAACCAGTGCCCATTCACCTTAAAATCACCACAATGCTCCCCTTCTATCTCAACCGCTCCATGGGGAAAGATCTTCTTCACCACATAAGGACCCGTCCATCTTGACTTTAGCTTTCCGGGATGAGACACTTCTCATGCCAACGTTTGGTCCTTTCTTTGTAGATCCGGGCGTTTTCATAGGGATCCAACCGGATCTCCTCAAGAGCGTTCATGTCTAGCAACCTCTTCTCACCGGCCTCCTTGAGGTCAAAATTCATCCACCTTATAGCCCAATGCACTCTATGCTCCATCTCCACCGGAAGGTGGCAAGACTTGCCATAAACTAGCTTGTAGGGAGTGGTGCCAATCGGTGTCTTGAAAGCGGTTCTATAAGCCCACAAAGCATCATCAAGCTTCATAGCCCAATCCTTTCTTATCCTAGAAACCGTCTTCTCAAGTATCCCCTTTATCTCCTGGTTGGAGATCTCCACTTTCCACTAGTTTGGGGATGGTAAGGTGTTGCCACCTTAAGAGTTACCCCATATTTAGCCAAAAGTGTCCCAAAGTTCCTATTGGTGAAGGGCTTTCCTCCATCGCTTATGATCACCCTTGGTGTTCCAAACCTAGGGAAGATCACTCGGTTGAAGAACTGCACCACAACCTTGGCATCATTTGTGGGAGACACGATTGCTTCTACCCATCTCGACACATAGTCTACCGCCAATAGGATGTAGAGGTTGCCACATGAAGAGGGGAATGGCCCCATGAAGTCCACACCCCAAACATCAAATATCTCCACCTCTTGTATGTTGTTAAAGGGCATCTCATTCCTCCTTGAGATGTTGCCCGCCATTTGGCAAGCATCACAAGCTACCCCAAAATTCTGCACGTCCTTGAACAAACTTGGCCAATAAAACACGGATTGCAACACCTTTGCACACGTCTTGTGTGAGCTAGCATGGCCTCCACATGGCAAGGAATGACAATGGCGGATCACACTGTCCACCTCATCCTCCGGTATGCATCTCCTAAAGACCCCATCCGGCCCTCTCTTAATCAAGAGCGGTTCACTCCAATAGTAATGCCTCACATCCTTGAAGAAATTTTTCCTTTGGGCATACGATAGACCGGGTGGCACCTCTTCACAAAAGAGATAGTTCACTATATCCGCATATCATGGCTCACCCCCTCTAGTCACTTGAAGCAAGCATTCCTCCATCAATTGCAATTGCTCATCCCGGAATGAGTCATCAATCGGGATGTCATCTTTCTAAATCTCCAATGGTGGTAGCCTACTAAGGTGGTCCGCCACAGAATTTTTGGACCCCTTTTTGTCCCGGATCTCCAAATCAAGCTCTTGGAGAAGAAGGATCCACCGAATCAAATGAGGCTTGGCATCCTTCTTTGTAAGGAGATAACGGATCGCAGCATGATCCGTATACACAATGACCTTCGCTCCAACAAGATACGAGCGGAACTTCTCAAATGCATACATCTTGCTAGCATCTTACTAGCATAATAGATGGCATGTGTAAGCCCATCTTTCCTTTGTCCCAAAACAGCCCCAACAACTACATCACTCGCGTCACATATGATCTCAAATGGTAAACTCCAATCCGGAGGTTGCATGATGGGGGCGGAGATCAAGGCATTCTTCAACCTACAAAATGCTTCAAGGCAATCCTTGGAGAAAAAAAACTCAACATCTTTCATTAGTCGGTTACTAAGAGGCTTAGAAATTTTAGAGAAATCTTTTATGAATCTCCGGTAAAAACCGACATGCCCTAAGAAACTCCTTACCCCCTTCACCGAGGTAGGTGGTGGAAACTTCTCTATTGTGTCTATCTTAGCCCTATCAACATCAATGCCTCGGTTGGACATCAAGTTTCCCAACATAATGCCTTCACTTACCATGAAGTGGCATTTCTCCCAATTCAAGACAAGATTAGTCTCCTCACATCTCTTTAACACCAAAGACAAGTTAGCTAAACAATCATCAAATGAAGATCCATAAACAGAGAAATCATCCATATACACTTCCATGATGTTTTCAATATATTCAGAAAAGATAGCCATCATACACATTTGAAAGGTGGCGGGTGCATTACACAACCCAAATGGCATTCTCCTATATACAAATGTACCCCAAGGACATGTGAATGTAGTTTTATCTTGGTCATCCGGGTGGATAGGAATTTGGAAGAATCTACTATAGCCATCTAAGTAGCGAAAGTGTGAATTTTGATCTAATCTCTCTAGCATTTGGTCGATGAAAGGAAGAGGGAAGTGATCTTTCCTAGAGGCCACATTTAGTTTCCTATATTCTATACACATCCTCCATCCCGTAACCGTCCTAGTAGGGATTAGTTCATTATTCTCATTAGTCACTACAGTCATCCCACCCTTCATAGGAACCACATGCACGGGACTAACCCATGTACTATCCGAAATCGGGAAAATGATTCCCGCATCTAGCAATTTAAGGATCTCTTTCTTTACTACTTCTTTCATGATAGGGTTTAGTCTTCTTTGAGGTTCAATTGAAGGTTTATTATTATCTTACATCAAAATTTTATGCATGCACAAGGAAGATTTAATGTCAACTAAGTCATCAATGGTATAGCCTATAGCTCTCCTATGCAATCTCAACTCATGCAACAATCTATTCAAATCATCATCATTCAAGCATGCATTAACAATCACCGGATAAGTAGAATTTTCACCAAAAAAAGCATACTTCAAATGAGAGGGGAGGGGTTTAAGTTCAAGTTTAGGAGGACCTTTATCGATTGAAGATGCTCCATACAATGTAGGTTGAGATGATTCCAAAGCTATGGAAGACTCTCCAAGGCTCCTTGAAGCTTGATCAACCACTAAGGCACTTTCTAGAGAAACCACTGGCAAAATTACGGTCTCAGGCAAAACCCCGGGCGTGGAACCTGAGAAGCTGGCACTTTTGAGCATTCTAGAGAGTTCCACGGGTAAGTCCACGGGTGTGGTTCCTAGTGCCAGGCCGTGATTCCTACAGTGTTTCAGCACACCTTCGTGCACTTCAAAACACTTGTCTCCTTTTCTAATGCGTCTAAAGCCTTGATTTCTTCATTGCAATAATCCTCAACTCCTTTCTCAATCAAACTCAAGCTAAGAACCTTCTCCAAGGGGTCCTTGACCAAGATCGAGCTCACAATTTCTCTACATTCCTCTTGCTCGACAATGTTGAACACATCTTCACCAAGGGCTGGACCCTTCATCATTGTGGATAGCTTGAACTTGATATTCTCTTCTCCTATGTTGAAGGAGAGGATTCCATTCTTACAATCTACCAAGCATCCGGATGTAGCTAAGAACGGCCTTCCCAAAATGATAGGAACCGGGTAGTCCGCCGGGATGTCCAAGATAACAAAATCTATTGGCACATAGAACTTTCCGAGTTGCACCGGTATGTCTTCCAAGATTCCAACGGGGTGGGTTATTGAACGGTCCGTCATATAGAGGGTCATCTTGACCGGCTTTGGCTCTCCTAGCCCAACCTTGTTGCAAAGTGCAAGCGGGATAATGCTTACACTTGCTCCAAGATCACATAGGGCTTCATACTTCACTTCTCCAACCCCAATTGACACACAAAAAGATCCCGGATCTCTTAGCTTAGCAGGCATCTCCTCCTTCATAGTTTGGATCAACTCGGAAGATCTCTTTGTCATTCTCACTTCTCCATACTCCTCCAATTTCTTCTTGTTGGAGAGTATTTCCTTCAAGAACTTTCCGTAGGCCGGCATACCTAGAATAGCATCCATGAACGGAATGTTAATATGTAATTTAGACATAAGTTCAAGGAATTTATCGAAATGCTTGTTCAATCGAGCTCTTGCTCGTGATTGTGGGAACGGTAGTGGTGGCTTGTATGGAGGTGGTACCACATATGTTGGCTCATCATCCTTGCTCTTTCCTCCTTCTTCTTGTGATGTCTCTTCTTCTATCACCACTTGATTTCCTTTATCATTCCCCTTAGGTAAGGGGTCCTTCATGCTCAGCCCACTCCTTGTTGTGATGGCCAACACTTGGCCTCTTGGGTTATCTTCGGTTCTTCCGGGAAGCTTTCCCGGATCTCTATGAGCTTCACCCGCCTTTTGGAACACTTGTGCTTCTAGCACCTTCTGAGCCTTAGAAATGGAAGTCACCGTGCTCTCAAGACCACTCAACCTTCAAAGAAATTGCTCAAACATCATCTCGGTTCTATCCTTTGGAGGTTGAGTAAATCCGGGTGGAGGCTCTTGTGAAGCCTTAGGTGGTGGAGTTGCGCTTGTGGAAGCGGGAGGATTCAAGGCACCATCCGGGTTAGAATAGGAAAACCCGGGGTGGTTGTGATTAGGCCGGTAATTGTTGAATTGCTGGCTGTTGTTGTTGAAGTTCCTTGGGCCTTCATAATTGTTGTAATTGCCCCTTCCCATGTAGTTAACATCCTCCTCCTTGGAAGCCAAATTGGCTTGCACTTGCACTTGAGGACTAGCTTGACTCTTCAAGGTTGTAGCACACAACTCCCTCAAAGACTTTAGCTCATTGTTGATTGCATTAGCTTGTAGTTGCTCATGGTGACTTCACTCACTTCATAAACTCCCGGTTTTCTCCCATCACTCTTCCTATGGGAGTACTTCTCTATCACCAAGGCTTGCTTCTCTACAAACTCCCAAGCCTCATCCACATTCTTCTCCATGAATGTTCCACCGGAAAGCGATTGAACCTTGAATTGGATATACTCATCAAGCCCCTTGAAATATATCTCCAAAAGCTCTATCTTCGGTATACCATGGTGTGGACAATATAGGAGGAGGTACTTGAACCTCTCCCAAGACTTGAATAGGCTTTCTCTATCCTTCATCACGAAGGCATTGATCTTCCCTCTTAGCTCGGTTGTCTTGGAAGGTGGGAAGAACTTAGTCAAGAACTCAGTTGTCATCTCCTCCCAAGTACTCACACGCCCTAGTGGAATCGATTGGTACCAAGCCAAGGGTTTATCCTTAAGTGAGAAGGAAAAAGCCCTAAGCTTATTGATAGCATGAATTATTGTCTATATTTTGGGGCCTGTTAAGACATTTTATCTTCAATAATCTGCATGTTTGAATGTATATTATGTGATTATATTGTCATTTCATCTACCTTTGCGGGAATCGAGGTCTACACCAAGTTTCGTTGTAATCGTAGGTAAAATGGCACGTTTTGTATCAAAATGGAGTAAAAGGAGCTAAGGAGTCATTGGAGCTACATTCTAGAGCTTAAGGAAAATCCCGGAATCGTGGAAATGGATTGAAGATTCACTTTGGACCAGATTTGATGAGATTTCACATTCAGTTGTGATTCACCTCGGTCAGCTATAGTACCATCTCGACCGAGGTGATCCAGAGGAGCTGCTCGACCGAGGCGAACACATTGGACGCGACGAGAGATATTTTATTCTTGGCTGAGATCTTTTATTTTTGGAAAGAGGATCTTATATTTTTAGGCTAGATTCCTGGAAGGAAGAAGATAATTTAGCCCATATATTTTACCTATTTTGATGGGAAAATATCTTTCTAAGATATCTTATCTTTGGGAGGGAATTTTCCTATAAAAAGGGTTGGATTTTCCACAAATCAAAACCCGCTGATGCTTAGAGCATCCGCTTACGGCTGGAAAACACCCACTACAGCTGGGAGATTTGAAGAACTTTTTGAAGGTTGAAGGAAGATTGAAGGAAGGAAGTTGATAGCTTTTATAGCTTTTGTGAAGGGTTTTGTAAGATTCTCTTAGATTCCCTTCTTTGTTGATTGTCTTGTTGGATTGTGATCCAAGGAACGCTTGTTTGTTTGATAATTGATTCAATTATTGAAGCCTTGAAAGCTTGAGTCTTTATTTATGTGATGATGAGTGGCTAATTTATTTATGTGAGTGGCTAATTTATTTATGTGATTCTCTTAGATTCCCTTCTTCCCTTATATTTGATTATTGCTTTCATGATGATGAGTAGCTAATTTATTTATGTGATTCTAGGGTGATTGGCTAAAGGTTGTAGGAAAAACAATGATAGAATAATCTTAAAATTCCAATAGGACCCTGAAAGCTCGAGTCTTTATCCTTAACCCTAGAGCATCTCGCTCAGTCGATGAACATCCCGGCCGGGGTGGAATTCGTCTGACCGAGGTGACTTTTCTGATCCGAAACTGAGAGTTAAGTGTTAGAGTTTGCCAAATCCTATTCTTATTACACCTTTCCTGGTTCAATGGAAGCCTAGGATGAGACTTACCCGGTAATTCCTTTGTTTGTTTACCCAAGATTATAAGTGTAGGTAATAAAGGTTTATCCTTTATTGGGGTTTGAGTGTGCTTTCATTCCATCTTTGTGAGTTAGCCTGAGACTTACCCGGTAAAGGTTGATTCTATTCCCTTAGTTGGAGTGTTAGTTTGAGGTTATAGTTCTTTTCCTTAATTCCTTGAGACTTACCCGGTAATAGGAGTTACGGTTTGGGATTAGTGAGTAGTGAGACTTACCCGGTGATCTATTCCACTTTAGTAACACCTTCCCTATGCAAAAGTCTCAACTTTGTCCGCTTTATCTTTAGATCTTGAGTTGGAACCACAACTAGATGCTTTAATCCCTAGAATCGCATATTTCTTTAATTGACTTTTTATCATCTTTGATTGCTTTGATCACCTTTGTGGTTAGTAGTTGCATTGACAACCTATACCTGCTTTGTTTCACTAAGTCCCTATGATCGACCCCTGGAATTTCTTGCTTTTTACTACGATTGACCCGTACACTGCGGGTTCGTATCCTTGTTTTAAGCTACATCTAGGGTTATAAATTTAAAGCTTGCACAAACCGTTTGGAGCGAACAAGTTTTTGGCGCCGTTGCCGGGGAATTGGTCTAGACCGAGCCGGTTTCGGTTGTCTTTTGGGGCTACTTGCCCTTGTTGCTATTAACCACTTTTCCTATGAGTTTTGTAGTTTTCAGGATATCCAATGACTACATTTGATCCAACCTGGATAGCAAGACAAAGTGCTAGGGCGGACCATTATGAATACTTGGAAGAGAAATACTCTTTCTATTGGTTTAACAATGAAGGGGAAAGAGAAAAGGCCATTGAGAAGGAGCTTGCGATATGGGATGAGCTGAATTTCCCTAGAAAGATTTACGAGCAACCTCTTGAAGATTCTCTTCAATCAAGATGGGAGAAGTTGATGAAGAAGGTGGAGGATCTCTAGGAAAGCACCCTATCCTATGCTAAGCCGGAAGAGGAGCATAAGGAAGTGCTGCAAGTTTCAAGCATTCCCCCAATCAAACCAGAAGTTTCTCCTGAAGCTTTTGAGGAAGAGGAAGATGCCGAAGATCTCGATCCAACTATTGAGACTTCGGCCGAGAAGAAAGAGAGATCGGCCGAGGTGGAAGAGAGATCGGCCGAGATGGAAGAAGAATCTGTAGAACTGGAAGTGGAAGATGCAAAGAACCTGGCCAAATTACTGAGATTGTGGCCAAGGTGGAAGAAAGATCAGCTGAGTTGGGAAAGATTTCATGTGTGGATTATCAACCTAACATGAAACTTGTCCCAAGCTTTGGAGAACTTTATAAGGTGCCTTCTCTTACTCCCTTTGAAATTCCTACTAAAGTTCTAGATTTCTTCAGGGATGCACCAAAGAGTTGGAGGTCTCTTCCAAAAGAACCTCCTAAGATCAAGATGAAACCTTCCTTGAAATTGTTGGAAGAAGATGCTCCTTGGATTATAAGGAGTGGAGTTTGCAATCACTTCACCGTTAAGGCGATGAAGTGTCTTTTGTTCAAGTATGGGGTCCCTCGCATAACAAAGACCTTGTACTATCCCCAAGCTGAAGATTGGGAAGCTACTAGAATTCTCGAAGAGCTGTTTTCTCAATCCAGGAAAGGATGGGACGCAAGGCTAGATTATGTCCCATTGAAGTGCAGGAAAGTTAGAAGGATTCCGGTGAGAATCACACCGTACAAACTTGTACGTGGGAGATCTTACCACTTGCCGGTAAAATTAGGAACCGGAGATTTCTTGGAAGAGCTCTATGATGAATTTGAAGAGCAATCCAAGATGTTCAAGGTGCATTGAGTCATCTATGGACATAGGTCCAGCTAGCGACATTAAACCAAGCGCTTCTTGGGAGGCAACCCAAGGTATTGCTTTCTTTTCTCTTTTTCTAGTCTAGCTTTAGATAGTTTGCTTTTGCTTTGCTTTGTTTTGTTTTTGGCATCCTAGATAGACATCAAGTGACATCTAAGGAAGGAATACAACCCAGGAGCACAACTGGAAGGACAAAAGTTCAAGAATTTGAGAAGATGGAGTTTGACTGAGACACATCTCGGTTGCTGTCACAGCACCTCGACCGAGATGATCCTTCAGCAACCGAGGCGACTAGGGTTTTTGAAGATCCACCTCGGTTCGTACCACCTCGGTCCAATTGAGACCATCTCGACCGAGGTGACAGAAGTTCCAAAAAAGGGTATAAAAGGGGGTTGAGATTTCTCTCTTCTCCCTTTACCTTCTTCTCGACCGCGGCGCAATCCTCACCTTGCTCCTTCGTTCTTCGCTCGTTTTCGACGATTCTCGCTTCCAAACTGCAAGGAAAGGGTAGAGGATCGATTTGCAACCGTCAATCTGCAGAGAAAACGAACCGAATCGAGCAAATCTGGGTAAAATTCGAGAAAACCCTAACTCCCTCTTCTTCCACTTATTCCTTTCGATTTGGGCTTTGGTTGCCCCTGCATTCTGCTGAAAAAGGATTAAGTACCCCATACGAACCTTTGGTAGTGATATTGGGGGAAAAGAACTGGATTTTTGAGAGTTGCGATCGAACAGTTTTTCGTCTCGGTCCAGTCGGCCTGCGCCTCGGCCGAGGTGTTCTTTAGACTTGTCAGAGAGACCGAGGTGGTCTGACAGATTGCAGAAAATGACTTCTGACAGGAAGCTTGGGTTGAGAGACACATCTTCCTCATCACGCCGTACTAGACCGGTGATTCATGAGCGTCACTAGGTCGACTATGACCGCATAGCGGCCCGTCTAGTGGTTGCACCACGATTTTTGCACATCTCCGCCTTCGACTGCTTTTATGTTGATGATGATCTGAGGCGTATGATTTCCATGGTGGGCTTAGAGTAGTTCATTGAGATCCGAGCTCCGGCCTACCTAGAGCCGACCTTGGAGTTTGTCAGCTCTGTCACCTACTTGCCCACCGATCGCGCCATCAAGTACCAGTTGATGAACCGGAATTATTTAGTTCCCTTGGACCACTGGAGGGATATCTTTGGCTTCCCGGCCCCTACTGTTGCTAACTTTCCCTCTCGAGTTGTAGCTCGAGAGTTCGAGGGACAGATTGCTCATGTGGTTGAGCACGCTGACAGATGGAGACCTGGAGATAATCCAGGGAGCGGATTATATTCCATCTGGCCTTTAGACTTGCTCACAGGATCTTTAGTGAGACACTTCTGGCGCGTACTGAGACGCCCCAGAAGATTAGACAGGGTGAGCTTCTGAGTCTGTACTACATGGTGACCGGAGGACTTCCGGACTTTGGGAAGATGTTGGCTGAGGATTTGCACAGGATAAAGGCGAAGGCCAAGGGAGATATTTGCTGCGGAGGGATAGTGACTCATATAGCGAGTTACATGGACTTGGATCTAAGCGCATGCACTATGGTGGCGACTGCCAAGCCGCTCGGGCTTCAGGAGATGATCACCAGGAGTATACTGGTCCCTCGTGGTCTTACTACGCCATATGTGGCGATGCCCTGGGAGCAGACTGCACCCCAAGGTATTAGGTGGTCAGCTCAGTTCTCCGTGTATGATCCGCATTATTGGCAGACTGCATGGATCCCGCTGATGGAGGACGCCAGAGAGGCAGTAGCAGCAGCAACTCAGGGGCCAGCTGAGGAGGATGAGGCTGAGGAGGATGATGATGGTGATGATGAGGATGGCGGTGCTCCAATGGATACGGGCACAGATACAGCTGGGAATAGTGTGCCGGTCATTGATTTAGATGACGACGAGACTGAGGAGGAGCCAGCTGCAGCACCGGCACGTCCCGCTAGGCGTAGGGTACGCAGGCAGAGGGATCCAGTTGCTCACTGTCGGATCGATGATCTGACGGATCAGATGATAGATTCCTACGCTGCCTTGTCCTTGGATATTAGAGAGATGCAGGAGAGACTACACTACCAGCACACGATGGCTGAGATTCAGTTTCAGCGTATCATGGGCTATTCATTTGACCCGTCTCAGTACCCGTATGTGCCACCACCACCACCACCGGATCGGGATTATTGAGAGCTTGCAGAATTTTCTTTCTTTATTTATTATGCAGCTCAACTTTGTCCGGTGAGTATTTTGTTTCTTTAGACTTATTTTGCCCCATTGGGACAATGTGTCTCAAGTATGGGGTATTTGGATGTACTTATATGACTTATGTGGATGTATAACTCGACTCTATTCGGATATTATTGTCTTATTTATGCTCTATGTGCTTATTTGAGATTACATGCAATCATATAGGTTATTTTATTGAGAAAAACGTCAAAAACCGGTTTGAAAATTTTTTTATGACCTCGACCGAAGTGATTCTGGCCAAACGAGGTACTTCACCTCGGTTGACTTAGAACATCTCGACCGAGGCGGTTTAACTGAAAAGAATTTCGAAACGATTTTTGTGCTTCTTATCTGGATATGACCTCAGTGATGATTTTGTTTGCTGACTGGTTTTGAAATCTCTATATGTTTGAAAGGTTTTATGATATGTTTAAGTTGGTAAATGCTTTGTTTAAAATTTGTGGCATGTTTAATACTTTGTTTTTATCCAAATTATGTTGGATTTGAAGGTTGACACCACATTATGAGTTCTCTCACTTTCTTCGTAGGAAGACCAAGGCAATTCATTCTCTTCTCTTCTTCTTCTTGATCATGCTTAGCCCCTCATATACATATTTGCCTCCCTTTACCTCTCCGGGAATTTGGAAGCAAGCAAAAGTGAAAAGAAAGTGAAAGAAAAGTTGAGATGTTGGCTGAAAGTTAGAAAGAAACATATAGGTTTGGGGGAGTCAATCATGATGATGAGTAACTCGGCACCATTCACATAGCCGGGTGTTTGTGTCTTGCCAAAGTCTGATTGAGCGATATTCCTAACGGGTCATGGTATGTGCATCAAGGGTTTGTGGCATCTTGAAAAATTGATGATTGTTGATTTCCTAGGCTTCGGATATTGTGCACCTCTGTCCATGCATCCCAAAAAGTAAAGTAAAAAGTAAATAAGCAAAGCTTATTGGTGGAAGATGTTGAATTTCAAAGGAAGTGAAGTAAAAATCCTTTTCCCGGATTATACCACCACATTCCCTATATACATCCCACCCTCACACGTTTCTTGACCTTCTTTTGGAAGCCCTTAAGACCTCGAGCTTGTTGATTGACTTAGTGGTTTAAACTGAATTATACATGATTAATTTTGATAATTATGAATTATTATGCATTCTATGATTTTATGCAAAGATGAACAACTTTCTTATATTTATAAAATGTTATGATCATATTTTGATTTTAAATTCCATGAAGCATTCTCTTAGAGTGATCTATGAGTGGAGCACACCATTAAAATGTTTTGAAAGACTTTTTCATTGATCTTGATGACTTATAATCCATTCTATCTTGTATTTTATATTCGGAACTTGCTTGGGGACAAGCAAGGGCTAAGTATGGAGTATTTTGATAGCATGAATTATTGTCTATATATTGGGGCCTGTTTAGACGTTTTATCTTCAATAATCTGCATGTTTGAATGTATATTATGTGATTATATTGTCGTTTCATCTACCTTTGCGGGAATCGAGGTCTACACCAAGTTTCGTTGTAATCGTAGGTAAAATGGCACGTTTTGCATCAAAATGGAGCAAAAGGAGCTAAGGAGTCATTGGAGCTACATTCTAGAGCTTAAGGAAGAATCCAGGAATCGTGGAAATGGATTGAAGATTCACTTTGGACTAGATTTGATGAGATTTCACATTCAGTTGTGATTCACCTCGGTCAACTACAGTACCATCTCGACCGAGGTGATCTAGAGGAGCTGCTCGACCGAGGCGAACACCTTGGACGCGGCAAGCGATATTTTATTCTTGGCTGAGATCTTCTATTTTTGGAAAGAGGATCTTATACTTTTAGGCTGGATTCCAGGAAGGAAGAAGATAATTTAGCCCATATATTTTACCTATTTTTATGGGAAAATATCTTTTTAAGATATCTTATCTTGGGGAGGGAATTTTCCTATAAAAAGGGTTGGATTTTCCACAAATCAAAGCCCACTTATGCTTAGAGCATCCGCTTACGGCTGGAAAATACCCACTACATCTGGGAGATTTGAAGAACCTTTTTGAAGGTTGAAGGAAGATTGAAGGAAGGAAGTTGATAGCTTTTATAGCTTTTGTGAAGGGTTTTGTAAGATTCTCTTAGATTCCCTTCTTTGTTGATTGTCTTGTTGGATTGTGATCCAAGGAACGCTTGTTTGTTTGATAATTAATTCAGTTATTGAATCCTTATTCTTAAGGTTTTTGTGTTTAATTATTCACCTTCTTCCCTTATATTTGATTATTGCTTTCATGATGATGAGTGGCTAATTTATTTGTGTGATTCTAGGGTGATTGGCTGAAGGTTGTGGAAAAAACAATGATAGAATAATCTTAAAATCCAGTAGGACCCTGAAAGCTCGAGTCTTTATCCTTAACCCTAGAACATCTCGCTCAGTCGATGAACATCTCGGCCGGGGTGGAATTCGACTGACCGAGGTGACTTTTCTGATCCGAAACTGAGAGTTAAGTGTTAGAGTTTGCCAAATCCTATTCTTATTACACCTTTCCTGGTTCAATGCAAGCCTACGATGAGACTTACCCGGTAATTCCTTTGTTTGTTTACCCAAGATCATAAGTGTAGGTAATAAAGGTTTATCCTTTATTGGAGTTTGAGTGTGCTTTCATTCCGTCTTTGTAAGTTAGCCTGAGACTTACCCGGTAAAGGATGATTCCATTCCCTTAGTTGGAGTGCTATTTTGAGGTTATAGTTCTTTTCCTTAATTCCTTGAGTGTTACCCGGTAATAGGAGTTACGGTTTGGGATTAGTGAGTAGTGAGACTTACCCGGTGATCTATTCCACTTTAGTAACACCTTCCCTATGCAAAAATCTCAGCTTTGTCCGCTTTATCTTTAGATCTTGAGTTGGAACCACAACTAGATGCTTTAATCCCTAGAATCGCATATTTCTTTAATTGACTTTTTATCATCTTTGATTGCTTTGATCACCTTTGTGGTTAGTAGTTGCATTGACAACCTATACCTGCTTTGTTTCACTAAGTCCTTGTGATCGACCCCTGGAATTTCTTGCTTTTTACTACGATTGACCCGTACACTGCGGGTTCGCATCCTTGTTTTAAGCTTACATCTAGTGTTATAAATTTAAAGCTTGCACACACCGTTTGGAGCGAACACTTATGGTCGTTGTTCTCCAACCTAGGCAGCCTTAGAGTCTCCATCAATATCTCATAGTTCATCAAGTGTTGATGAGGAGACTCTCCTTCCATTCCTCCAAATTGATTATGACGGATCATTTGTAGCACTTGAGGGCGGAGCTCATAATTATGGGTTGCGGGATCTCCTAAGTTCACACCGGGACGGTGCACTCTTTGGGTCGGATCCATACGTTGCCCTAACGTTTGTGGCTCCTCAATCATGATCGGATAAAACTGAATATTAACCACCGGCTGCGGTTGTGTTGGTGGTGGAGGTTGTTGACGATTAAGCTCTCTTTGTACAAGAGCTTGCCTAATCTCTTCAATTTCCCTCCTAGTTGCTTCTTGCCTCTCATTGGCAAGTCTCCTCTCATTCTCCAAAAGTTCATCTGTTAACCTAATTTGCTCTAAAGCCTCATCCAACTCAGCTTGAAGATCTCTTGCGGCCATTTCCTTCTTCGTCTTAATGCTCTTAGATCTAGCTTTAAGGGTTTTCTCCGGTTCGGGATCGAATGGAGCTAAATCCTTGCCACGTGATCTTCGCATGCACCTAAAGAATGAGAGATGTCCTGAAAATGCAACGACACAAACCAAACAAGATCAAAAGCAACAAGAAATACCTACACTATAAACAATCACAAACAATGATTCAATCTAGACCTAGTCCCCGACAACGGCGCCAAAAACTTGTTACGCTAAGAATGTAGCACGCAAAAGTCTTAAATTTATAACTCGATATATTTTTCTTAACTCCTAGATAACCCGTAGTGTATGGGTCGTTTTCTAGTAAGGATAGTATTTTAAGGTCAAACACAAAGACTAAGGTGAGAATCGAATCAAGCAAGTGATCAAGTATAGTGTAAATCTAGTGAAGAAAAGATGAAAGAAACAAAGAAATGAAAAGCATGATATGTTTGGGTTGGTTTTGTGTTGTGATCAATCAAAGATCTCAATGATATAAGATGCCAAACAAACTAACAAATCTAGCTAACAACACCAATAAACAAGACAAATACGAAATATGAGATTAAGGAGAAAAGTGGATTCTAGGGGTTAGGAATTTCGGTTATGGCATTGGACTCAAGTTTCTATTCAACCTTGGATTAGCTATGGTATGTTGGGAAAGTGTGTTTCTCAAGTGGGATCAATTACCGGGTAGGTCTCATGTTCCACTAATCCCGCACCTAAGGTCATATCACCGGGTAAGTCTCTAGGAGCCTAAGAATTACAAACCGGATTGCCATCTAGGGATCTAACCTCTCCTTACCGGGTAAGTCTCGGGAAGGCAAGTCCTAAACATCTATCCTAGCACATTCAGTCCAATAGCGGCTTGTAAGGCTCACTACTACCTAGAGTTCATCATCTTCGGTACCTAAGAGCAAGTATCACCGGGTAGCTCTCTTCTCACACTTAGTTGCTAACACTAGGTCACCCTAGGATAGATCTAGCTCAACAAACACTAGGGTTTCAACAATCTAACATCCTAACATTCAGATTTATCAATACAAGCAAGTTAGACAAAATCATGGGCAGTTCATCTCATTCCACGGTCGTGGTCTGGCTAGAACGAACCGTGGTTTTCAACAGCAGCTAGGCTCGAGCAAGCAATTCATCCAAAGGTATGTTAAGTCTATTCTATCATAGTCCAAGCCATAACCATCACTCCCTTACCCTAGAATCTCAACTATTTAGCCAATAATATGCATCTCAATAATCAAACTCAACAAGCAAACATTCATGGCTTCCATAGCAAGAAAATGAAATGAAAGAGTAATGAAACAAGTAGAACAAGAAAACCAAGCCGAATGTATGCTAAGAAAGACTTACAGCCCTTCAAAAGAAGGTTCTAATTCGTTCCTTACAAAGCCTTGCAAATGTCTTCAACCCAAAATCACTCAAAATCACTCAAAAACTCTAAAAAAACTAAGACTAGTGTTCTCCTTCTTCTTCGACAAAATGAGAGTGTTTCTTCTCCTTCTTGAGTAGCTCCAATCCAATGGTGTGTTGTTGTGAGAGTGTGGGAGAGAATTAAATTCTGAATCCCCCCTCTACAGCCTGCAGGACCACCTTTTATTCTCCACTATTTGCAAGAGTCGGTTATGGAGATCGTAGGACAGCTATCACAGCTGTGCAGAGGAAACCACGGCCTATTTCCGCGCCCGTGGAAGTCCCAGTGACTGTGGTTTTGGTGCCTCAGCCTTCTTTGGATCATTAAGTTACGAGTTGGTGCAAGGCATGCACCAACAAGGTCCCATGTGTTCTCCTTTGCTCCTAGCTTGCTCCCTAATGAGTCCGGAAGTGTGTCATTACGAGGAAAGATCCTCGAATGTATCGATTAAGCCCCCAAAAGCTCCCAAAATACCTAAAAAACATGCAAAAGTCCGTGTAGACGTCTATCTCGACAACATACATGAATTAAGTGCAAATCGTCACAGACTAATGTCAAACCATGCATGATTAACGGGAAAAACTATCTAAATGGATGCCTAAACCTACGTCATAAATCGTGTTATCAGTTTTTACACGAATGCATAGTCGGGTTGTTGGGTTAGTAGTATGTCGGACCACCATCGCTCTCCGTGGATCTCTGCAACTTGGATCAATAGTAGTTAGCTTATAGACTTTTTATGATGTTATTATTATATGATATACACATGTGTTTGCTTAGCTTGTTAGTATCCTAAAGGATATTTTATATCCTTTAGTCGTCATATCACGAAGCGATTATTGCCTTATGATAAATCAACTGCGGACTTGACGAATCTCCAACACAAGGCAATGGAATCGGACCTTGAATTGAGTATTATACTCGGGTAGGGTGCTTGGTGATCCTTACAGTTTATCCAAAGAACAAGTGAGCAAGGAAGTAAAGTTGTGAAGATAAATTTTACCACATGCACAATCACATGAGGAAGAAATCCCTGAGGTAGTTCAGTTAGAAGGAATAGAAGGTCGTACAAGGAACTCGGGCATACGAGGCCGAGAGACGGAATTAGAAGAACCATGCAAGAGACTACAAGAGTGCGGAGTAGAGATAACAATATTGGAACACGACAAATAGAATTGAGTACAACCAAGATTGCGGAATCAAGGACATTATAATCGAGCCGGATGCCCCATAGACCATTAGGGGCATGAGAAACCAGAAGAGACAAAGTGTCAATCCGGGTGTGAGAATCTAAGGTGCACGGAATGAAGACCTACAATTGAGTGTAAAAGCGAAAAGGCAGACCCCACAAGCGTGGGGAGGTTTTAACCTCCTCAGAGATATAAGAAGTTTGAAAGAAACCGCGACGCCAATATCCAAAGAATGGAAGCCTGTAACATAGTCAACAGAGATTTGGAAGGAAATATTACAAACAACGCCGATTAAGGAACTTGTGCTTGTGAGAATCGTGTTGTGGACTCAAGAGTCCAGGGTAACCCCCATTTATAACTTAACATAGGTCATCAACACAAACGGCCCCTGTAAAGGGACTAAAATATGGAGGTAATTAAAAGTCCTTGGAACTACAAGACACTTACCATCTATCGTGGAATGTTAAGACAGACTTTTAATGTCAGGCGAATGGCACAGTGAGACTTGAGAAAGAGAGTTGTCCTAAAGGAAGCAGAAGAGTGAAAGATAAGACGAACTAACGAAGGATGAAAGGATTAATCTAGTAGGTGATGTGCACCAAAAGTTTAATACTAGTAGGTGATGTGCACCGAAAGATAAGACGAACTAAAGAAGGATAAAGAGAACGTTTTAAGAGTTACTTCTTGGGTGGTTAAGATCAAACTCCGGTCGAGTCTGGTAGTTTGGATCCGTGCTAAGAGAGTTTGAGGTTAATCACTTGGGAATCACAGAAAATGTCCTTAGGATTAATGAGTGACAACAGGATAAGCAGAGTAGCGTAGCAGAAGCGTGGTGGGTCCTAACCCACAAACAATAAGCTCAAGGGTACTGAAGGATGTCGTGTCGAGTTTAACATGGTGATAGTTGGGAAAATGCATTCTAGTTGGAAGAAACGTGAGATAGGCTATATGAGTGACTTAAAATGTTGTACGGAAACTTATGTGCATGTAGAGGTAATATAAGGAGACTGGTACCCTATTATGGATCCGAGTGAAGAGTTATGGCTTTGTTACATGTTGCCAGACAAGTAGTTTTGGAATTCTATACTAATGGAATACTCTAGAGTGAGTTTTCTGGATGGATTAGGAAAGAATTAATGATGTAATAAAAGCATTGTGCATGACATGCACTAGAAAGATCAAAGTGAGTAACTGCCATCCTAAGTCAAAGATACATAAGAAAGAGAAGCGACAGGAGTATACTTACAACCCAGTAATCGTGGTTAAAAAAAGCATAATCTCGGAGCAGATTTTACGTGTAATATTATATCGGAACGGATCCGAGTTGCGTTTTGAGTCAGAGGGATACTATCGGGCTGGTAACCATGGTGGATAAAAGAGTGCACTGTTGATGGTATGACAACAATTATTGAGTAGTTATGATCAAATACGGTGATAGGAGATCACCTTGTGTCTAATACCGTCATTCCGGACATGTTCTGGGTCACTTAAGATCTTGGAAAATGCGTGAGAGTCCTAAAGTTGAGCTAACGATATATTATAGATTTATAAATAGTATTATAACGCCAAGTGATATTGTTTGACTGCTTGTTTATTTCATGATTGAGTGTTTAGTCAGTGATGTGTGTTTTTGGTAATCTTGATGTGCGGGAAAATTAGATGTGGAAACGACGAGACTTTTGTGTAGTGATCAAACACGCCCATTTGGTGCCGTAAAGGCCGATCAGGATTGTCTTACCCTAACTTTCAAGACGAAACTTATTTTGAGGGGGATTTGATGTAAGGACCAGTTTTTTTTTTGTTACGCTTTGATAGGGTAAGAGAAGTTTAGCAAACGAATAAAAATTTTGTGAGACTAGGACATACCAGTTTATTTATGGAAGTTGTTTAATTAAGTACCTTGTTCTAAGTTTCGGGAAGAAACTTATTTTAAGGGGGTACTAATGTAATATCCGGAATTTTTATTCCGTTTAATTCCGAATCAATTCGGACTTTGAGCCATTAACGGTTCCCATTATATCTAGTATTTCTTTCTTCACAAATTTTATCATTTTATGTAGAATTTAATTCACATAAAATGATAGAATTATATCAAACCCTAAATCTTATAATTAATCCTTAACGACTACTTTAGACGAGATCATGACAAGGCTGAGACGAGACTGTGACAAAGCTGTGATGAGACCATCACAGAGTTGAGACGAGGTCATGACGAAGCCTGACAACTTTGTGACGAAGTCATGCATGGGCCTGACAAAGCCATGATGAGTTATGACGAGTTTTGACAACCTAGTCCACCTTTGCCTTTTACAAATTCGGCTTACCTCTTCATGCCACATTGCTTCAGCCCAATTTATGTACACCTCCAGCCAGCCCGGTTTGCATCAGCCTTGCCCTAACTTACCCTCAGCCAGCCCAACAGTGCAAAGCCCAAGCCATCTCTTGTCCGAGCCCAGCTAGAAGGGAAGATCAGCAACACTTCTTTTCCCCTCTTTCACGCTCTAACCATAGAAGAGTCACGCAGCTCTCAACCTCGTCACCTCGCGCGATTCCGGAACCAACCATTCAGCTCCGCCCTCTTCGCCTTCTGAACACTGCCAAGGACCCTTCAGCTCCGCCCTCTTCGCCTTCTGCACACCGCCAAGGACCCTTCAGATCCGCCCTCTCCGCCTTCTGCACACCAATGACAGCAACGCTAGGGCTGTGAGGAACTGTTGGGACGGTTTGCACGACATGATAACACGATTTATCCATTTAGATAGTTTTTCCCGCTATTCATGCATAGTTTAGCATTAGTTCGTGACGTTTACATTCAATACATGTATATTTGTCGAGATAGACGTCTACACGGACTTTTGCATGTTTTGTAGGTATTTTGGGAGCTTTTGGAGCCTAATTGATACATCCGAGGATCGTTCCTCGTGATGACACGTATCCGAGCTCATTGGGAAGCAAGTTAGGAGCAAAGGAGAACACATGGGACCATGTTGGTGCATGCCTTGCATCAAATCATGGCTCAACGATCAAAAGAGGGCTGAAGCACAAGAATCACGGTCACTGGGAGATCCACGGCCATGGAAACTGCCCGTGATTCCCTCCGCACAGCTGGGACAACTGACCCACGATCTCCATAACCGACTCTTGCAAATGGTGAAGTCTATAAGTACCCTTGCAGGCTGATTCTAAAGGACATCCTCCACACACCACACCACACACACATTCTCTCCCATACTCTCTCATTTTGATTTGGATTGGAGCTACTCTTGGAGGAGGAGAAAAGACTCTCATTGTGGAGAAGAGGAGAAGAGCATACTGATAACACGATTTATAACATAGTTTTAGGTGTACATTTAGATAGAATTCTCGCTCAATCATGCATAATCTAGCACTAGTCCAAGACGTTTTGCACTCAAAACATGTATTTTGTCGAGATAGACGTCTACGCGGACTTGTGTGCGTTTTGTAGGTATTTCGGGAAGTTTAGAGCTAAAACGATGCGGTTAAGGATCGTTCATTTAGATGACACGTCCTCGGACTCATTAGGACACAAGCCAAGGGCTAAAGAGGACTCATGGAACCTTGCCAACACTAGCCATGCACCAAACCACAGCTCAATGGTCCAAGGCGAAGTTTCTGCATAGAATCACGGTTCTCTGAAGAACCACGGCCGTGGAAATGACCGTGGATTTTGCCAGATTCTCGTGACAGCTGTGCCACGACTCTCATGGCCAGCTCATGAAAGATTTGTTATAAAAGTGGTCCATCATGGGTTGTTTGAGGCAACTGGGGTAGTTTGGGGAGCAGCTCATCCATTATCCATTTCTCTCTAACAAATATATTCTTCAAAGAAGAAGATTTTTTCTAGGAAGGAAAGTGCCAAAGAGAAGAAGAAAGGTTCCATTGAAGAGGAGAGAAGAGCACACACCATAGCTTCTTGTATTTCGGATTTTATTTTAGAGATTTGTGAACCCTTGAACCTTCTTTTGGAAGGGTTGTAAGTTGTTCAAATTCCATTTTCAGATTGGTTTGTTTTTGAAGTTCACTTGTTCATCTCTTTTCTTTCATTACCTTGCAATGGATGCTATGATTTTATGTTTGTTTGCTTTGATTTCCATTATGAATGTTGTAGGCTAAATTGATGTGGTTCTAGGGTAAGGAAAGGATGGTTATGGCCAGAACTATGATAGGATAGACTTAGATTTACCTTTAGATGACTTTTGCTCATGAACGTAGTAGCTGTTAGAAATCACGGGTAGTTCTTGAAGAACCAGGGTCGTGGTTTCGGAAGAACAGACCGTGATTTTCCCTGGTTCGAAGGATTTTTGCCTTAGACCTATAAAATGTTGAACCCCTAAGTGTTTGTTGAGTTTAACCTACCCTAGGGTAACTTAGTGTAGTGACTAAGTGTTAGGAGAGACTTACCCGGTAATCCTTGCCCTTAGAATCTAAAATAGCAAACCTTAGGTAGTGGTGAGCCTAATAAGCCGCCATTGGATTAGATGTGCTAGGATAGTTGCTTAGGACTTCCTTTTCCGAGACTTACCCGGAAAGGATAGGTTAGATCCCTAATTTACAATCCGGTTTGTGGAGAATTCCCATCCTTAGGATCTTAGAGACTTACCCGGTAATGAGATTTTAGGAGTGGACTAGTTGGATCATGAGACCTACCCGGTAATTGATCCCAAATTTGATACAACTAATCCCAACATATCATAGTTAAGTCCAAAGAATGAATAGATAACTTGAGTTCTATGCCATAATCGGAATTTCCGACCCCTAGAATCCGTCTTTCCTTTCCTTGATCATTATCTCGTTTAGTTGTCCATTTGTGCTTATTTTTAGTTAGCTTGATTGTTTACTTTGCATGAATTGTGATCTTCGATTGATCATCAAAAACCAACCAAAAACAATTGAGAATTTCCTTTCTTTGTTTCCCTCTTTTCTAACCTTAGACCTTCACTAAATTTAATCACAAAACCAAATCAATTTCACCTTAGTCTTTGTGTTCGACCTCGGAGTACTATCCATACTACAAACGTCCTGTACACTGCGGGTGCGCTAGAAGTTAGGATAATTATAACGAGTATAAATTTAAGGCTTATTGCGTGCACACTTTTTAGCGTAACAAGTTTTTGGCGCCGTTGCCGGGGACTAGGTCTAGATTGAGTCTATTTTGTGATTGTTTCTAGTGTAGATCTTTCTTGTTGCTTTTGATCTCTCTTTGGTTTGTGTCTTTGCTTTTCAGGACATCTATTACTCTTTAGGTGTATGCGAAGATCTCGTGGCAAGGATTTAGCTCCATTCGATCCCAAACCGGAGAAAACCCTTCGATCTAGATCCAAGAACATCCGAAAAGAGAAAGAGATGGACGGTAGAAATCTTCAAGCTGAGTTGGATGAAGCCTTAGAGCAAATAAGGCTAAGAGATGAGCTCTTGGAGGAAGAAAGGAGACTTGCCAATGAGAGGCAAGAGGAGACAAGGAGGGAGATTGAAGAGATTAGGCAAGCCCTTGTTCAAGGAGAGCTTAATCGCCGACAACCTCCACCTCCTCCACCACAACCGCAGCCGGCGGCTAATGTTAGGGTTGTTCCCATTGCTATTGAGGAGCCACAAACCCTAGGGAGGCGTATGGATCCGGCACAAAGAGCACACCGACCTGGTGTGAATCTAGGAGATCTCGCAACCCACAACTATGAGCTCCGCCCTCAAGTTCATTAAATGATCTGGCATAATCAATTTGGAGGGATGGAAGGACAGTCTCCTCACCAACATTTGATGAACTATGAGATTTTGATGGAGACTCTTAGACCACCAAGATTGGAGAGCAACAACCATAAGTTAAGGGCCTTTTCCTTCTCTCTTAAGGATAAAGACTTGGCTTGGTATCAATCTATTCCGCAAGGGCGAGTTGGTACTTGGGAGGAGATGACAACCGAGTTCTTGACCAAGTTCTTCCCACCTTCCAAGACCACCGAATTAAGAGGGAAGATCAATGCCTTCGTGATGAGGGATAGAGAAAGTTTGTTCAAGTCTTGGGAGAGATTTAAAGACCTTCTCCTAGATTGTCCACACCATGGCATACCAAAGATTGAGCTATTGGAGATCTATTTCAAGGGGCTTGATGAAGATAGCCAATTCAAGCTTCAATCTCTTTCCGGTGGGACATTTATGGAGAAACATGTAGATGATGCTTGGGAGTTTGTGGAGAAGCAAGCTCTAGTGATTGAGAAGTACTCTCATAGGAAGAGTGAAGGAAGAAAGGCGGGAGCATATGAGGTGAGCGAAGTCACCATGAGCAATTTCAAGCTTGACGCCATCAACAACGAGTTGAAGTCCTTGAGAGAGTTGTGTACTACCACCTTGAAGAGCCAAGCAACTCCTCAAGTGCTTCCACAAGCTAACTTGTCTTCCAAGGAGGAAGATGTGAATTATATGGGAAGAGGCAACTTCAACAATTACCAAGGCCCAAGAAATTTCAACAACAACCGGCAATTCAACAATTACCGGCCAAACCACAACCATCCCGGATTTTCTTACTCTAACCCGGATGGAGCCTTGAACCCTCCCGCCTCCACAAGCACAACTCCACCACAAAGAGCTTCACAAGAACCTCCACCCGGTTTTACTCAACCTTCAAAGGATAGGACCGAAGTCATGTTTGAACAATTGCTAGGAAGATTGAGTGGACTTGAGAGCACCGTGACTTCAATCTCTAAGGCTCAAAAAGTCTTGGAAGCACAAGTCTTTCAAAAGGCGGGTGAAGCACATAGAGATCCGGGAAAGCTTCCCGGAAGAACCGAAGACAACCCAAGAGGCCAAGTGTTGGCTATCACAACAAGGAGTGGGTTGAGCATGAAGGATCCTTTGCCCAAGGACCAAGCTAAGGGAAAGCAAGTAGTGATAGAAGAGGGAAGAAGGCAAGAAGATGGAGACAAGAGCAAGGATGTAGAGCCAACCTATGTGGCACCGCCTCCATACAAGCCACCACTACCGTTCCCACAATCAAGAGCGAGAGCTCGTTTGGACAATCACTTTGGTAAGTTCCTTCAACTAATGTCCAAGTTACATATTAACATTCCGTTCATGGATGCCATCTTAGGAATGCCGGCATATGGGAAGTTTTTGAAGGAAATACTCTCCAACAAAAGGAAGTTGGAGGAGTATGGAGAGATAAGGATGACCAAGAGATCCTCGGAGTTGATCCAAACGATGAAGGAGGAAATGCCTCCCAAGCTAAGAGATCCGAGCTCTTTTTTGCGTTCCAATTGGAGTAGGAGACGTGAAGTACGAAGCCCTTTGTGATCTTGGGGCAAGTGTAAGCATCATACCGCTTGCACTTAGCAACAAGGTCGGGCTAGGAGAGCCAAAGCCGGTCAAGATGACCCTCTATATGGCGGACCGCTCTATTACTCATCCGGTTGGGATTCTAGAAGACATTCCGGTGCAGCTAGGAGGATTCTACGTGCCTATTGATTTTGTAGTGTTGGACATTCCGGCGGATTATCCGGTTCCTATTATCTTAGGAAGGCCTTTCCTAGCCACTTCCGGATGTTTAGTGGATTGCAAGAACGGGACTCTCTCCTTCAACATCGGGGAAGAGAACATCAAGTTCAAACTGTCCACAATGTTGAAAGGGCCAACCCTTGATGAAGATATCTTCAACATAGTCGAGCAAGAAGAATCTAGAGAAATTGTGAGCTCGATCTTGATCAAGGATCCTTTGGAGAAGGTTCTTACCTTGAGTATGATGGAAGAAGGTGTTGAGGAGGGCTGCAATGAAGAGATCAAGGCCTTGGAAGCCTTGGATGAGGAGCCAAGAGTTGGATTTGAAAGCCACGAAGAAGTATTGAACAACTGCAAGTTCCACGGTCGAGATTTACAAACCACGGCCGTCAAACTTTCTGGACAACTCCGAGAAGCAAACTTGGCAAAAACCACGGTCGTGGAAAATGAGCAACCCGTGTTTCCAACCGTGGTTTTCCCTGAATCAGCTCTTGATGATGATCAAGCTTCTAGGAGTTATGGGGAGTCTTCATTTGCTTTGGATTCATCTCATCCAACCTTATTTGGATCATCTTCAACCGATAAAGGTCCTCCCTCACTTGAACTTAAACCCCTCTCCTCTCATTTAAAGTATGCATTTCTTGGTGAAAATTCTACATATCCTGTGATTGTTAATGCATGTTTGAGTGACGATGAACTTGCTAAATTGCTGCATGAACTAAGATTGCATAGGAAAGCCATTGGCTATACTATTGATGATTTGGTTGGCATTAAACCATCTTTGTGTATGCATAAGATAATGATGGAAGATAATCACAAACCCTCTATTGAACATCAAAGGAGATTGAACCCTATAATGAAAGAGGTGGTCAAAAAGGAAATCATTAAGTTGCTAGATGCGGGAATTATCTACCCTATCTCGGATAGTAAGTGGGTTAGCCCCGTTCATGTAGTGCCTAAGAAGGGTGGAATGACGGTAGTAACCAATGAGAACAATGAACTAATACCGACTAGGACGGTTACGGGGTGGAGGATGTGCATTGATTATAGGAAATTGAACATGGCCTCTAGGAAAGATCACTTCCGCTCCCCTTTATTGACCAAATGCTAGAAAGGTTAGCTCAACACTCTCACTTTTGCTATCTAGATGGATATAGTGGATTCTTCCAAATCCCTATCCACCCCGATGACCAAGAGAAAACGACTTTTACATGTCCATGGGGTATCTTTGCATATAGGAGAATGCCATTTGGGTTGTGTAATGCACCCGCCACCTTTCAAAGGTGTATGATGGCTATCTTTTCGGAATACATAGAAAATATCATGGAAGTGTTCATGGATGATTTCTCTGTTTATGGTTCTTCATTCGATGATTGCTTGGCTAACTTGTCATTAGTGTTGCAAAGATGTGAGGAGACAAATCTTGTCTTAAATTGGGAAAAATGCCACTTCATGGTAAGTGAAGGGATTGTGTTAGGACACTTGGTGTCCAACCGTGGCATTAAGGTTGATAGGGCTAAGATTGAAACGATAGAGAAGTTGCCACCACCTACCTCGGTGAAGGGGGTAAGGAGTTTCTTAGGGCATGCCGGTTTTTACCGGAGGTTCATTCAAGATTTCTCTAAAATTTCTAAGCCTCTCACTAACCTATTAATGAAAGATGTTGATTTTGTCTTTACCAAAGATTGTCTTGAAGCGTTTTGTAGGTTGAAAAACGCCTTGATCTCCGCACCTATCATGCAACCTCTGGATTGGAGTCTACCATTTGAAATCATGTGCGATGCAAGTGATGTGGCCGTTGGGGCCGTTTTAGGGAAAAGGAAAGAAGGGCGCACTCATGCTATCTACTATGCCAGCAAGACGCTAGATGATGCCCAACTCAACTATGCTACCACCGAGAAGGAGTTGTTGGCGGTAGTGTATGCATTCGAAAAGTTCCGCTCATACCTTGTTGGAGCGAAGGTCATAGTTTATACGGATCATGCAGCGATCCATTATCTACTTACAAAGAAGGATGCCAAACCAAGGTTGATTCGGTGGATCCTTCTTCTTCAAGAGTTTGATTTGGAGATACGAGATAAGAAGGGATCCGAGAACTCCGTGGCGGATCACCTTAGTAGACTCCCACCATTGGAGCTTGGGAAGGACAACATCCCGATAGATGATTCATTCCGGGATGAACAATTGCAAATGGTGGAGGAATGCTTGTTCCAAGTGGCTAGAGGAAGTGAGCCGTGGTACGCCGACATTGTGAACTACTTAGTGTGTGAGGAAGTGCCTCCCGGATTTACATATGCACAAAGGAAGAAGTTCTTCAACGATGTAAGGCATTACTATTGGAGTGAGCCACTCCTATTCAAGAGAGGCCCGGATGGGGTGCTTAGAAGATGCATACCGGAAGATGAAATGGAGAGTGTGATCCGGCATTGTCACTCCTTACCATGTGGAGGTCATGCTAGCTCACACAAAACGTGTGCAAAGGTATTGCAATCCGGTTTTTATTAGCCTAACTTGTTTAGAGATGTGCAAAGTTTTGTAGCGGCATGTGATGCTTGCCAAAGGACGGGGAACATCTCAAGGAGGAATGAAATGCCCTTGAACAACATCCAAGAAGTGGAAATTTTTTATGTGTGGGGTGTAGACTTCATGGGACCATTCCCTTCTTCATGTGGCAATCTCTACATCCTATTGGCGGTGGACTATGTGTCAAGATGGGTGGAGGCAATCGCCTCTCCTACAAATGATGCCAACGTAGTGGTGCGATTCTTCAACCGGGTGATCTTCCCTAGGTTTGGAACACCAAGGGTAATCATTAGTGATGGAGGAAAGCACTTCACAAATAGGAACTTTGGAGCACTTTTGGCCAAGTATGGGGTGACTCATAAGGTGGCAACACCCTACCACCCCCAAACTAGTGGTCAAGTGGAGATCTCCAACCGAGAGATCAAGGCCATCCTCGAGAAAACGGTGTCTAGGACAAGGAAGGATTGGGCTATGAAGCTCAATGACGCACTATGGGCATATAGAATCGCCTTCAAGACACCAATTGGAACCACTCCCTACAAGTTGGTCTATGGCAAGTCTTGCCATCTTCCGGTGGAAATGGAGCATAGAGCTTATTGGGCCATTAAGTGGCTAAATTTTGACCTCAAGGAAGCGGGAGAGAAGAGGTTGCTCGATATCAATGCCTTTGAGGAGCTCCGGTTGGAAGCTTATGAGAATGCCCGGATCTACAAGGAGAGAACCAAAAGGTGGCATGACAAGAGGATCATTCCAAAGGAGTTGAGTGAAGGAGATCTTGTTCTTCTCTTCAACTCAAGGCTAAGGCTCTTTCCCGGAAAGCACAAATCAAGATGGACCGGGCCATATGTGGTGAATAAGATCTTTCCCCATGGAGCTATTGAAATAGGAGGAGAGCATTGTGGAAATTTCAAAGTGAATGGGCATCGCTTGAAGAAGTATATTCCGGGAGCCCCGGTAGACATGATTGCCCCGCTTCACCTTGAATAGACGCTCCCGAGTTTGGTCAAGCTAATGACCTTAAAGAAGCGCTTGGTGGGAGGCAACCCATTGGTAACATTTTTTTTCCCTTTTCATTTTTGCTTAGATTTTTCTGTTTTTGTGTGCTTTGTGTGTGTTTTGTCTACTTTCGTGTGTGTGCTAGAGCATTAGTGGCATTGGAAGCCTTTCTTGGCAATGAAAATGATGATGATGAAACCCTCACCGATTATGGGTGGAGCGGACGCGGGACTTGGACGGCTAGCGGTGCCTAGCGCGGGTTCCGAAGCTTTGAAGGATGCTTAAGAGCTCTCTACCATGGTTGATAGGATCATCCAACATCAAGTCACTTGAGAATTCCCGAATACCATAGCAAACACTTTTACATTGTGAGAACCTTCTTTCACTCTTTTTACTTGTATACCACATTGGGGACAATGTGTTTCTAAGTATGGGGTGGGGTTTGCATGATCCTTTGCATGATGAGCATCTAGGATAGGTTAATACTTGCACATGTCTTGCATTGCACATACTTAAACCGAAAATCCCATAAAAATCAGAAAATTTAAAAATTTTTGTGCTTTCTAGGCTTGGATATGATCCTAATGATGAAACTTGTCTTGTGATTGGCTATGGATGGCCTTATGTGTTGAATTGATAAATGCATATGTGGACTTGAACTACTTCTCTTGAATTCTATGAATGACTTGTGATCATGATGATTGCCTAGAATGGATTGAGTATTGAAAGTCGAAATTACATGATAGTTCTTGCATACCATCTAGGAATGAATGAGGCATTTCATCCTTCTCTACTTCTCATCTTGATCATGATTGCTTGAACACCTCAAATGATATAAATTCGACCTCCTTTAAACCCATCCGGGAATAGGAGCATGCTAGTGTGTTGAAATGTGTGAAAAGCAAATGCGGGGTGAAGATGTAATGAAAAGTATGTCGTGAATGAAATAGTTATTGTGGAAGTGTAGCCAAAACATAGGTTTGGGGGCGTTGGTTTAAATGACAAGTAACTCGGTACACTTCACATAATCGGGTGTTGGTGCCTTGCCAAAGTCAAATGAACCAATAGCCCTAACGAGCTTTGGTATGTGTGCCCGGTGTGGATGCACCTCGAAAAAGAGAAAAAGCCCGAGGATGGCTAATCACCGAGGTTTCGGCTATTGTACACCAATGCCATTGTCTCAAAAACAAGTCAAGAAAAAGAAAAGAAAGCAAGATAAGGAAAAATAAAAATTTGGGGGAAGTTGATCGAGGACAAGGAAGTGAAGTTAGTTCCATTCCCGGATTAGCATCACATAACCTAGAAAACCCCCACCCGATTGCAACGTTTCTTGGCCTTTTATGTCACAAGCCCTTATGACCTACTTGCATGTTTGTAAGGCTTAGTAATCTAGATTGGATAGACTCTTGATATTCTTGACCTCTTCATTCTCATATCTCATGCATGCTTTTGAGTTAAGTACGATTGTCTTTCCATGCCCTTATTGTTTGATACATAATTGCTTATCAAATTGCCATTGATCATGACTATGAAGGTGATCCAATAGTAGAAGCACAAAACCCAAAAAGATTTTTGCCATTTTTCTGCATACATAAATCATGTCATCTCTTAGTCTATAGTTGGGAATTTGCTCGGGGACGAGCAAACCTTAAGTATGGAGTATTTTGATAACACGATTTATAACATAGTTTTAGGTGTACATTTAGATAGAATTATCGCTCAATCATGCATAATCTAGCACTAGTCCAAGACGTTTTGCACTCAAAACATGTATTTTGTCGAGATAGACGTCTACGCGGACTTGTGTGCGTTTTGTAGGTATTTTGGGAAGTTTAGAGCTAAAACGATGCGGTTAAGGATCGTTCATTTAGATGACACGTCCTCGGACTCATTAGGACACAAGCCAAGGGCTTAAGAGGACTCATGGAACCTTGCCAACACTAGCCATGCACCAAACCACAGCTCAATGGTCCAAGGCGAAGTTTCTTCATAGAATCACGGTTCTCTGAAGAACCACGGCCGTGGAAATGACCGTGGATTTTGCCAGATTCTCGTGACAGCTGTGCCACGACTCTCATGGCCAGCTCATGAAAGATTTGTTATAAAAGTGGTCCATCATGGGTTGTTTGAGGCAGCTGGGGTAGTTTGGGGAGCAGCTCATCCATTATCCATTTCTCTCTAACAAATATATTCTTCAAAGAAGAAGATTTTTCTAGGAAGGAAAGTGCCAAAGAGAAGAAGAAAGGTTCCATTGAAGAGGAGAGAAGAGCACACACCATAACTTCTTGTATTTCGGATTTTATTTCTAGAGATTTGTGAACCCTTGAACCTTCTTTTGGAAGGGTTGTAAGTTGTTCAAATTCCATTTTCAGATTGGTTTGTTTTTGAAGTTCACTTATTCATCTCTTTTCTTTCATTACCTTGCAATGGATGCTATGATTTTATGTTTGTTTGCTTTGATTTCCATTATGAATGTTGTAGGCTAAATTGATGTGGTTCTAGGGTAAGGAAAGGATGGTTATGGCCAGAACTATGATAGGATAGACTTAGATTTACCTTTAGATGACTTTTGCTCATGAACGTAGTAGCTGTTAGAAATCACGGGTAGTTCTTGAAGAACCACGGTCGTGGTTTCGGAAGAATAGACCGTGATTTTCCCTGGTTCGAAGGATTTTTGCCTTAGACCTATAAAATGTTGAACCCCTAAGTGTTTGTTGAGTTTAACCTACCCTAGGGTAACTTAGTGTAGTGACTAAGTGTTAGGAGAGACTTACCCGGTAATCCTTGCCCTTAGAATCTAAAATAGCAAACCTTAGGTAGTGGTGAGCCTAATAAGCCGCCATTGGATTAGATGTGCTAGGATAGTTGCTTAGGACTTCCCTTTCCGAGACTTACCCGGTAAGGATAGGTTAGATCCCTAATTTACAATCCGGTTTGTGGAGAATTCCCATCCTTAGGATCTTAGAGACTTACCCGGTAATGAGATTTTAGGAGTGGACTAGTTGGATCATGAGACCTACCCGGTAATTGATCCCAAATTTGATACACCTAATCCCAACATATCATAGTTAAGTCCAAAGAATGAATAGATGACTTGAGTTCTATGCCATAATCGGAATTTCCGACCCCTAGAATCCGTCTTTCCTTTCCTTGATCATTATCTCGTTTAGTTGTCCATTTGTGCTTATTTTTAGTTAGCTTGATTGTTTACTTTGCATGAATTGTGATCTTCGATTGATCATCAAAAACCAACCAAAAACAATTGAGAATTTCCTTTCTTTGTTTCCCTCTTTTCTAACCTTAGACCTTCACTAAATTTAATCACAAAACCAAATCAATTTCACCTTATTCTTTGTGTTCGACCTCGGAGTACTATCCATACTACAAACGTCCCGTACACTGCGGGTGCGCTAGAAGTTAGGATAATTATAACGAGTATAAATTTAAGGCTTATTGCGTGCACACTTTTTAGCGTAACACACACCATTCTTAGAGTTTCATAGTTTTTAGAGTGAAGTTTGTTGGAAACATTTTCTAGGGTTGTAAGAACGATTTGAACCTTCTTTTGAAGGGGTGTAAGTCTCTCTTTTAACATTTATTCAGCTCGTTTTACTTGTTCTACTTGTTTCATCTCTCTTTCATTTCATCCTCTTGATATGGACTCCATGATTGTATGCTTGATGAGTTTGTTTGTTTAGATGCATGTTGTTGGCTAAATAGATGTGATTCTAGGGTAAGGAAATGATGGTTATGGCTTGGACTATGATAGGATAGACTTAAACGTACCTTTGGATAATTTTTTTGCTCGAACCTAGCCTCTGTTGTAAATCACGGCCTGTTCTAGTAGGTTCCACGGCCGTGGAAGTGATGAACTGCCCGTGATTTTGTCTGACTTGCTTGTATTGATAAATCTAAGTGTCAGGTTGTTAGATTGTTGAAATCCTAGTGTTTGTTGAGCTAGATCTATCCTAGGGTGACCTAGTGTGAGCAACCAAGTGCTAGAAGAGACCTACCCGGTGATTCTTGCTCTTAGGTACCGAAGATGATGAACTCTAGGTAGTAGTGAGCCTCACAAGCCATTATTGGACTGAGTGTGCTAGGATTTATGTTTAGGACTTTCCTTCCCGAGACCTACCCGGTAAGGAGAGGTTAGATCCCTAGATAGCAATCTGGTTTGTGTAGAATTCCTAACCTTAGGTTCTTTGAGACTTATCCGGTGATGAGACCTTAGGAACGGACTAGTGGACCATGGGATCTACCCGGTGATTGATCCGAATCTAGAAACACCCACTCCCAACATACAATAGTTGATCCAAGGAATGACTAGATAGCTTGACTCCAATGCCATTACCGGAATTTCTAACCCCTATAATCCGCTTTTCTCTCTTTGATTACTTATCTCGTGTTTGTGTTTGTTTATTTGAGTTGCTAGGTTAGTGTTTGATAATCTTGCATGATTTGTGATCCTTGATTGATCACCATAAAACCAAACCAAAAACATTGAGATTTTCATTTCTTTATTTCTTTCTCTTTTCTTAGCCTAGATTTACACTATCCTTAGTCACTATTGACTCAATTTCACCTTAGTCTTTGTGTTCGACCTCGGAATACTATCCTTACTACAAAATGACCCATACACTGTGGGTTCGCTAGGAGTTAGGAAAAATATATCAAGTTATAAATTTAAGACTTTTGCGTGCCACAATCTTAGCGTAACACGACCCACTTGTGAACCTAGAGCAGACTACAGGCACGCCTCCTGGGCTACTGTCGAGTCTTTCCCCTGCTGCAGTTACGGACTCTAGCAACAACATTCCGATGCTACTTCCTTCACCTCGTCATGACATGGAATCGAGTAAGATCCATATCCGTCCTTCTTGGTCCTTCTCTTTGATCAATCCTTAACCAATATATGCTGATGTGAGCACCCTTTGTGTCTTCAATTCGTCCTAGAAGCCTCGATCGATAGCTTGAAGAGCTGAGGCGTTTTCTGAGTTTTTGGAAGTGACGAGCAGTCAACTTCGGGTCCAATTTTAGGTAAGCTAGACTACTTCGTTTTGGCTGGTTTTCGGATATGTCATAGACGGTATTGCATAGTAAATCATACTAAAATTTTAGAGGAATCCATGTTACAGTTTGAGAGTTATAGTGTTTCAAAGTTGACTCCTCCCACAGTTTTTATAATTGTGCTGAGTATTGGGAAAAACAACATGTGATGTTGTTTTGTGAGATAGTTTTGAATAGGCTTTTGATCTTTGATGGACTTGAATTTCGGATATGTCATAGTTAGGATTACATAGTATAATATAACAAAATTTTAGAGGATTTAATCAAAAGGTTTAGGAGTTATGATTTGTCAAAGTTAAGACAGTGTGCTGTTTTGTTAAGTGTTTGCTGAGTTTTCAGAAACTGTGTTGATCAGTCAAGTTTGAGCGTACTTTCTGATGTCTTAGAGATAGGATCCACCGTTCCGTTTTTGATATGTCGTTTAGTGCCATGCATAGGTTAATATGTCAAAATTTGGGATGAATCCAACGGTGGAATGTAGATCTATAGAGGCTCAAAGTGGACTTGTTGTACAGTTAGCAAACATACTCAGATTTTGGCTAAGTATAGAATATTTTAAGTGTTGTAACCAACTTTGGAAATTTTGTAGAAGTGATGGTTGAACATTTTTAAGAAATTCTTGCTCCTAGGAGTAGATGAGATATCATAGATGATCTAGGGAATTATTTCGGAATTTTTATAAGATTATTCAAATTTCATATTTGAAGCCGAAGTTGGACCTTAACGATCTTTCCGAAAATAGAAAAATGGGTAAATTGTCAGTTTGTAACCAAACTCATCTGTAGGAGTTAAAATATAACTCTTTTGTCTCAAATAAGAGTTTAGGCATAAATTATGGAATTTTTGGAAGTTCCGGGACCAAGGGTAAAATAGTCATTTTACCATAAATTGGTACTGTATTAAATTATGTTCTAATAGGATCTACTACCTTAGAAGTCTTAGATTTCTAATTACCTAGAAAGTGTGTTGACACACTTGCCTCCTTTGACAGCCTACTGAATTCCTATAGTTACCGATTGAGTTGTGATTAAGAGAGTCAAGATCTGATTCAGGTAAGTCCACGGACTTACTTATCTGGCTTCTTGTATGAGTGTAATGTGTATGAGTGGTGTTTGTTAGTTATGATAAACAACAAAACCGGATTAACCCGATTTTTTAATTTACGTAATTGACCCAAGTGTTTGATAACGGGTCGTGACATCATCTACCTAGCTCTTGCGAGGGTCTAGGAGGTTCCCTGCAACCAGCCCAATCAGGTAGACGGTCAGATACATTAGTACCATTCCGCATTGGTAAACGGGGACAGGGGCGAGGTTTGGGAATCCCTCGTGTCACAAAATAAGTATCATTAGTAATAACCTATCACCTAATTAAAGATAATAAAAGGATTGAGTGTTGCATGTTGATTGTGTATGTTGTGTGTTTGTGCTGTTACCTTTATACTTATGCATAGAATGTTAGCTAACGGTTTTATACCGCTTGTAGATGCCTTGCAGGTTAAGACAGTTGTAGAGAGATCCGGAGGGAATGGTCAGCCGAGTCCACGTACTCTTTTAGTTTGGGGCGGGGATGTCTTCTGTTCTTCATATGTGTCGTTTTGGTACGTTTGCTTTGTAAGGCTGATACATATTCTTCATGTATATATATTGTTTAAAGTTTTCAAATATTTTAAATACTTTTGTGCCTTGTTGTATGATCCTAGTGAAATTGTTGTCAAACTAAGGTCGGGACCCATTGTGAGGTCCTAACCAGTAGTTCCCCGAGTTCCCAGAATTTGGGTGATACAATCACGATATCTTTGTGGATTATGATGACGTCTTAGGTATCTCTCCACAGGCCCTCATCACCCTCATCTCCTAATTCCTGAAAATCTCCACCAAAGCGGAGATTGTTAGATGCATTAAAAAGAGGATTAGGATGAGTGATACTTGCCCCTTGCGGGATTTGGAGGTGGCACGGGGGCTGGTGGCATAGGTGGATGTTGGGAACTTCCACTTACTTCTTACACGGATCACGGGTCGAATCTCGGGCAAAAGTCTGGCCAAGATTCTTCACTAGGACGAGATTCAAGCTTCTTCATCCGTTCAGCGAGCGTAGAAACCGTAGCCATCAGTTGTTTAGTATATCCATGGCTTCCGAAATTGAAGAGTCAATATTCTGTAATTCCCTTGGGATATTTCATCCTGGCATTTACATAACACAAAGTAACAGCAAACTTGTGATGTTAGTGAAAAGTTCCCAACAATTGACAAAGTCAATGTCTTGGTCTCACGCTCTGTTGTGATATCACAAGCTAATTTGATGTTAATACTCATGTAAAGTCAATGTCTTGGTCTCAACTATAACCCCTTGGATGACTTAAGTTGTCAACTTGGTCACATAAAAGGCTCTTGTGTTGTGAGATGGTTAAGAAACTCCTTCTAGACGTCACTTCACACAATTGACAAAGTAGAAGAGATATTACGAGTAGACACACTAGTATGATAGAAAGTATAGATACTAATTAGCACCCCCCAAAGAAATTGACTCAAGTGTTTAGAGTAGAAAGAGGCTAGAAAAGGCACGCAAGAGATTAAGAAGAGAGAATTATGTACCTTGAACATGCGCAGTTGGAGACAGAGATAGCCGGGTTTGGTTTCGATCTCGACTAGGGAAAATCTCGGTCATATTAAGGAATCTTGGCCAAGATTATCTTAAGGTGGGAGAGATCGATGTTTGTGGTCAGATAAGGCTCGTAACTAGGTCAAGGATGGTATAGATTTTCATATCTAGATATACTCTTGCACAGGGTGCACTTGAATTCTTCAGTTTATGCCTCAAACATTTCTCGAAAATTTGCAACAGTATCAAACCGAGGTCAAAATCTCGGCTGAGATTTTGTATTATTTGGCCGAGATTATCAATTCTACAATGAATGTTGACAATAAGAAATAACCTCTGGGATGTACTACTTCCAAGTTGTCTCGTGGATCCTTTTCAGTTGGAGGGGCGATATATTGTTGTTGCAAAAGATATTCGGTAAGGATTCAATGGATATGATAAGATCCCACCTACTAGATAAGATCTCAACAACAATATCTTGTAAATCTTCTTCCTCCGTAAAAATGCAGCGGGATATTATTGGCTTTGACTCAAATCCAATAAATATATGATCTTTAACTAGATAAAGAAATATTTATGAAACATGGGGAACACGTAACGTAAAGTTCTCAACTTTATGCTCAAAATCTCGAGCGAGATTTTTGTAAGGACGGGCGAGGTTTTGTTCAAGGTTAGTGGTTGGCTTTGTAATTGGATATGACATTTCTCTCTTCCAAAACACACAAGTCAACACATGTTAAACTCAAATAATTTTGCAAAGATAATCGCAATAAGAAAAGACTTAATTTTTTATATGACTCAACGAAGACTCAAATAAAAAAAATGACTCACACCTAAGACGGCCTTCAATCGACTAAGTTTTGATACCAAACAAGATTCTGCTGTTGGCCAACATTTTTTATATGACTCTACACTGAAAGTCCACGAATTGTGTCAGCGATCAAATCTCGAGTAGGAATCTCAGGCAAGATTTTGCAGTTGTCCAACATTTATGTAACTTCAAATCCAAAGAATGTGAGTTTCATGGATTGATAATGGAAAGATAAGAAGATGATTTATGGAATGAATTTAATGGAAATATAGGAAGATACAAAGCAAGATATTCTTGCAAAGAACCTTGACCAATTATGTGTCAATCTCGAGTAGGAATCTCATGCAAGATTTTGCAGTTGGCCAACATTTATGTAACTTCAAATCCAAAGAATGTGAGTTTCATGGATTGATAATGGAAAGATAAGAAGATAATTTATGGAATGAATTTAATGGAAATATAGGAAGATACAAAGCAAGATATTCTTGCAAAGAACCTTGACCAATTATGTGTCAAAACCCCTTAACGAAGAGTTTACCTTAATCCACATCGTTAAACTTACACAAGCTTTCTAAATAAGACAAGCACAAGGAGGAATTAGAATTGACCAAGAGCACCAACCTTTAAGAAGATTAACACAAACAAGCACAACCTAGCAAGGACTCACAACGATTCAATGAAGGCTCTCTTTTTAATAGGAATGAATAAACACAAATTTCGTAAGCGAGCACCGAGTTCACACAATTTGTGGAAAAATTAATCAAATTCAGTCTACTTTATAATCTCACCCTCTAAGGCTATTTATAGGTGAGATCCTCCTAAAAAGATAAAATCTATATAATCCTAAAAGATAGGATCAACAAATACCTTGAAAATGTTTTAGAGTCTTAAAGGTATTAAAATAATAAAATCTATCTATAACTAATAAGATTGCAACTTGATCTTATAATTCGCCAGGAGCCAAATCTCGGTCGATATTTATGGAAATCTCTGGCAAGATTTTGGTCCTTAGGGCCGAGATTTCTTCTCTGGAGTTCTTTCCTCGTCCTATCCACCTTCTATGCTTATTGGATATCAACTTGGCCTTGCATGATCCTTCCATAGTAGTCAACAATGTCACTAAAAGACCTAAATGTGAGTAAGGTCTCTTTGAGTGTACATGTTGCTAATAAGCCAGCAACTTCCTCATGGAGGTTCTTTGCTCTTGCTTTAGTGATAGCTCCTTCCATGGTAGTTAAAGATGATTTGGTTGTGTTATCCTTCAATGCCTTAGTCCTTGATCTTGTAATTGGGTCTTTAGGTGGATGTTTCCTCATAAAAATCATTATATGCTAATATTAAAAAATGTGAGTTTTGAACTAATCAAGTTATTTTCCTTGGCTTTGTAGTGAGTACAAGAGGTCTAGAAGTGGATGAAGAGAAGATAAAAGCAATCCAGGAATGGCCGACACTTGCGATTGTTGGACATGTTCGACCCTTCCACGGATTTGCTACATTCTATAGACGTTTTGTACGAGATTTCAGTACTATTGCAGCCCCCCTCATGTCTCTCACAAAGAAGCAAGTACAGTTCGAGTGAGAAGAAGCGTGAGAGAAGGCATTTAAGGAGTTGAAGTGGCAACTATCACGCGCACCTCTTTTAGCACTTCTGGACTTCACCAAACCTTTTATAGTTGAATTTGATGCATTTGGAATCAGCATAGGAGGTGTGCTTATGCAAGAAAGTAAGCCACTTGCATTCTTTAGTGAGAAATTGAAAGGAGCATGTTTGAATTATTCGACATATGATAAAGAATTGTATGCATTATTTCGAATTTTCAAGACATGGCAGCATTATCTTTGGCCTATTAAATTTATCCTTAGAACTGATCATGGGTCTTTAAAGCATTTTAGGAGTCAAGATAAGTTGGACAAGAGGAATGGTATATGGATGGAGTTTATACAAACTTTTCCATGTATCATTAAGTATAAGAAAGGAAAGGATAATGTTGTTGATGATGCCCTTTCTAGGAGACACTCTTTGATCACTACTACGGATTCTAAGGTTGTAGGTTTCCATTACATTAAAGATATATATGTAGGTGAGTAAGATTTTAGTTACATCTATGAGCATTGTAGAACACAAAATTCCCATGATAAGTTCTATTTATTTGAAGGATTTTGTTTCGTATGGATAACGTGTGCATTCCTAGATGTTCTCTTAAACTTTTATTTGTTTCAGAAGCTCATATGGTTGGTTTATAGGAACACTTTGGAAGGCATATGACATTTCATATGTTGCGTTCAAACTTTTATTGGTCTCACATGCTTAAAGATGTGGAGAACATGTTTAAGGCTAGATTAAAACTACATGTTTGTATACCCCCTTGCCTATCCCTACTTCACAATGGCTAGATATTAGGATGTTTGTTGTTGTATTGCCTATGACTAAGAAGCAGGAGGATTTTATTTTTGTAGTTGTTGATCATTTTTCTAAAATGGCTCATTTTATTGCTTGTCATAAGACCGGTGATGCTTATAATGTTGCTAACTTGTTCTTTAGAGTAGTTGAAAGGCGAGCCCGGAGATCTAGTTTGGTTATATCTAAGGAGTGAACAATTTCTGGAAAAGAGAAATTTGAAGTTGTCTCCATGAGGAGATGGACTATTTAAGGTGTTGCGTAAGGTTGACAACAACACTTATGTATTGGAGCTTCCGGACGATTATGGAATGAGTCCTACCTTCAATGTAGGAGACTTGAATCCTTTTGTATCTAGTGATGAGTATGGTGATTCAAGGACAAATCCTTTTCAAGAAGAGGAGTATGATGAGGGACCGTCCCCAACATCAACTATAGCAAAGGCATTGAAGGAGAAGGAGGCTATATCATCTTCAATACATGATATAGAAGGATATATAACTAGATCAAGAGCAAAGTCAATCCAAGAAGAGGTTGCTAGCTTATTGGTAACATGTACATCTAAAGAGACTCTACTTGTGTCTAAGTCTTCTTTAGTGATCGATATTGGTGTCGATTGTGGAAGGACCCTACAAGAGTGAAGATAATCAAGGAGCCAAGAAATGTGGCTAAATCGAGAGTTAAGAAAGCCAGTCAAAATCTCGACCTTGAGAACCAAATCTTTCCCGAGATCCAAATCGAGATTTGCTTTTATCGAGATCCACAAGATCCCGCCGAGAGCTTATTAGTTATTACATATTTTATTTTTTTTAATACCTTTAAAGATCTAAATATTCTAAAGGTATCTTCTGGTGTTGATCATATCTTTTAAAATCATCTTTTATTTTATCTTTTAGAGGAATTTCGCCTATAAATAACCATAGGAGGTCGAGACTCAATCTATAGATTTGGATTTGATGTTTTCTACATACATTGTGAGACACTGGTGGCATCATTTACGAGGTGAACATTTTATTCATTCCTATTCAATCAAAAAGAGAGTATTTAAATGAATTGTTGTGAGTCCTTGCTAGGTTGCTCTTCTGTATGTTAATCCTTTTGAAGATTGGTGCTACTAGTCAAAGTAGTCCCTCCTTGGGCTTGTCTTATTCAGAAGGTTTGTGTAAGGTTGAAGAAGGGAGGGTTAAGGTAAGCTCTTTGCGAAGGAGTTTTGATCCAATTGGTCAAGGTTCTTTGCAAGAATACCTTGGTTTGCATCTCCCTATATTTTCATCAATTTCAGTCCATTATCCATCCTCTTTACCTTTTCATTATCATCCATATTAACCACGTAATTATTCTCTTGGTTTTATAAAAATATCGGCCTTACCATACAAATCTCGCCCGAGATTTGTTTATGTCGTTGATTTTCGGAACTCCAGTCTAGATCAGGAAACTGCGGCATCAACCGTGCATCAGAAGGATTCTTCGAACATGTTATTTGGTTTTATCTGAATTATGGAACGAAGAATCATATCATATTTGATGATATATGTGTATGTTTATAATGTCAATATATATATTTATATATATATATATATATATATATATTATTTATAATTTACATTTAATAAAAATAAAGATAATTTATTGATATAAAATATAAACAAGAACCAATCGTCAACCTAAATAAATATGTGTATAATTTTTTCTATAAAATTTATTTTGTATAATTGAAAAAGTTATATTGTTTTGTAGCACTTTCTGATGGCATATAATCTTTCACCAAAATATCAATATTATGGCTAATTGTTTATTTTAATATTTTTGAAAAATTCATTTTTTTACAAAATATTTAAATTACAATTCAACTTAATTGATGGGTAATTTTTTTGCAAAAATTTGTTATTTTGATTTTGTAAAATTTAGTAAGTGGGTATTATACATGTATAATGTAAATATATATAAATGTTGTTTTAAATTTGAAATGGGTTCTTGGAATCAATGATACCCATATATGGAACCAAGATCTTCTTTAGATTTGAAATGAATCATTCCATGGAATCATTTTCATTCCTATTTCATGTCTTACCAAACACAAGGTATAGTTATGATACATTCTGATTCTAATCATGATTCCATGGGAATCATATCAAACGAGCCCTAAAGTCGAAATTTAACTCATAATACAAAAGCAATGAGTGTAATCAACCGTAGTGTTCTTGCTTCCACGTAGCGACAATAAATATAGGTTTTAGGATGACAAACACTAGAAAACCTTGCTTCAACAAAAGAACGCGTCTCACGCGCCAACAATCCTTGTGACCTCGCCACCATACACAACCCAAAACCCTATATCTAGCAACCCTTTATCCGGACATCATATCTAAATCTAGGTTGTATTCCTTATTCTCCCTGTCAAATCTATGTTTCTATTCTCTTGATTCTAAACGATTTTTCTACAAGTAACTATGTGAGTGTATGAGAATATCATACAACTACAACACCACAACTCTGTTTTTGAACAATATCGACCTCTGAATGCAAGGACTACAAAATCCTACTCAACCTCCAAAATAGTTTTCTTGAAACACATCCATAATCAATCAAATTAGTCTTCTCTTTTGTGATATTGAAACTCGTATGTTCACAACAAACAGAAACCACAAGAACTACAACAGGATCTTAAACCGGAGTTAATGTTCTTCATAGCCATATACTTCCAACTGTAAGGACTAGTTTTCTTTCTACATGTTCTATCAATTTGCTATATGTGGGTTTCTTCTTTTATTTGTGGCTTGTAGGATCTGATCAAACTCAAAGCAAGCATTCACCGTGATCAAAATCAATTTAATATAAAGGGATAGCAAAAGGGAACTGAAACTATGTTATTTAACTAAACACATTATTCATGTGTTCTTGAATTACTGTTGCTACTATATTGTACTTGTCACGATAATAGTGCATGTATCCATGAACTTTAATATCCATGAATTTAAATGTAAAGTAAGCATGCTTCTTTGTTCAAATGGTTTGAAACCTATCACTTTTATTGTAAGTAACTTACCTCTTTTGCTAAATTACCCGGGTCAAAGCTGGTGAAATTCGTAGTCTACAATTGCTAAAGTCCCAAAGGAACTTCACGGACAAAGCAAAAAGGAATTTATCTACCTCCTAAAACAAATACAATACCGGATAATTGAGAAAACAATTCCCCAAATATCTCATATGATCTATAACACAACTCTTGAAAATTCATGGAATTGTGCTACTTATGCCAACTCGAAACGAGTCTTTTTTAAGATTATTAACTAGTCTGCTAGTACTACTAAATCTAACCATCTAGATCGATGTGACCTTAAGGAGACAAGACACTACCCCGACTTATCTCAAGGAGCTTCATCTATAAATCTGTTCCACAACACAAAATTAATAATGTGTAAGACAACAAATGTACACATTTGGAATAAGGTAAATGCGAGCCCTACCACCCACCACAAAATTTAGTTGTTCATGAGGATATCATTTTGGAATTGTAGATGGATGAGAAATGTAACACCCCGAATCTACGGGATATCAAAATGTTATGGGCGAGACCACACAATGGGTCCCGACCCTTAGCTTGACAACAACTTCACTGGATCTTTCCAACATGGCACAAATAAAGGCAGAAAACTCAAAATAGTTTATAATGTATGCAAAGAAAGAAAGGAAGGGATACAAGTTGGAAACTCAGCCGAGTCCTCAAAACGACATAAAACGTAACGTAATCCAAACGTACAACAAACCACAATCCGACAAACAAGGAAAACCCCCAAAAACGCCCCCGTCCTATAATGTACGGAGACCACTCGGCTGTCCACTCCTCCACCTCACTCGACGGTATCCCTAACCTGCAAGGCATCTACACAAAACGGTTTAAAACCGTTAGTTCACATTCTATGCATTATAAGAATAATATGCCACAAACACACATAAGAGCATAAAGCACACAACATACACATTCATTACGATATATCTTTTTAGGTTGTTCCATAACTAATCCATTTGTTCAAGTGTGACATGAGAGTGTTATAACTCTCGCCTCTGTCCCCGTGTAACCAACAGGAGTGTGGTGGCGCTCAACCCGTATACCTTGAGGGAGTGATGATGAAGCCCGCCCATATACCGTGTATGACCTGGTCGTAGAGATCCCCCAGTCTCCATCGGGAGTTTGGGCAATGATGTCACCGCACAATAATAATAATAGTAACGATGGGCCAATAAATAAGGTCAAGTAGATCCTAGTCCGTTTTCATGTTCAAAAGCGGTAAACACACACCACCATAATATACTCAAATAAGGCATAAATGCGGCTAAGTAAGTCCATTGACTTACCTCATCTCAAGCTAACCAAACCAACGATCTCACTTTCCGAAAAGAAAAACCAAAGCCTGAACAACAAGATACATATATCAACAACCACTCACAACACACTTCCAAGACTCTCCAAAGCTAAAACCGAACAACAACTAGAAGCTAGTAAGGCTCTCTTGAACCTTTAGGAGGTCAAGATCAAGAAAGGAAGGGAAAGAGGGAACAACAGCCCACAACCCAAGAGAGATTAAGCACATAACAAAGCTGGACTAAGAGGGTAAGATGGAAGAGAGACCACAAGGCCCTCACACACACAAGATCACTAAAGATTCAAGGGCACCTAGGTTCAAGCCACTAAATGGCATTCTCATAAGTCCTAGGTCCAACCTAATCATGCTTCTAGCTAAGCAACAACATAAGTTCTAAGGAAGGAATGAAGAGGAAAGGAGGAAGGAACCTACTGGTGAAGAAAACGCAGCCGCTGAAGCAAGTTGGCGCTCCCGGCGGAATCCTGTCGTCGCCCCTGCAGATCCCTAGCGCCGCCCCTGCGCCTGGTGGCCGCCCCTGCGGTGGCTCTGGCCGCCCCTGTGGTGGCTCTGGCCACCCCTGCGGTTGCTCTGGCCTCCCCTGCGGTGGCCTCAATCCGCCCCTACGCCTCTGGTGGTCCGCCCTCGCGGTTGAACAGTAGAAACTCCGTCTTCTTCATTTCTTCGACTGGTTCTTTGCTCCTAGTGTCTCCTTCTCTTGCTGGGCCTCCTCCAAACCTTCACCACAGGTCTTAGCTTCCTCACCACGACCTAAACGAGCTAAAGGAAGGGACATGCAAGGGTTTACTAGATCTTCCTTCAAAAGCTTCCTCCATGACCATGGAGGTGAAGAGAAGATGAAGAAGAGATAACAAGCAACAAGAGGAAGGGAGAAGGAGACCACTTACCACAACAGATCTGGAATACCCAAGCTGCATCTCCTACCCAACTCTTCCAAGGAACAAGGAGAAGAGAGAAAGCAAGAAGGAAGAGAGGAGTGGAAGGAAGTGAAACAGCGTAAGAGGAAAAGTGGGGAAAAGAGGAGAGAGTAATGAGCTGACAAAAGAGGTGGGATATCCAAGGGTCAGCCCCCTTGTCCCCTCACTCCTCTTCCCAAGGTCGGAAAGTAAAAAGGTGTCCCCATCCTGCGTTAAAACCCGAACTTAGCAAACGTGTCTGCGGGAAATAAGCCACAGACTCGGAAAAATCGGAAACAACTCAACTTCTGGAAATAAAATTTCCGGATGTTCCAGGAAAAAAATTTGGACAAACATGAACTTAGCATATAAAAATGAGAATATTCAAATTATTATGCTATTTGAAACAAAAATCACGTATTGAGCCTACTAATGCAATTTGGAAAAATGCAGGTTTTGATAATATTAGTTTTATCCCAATCAATCGATTCGTAGGGTGACTATGTCTCTTACAAAAAGAATATCAAATGGAAGCCGAAAAAATTGATATAATAAAAAAGGAAAGTAGATATGTCATAATCAAACACTCAAACTTACGAACAACTATTGAGATGAACATTTTCTTTATTTATGCTCCACAAAACGAGTAAAACAAAATTAAATTTTCGACTCAACTAAATATATATTGAAATAAACTCGAGTAATATTCTAATACTAGTTATTGGAGATTACAACAAAATCTTAAACCATTCATCAGACAAAAAATGGGGAGACCGATTAACCGGTCATAGGTAGGGTTGTGCAAGAATGACCCGGACCGGAAACCCGGAACGGTTTTTTATGGTCATGTCCCTGATCCATGATTTTGTGGAATTCCGGTCCTGTCCGGTTCAGGTCCGTACCGGAAAAGACCAAATCGCACTGGAATATTATATTAGTAGATTTAATTTTATATATTTAAAAATGTAGTATATCTTGGGTACATATTTAATAAAAAATTTTTTTAATTTTTTGCAAAAATATATTTTTTTATTTTATTTAATTTTATTTCGGTCCAGACTGAATGGCCAGAACCGGAACGGTGCCTGATCAAGGTTTTTCAAAATTTTGGTCCGGTCCGGACCGGATGCAACACCCTAATCATAGGTTCGAAATCATCCAAAAGTTATTACAACAATGTAACATATTGTTCTCCATACAAAAGAAAATGAGTTTACATGGAAAAGAAAAAGGATGATGCAGATAACACATATGAAAGTTTAGACAGAATAATAACATCGATGAAAGTAATTGGGGAAAATCCTCAAATTCACACTCGGAAGCATGCATTTACGTCCTCAGACCACTACATGATTTCTTTTAATCTACAAAATTCACCTACAGCTTATAAAAACCAACCCTTTAGATTCGAATCAACGTGGATGCAACTTTAGGATTGTGAAATCATCATAAAACAAACATGGAGAATGCAATTTGCAGAAACTCTTATGTTCAATCTTGTTAAAAAAATTACTCAAAACCAAATTAAAACAATGGAGTAAAGAGAAATTTGGTAGCATAAAGAAACAACTTAAAGAAATTGATGAGCAAATTGAAAACCTTCAAAAGAAAACATTTAGGTGTTTTAACAAACAAAAGAATGATAAAGTAAATAGACTCAATAAATAGTTAAAAAGAGAATGCTTGTTGGATTACCAACATAAATATTGGATGCAAAGAGTAAAAATATCTAACTTTACCACTTGGCGACATAAATACGAGCTTTCATCATAGAAAGGTTCCGGGACGTAGAAACAAAAAGATAATAGCAACAATTACTAAAAACGATGGATCAGTTCTTTCAAAAGAAGAAGATATAAACAAAGAATTTTATCGATGACTATGAAGTTAGATTTAAGGCATCGGTGATAGACCAAAATGAAATGGAAAACAACTTGAAGTCATCCAAACGGAGATAACAGAAAACGAGAATATATAATTGGTCAAACTTTCCCTACAAGAGAAATTAAAATGGCAATTTTCAAACCATTTCAATCAAATACAAAACATAAGAATTAGGGCCTCTTCTCTTGATCCTGATATTAACAAAAATGGCGATGAATTTTGCAATTACAATCCATATGTGAAAGCATTGACAAAAATTGGTGAAGAATTTTACAAAGGACCATTAGCTCGGATTGAACTCCGATGGAATGAGATGGTGGATGAAATACTTCATAAAACAAGTTTTTCTTAATTCTCTCTTAAATATATGGCGTAACCCGTCAAGTCCTCCAAATAAACTAAATTCATTTCTAATTTTATTATCAATTTGATCATTAAAAGAGATCATTCGTTTCACTTTGTTCGGTCTGATGGTTTGGGGTACGCTTTGATATTTTGAACTTCTTTTGGAAAAAGAATTTAATATGTTCGTGAGAAGGAGTCGTGGACAAGTGATCGAAACCTAAAAGCTTAAAAAAGAGTCCAAATTTGAGGTATCCACTTGTGGTCCCTGGGAGTTATACTCCGCGCTGCTTCTACATTCATATTCTCGCTGTTCTTCCTCACTTTGCTTGCATGACACTTCCCTTGGTGTTCCTCCTACATCATCTCGTTGTGATCGAAGTCTTCTTTTGATGTGGTTTTTCTTCCTTTTTTGCTTGTTATGGTTCTCTCATGATGGTTTGTTTGTTTGCCGATTTATTTGGCCTTTTGATCCATTAGGCGGTTTGTCGTCTAGTGCACCGGACCGCTTTCCTTTATGAATAAAAAAAGTAGAAAATCCATCAACAACTACATATTATATACCCGTTAGTCTATGTTCAACCATTTATAAAATCATTGCAAAAATCTTATCTAAATGACTAAGCGTAGTTCTCGCAAACTTGATACATCCTTTACAATGTGCCTTCATCCAAAAGAGATCAATTCACGATAATGTACTGATTTCTCATGAAATCTTCCATTTATTTAGATTCAAAAAAGGCAAAGAAGGATTCATGGCAATCAAACACAATATGAAAAAGGCCTATCACAAAGTTGAATGGTCGTTCCTTAACATAGTCATGACTAAATTTGATTTTGGAAATAAATTTAGAGAATGGATTGACGAATGTATCTCGACAGTTTTATACTCCATACTAATAAACGACTCCCTAACAAACATTATCCTTCCAAAGAGAGGAATACGCTAAAGAGATCATTTATCTCCTTTGCTTTTCAACCTATGGGTCAAGATATTGGCTAGAAACATACAAAAAAACCATAAATGAGAATTGGAAGATAATAGGATTTCCAATCTCAAAAAATGAGTCCACTATCCCTTTCTTGACTTTTGCTTATGACATAATAATTTTCATCAAGGCACAACAATAGCAAACATTATGATTCTATTTGTCTGAGCTGACTATTGCTTAGTCTCTAGTTAGGTAATAAACTACCACAAATCAACATTCCAAAAAATACTAAATGTAGACCCGACAACCAAGAGAATAATACATGCGCATGAGCATTGTAGTAACAAACAACCTAGAAAAACACATAGGATGTCCGCTTATAAACGGACGAGTAAATAAAGACATTTTTAATGGCGTCATCTTAAAAAACGAAACAACAACTAATAAATGGAAAGTTTCATCCTTTCTTAAGAATGTCGAATACCCTTAATAAAAGGCAACCTAAAGGCAACATCAAGCTACCTAATGTAATCCTTCATGCTTCCTACAAATATTTATAAAGAATTTGATCATATAAATAGATCTTTCTTTTGGAACAAGGGAACAAATTTCCACCCACATCAGCTGGGATAAAATATGCAAACCAAAAATGCTAGGAGAAATAAGAATTAGGAAAGCAGAAGATACGAACAAGGCTTTACAAATGAAACTTTGATGGAAAATAATGGTAGAACCATACAGGATCTGAGTTAAATTTTTGGAAGAGAAATGCCTAAAATAAACATGGTTATGGAACTATAAAGGCAGAAACAACACGTCGTGGTAATGAAAAAAACTAATAAATGTAAAAGAAGATGTTGAAAATGCTTTCGGATGGAGCGTCGGTGATGAACCATTAGCTTCTAGAAATATCGATGGATAACCGACCAACCTTTAGAAAATTTGGTGAATGACAAAACATTGATCAATATGGATGCACTAGTAAGCTTATAACAAATAAACAATGAGGCCAACAAGAAATTCTTCAATTGGGTAGTTTATTACCATGTGACATTATTCGAAAATTAAACATGTATAACCTACCTCTAAATGAAATACACGATAGGTTGTATTGGAAGTCAACTAAAAAAGGATGATTCTCTACCAAATCGGCAATGAACCTTGTCCAAAAACGTAAGGTGGGAACATAGAGTGACAAAAGATGGATTTGGGATATCAATATAATGTCAAAAGTTAAAAACTTCTTGTGGAAATTATCCCTAGATGTCATCCCAACAAAAAAGAACCTAGAAAAACAAAAAGTTCCGGGTTTAATGCACTGCAAACTTTGTCAACACCCGATGGAGAGTGCTGCTAAAAACCTTTTTTTAAATGTCCGTATGCATTATGTAATATCAAAAATGCTAAAACTAAGACTCTCTTATACAAATATGTGCAACATGCCAAAGAAATTGAACATATGTGGATAAAGGGAAAATGCAACCCAACAAATTTCGGACAAATAATGGTTACATGGTGAAATATTTGGCTAACAAGTTGTAACGACCGGATTTTTCGTTATGCCTTGATAGGGTTAGAGAAGTTTAGGGAACGAATAAAAATTTAGTGAGACTAGGACATACCCGTTTATATATGGAAGTCGTTTAATTAAGTACCTTGTTCTAAATTTCAAGACGAAACTTATTTTAAGGGGGTACTGCTATAATATCCGGAATTTTTATTCCGTTTATATCCGAATCAATTCGGACTTCGAGCCGTTGACGGTTCCCATTCTATCTAGTATTTCTTTCTTCACAAATTTTATCATTTTATGTAGAATTTAATTCACATAAAATGATAGAATTATATCAAACCCTAATTTTTATAATTATTTATCATTTTATGTAGAATTTAATTCACATAAAATGATAGAATTATATCAAACCCTAATTCCTATAATTAAGCCTTAACGACGACTTTAGACGAGATCATGACAAGGCTGAGACGAGACTGTGACAAAGTTGTGACGACACCCTGACGAGTTATGACGAGACCATGACAAATCCGTGACAAGGTCATGCATGGGCTTGACAAAGCCATGACACGTTTTGACAAGGCTGTGACAAAGCCATGACAACCTCATCCACTCTTTCAGCCCACTCTTTCTACTTTGTTTCGGCCCAGTTTTCTTGCCACTGCTTCATCCCATCTTGTCCTCGCAGGTGTACAGGCCCAACAGCACTTCGAGCCCAGTAGCAGCTCCCTTGTGCAGGCCCAGCCTCCGTTTCCTCCCTTCCAGCCTTGTTGCGCTCCCTTGCTAGCCCTAGACGCTCCTCCCTTCCACGTAACTACAGCCTCCCACCGTCACGAAATTGCAGTCCTGGATCGACATAGTACAACCGGCACATCGTCTTCCTCTTGCTACACGTAACCCTGGACTGCGCCTTCTCTATCTTCGTGTACAAGCAGCACGTGGGAGCCTTGCATCTTCTCTTGCTGGTGAGCCTTGCATCTTCTCTATCGTCGTGTACAAGCAGCACGTGGGAGCCTTCTCGCTTGCTACACGTAACCCTGGATTGCCCCGACGAGTCTCTTCAGACGTGCGTTGCACCGCAGTCTACCAACTCCTCCAGCCTTGCGGCGCAGCACAACCTGGACGCTCCTCTTGCCTGAACCCCTTTCTCCCGCTCCTGGAACCGCTGCCTTGCGTCGGATGAGGATAGTCGACAACCGTGAAGTTTAAGCTGGACACCATCAACCTGCAGAGACGCGCATCAACTGGAAGGCCTGCATCGTTGACACACCGCAAGCCTGGTCTTCTTTGTTTAGGTAAGCCTATGTCCCTCTCACCAATCTCCCTAGTCAAACACAGGACCTAGTGAGAGAGTTTCATTCTGTGCAAATGTCTATGTACAGTCATCCACGTTTCCTTCTCTTTGATCAATCCTTAACATATATATGCTGATGTGAGCACCCTTTGTGTCATCAATCCCTCCCTAACAGCCTCGGAAGATAGCTTGAAGAGCTTAGGCGTTTTCTGAGTTTTCGGAAGTGAAAAGCAATCAACTTCCAGTCCAGATTTGAGTAAGTTATACTCCTCCTTTGCTGCTGAGTTTTGGATATGTTGTATTCAGTAGTACATAGTAGATTATACTAAAATTTGGGAAGAATCGGAGTTACGGTTTGAAAGTTATGATGTTCCAAAGTTGACGCCTCATGCAGTTTTTATAAATGTGGTGAGTGTTGGGGAAAACCGCAGGTGACGCTGTTTTGTGAGATGGTTTTGAATAAGCTCTTGTTCTCCGTTGGGCTTGAATTTTGGATATGATATATTTGACATATTTTTGTAGAACATATTAAAATTTGGGAAGAATCCAGCGAGTGGTTTGGGATTTATGATTTTTCAAAGATTTGGTCGTAAACAGTTTTTCTGTTATGCTGAAATTTCTAAGTGTTGAGGAAAGGTGCTTGTGATGCAGTTTTCTGAGATAGTTTTAAATAGATTGTTGATCTCCTTTGCTGATGACTTTTGGATATATTATAGATAAGATTTCATAGTAGAACATACTGAAATTTGAGAGAAATCCGAGTTGCCGTTTAAGATTTATGGCGTCCCAAAGTAGAGACCTTGAGCTGTTTTTCCAACATTGATTTTTGACCAAGTATAAAAACATTGTAGTGTAGTAGCCAACTTTAAGGAGTTTTGCAGAAGGGATAGTTGAACAGTTTTAGGAAATTCTTGCTCATATGAGTAGATTAGATATCATAGATAATTTAGAGATTTATTTTAGAACTTTTATAAATTTATTTTAATTTCATAGTTGAAGCTGTAGTTGGACATTAGTGACTTTTCGGGAAATAGAAAAGTGGGTAGTTTCTCTAGTTGTTACCTAAAATCATCCTATGGAGTAGAATATGGTTAGTTAGCATCAAATAAGAATTTAAGTACGTATTCCGGGTTTTTGGAAGTTCCGGGATCAAGGGTAAAATAGTCATTTTATCATAAATTGGTACTATATTAAATTCTGTTCTAATAGGATCTACTACCTTAGAATTATTAGACTTCTAATTACCTAGAAAGTGTGCTGACACACTTGCCTCCTTTGACAGCCTACTGAATTCCTACAGTTATCGATTGAGTTGTGATTAAGAAGAGTCAAGAATTGATTCTGGTAAGTCCACAGACTTACTTAGCTGGCTTCTTGTATGAGTGCCATGTGTATGAGTGGTGTTTGTTAGTTATAATAAATAACGAAACCGGATTAGGCCGACTTTGTTATTTACGTAATTGACCCAAGTGTATGATAACGGGTCGTGACATCATCTGCCTAGCTCTTGCGAGAGTCTAGGAGTTCCCTGCGACCAGCCCAGTCAGGTAGACGGTCAGATGCATTAGTACCATTCCGTGTTGGTAAACGGGGACAGGGGCGAGGTTTGGGAATCCCTCGTGTCACAAAATAAGTATCATTAGTAATAACCTATCACCTAATTAAAGATAATAAAAGGATTGAGTGTTGCATGTTGATTGTGTATGTTGTGTGTTTGTGCTTTTACCTTTATACTTATGCATAGAATGTTAGCTAACGGTTTTATACCGCTTGTAGATGCCTTGCACGTTAAGACAGTTGTAGAAAGATCCGGAGGAAATGGTCAGCCGGGTCCACGTACTCATTTAGTTGGGAATGGGGATGTCTTATGTTCTTCATATGCGTCGTTTTAGTATCTTTCCTTGTAAGGTTGATACATATTCTCCATGTATACATTGTTTACAGTTTTCAAATGTTTTATATGCTTTTGTGCCTTGTTGTAAGATCCAAGTAAAATTGTTGTCAAAATATGGTCGGGACCCATTGTGAGGTCCTAACCAGTAGCTCCCCGAGTTCTCAGAATTTGGGGTGTTACAATATGGTATCAGAGCCAGGTTGGCAATAATGGCACTTGAAATCTTCTGAAAGACCAAATGTATAAAATAACTAGAAACCGAAAGGGTCTAAAGTTTTCAAAAACGGCTTTCTGTTTTTACAAACACGCATAGTTGGGTTGTTGGGTTAGTAGTACGTCGGACCACCATCGCTCTCCGTGGATCTCTGCAACTTGGATCGATAGGAGTGAGTATATAGACTTTTTATGAGGTTTACTATTATATGTTATATACAACTGTATGCGTAGCTTGTTAGTACCCTAAAGGATATTTTATATCCTTTAGTCGTGATATCACGAAGCGATTATCGCCTCATGATAAATCAGTAGCGGACTTGAAGAGTCTCCAAAACGAGGCAATGGAATCAGACCTTGAATTGAGTATTATACTCGGGTGGGCCGCTTGGTGATCCGTACAAATCATCCAGAGAACAAGTGAGCAAGGAAGTAAAGTTGTGAAGATAATTTTTACCACAAGCACAATCAGATGAGGAAGAAATCGCTGGGCCAGTTTAGTTAGAAGGAATAGAAGGTCGTACATGGAACTCGGGCATACGAGGCCGAGAGACGGAATTAGAAGAACCATGCAAGAGACTATAAGAGTGCGGAGTAGGGATAACAATATTGGAACGGGACAAGTAGAATTGAGTACAACCAAGATTGCGGAATCAAGGAAATTATAATCGAGGTAGATGCCCCATAGACCATTAGGGCATGAGAAACCATAAGACATAAAGTGTCAATCCGGTTGTGAGAATATAAGGTGCACGGAATGAAGACCTACAATTGAGTGTAAAAGCGAAAAGGCAGACCCCACAAGCGTGGGGGGTTTTGACCTCCTCAGAGATATAAGTTGGAAAGAAACCGCGACGCCAATATCCAAAGAATGGAAGACGGTAGCAGGCAACGGAGTTTCAGGAAGATGATATTACCACCAACACCAGTGAAGAAATCTGTATGGGAGAACGGCCTTGCTAGACTCGAGAGTCCAGGGTAACCCGAATTATCACGGGACCTAAGCCATCAACACAGATGGTCCATGCAAAAGGAACTGCAAGTGGATGATCATTACGGCTATAAGAATTTCAAAGACGCTTGCAAGGTATCGTGGAAACTTGAAACGACTATTTATGTCAGATGAATGACACAATCGGACAAGAGAAATGGAGTTAGCCCATAAGAAGCGGAAGGGTGGAAGGTAGAACGAACTAAAGAAGTATAAAAGGATTGTTGTGAGCAACTAGTTACCTACTAACTAAGGAAATTTTGACAGATCACAATTAACACGGAATGGAGACTTACAACTTAATGTAAGAGCAAAAGGTAGACTTCACAAGCCTGGAGACGTTTTGTCTTCTTCAAAGATAAGAATTCTAAGAGGAATCACAACGCCAATATCGAAAGGATCGAAGCCCTGTAACATAGTCAACGGAGATTTGGAAGGATATATTACAAGCAACGCCGATTAAGGAACATGTGCTTGTGAGAATCGTGTGGTGGACTCAAGAGTCCATGGTAAACCCCAATTATAACAGAACATAGGTCATCAACATAGACGGTCCTTGTAAAGGGACTACAATTGGGAGGTAATTAAAAGTCATCGGAACTACAAGACGCTTACCATCTATCGTAGAGTGTTAGGAATGACTTTGATGTCAAGCGAATGGCACTGTGAGACTTGAGAAAGAGAGTTGTCCCAAAGGAAGCAAAAGAGTGAAAGATAAGACGAACCAAAGAAGGATAAAAGGATTAATCTAGTAGGTGATGTGCACCAAAAGTTTAATACCAATAGAGGTATGAAGTTGAGATAAGTCAATTATAGACTGACCGATGTCAACTAAGTACGTGCAAGGGTTATTTGGTATTGATGAGCTATGTACAGGTAAGAGGAGATATCTATGATTAAGGATTATTGAAGTAATTATACCGATGTTCTAGAGGATTTCCTCAAGTAGGCAACGTAAATCTTCATAGACAACTAAATGTATAGAGAGAATCGTGTTAGAGGTTACTGCTTGGTTGATTAAAAATCAAACTCCGGTCGAGTCAGGGGGTTCGGATCCGTGCTAAGAATTAAGAGAGTAAACGGAAGAAGTTGTTCTCTAGTCGTTTTTGTTTCATTAAGGCAATTAAGGAAGGTATCTGGTACTTCATCCTGTTAGGACTTAGGGTATAATTGGAAGAAAGAGTTTGAGGTTAAGCACTTGGGACTCACAGAAAATGTCCTTATGATTAATGAGTGACAACAAAATTATCAGAGTAGCGCAGCGGAAACGTGGGGGGTCCTAACCCACAGAGCTGGAGTTTAAGATGATGATAATTGGTGAAATACATTTCGCTTGGAAGGAACGTGAGAAAGGCTAGGCGGAGTGACTGAAAATATTGTACGGGAACTTATGTGCATGTAGACGTAATAGAAGGAGACTCGTACCTAATTGTGGATCCGAATGAAGAGTGATGGCTTCGTTACATGTTGCCAGGCAAGTAGTTTTGGAATTTACCAAACGGAGTACGTTAGAGTGAGCTTTCTTGATGGATTGAGAGAAGAATTTACGATGTAATAAAAGTATTGTGCATGGTCTGCACTAGAAAGCTCAAAGTGAGTAACTACCATTCCGAGTCCAAGATACATAAGAAAGAGAAGCGACATGAGTATACTTACAACCCAGTAATCGCGCATAGAGGAAGCATAATATCAGGTAGAGTTTATGCGTAATGTTATATCGGAACAGATCCGGTTTGCTTTTGAGTCAGAGGGATATTATCAGTCTGATAACCATGGTGGATAAAAGAGTACACCGCTGATGATATGTTAACAATTATTGAGTAGTTATGATCAGATAACGGTGATAGGAGATCACTTTACGTCTAATACCGTCATCCCGGACATATTCTAGGTCATTTAAGATCTTGGAAAATGCGTGAGAAGCCTAAGTCTGAGAAAATGATATATTGGAGATCTATAAATGCCAAGTGAACAAAGAGGATGACCACTAGATTTGATTTTTAGTTGTCTCGAGTGTTAGACCTGAAAAGGGTAAAGGTGACGATTCTTTACATGAGGAATAAGATGACTGAGTAATATTAAAAGACAAGACCAAGTGGGTCGTGATTCGAAGAGCGTTGAGCACTTGGTAAGTGTTGATGGATGTCCAAGACCTTGGACTTGATTGTGTAGTCAGAACCTTTTCAGAAGGCCGGAAGCAAGTGGTCATAATGAAGGGAAGGAAGTTGAATAGATTATTTTCCGTAGGGTCATCAAAGGATCTAGAGGTGATTTGTGTAAGGAAAACCATTGGAAGTTTTAAAGCGGTTTAAAAGTGACTGATGGACTAGTTTTCCTCACCCTATTAGAGAGTGTAGCTTCGGTTTTCCACGGAGACTAAGTTTGGGAACTGAGTTTGAGAATTTCAGTTGGAGAGATACCTACCAGACACGAGTTAGGTCATTAGACTAGAGGGTCAAACAGTTGAGCAGGATAATACCAGTGAGATATCCGGTAACCACTCTAGAACGTGGTAGCAGGTTCTTGTGATCTAAGTACCTGAAAAGATTTAAGATTTAGTGGTTTTATGAGAAGCCGATAACGCTACCTAAGATATTGGGGATAGCAAGAGACGTAACATTTCAAACACTTATGTAGCGATAGTTGTAACCTCGGGAGTAACGAGTTAGGGCTTGACCTTGTATGTGTGATATTGTTTGACTGCTTGTTTATTTCATGATTGAGTGTTTAGTCAGTGATGTGTTCTTTTAGTAACCTTGATGTGCGGGATACTTAGATGCGGAAACGACAAGACTTTTGTGTAGGGACCAAATACACCATTTTGGTGCCTTAAAGGCCGATCAGGATTGTCTTACCCTATGTTTCGGAACGAAACTTATTTTGAGGGGGATCTGATGTAACGACCGGATTTTTCGTTATGCCTTGATAGGGTTAGAGAAATTTAGGGAACGAATAAAAATTTAGTGAGACTAGGACATACCCGTTGATTTATGGAAGTCGTTTAAGTAAGAACCTTGTTCTAAGTTTCGGGACGAAACTTATTTTAAGGGGGTACCGATGTAATATCCGGAATTTTTATTCCGTTATGATTTTTCAAAGATTGGGTCGTAAGCAGTTTTTCTGTTATGCTGAAATTTCTAAGTGTTGAGGAAAGATGCTTGTGATGCAGTTTTCTAAGATAGTTTTAAATAGGATTTTGATCTCCTTTGCTGATGACTTTTGGATATATTATAGATAAGATTTCATAGTAGAACATACTGAAATTTGAGAGAAATCCGAGTTGCCGTTTAAGAGTTATGGCGTCCCAAAGTAGAGACCTTGAGCTGTTTTTCCAACATTGGTTTTTGACCAAGTATAGGAATATTGTAGTGTAGTAGCCAACTTTAAGGAGTTTTGTAGAAGGGATAGTTGAACAGTTTTAGGAAATTCTTGCTCATATGAGTAGATTAGATATCATAGATAATTTAGAGATTTATTTTAGAATTTTTATAAATTTATTTTAATTTCAAATTTGAAGTTGTAGTTAAACCTTAGTGACTTTTTGGAAAATAGAAAAGTGGGTAGTTTCTCTAGTTGTTACCTAAAATCATCCTAGGGAGTAGAATATGGTTAGTTAGCATCAAATAAGAATTTAAGTACGTAATCCGGATTTTTGGAAGTTCCGAGACCAAGGGTAAAATAGTCATTTTATCATAAATTGGTACTGTATTAAATTCTGTTCTAATAGGATCTACTACCTTAGAAGTCTTAAATTTCTAATTACCTAGAAAGTGTGCTGACACACTTGCCTCCTTTGACAGCCTACTGAATTCCTACAGTTATCGATTGAGTTGTGACTAACAAGAGTCGAGATTTGATTTTGGTACCTCCACGGACTTACTTAGCATGCTTCTTGTATGAGTGTAATGTGTATGAGTGGTGTTTGTTAGTTATAATAAATAACAAAACCGGATTAGGCCGACTTTATTATTTACGTAATTGACCTAAGTGTATGATAACGTGTCGTGACATCATTTGCCTAGCTCTTGCGAGAGTCTAGGAGGTTCCCTGCGACCAGCCCAGTCAGGTAGACGGTCAAATGCATTAGTACCATTCCGCGTTGGTAAAAGGGGACAGGGGAGAGGTTTGAGAATCCCTCGTGTCACAAAATAAGTATCATTAGTAATAACCTATCACCTAATTAAAGATAATAAAAGGATTGAGTGTTGCATGTTGATTGTGTATGTTGTGTGTTTGTGCTTTTACATTTATACTTATGCATAGAATGTTAGCCAACGGTTTTATACCGCATGTAGATGCCTTGTAGGTTAAGACAGTTGTAGAGAGATCCGGAGGAAATGGTCAGCCGGGTCCACGTACTCATTTAGTTGGGGACGGGGATGTCTTTTGTTCTTCATTTGCGTCGTTTTAGTATCTTTCCTTGTAAGGCTGATACATATTCTCCATGTATACATTGTTTACAGTTTTCAAATGTTTTATATACATTTGTGCCTTGTTGTAAGATCCAAGTAAAATTGTTGTCAAACTATGGTCGGGACCCATTGTGAGGTTCTAACTAGTAGCTCCCCGAGTTCTCAAAATTTGGGGTGTTACACAAGTAACCAAACAATCTTTAACAAGAAAAAAAACACCACATGATTTAAATCAATTGATCCAAAAACAAATTGAAGACTACGATGAAGCTACTTCAAAAACATCAAATTTTAATACAGGGCCTTCAAAACAAAGACGAAAAACAAAAAAATTAAATGGGAAAGACCAAGCTTGAACTCTTTCAAAATTAATTTTGATGATTCTAAACATTCTAATGATCAATCTGTCTTTGAATTTATCATTCGAGATCACAATGTTTTAACGCTTGTTACCGGTATTGGGTCGATGTGGAACAAAAACTATACTTCAAGTGGAAGCTTATGTTCTAAGAGAGGGTCTCCAAAAGACCATAAGTTTAGGACTCACACAATTGAAATAGAGAGGATAACCTTGAATTCATTAACTCAATCAATCAGATAAGAAACCCATCATGGGCAGCGAAAAAGATCATTCCGACATCTCCATTATGATTTTGTGTACACAAGTTAGAGCTAAACATGTCTTTAGGAAAATCAACGTGGTTGTAGATAAACTTGTATCTCTCGGTCATTGTTCGAATAAGGGTAATGAAAACCTTCCGTGGGATGTTGAAGACCTCATTCGAAATAATGTTATCGAGCAGTCAACTTCTAGATGTTTAACATTTGGTTATCTTTTACCTTTGTATCAACAAAAGAAAAATATGGGTTTTGTAATGGGCCTCTACTCGGTTCATAATGAGGCTTGATCGTCAAATCGGAAGCCCGACATCTGATCACCACGTAATTGTATTCGGATCTAAAAGCCCCTTTCGCAAACCCTAAAATCTGCATAGCCATCCATATTCTGTTTCCTGTTTTAAATTACGTAGAGTTCTCCGGGAAACGTAGGCGCAAGTAGATCGGGCGTTGAAAAATGAGCAGAGGTGCGGCTACCGGAGTTGCCAAGGACAAGAAGAAGAGCTCCACATTCACGATAGACTGCTCGAAGCCGGTGGAGGATATGATCATGGACATCGCCTCATAGGAAAAATTCCTCCATCAAGGTTGGCGGAAAGGCGGGCGCTCTCGGTGATGCTGTCACCATCTACCGCGATAAGAACAAGCTTATTGTTACCTCCGACAGTAACTTTTCCAAGCGGTATGTCTTCTCTTTTCTCTACTTACTTCATATTTATCCATATCATCTTGGCTATTGTTGTTAGTTTAGTTGCCTATTGTTTCAATCTATTTTGCAGATTCTTCCGGGAAATTTCAAATGATAACTGAACTTGCTGGTCTAGTGGAAACCTAGATTGGTACCGAGCTGGATCAAACTTGATTATTAACCGATTGACTTAGATTATGTTACAATGCACTGTGCTCTGGCAATTTCTGTTGCTGATTTGTAATTGATGATTTACATCCCAACATATAAATATTTTTTAATTTGATAAAGAATTCAATTTCACATCTTAGCATCATCTTATACAAATTATTTGTTGCAAGGGAATCAAGTTTGATCATCTTACATTTGTCTTAAATTATTTAAGGATGGAAACTTTATTATCAACCAATTGACTTAGATGATGTTACAATGCACTGTGATCTAACTATTGTTGTTACTGATTTGTAATTGATGATTTACATCACAACGTGTAAATACTTTTAATTTAATAAAGAATTCTATTTCACATCTTAGCTTCATCTTATACAAATTATTTGTTACAAGTTTGATTAACTTACATTTGTCCCAATTAATTTGAGGATGAAACTTTATTGCACATGGTAACTAGTGTCTCTTCCTAGAGTATTATTATCTTTGAATCTTGTTGACTTTGTTCAATACTTGTACGTATATTATGAAAATACATTGGCATGCAGTACCCACATAAGATTGGCTACTCAGTTAGTCCTCAATCTTACAAAATTTAAGTTCGCCTTTACACACGCTTGGTCTTCTACTAATATTCTGCTTTGTAATTCAAACCATTAAAAGCTTGTTTAGTTATGAAATATGGTATGAGAATGGAACTGAACGTAGTTCAATTTTACTTGATGATCATCAGTTTCAATGCTCACCAACACGGCATTCTTCCTCAATTTTGTGTGGTGTCGATAGGGTTTGATGGATTTACTCCATTGAATAGAAACCCTTTTTCTAGCATGGTCATTGCAATTAATAGAAACCCTGTGGGCATGTGATTATTGACCATCTTAGAGAAATCTTAATTTTGTTACCACTGAGCTTGCAGCTATTATTAGCTTATAAGATGGCAAAATGAATCTCTTCTCACTAGGCTTGTGAGTGTTGTTTTGTGTGTCAATAGTTGAGGCACTCTTGAAATTAGGCTTGATGAAAGTTGTGTTTTTCTTTTCTTCTTTGTAGATACTTCAAATACTTGACCAAGAAGTACTTGAAGAAGCATGCAATGTTAGGGATTGGCTTCGTGTGATTGCTTCAAACAAGGATCGCAGTGTATACGAGCTTAGGTACTTCAATATTGCTGAGAATGAGGCTGAGGAGGAAGATTAGCAATACGAAAGATATCATGGTTTCTTTGAGGCTTTATTGCCGAGTTTTGTTCTTCCTTCGGTGCTATAAGGTTCTGCCATTTTTTTGAGGTATGGAGACTATACTATGGTAGAGAATATCTCCCTTGATAATGGTTTTGCTCAGTGTGTATACCATATTAAGTTTGAGGTCATTGTCCATTATTGTCTAAGATCTAATCAAAGCATACTATTGAATATGGGGTTTTCTTCATCAAAACTTTGTTTCAAGTTGATAATTCCCGACACTTCACTTTGTACTTACGCGCTTCATGTTTGTTCATTTGTTTCCTGTCACATCGGAATCAATTGAAATATTAGATTAAATGATGTCTTACCAAGCCTCATCCCGGGCACAATTATACGGGGATTGAAAGCTAGAGGGAGAAGACGAGCTAACAATTTGTGCCTTTGTAGTACAATAGTGTCTATGAATAAACCCCTTTGGATAAAATTTATGTGGAGGTCTTATTGGATCAAATGATATTTCGAATAAAAAGATCAACATGATTAAATTACCTTACTACTTTACTAGGGTCCGTTTCGGATTGCAGAAATGAAATATTAAAAAATAAAATATTACTAAATCAATACAAAAAACGTGTTTAATTAATGACTAAAATGGAATAATAGAGGCCTTTTGAAAACATGAAAATGACATAACCAAGTGGTATTCAAAACATTCTAGCAAGTTAGAGATAACTTCTGACCTAAAATTTGGATAACAACACTTCTTATCCTTCAAATATAAAATAAAAATCTTATTAGCACTTTTATCAAAGAATCACTTCATAAATAATAAAAATCAATAAGAAATCACCACAATACAAGATGAGCTTGAAAATACATTAGCAATGATATCATTGATAAAATCATAAAACCACCTCTACCAACTACAATAATTTGTTTGATAAGAAGAAAGGGATTTGAAGCACTAGATAGTTTTGGTGGCTCGAGAGGCCATGTAGAAACAAAAGAGGGGCTAGTCACCAAGGAGATGAGGATAGAAAAAACAAGCACCGAAAACATCACATTAAAACAACTCAAGGAGGCACCGAAGAACGAGAATCAACGAGCAAAAGGACGGGAAACCAAAGCCTCAAGGCTACAATTGGCAAACGAGATTGTTGGAGAGAGTGCACATGAGGACTCTTAGGTAACAATTATGGACAATTCATATTTGGACTTCAACATGCACTTCAAGAATCGATCACAAATCCATGACTCTTCCACGCAAACACTACAAGTGAAAAACAAAAGAGGACAATAACACCCAATGGGTGGAACTAATTCGTAGACGGTACGATTGAGCTCACAAAACAGAAATGAAAACTCCAATGTCAAGAGGGGTCTTTAACTAGGAGGAAACATCCCGATTTTCATCGATACACAAGATTGTATACCACACATCTTGACCATTAAAAATTGTTCCAAGACATGGTTGTACACTTCAACAAAATTTTAGTTTTTCTTTTAGCATGTCCACTTGGATGTTTTTTTAATCTTCTATTTTAGGCAATTACAACAATTAGGTTTTAGGCAATTTGCATTCGAGATTTTCACGAGAAAAATGTAGATGTCAACCGACTCGTCCCTATATGTGGGATTGATCAAGCATTGTTCATGGTGATAATAAAATTGAAAATTTGTAAGTTCATGTCTTGCTAATTTCTCTTGTTCTAAGGTCAGAATAGCTCGATTTTAGATGGAATAACTATGATGTATATAATGATCGTTATCCTTTTGATTATGTCTTAATTCAAGTGTTATGGTAGTTTAGGTTTGTCTATGCAAGATGCGAGAGCCACAAATATACTTATTTGTATTTTATATGTGCTCCAATGTGTTAATTTCAAGATGCGAGAGCTGCGTGATTGATACTTTCAATATACTACAAGATGCGAGAGTTGAGCAAGGTTGTTTAATTCCTTCATAACATGGTATATATCATTTGCGGATATTGTTGTTATCAATTTAGATTGAAACTGCATTTTTGTGGTGATTTTGATTTTCTACTGTCATTATTATTATTGAATTGCAATATTGTTATTCTCGATTCTCCTAATATAGGACCATCATTTAACAACTCATTATTTTTCTCTCCCTTAATATTATTGTTGCTCAATTGCTATACATGTCAGTTGATCGAATCCTTCGATCGAGTCGACATTTGTGATTTCTTCCCTTGCGTGATTTTTGAAATTCTCATCCGTCGTATCTGTAACACCCCAAATTTTACAACTTAGGGAGTTACTGGTTAGGACCGCACAGTGGGTCCCGACCTTAGTTTGACAACAACTTAACAAGATCTTACAACAAGGCACAGATAAGGAAAAACCAGAAATCATAAAATAGTTCTTAATAATGCATGAATGTGACCAAATCAACTACAGCCGGAAAACGTAATATAACAAAGTACGAAAGGAAACAAGGTTCAACTGTAAAACCCACAAATGCAGAAACTGTAAAACGTCCTAAAGTACGACACCCCGGCTGACCACTACCATCTGGATCACTCGGCATCTACTCTAACCTGTGGCACATCTAAACAACATATCAACAGTTAGCTAACTATCCAAATATAAGCAAAATGATAACAACACAAGCACACGCAGAAACAAAAATAAACAAACATCATGCTGGCACTCAACCGTTTATTATCTATTATTTAAATGATTCACATTATTCAATTTAAGTTGTGGCACGAGAATTATTATTAGTTCTCGCCTCCGTTCCTTATCCAACTGGTGTAGGTCTAGCTGACTTCCACTGGTAGCATCACTACAAACCAAGTATGGACTAGTCCCGAAAGAAACCCCCAGTGCCCGCAAGCTACTGAGCAGAATGTCACCGCCCGTTACTCTTAGGCCAAAATATAGGTCGGTAATTATATATCACAACCTATCTCTCTAAACATTTTAATCACACACCACCATCATCATTTATACTCATATTTAGAAGTCAGCTAAGTAAGCCCAAAGGACTTACTTGTTATAACGCTCGACTCTTTATAAACCACTCGCTCTGTAAACTGTAACCACTCAGTTGCCTGCCAAAGGCGATAAGTGTATGAGCACACTCTCACGTAGGTAGAAGTCTAAAACTTCTAAGATCGAATAAGGTATTAAGACATACTAGTTACAATATTAGTTTATGGTAAAATGGTCATTTTACCCTTGGTTCCGATTTTCTCGAAAACCCTAAAATTCATGTCTAAACTCCTATTTGAGGTTCTAAATTTATTTTCTAACTCCTAAAATTTTATTTGGTTCCAAACTGACATTTTTCCTATGTTTCTATTTTCCGGAAGAATCGTAAGAGTCTAACTTCGGTTCTAAATATAAAATTCTTAACAGCTTATAATAATTCCTAATTAAATCTCTAGATCATCTATGAGGTTCTATCTAACCTTAGGAGGAAGAATTCCTCAAAACTGTTCAGCCGATATTTTTATAAAAATTCATAAAGTTGACTACTTCACTCAAAATTCCTATACTTAGCCAAAAACTTAAGTTTACCAAAACTACTCAACTACCTAACTTCGGGAGCTCATAACTTCTAATCCGACCGTTCATTTCTTCCCAAATTTTAAGATGCTAAACTACATATATCCATCTACAACATATCCAAAATTCAACGGTGGATCTTTATCCAAACGTTCAATAATTGGCCGACAAGATAGGCAGTTTATAACCTAAAAGCTGAAGGAATAAATGGTATTTTACAGCAGCCCCTTATGTCTATCATTTTATTTATAAATTCCAGCAGCTACCTATTACTATCTTAACTATGTTTAAGGCCGAACTACAGCAACCTAAACAATACTATGAATTAAGAGAGCTAGAGACATTTCAACCTAGTTGTAAAGGAAGCAACAAAACTCTATTGCACATGGCTTACCTTGCTGCAGTGGTTTAGGAGTGCTATTGTGCTCACAAACTTCCTAGACCTTGCTACCCGGATCTCAGAAGGTGATCTAAGATACCTGCACTTTGTTTAGGACAAGTCAAACTCGACTGTTTAGGTATGTATTTGGGAGGATGATGGTTCGGCTACACTTACTTGGCACTGCAGTAGGGAAGTCGAAGGAGGAGGCTGTACGTACTTCCTGTTCGTGCCCAGAACAATCAGGAAGGTTGAGTACACTCAGTCGATAGGAACAAAAGAGGGAAGTGCTGGTGCTTACCTAGTGTATCAATCGTTCGATCTCAGCAGGAGAGAAAGGTAAGGATTACGTGTTGCTGTTGAACTCCGTAGACAGAAGAGAATGAACTGCGCTGAGAAGGAAGGAGATCAGCAGATGGCTGGGGAGATAAGATTTTCAGAATCGGAATGAGGTATGAAGATAGGATGAAGCGTTACTGCTGAGTTATGGCCTTGATCGTCTGCATTGATCTCGTGTAACGGCTGCTGAGATCCTCATGAAACGGCTGGAGTTGCTGAGCTGGAGAAGGCGGAACAGCATCCCTCTCCTGGGCTGAATTGGACGCTGGGCTGGAGAGGCAAAACAGCAGCTCTTCTGGGCTGGAATGGACTGCGCTGGAGTGCTGCTGCTGGGCTGGAGTTGTGCTGCTGCTGGGCTGAGCTGAAGGCTGCAGGGCTGAACTGGCTGAAGGCTGGCAAGCTGGGCCGCAGAGGAGCAAGGCAGCAGTGGGCTGCTGGAGTTGGCTAGTGGGCCGGGTCCGTTGAGGCTAAATATAGAGCAACAGATGGGCTGAAATTGGCTACGGACGGCTCCTTAAATTAGCGAGTTTCTGGCCGGACAAGATTCCGACATATAAATATACGAATTAGGCGGATAGGGAGTTTATTATAGATTAAGATCGGTTAAGGATTCTATCAGTAGACGGATATGGGTCCATTGATCGAGATCTATTTTATAACGGAAATAGACGGAATAAAAATTCCGGATATTACATCAGTACCCCCTTAAATAAGTTTCGTCCCGAAACTTAGGATAGGGTACCTACCCCATACATTTCCCCTCAAGAATTATATTCTAGCAAGCAACTACTCACGTCATCAAGCACATAGACATAAACAATTATGTAAACATATAATCACGGAAATCATATAAGGTATCGTCTCAGTACTAACCCGTCGGTACTGAGGTAGCGGCTAACTCCGCAAAGAACTCAGGGTAGTTACGTCTAATACTCTCTTCTGTCTCCCAGGTAGCCTCATCAGTCCCTCGTCTAGACCACTGAATCCTCAGCATCAGTATCTCCTTAGAACGCAGGCGCCTAATGCTACGCTCTAGGACGGCTACTGGATACTCCACGAAAGCGTGGTCTGGCTCGACTATCAGATCCTCATGACTGATGACATGTCTAGGGTCCGGTATGTACTCTCGCAGCTGAGATACATGGAAAACTGGGTGTACTCCCTCCAATCTCGGTGGCAGTGCTAGTCGGTAGGCAACCTCTCCGACTCTCTCTACGATCTCAAATGGGCCGACATACCGGGGACTCAGCTTCCCCTTAATGCCGAAACATCTAACTCCTCTCGTAGGTGACACTCTCAACCACACCTGTGCACCTACTCTAAACTCCAAAGGTCGACGCCTTTTGTCGGCGTAGGACTTCTGGCTACTCTGAGCTGCTAACATCCTCTCCCGGACTAAGGCAATCCGGGCGATGTCGTCCTGTATCTGATCTGGTACTACTCCATCAGCCTTGCTAGGCTCATCCCAACATAGCGGTGTACGACATCTCCGCCCGTACAAAGCCTCATAAGGTGCCATCCCAATAGACGCATGCCAACTATTATTATATGAAAACTCTACTAGTGGGAGGTGATCTGGCCATACCTGTCCCCAATCTAGCACACATGCTCGCAACATGTCCTCTAAAGTCTGAATGGTCCTCTCGGACTGACCGTCCGTCTGTGGGTGGTAGGCAGTGGTAAAGTGAAGGCTCGTCCCCAGAGCAGTATGTACCTGCTGCCAAAATCTCGAGGTAAAACGTCCATCCCTGTCGGAGACGATAGTCCTCGGTACTCCATGGAGTCTCACAATGTGCCTGGTGAACTCCTCTTCTAGACGGTTTACCGGCCATGTTTCCTTGATCGGAATGAAACGTGCGGTCTTCGTCAGACGGTCTACCACCACCCAAATGGCATCAAAACCCCTGCTGAGTCTCAATCCGGTAACAAAATCCATAGAAATATCTTCCCACTTCCAATGTGATACTAGAAGTGGGTGGAGCTCTCCTCCGGATCTACGATGCTCAATCTTGACCTGTTGACAGGTCGCACACTGGGCTACATATCGGGCCACATCAGGCTTCAAACCACCCCACCAGAAGGAACGTCTTACGTCCTTATAAATCTTACTCGCTCCTGGATGTACGGAGTGAGGGGTAGCATGAGCCTCATCCAGTATCCTCTGTCTCAGCTCACTGTCTGATGGCACACAGACACGGTCCTGTCGTCTCATCACTCCATCGGCACCGATAGTGAACTGAGGTGCCTCATCTCGTGACATCCGGTCTCGGATCCGGGTCAAAGTCGGACAGGTCTCCTGCTTCTGTCGGATCTCACCCAACAGGTCAGGAAGTAACTCTAAGGTGGCTAATTGATGAGCTGTATCGGGGAACTGGATCTCTACCTCCAACCAAGCTAAGTCTCTCTGTAACTGTGGTTGTACTGTCAACCGAGCTATCGCCTTCTCCCGAGGCGTCTTCCGACTCAAAGCGTCAGCAACTACATTCGCCTTTCCGGGGTGGTAGAGAATCTCAAGGTCAAAATCCTTGATCAACTCTAGCCACCGCCTCTGGCGGTTATTCAACTCCCGCTGAGTGAATATGTACTTCAGACTCTTATGGTTTGTGAAGATCTGACAGGTCGCTCCATAGAGATAATGACGCCAGATTTTAAGAGCATGTACTACTGCTGCTAACTCCAGGTCATGAGTGGGGTAGTTCTCCTCATACGTCTTCAGCTGTCGAGACGCATATGCTATGACCTTACCCCTCTGCATCAAGACACACCCCAAGCCCAGCTTGGATGCGTCACTGTACACCACAAAGTCCTCTGTACCCTCAGGCTGTGCTAAGATCGGGGCAGACGTCAATCTCCTCTTCAGCTCTTCAAAACTCTGCTGACACGGCTCAGACCAGACGAACCGAGTAGTCTTCCTTAGGAGAGAAGTAAGTGGTCGGGCGATCAGGGAAAACCCTTCCACAAACCGACGGTAATACCCTGCCAATCCAAGGAAGCTGCGAACCTCCTTAACATTCTTCGGAGGTTGCCCAGAGGACACTGACTCAATCTTCGCTGGGTCGACCTTAATACCCTCAGCAGTCAGTACATGGCCTAGGAACGCCACCTCTGACATCCAGAACTCACACTTGGATAATTTAGCATATAGCTGACTATCCTGTAGAATCTGTAACACTGTCCTCAAGTGTCCGACATGCTCCTCTCGACTTCTAGAGTAAACTAGAATGTCGTCAATGAAGACCACTACAAACTGGTCTAAGAAGTCGATGAAAATTCCATTCATCAACTCCATAAATACTGCTGGCGCATTAGTGAGCCCGAATGGCATCACTACAAACTCATAATGACCATACCTAGTCCGGAATGCCGTCTTAGGTATGTCCTGATCTCTCACCCTCAGCTGGTGATAACCCGATCTCAAATCTATCCTTGAGAACACTGACGCCCCATGTAGCTGGTCTAGCAAATCATCTATGCGAGGCAGTGGATACTTATTCTTGATGGTGACCTTGTTCAACTCCCTGTAGTCGATACACAGTCTCATCGATCCATCCTTCTTCCTCACAAACAATACTGGTGCGCCCCAGGGGGAAACACTAGGGCGTATGAAGCCCTTCTCTACTAACTTCTCTAACTGCTTCTTCAGCTCAAGCAGCTCTATCGGGGCCATGCGGTACGGGGCCTTCGAGATCGGTCTCGTGCCCGGCTCTAACTCGATGCTAAAGTCCACACTCCTCTGTGGAGGTAGCCCTGGTAAGTCGTCCCTGAAGACCTCTGCAAACTCGCATGCGGCTGGTATCTCCTCTACTGTCAGGCTCTTGCGCTCCTTCATGGCATAACACCAGAAGGCCTCGCAACCCTGTGCTATCAATCTGGATGCTCTCACTGCGCTGATAACTGTGCCTGACTTTCCGAGGTCCCAACCTCGGAATATCACTCTGTGGCCTTCCTCTGTGGCGACAGTCACAATCCTCCTACCAATATCCAAGACGGCTCCATGTCTAGTCATCCAATCTATCCCTAATATCACGTCCTCATGTGCTAAGGGCATGACTAGAAAATTTACTAACCAAATCCGGCCTCCCAGGTGAATAGGGCAGTCATAAATCTCTCGAGATCCTCTAACCTTACCCCCATCTGGTAATCCAACCACAAAAGGTACACCCTCTACTGTAGCTAAGGACAACCTATCTACACATGCATCTGATATAAATGAGTGCGTAGCACCCGTATCAAATAAAACTCTCACAGGTAAGTCATGGATCCAAATAGTACCTGTGGTCGCAGGTGCTGCAGGCTGCTCAGTGTTCCTCAGCTCGAACACTCTCGATGGTCCTCCTTTGGTGTCGGTGGTACTACCACGTCCCCTGCCACGACCTGATCCATGTGCAGTACTGTATGAAGCATGATGTCCTGGAGCCCGGTACTGCTGCTGCTGACTCGGAGCTCGGTACTGAGGGGGTCTCTGTACACTCTTCTCAGCACCTACAGGAGAAGATCCCTGTTGAGAAGAAGCCTTGCCCTGACGGCAGAAAGTAGCTCTGTGTCCCGGCTTCCCACAAGTGAAGCAAGTGATAGGTGGTTTCGGGCAATCCGTCTTAATATGATCACGGCCACCACAGTTAAAGCACTGTCGATCTCCACCGGGAGTCCGAACTGTAGAGTGGTAGCTGGACCTCCCTCGAGTCTGTCCTCGACCATAACCTGCTACTGTTGCACTGCTACCAGCATGTCCTGTCCTCTGCCGCTTATCCGGCCCACTAGACGGGGCTGCTTTCCTAGAAGCTGGCCTATCTCTCTCATAAGCAGAGGCCCTATCCTGATAATCAGACAAGGTCTCACAGCGGAATCCAGCCAGGTAGGATCGGGTACTCTCTCTCAACCTCCTGGAGAAAAGGTAAACATGCTGCTCTTCTGGAGGTGCAGAAGGTCCAAGTAAGGTCAATTCCTTCTGAAATATCTTTATAGCTGCAGCAATCGGGATATCTTCAAATCCCGCCTCAATGAAATCCTGGAATCTCTCTCTTCTCAGCGAAACTGGACAGTACCTGTCTCTAACAATGTTCCTCATCTGCTCCCAGCTGGTGACTCGGCCACGAATGGTACGCCACCATGAATGAGCATCATTTGTGAAACAGGTCTGTATCAAATCTACCTGTCGATCCACGGGGCAACGTATTGCCTCCAAAGCAGTCTCAATCTTCCCTATCCAGTGCTCCACCTCTAGCCCTATCTCTCCGCTGAATGAAGGGACCTTCTGAGAGTTGAAAGCCTTCAACCACTCATCCGGTCTCGGTGCTCTGGACCCAGTAGGTGCTCTATCAGCATCAGCCCTTCTCTCAAATATAGCCGGCACCTGAGACACTCCCTGTGTCACTTGAGCTGACCTAGCCGGTACCACCGGTGGTACCTGAGTAAGCCTCTCAACTTTGGCAGCTTCCTCCCTGCGCTCAACATAGGCTCTGAACTCCCGATACTCAGATGCTCCAATAGAAACACGTCCTGACTCAGTAGAACGTGCTCCTTGCGCTCCAGACCTAGCAGCGGTCTCCGGCCTAACTTCGGGGCCTACACTCTCGGCTACCTCTTCCACAGCAGCCTCTGGTATGCTGGCTGCAGGTGGATCCTCTCGAGGAACTCGTCCTCGGCCTCTCCCTAGTGGAGGTCTACCCCCACGACCACGCCCTCTAACAGTAGGGGTGTTATCAGCTGGATCCTGTCTGACTGGGGGAAGGGGGGACGACCCCTACCTCGGCCAGTCACTTGGGCAGCCCTAGTACGTGCCATCTGCACGAATAGTAATAGCTACACTTATAAACTAGCTAATCTATCATAACAGTAAAAGTCTATAATTATTCTAAGAATACCGAGATCCGCAGAGGTAGTGGTGGTCATCCGTACTTTCTATCCCAACCCGACTCTGTATGCATTTTAAAACCAAAAATTCTCTTTGGAAAACTCAGACCCTTTTCGGGTTCTATTTATTTACTTATATGACCTTTTTAGAAGATTCAAGTGCCATTGTTGCCAACCTAGAGCTCTGATACCAAGTTGTAACACCCCAAATTTTACAACTTAGGGAGTTACTGGTTAGGACCGCACAGTGGGTCCTGACCTTAGTTTGACAACAACTTAACAAGATCTTACAACAAGGCACAGATAAGGAAAAACCAGAAATCATAAAATAGTTCTTAATAATGCATGAATGTGACCAGATCAACTACAGCCGAAAAACGTAATATAACAAAGTACGAAAGGAAACAAGGTTCAACTGTAAAACCCACAAATGCAGAAACTGTAAAACGTCCTAAAGTACGACACCCCGGCTGACCACTACCATCTGGATCACTCGGCATCTGCTCTAACCTGTGGCACATCTAAACAACATATCAACAGTTAGCTAACTATCCAAATATAAGCAAAATGATAACAGCACAAGCACACACAGAAACAAAAATAAACAAACATCATGTTGGCACTCAACCGTTTATTATCTATTATTTAAATGATTCACATTATTCAATTTAAGTTGTGGCACGAGAATTATTATTAGTTCTCGCCTCCGTTCCTTATCCAACTGGTGTAGGTCTAGCTGACTTCCACTGGTAGCATCACTACAAACCAAGTATGGACTAGTCCCGAAAGAAACCCCCAGCGCCCGCAAGCTACTGAGCAGAATGCCACCGCCCGTTACTCTTAGGCCAAAATATAGGTCGGTAATTATATATCACAACCTATCTCTCTAAACATTTTAATCACACACCACCATCATCATTTATACTCATATTTAGAAGTCAGCTAAGTAAGCCCAAAGGACTTACCTGTTATAACGCTCGACTCTTTATAAACCACTCGCTCTGTAAACTGTAACCACTCAGTTGCTTGCCAAAGGCGATAAGTGTATTAGCACACTCTCACGTAGGTAGAAGTCTAAAACTTCTAAGATCGAATAAGGTATTAAGACATACTAGTTACAGTATTAGTTTAGGGTAAAATGACCATTTTACCCTTGGTTCCGATTTTCTCGAAAACCCTAAAATTCATGTCTAAACTCCTATTTGAGGTTCTAAATTTATTTTCTAACTCCTAAAATTTTATTTGGTTCCAAACTGACATTTTTCCTATGTTTCTATTTTCCGGAAGAATCGTAAAGGTCTAACTTCGGTTCTAAATATAAAATTCTTAACAGCTTATAATAATTCCGAATTAAATCTCTAGATCATCTATGAGGTTCTATCTAACCTTAGGAGGAAGAATTCCTCAAAACTGTTCAGCCGATATTTTTATAAAAATTCATAAAGTTGACTACTTCACTCAAAATTCCTATACTTAGCCAAAAACTTAAGTTTACCAAAACTACTCAACTACCTAACTTCGGGAGCTCATAACTTCTAATCCGACCGTTCATTTCTTCCCAAATTTTAATATGCTAAACTACATATATCCATCTACAACATATCCAAAATTCAACGGTGGATCTTTATCCAAACGTTCAATAATTGGCCGACAAGATAGGCAGTTTATAACCTAAAAGCTGAAGGAATAAATGGTATTTTACAGCAGCCCCTTATGTCTATCATTTTATTTATAAATTCCAGCAGCTACCTATTACTATCTTAACTATGTTTAAGGCCGAACTACAGCAACCTAAACAATACTATGAATTAAGAGAGCTAGAGACATTTCAACCTAGTTGTAAAGGAAGCAACAAAACTCTATTGCACATGGCTTACCTTGCTGCAGTGGTTTAGGAGTGCTATTGTGCTCACAAACTTCCTAGACCTTGCTACCCGGATCTCAGAAGGTGATCTAAGATACCTGCAGTTTGTTTAGGACAAGTCAAACTCGACTGTTTAGGTATGTATTTGGGAGGATGATGGTTCGGCTACACTTACTTGGCACTGCAGTAGGGAAGTCGAAGGAGGAGGCTGTACGTACTTCCTGTTCGTGCCCAGAACAATCAGGAAGGTTGAGTACACTCAGTCGATAGGAACAAAAGAGGGAAGTGCTGGTGCTTACCTAGTGTATCAATCGTTCGATCTCAGCAGGAGAGAAAGGTAAGGATTACGTGTTGCTGTTGAACTCCGTAGACAGAAGAGAATGAACTGCGCTGAGAAGGAAGGAGATCAGCAGATGGCTGGGGAGATAAGATTTTCAGAATCGGAATGAGGTATGAAGATAGGATGAAGCGTTACTGCTGAGTTATGGCCTTGATCGTCTGCATTGATCTCGTGTAACGGCTGCTGAGATCCTCATGAAACGGCTGGAGTTGCTGAGCTGGAGAAGGCGGAACAGCATCCCTCTCCTGGGCTGAATTGGACGCTGGGCTGGAGAGGCAAAAACGCAACTCTTCTGGGCTGGAATGGACTGCGCTGGAGTGCTGCTGCTGGGCTGGAGCTGTGCTGCTGCTGGGCTGAGCTGAAGGCTGCAGGGCCGAACTGGCTGAAGGCTGGCAAGCTGGGCCGCAGAGGAGCAAGGCAGCAGTGGGCTGCTGGAGTTGGCTAGTGGGCCGGGTCCGTTGAGGCTAAATATAGAGCAACAGATGGGCTGAAATTGGCTACGGACGGCTCCTTAAATTAGCGAGTTTCTGGCCGGACAAGATTCCGACATATAAATATACGGATTAGGCGGATAGGGAGTTTATTATAGATTAAGATCGGTTAAGGATTCTATCATTTTATGCGGAAGTAAGCTACATAAAATGATAAACTATTTAAAGGATTCTATCATTTTATGTGAATGAATCTACATAAAATGACAAATCCTATAATAATATGTCTAACTCAGTAGACGGATATGGGTCCATTGATCGAGATCTATTTTATAACGGAAATAGACGGAATAAAAATTCCGGATATTACAGTATCATCAATTTTTATTTGTTTTAGATCGGCCCAACATCCCTTCTAAGTTGGTTTATCGTCACCTTCCATTTTATGTTTTTGTTCGTTTATTTGTGGGCTTCACAATTAATCATTTAAATCATTACATTGTTTGCCCGTGTTCAATCTTGACCCTTTACTACAATTAGGTATTGTAATTGTTTATGAGATTTAAGGCTCACGTTTCTTCCATTGTCAATAGTCTTGAAGTCTTTTTCTTCTCATGTTGTTCTATCTTTTCTTCATGTCTACCTGTTCATCGCCAAGTTCAATGATTTGTTAGCATTGATAGTCCTTTGAAATGATGTAGTACTCCATTTGCTTCTTCCAACTGTCGTATTGACCATGCTTTAGCAAAGGAGGTTTCAAACTTCCTCTCTTAAGCTCGATCTTTCATGAGACAATCATCATGTAAAAATCTAGAAATTAAACAAGCTCAAGCAATCATGCTATAATTCCAATTATTGAAACGTGTAGATTGTTAGAAGTATTATATTGACGTCCTAGTTGGAAGTCCCTACAATGGAAACAATTTACGTTTTGAAGTAGATTAATAAAATTATTTATAGTAGAAACCTCAATTGGGCAACAACTTCAACTAGTAACTGACATCAAAACCACTCCCTTCCTAGCTATCCTATGTCAGAGTTCGAAGACGTTTATTGATTACTTATCTTAGTTTACACAGTAATACCTCTACTACCCCTCTCGTCAATCAAGATAACCTAATCCAATACAACTTAAATAAGACACTTCCACTAGCTTCCACTAAGCCAGACATAAATTTTATACGAGTTTTTAAATGTTTTCATATTTGTCCCGTTTAGAAAGTGAATGAACTAGAGCCCAACGCGAGTAGCTCGGTTTTTATAATGCTTCTTTAGTGTTATGTTAATCGAACGAGCTGAGTCTAAATTTTTTATGAGTTTTAAAACATGTTCATATTAAACTCTTTTTCAATATGAACGATCTCAAGTTTTTTATGAGCCAAACCCAAATTTGTACGAGCTTTAAAACGTGTTCATATTCGAATCTTTTAGAATATGAACAATCTCGAGCTTTTGACGAGTTGAGCCTAAGTAGCTCATCTCATATAACAACCCTACTTCAGCGACCCTGAATATAAACTCAAATATACAATTTATTTTTTTATGAGGTTTGTCAATTAACCAAACTAAGGTACTTAGACACCATGAAAACGTGAATTCCTTGACTTTTAACTGATGTAAAATCTGAAAATTTCATTATTGAGAACTCGATACGGTTGATCAAGTTCAACCGAACCAAACCGGATTCAACCCGGTTTGATTTATTTTCTCTCTCCAATTCCTTGCAATTTTATGTGCTTAAAACACTTACCATTTTTGTACAAAGATAGTACAAATAAGAGTGAGGCTTACCCACTCTTTAACCCTCCAAATCTTATCCTTTTCTTTATTTCTTTTGAACTGTGCCAACTGCTCCCTCTCCTCACCCTTTTAAAGACCACACATGTCCTTGCCTCCCTCCTTACACGCATAACATGCTCTCCTCCAAGTGAGATTCCTCCTCCAAGTGAAGCAACCATAACTCTTCCTTCTCGAGCCATTTCTTCCTGCGAGCACAACATGCTCTCCTCCCATACCAACAGTCATTCGCATTCTTCTTCTCCTCCATGAACCAACACACATAAGCTCCTCTTATCCTTGGTTGATGGTGCAACAAGAAGAATCGTCACTCCTCTTCAGCACTTCAAGTCTTGTCCTCTAATTCTCTTACAAGAGAAGCAACAACATGCTACACCCGATTACCTTCTCTACAAACCACTAAGCTCACCCTATCTTCATCTCTTTCGGATCTGGTTAGCAAATTCACCTCTCATTATTGTCCTACAGTCGAGCCAACAAAACCCAAATGAACTAGGAACAATAGAGAATCGGGATTTTCTCCCTTCTGTTCTCAGTAAATCTTGAATATTATTGAACACTTTTGCCTTCCCATACCCACACAGGAGCACACGAAAATTGAGCCATAAAACATCTGCTTTCTAATCGTTTTTTTAGCTCTCTATCAACCATCTTTGGCGTCAGATCTGGGTATGACCGGCTCATCTTTTACGGTTGAAAGTTTGATATGTTATAGTCGAGATATTTTAGTTTATCCTGTTCAAATTTGGAGAAGATCCAACGGTTGAATTATAAGTGATGATCTTGTGAAGTTAGGTAAAAAAAAATCTAATTTCAAGAAAAAGTGTAGAAAATGACCAAGTATAGAATGCTTGTGTCGTGCCATCTTTGAGGATTTGCTTATAACTCTTAGAGAGGGTTTTGTGAGTTTTGTTTCATCGGACCTAGAATATGTATGACCTAGTATATCTAGAGATTTTTCCTTTGATTTTTAGGAGTTGTATAAGAGTAGATTATTATTGCCAAAGTAGGGTAGTTGGCTAGTTTGCTTAAAAAGGTTACAAGGGTTCACTAGTAAGTTTGAAATTTCGGGAAACTTTCAAAACATGTATTGGACCATTTAGCTCTTCTATATGTTTTTAGACTATATTTGAGGTTTAGAACCTTTTTGAACCCTTTTATAGTTTTAAGAAAAGTTAGGGTTAAAACCGTCTTTCCTTAAAAAGCAGGGCTAATCTTGTAAATACTTTCTGAATTGTCCCTGATAGCCTGGAAGTCTTTTAGAACCTTCTAGAAGATAGACATATAATGTTGATATATGCTTCCATTTCTAACCAGGCAGTTGAGGTCATATACGTGCGTGACCGAGACATAGCGGTAGTCGAGTTTTGGATCGGTACAAGTAAGTCTTATGGACTTACTTAGCTAGTTTTGCTTGTATTGGTGTGTGCTATTGTAGTGGCGTGTGCTATTTGAATTATAATTATAACTTGAATCGAACGACGTTACTCTATTATGAGACTGAAGTGTATATATACCGGGTCTTGGCACCATTGTCCAACTTTGACATGAGACTGGGAGGTTCTCTGTAACTAGTCCATACAGGTATACGGTGAGATGCATTAGATCCTGATGCCGGGTTGAATTGGTTGTTTCCGATCTAGATTAGAAGTCCACGAAACCAATAACTGGGGTAAATCTCGATTAGAATCTCAGACGAGATTCTTAACGGTAGACCAAGATTTGTGAAACTCGAAGACAAAAGAACGTGAGTTGATGAAATGATAATGGATAGAAGAGAAGATGATAATATGGATTGAAATTGATGGAAATTTAGGAAGTTACGAACCAAGGTATACTTGCAAAGAACCTTGACTAATTGGATAAAAACCCTTAATAAAGAGCTTACCTTAGCCCTCTCTTCTTCAACCTTGCACAAGCTTTCTAAATAAGACAATCACGAAGAGGTACTAGAATTGCTAGGAGAACCAACATTTAAGAAGACTAACACACACAAGAACCTACAACGATTGAATCAAAGGCTCTCTCTTTTGATTGAATAAGAATGAATAAAACACAAACTTTGTAAGCGAAGCAACGAGTATCTCACAATATTGTGAAAATAATAACCAATCAAATCTAACTAATAATCTCGACCTTCTAGGCTATTTATAGGCGAGATTCTTCTAATAAATAGAATAAAAGAACTAAAAGATCATCCTAAAAGATACAATCAAATCCAAAATATACCTTTAAATTGTTTAGAGCTTTTAATGGTATTAAAATAAATAAAAGATAACTAGAAGCATTTTTAACTCTTCAAGTCATGGCTTCTATCGATATTCTCATTGTGCTCTAGGTCGATATTCTCACATGATAATTGGATTCACCCGAGATGTTGTGTATCTCGGCCGAGATTCTTCAACTAGCCAAGATTTGCCAATGCCACAAGATTCTTCATTGTATGTGGCTATGTAGGACTTGGACCTAAATAAATTACTAATGCTAGCAACCTCTCCTTGAGTGACTCTTGCTCTTGATCTAGTGATGGTTCCATGTTTAGTTGGAGTTGTCAAGGATGGTCTCACATCATACTCCCCTCCTTGAAAATGATTCGACCTCAAATTATGGTCTTGCTCATCACTAGTCACATAATGACTCAAGTATCCTCGTGGTCAAAACTTCAACTTCCTCTTCTCCCCTGGGTAATCTCTCGAGTTATGCACCACTATTGGGTTAAAACATTTTACCAAAATCCACAACAATAGCGAATCTCAGTCGAAATCTCAGGCGAGATTCTTCACTAGAAGAACTGAGATTTCTACTGGAGGTCTATATCTCGTCTTTGGTGATGAAAATTGGACATACTTTGGACACCTATCTCTTCCTAGCTGCAACCACACTGGATCGAGTAACAATTCCTTGTAAAACTTGTTAGCCAAGACCGCGGCTTGCATTCCTTTTTCCTCTATCCTTCGTCGCATCCTAACATGTAATCCCTTGATAAATTCCACCTGTTTTCTTGCAATTAAACCTACTCGCTCATCTATAGGCAACATTATAAGATAAAAGAAGGGTTAGGAAAAAAAGGGTTATGAAGAACAAATTATCAACATAATCGATGTAATCAATATAGTCCATGGATAGGTAGGGGTGGAGAATCCTATAATCACAAAACCTTATAGGAAAAATCACTACATCTGCAAAACTAACATTCCTTCCCTTCTTAGTTATAGCTAACTTCTTAATTAAATCTCTAGAAAAGTCAACAATCAAAGCACTTTTACTAAGGAATATGTAATTCAACCAATCTCTAAACTTCCTAAACAAGAAAATAGAATTATAATCACGATTAGGAAATTTTAGACATGCGACTTTAATATTCTCATCCAATGAGATAACTAAGTTACCTCCCTTAACATGGTTAACTCTTGATCCACGCATCTAGATATATCTTGTATAGGTAGATGCTTATTAGATATCTCATCCTTAGGAGCTTCAATAATCCTTAAAAACTGGAACGATATATTAGTCATTGATCGAGAAAAATATCCACTTGATCGAGGTAATGTATCGGGGCGAGATTTTTGGAATCTCGTGCGAGATTTTCATTCCTGGAACGAGAAACTCGTTCACTAGAGAAAGATCTAGCATTGGGGCGAGGTAAACCAACACTAGGGTGATGGGAATTTGTACTGGAACAAGATTCATCAACTCTAGGACAAAATGTCTCATATCTCGGGCTAGATACTACAAATCTCGGGCGAGATTTCTCTTGACTGGGCCGAGATTCTTTACTAGAATGATTTTCTCGTTCCTCCTTCCCAAAGTCTTCCTCCTTGCTCTTTTCCACCTATTCCTTGTCGATCTCAACTTGTGGCCCTACAATAACACTCACTCACTCCTTTATCGGGAACAGTGCAAGATAAACAAAGGCAACCTCACACATAATGCATTTCTTATAGGGATCTAATAAAACCATAACTTAATATTGCACCACATAAGTCTCTTTTTGTTTAACCCCAGGGATCTTAAGAGGTTCTATATATAGACTTAAAGGCAAAAGAGAAGATAGATCACTAGGAAATGGTTCTAAAGTTAAACCTAAAGATGAATGCAACAACTTAGACTCATGCACATTACAATCAAGTGAACCATCATTCAAATTACCATCATGTGCATACAACTCATTTTCATCTATTTCATGCTCATCACTTTCAATTTCATCTACCCCATTAGATTCATACTTAAGCACTCCAATACTAGGCATATCATGTGATACAATGGTAGATTCCACTTTAAATAAATCTAAGTGATTATTATAGAAGTAGAAGATTTAGAGTCGCTTATCTTTGTGGTTTTAACATCCTCCATCGATGGGTTCCGGGGTTGGACGACTTGTTACCACCCTTGGTAGAAACTCCTCTACCTTCACTGATCTCGGATGAAATCTCGGCTGGCTGGGGGCGAGATTCTAGCGCCGAGATTTCGGACACGGACATTTAACCTTCCTAATTCCATTATGCTCTGGATGAGACCTTAATGACTCATAATCTCGATTTTCCCTTGGTTACGGGTGACGCTTAGGGAAGAGTTCATTACTCCATGGTGTCTTCTGAGGAATCTTGGTGCTAATTCTCGGGCGAGAAGGACCGAGATTTTTGTTTTTCCCATTCTGTTATACTCTTGGGGGGTTCTAACTTGTTCATAATCTCATTCTCTCCTGGGACATTGGTCATATCTAGGATGACCTCTCGACATGACTTCATCATCCTCAACCTCGAATTCCTGAAAATCATGAACAAGCTCTGGAATGTTTGGTGTATAATGATTTTAATATCTCATACCTTACTCATGATGGACTCTTGGGGAAAGTTCTAGGGTAGAGGTTCTATATGGAACACATGAACATCCATCATCCTCATTCATTGAACTTTGTGGAGGGACGTAGTTATCAAATCTCGTTTGGGGAGCAAGATTATCAAATATCGGCTGGAATCTCGGGCGAGATTGAGGTCGAGATTCGTCACTGGAGCGAGATCCCAGTTTGTGAAGTCGGTTATGCAAATTTGTAATAGTTGCCCGGATTTGTTTCATCATGGAATGAACTTTGAGCTTGTATAACCAATCCTCATCGGAAAGTTAGTGAAAACGAAAGCTCTTTACTTTTTTTTTCTCACACTCACACTTTGTTGTGATGTCTCAAGTTAATTTGATGTAAATGCCTTGGATGCATTAATACTCATTTAAAAACTGATGACTAACTTCAACTAGAAACTCCTTGCATGAATCAAGTACTTTACTTGGATCGGAAGAATCTTGTGTTGAAAGATAGTTAAGGAAACCGTTGTTGGAGTTGTCTTTACACAATTTACACAAGGTAGAAAGTATATTGCAAGTAGACATAACTAGTGTAATAGTAAGTATAGATACTAACTAACACACTCAAAGAGTTGGCTCAATGTATTTAGAGTAGAAAGAGGGAAGATATAGATTCACAAGAGACTAAGAGCATAGCTTTATTTACCTTGCACTTGAGATACTAGATAGAGAGATAGCCGGTTGGGTTTCTATCTCGACAGTAGTAAATCTCGGTCAAAATTCCGAAATCTCGGGCAAGATTCCTCGCTAGAGGTCGAGATTTGTCAAAGACAAGGTTTTCGTAATGGAAACTAGTTGGGGCTCAAGGTAAGCTTCTTTCTTGATGCATTCTTTATATTTACTCACTTGGATTGCAATAACTCTCGGTTTAAAGGCTTCACCAAAACTATAAAATATAGGTGAAGTAAAGAGAGGAGTTTTGTTATGATATGAACGTGTATCCAAGTTTAGGAATAAATATACAAATGATGGATATAAGGTATGGTCGAGATCTGAAAGAGATATCCGATTAGGATTTGAAAATATGATAAGATCTCACCTACTAGATAAGATCTCAACAATAATATCACTTGTAAATCTCTTTCCTTTTTTGTTGCAGCTTGATATGATATCTCTCTGAAGATGTGATCCAAATGTATTGATGGATCTGATTGGACTTGGAGAGAAAGTAATGATCCTGCAGTTAGCACAAAATCTCGGGTGAATCTTCCAAAATCTCGGGCGAGATTTTGCTAACCTTGGGCAAGATATCATTTCTGCAGTGGAATCTCGAGTTGAGGTTTCACTTTGGGTTTTGGCTGGCTTGTGTTTGGATATGGTTGTTCTATCTTCTCCAATAGTCACAAGACAAAACACGTTAAGCTCAAATAATCTCAAAAAAGATGAAAACACAAAAATACTCGATTTTTATATGACTTAAAGAAGACTCAAATAAAAATACTCAAACAATATACTCAACTTGACAACTACGGTTTAAATTGAACTTCAATCGCTTAGCTTTGACACCACTTTGATACGGGGTTGAAGCCGTTGTTACCGATATAGCTTTGAAGTCCACGAAACCAATAACTTGGGCAAATCTCGGTTAACATCTCAGACGAGATTCTTAACGGTAGACCGAGATTTGTGAAACTCGAATACAAAAGAACGTGAAACTTGATGGAATGATAATGGATAGATAAGAAGTTGATAATATGAATTGAAGTTGATGGAAATTTAGGAAGTTACGAACCAAGGTATTCTTGCAACGAACCTTGACCAATTGGATCAAAACTCCTTAACCAAGAGCTTACCTTAACCCTCCCTTCTTCATCCTTATACAAGCCTTCTAAATAAGACAAGTATAAGGAGGGACTAGAATTGACTAGGAGCACCAACATTTAAGAATATTAACACACAAGAACCCACAACGATTGAATCAAAGGCTCTCTCTTTTGATTGAATAAGAATGAATAAAACACAAACTTTGTAACCGAAGCAACGAGTATCTCAGAATATTGTGAAAATAATAACCAATCAAATTTAACTAATAATCTCGACCTTCTAGGCTATTTATAGGCGAGATTCTTCTAAGAAATAGAATAAAAGAACTAAAAGATCATCCTAAAAGATAGAATCAAATCCAAAATATACCTTTAAATTCTTTAGAGCTTTTAATGGTATTAAAATAAATAAAAGATAACTAGAAGCATTTTAACTCTTCAAGTCATGGCTTCCATCGATATTCTCATTGTGCTCTAGGTCGATATTCTCACATGATAATTGGATTCACCCGAGATGTTGTGTATCTCGGCCGAGATTCTGCTTGTGGCCGAGATTTGCCAATGCCACGAGATTCTTCATTGTATGTGGCTATGTAGGACTTGGACCTATTAGATCACTAATGTTAGCAATGTCTCCTTGAGTGACTTTTGCTCTTGATCTAGTGATGGTTTCATGTTTAGTAGGAGTTGTCAAGGATGGTCCCACATCAGATCCACTCTTGTTGGTATAAGGGGACGGAGGCGAGGGTCGGGAGACCCTCGTGCCACACAACAAGTTTAACTTAGAAGTGAATCACCTAATAAAATATAATAACGAGATTTTTGGGAAAGCATGTTGCTATGTATACTTTCTGCATTGATGCATGATTTTGTTATTGTAGTACTTTTTGATACCTTAGGATTGTTAGCAAACAGTTTTACTGTCATGTTGTTAGATACCTTGCAAGGTGAGAAATTGCGGAGTGATCCGAAGTGGAGTGGTTAGTCGGGTCCCCGTACGTGGTAGGTCAGATGTTAGGTTTCTTCTTCTTATTGCGAGACTCTATTTCCGGGCTCCCTTTTTGGATTCTTTCGCATGTCATGCCCGGCTGACAGAGGTTTTTTGTTCCAAGACTATAATACATGTTTTAGATTTTTATTCGGTTTTCCTTTATTTGTGTCTTGTTAAGATCCGGTGAAGTTGTTGTCAAGTTAGGATCGGAACCCATTGTGAGGTCCTAGCTCGTGACACCTTGAGTTTCGATATTTAGGTGTTACGTCGGACCCTTGGCTTGGACTTCCTTTTATTGATATGCTCCTTCAATGAATCATCCATTATTTATAGAAAGATTTGGGGAAATGAGGATCTTGAAAGTTATGTTTTGCAAAATAGGCTCCTAGATAAAAATAGGAGAAAGTAGGCCTGCAAATAAGAAAAATAGGGGCACCAAGGGGGGGAGGCAAATGGAAATGATGGTGGTGGGTGTATTGATGAACAAAATTTAAATATTGATTAGACGGTTACATTTCGCAGAGATAATAGAGGGAAGAGTTTTTGGTTTCGTAAATTAGAGAGAGAAGGGAAAATCCCTATCAAGAAAAGGCAATGTTAGTACGCATAGAAACAAACAACTCTTACCGCAAATTGTTAATTTTTATTTATGTGTAAGAGTATTGCAGAAACAAAACTCTTACACAATATTTTAGCCCTTTCCCAAGCCTACCCAACCATACGGCATTAAACCCTTTACCCAAGCATACCAAACCCTACGGCATACCCAACCATACCCAACGTTAACATAACACTACTTTACCTAACCCAAATGTATAAAACCCTTTACCCAACCATACCTAGTTTGTAAACACACCCAATTTTAACTTACAAAACACTTAAGCAAACATACCTATAGTAGTTTACCCACAACAACCCCACCCAACTTTTAACTTATAAAAAAACTTAAGCAAACATACTCATAGTACTTTACCCATCAACTAATTACACAACATACTCAGCAACCCTTATGGAAGCAAGCTTACAAAGTTAGACAATGTTACCAGAAATAGGAGAAATAACATTAACGGAGGAGGAGTGGGTAACGACATTGAAAGAAATAGGAGAAATCTAACCCAAGGCAGCAGAATCATGACAAACACTGCTACTTACCCAAAAATGGAAGTAGTAACTTTAGTAGCTTGAGATTACACAAGAATTTTGAGGGTTTCAGATTTACAAAAACCAGAGATCAGAAGTTTTTTCGAATTACCCAACAATGTATCCATGAAGTTTTTTGTATTGGCACAGGAAAATGGGTTTATAAATAGTACAAAAAATGGGAAGAAGGAAGTAGGTTCATATGAGCTACGTTTTTTGGGGCAGAAATTCCCTCCAAATTTCCATCAAAACTATCACCAGTCAAATCGGATGGGTTGCCCACAATTTTTCCCACTATTGTACTATTTTTGTTTTACCCTACTATACAGGGGCCCAATTTCTCAATTAGAAATTGGGAAGACCCTAATTTTCAACTCTATGGTGTAAATGACCCATAATGTCAATTCTTCCTTATTTGTACACTAACATTATATGATGGGTATTAATCATAAATCCGAAAACATTATTTAGTTGCAACTCGCATCCACAATCTTCTTTGTCTTCGCTTTGATGATCACCACATATCCTAGAACCCTTGTTACGGTGTCAAGCTCGGACTTCCATATCGTATCACTAATGTTCTTACTCCCACACCCAAATTTTCCGATGATCACAAAGTTTTTGGCGTTTGGATTTAAATTATTTTGGTTCATAACAAGTAGGCGAAATTGAAAATAAAAACACATCTATTAACACGGAGAGCCAAACTATAGCCTTAATTAATTGGCAAGATTCGATAAACAAAACATGTGTAGTCACTCATCAAAGTCTAAACACTGGTTAGCATCTTAAATGATGGTCAAATGAAATTAAAATACTAGGCAAATGCCAAACAATATGAACATATCTAGATCCAAATAACCCCCACTCAATTAAACAAAATTTAACATTGACACTCAACAAACAAGCCTATCTTTTAGCGGACCGATCGATATGAACAACAAAAGTCTTATTCACCGCAGTACGTTTTCCTGCTTCCCACACTCATCCATGAATCATTCAAGAATTTCCGAGCACTACAAAAACTCATAATATTAACCAACTATCTAATAACATCGGACAAAAACAAATATGAATTCAAAGTTGATCATAAATGCATTTCTAGATCATAGATCATTTCACCCTCGGGCTGTTAACAGTGAAGGAATGGTCCCCAAATTGGGGGTTGCATTGCTTTTACTTTCTGTCATTGCATCCTTCCGCAACGCTCTCATGGGGATCGTTAGGGCCCACCCCCAACTCTTGCTCCGCCCGTGCTCCGTCGATATTTTCCACTTCGCATGATGCTCCTCCGTTGCTGACAGCCAGTACGAAGACGTACTTGACGTCATCATAAACCCGCTGAAAATCCCCGCACATCGGACCTTCTCGTGGATGACATCGCCCGAGGACCGCCGCTTACCCTCCCTTTGAGACTCCACTCGCCGGAGGGTGCAGTCTCCGAAACGGTCGAAGAAGTCTCCGTCGCACTGCTACTTGTAGTGTTAATGTTAGGGCTATCTACGACCATGGTGTCGTCCACCACAATCATGTAGTCCTTCCTCTTCGAACTCGTCGTAGTAGAAGCGGCACTGGAAGGGAGAGTGTTGGCGGTAGCAGATGAAGAGGCCTTGACAGGCAGCTTAGGCTTGGAATGATAGAGAAATGACCTAAACCCCCTCTCTTGTGTGTGGGTGTGGTCTTGGCGAGGGACGACTGCGGACTTGCTTCTCTTCAGAATCCACTTGGAGGTGGAGTGGTTTTTCATAGTGGTGTTTGTAGTGGAAGAAATAGCGGAAGCGGAGGTAGGGTGGGGGCGGAGAGCAAAGGGGAGAGCGTTGGCTGCAGCGGAAGGGTTAGATCTGAAGGAAGGAAAAGAGGAGGCGACGACATTGAAGATGGAGGAAGCGAAGACAAGTTTTCCTAGTTTGTCCGGGAGACAGAAGGCGCAAATCCCTGTTTCTGTAGGGGTTTGGTACATTGTGATGAAATGAGTTTTATGCCATTATAATCATGCATATTGTGATGTTTTAACTCAGTTTCCCTTACATTCAAAGATATTTATGTTCCTTTAAGCTTTGTTTCATATTTATTTCGGAATAGAGCTCTACACGAGTTTTGATTGAATTGTAGGTGAAAACGATGGATTTGGAAGCAATAATGGAGCAAGGACTAGCTAAGGTCAATGAGGAAGCATAAGAGACCTTTGAGGAGTCATGATGAGCAAGGAAAATGTGTGGAAGAGTGACACAAAGAAGGTGAAAAACAAGCCAAGAGACAATCACTTTCTATTGTTAAAAATCGGGTGATTTAATATATAACTCGAATGATTTTCCTGTAGAAAAAATTGGATGAGTTGTGTAGAAAAATCGGTCGATTTTTATTTGTAACCGTCTAAAAATATAATGTTCGAAAGCCCCAAAGCTTTTGGGTCTGAAGAGGGATATGATTTGCAGCCCATTAGCGAGTTGGGTTATGTTGAATGAAAAAGAGGGTTCGCACAGATCGGGATTAACGGCATACGATAGAGATTGGAGATTCTTGGAGAGAAAGGATTTGCGGAAAGGAGATGGAGTTCAAGATTCAAGAAAGTTGTGGGATCTTTGATTATCGTTCGTTATTGGGATTTGTGAACACATATTATTGAGTATTTTGAGAGATTTTGTTGAGTTTTGAAGGATTGGTTACATATTTTTGAGATTTATTGAGTTTTATGCGAAGTTTGGTTTTTCTTTGGTTTTCTTTATTCAATCTTGATTTTGATCCAAAAATGAAAATGATTGGCTAAAAACTTTGTGATTCTGGGGGAGAATAGTTGATGATTGAGTCTTAGATGATGATAGACTAAACTCATTTGACCATTTGGACCCTAAGAGTTGAGATTTAACCTTTACAATTGCGAAAAATCGTCGTGTTCTTGAGAAAATCGGCCGATTTTCCCCTAGAACAGTCCGATTTTTCGGTCTAACGTTCCTTGATTTGCTTATCCTTTAACCAAAGTTAAACCTTGCCTAAATCCTAGCCTTGCCTAACCTTTATAACCCTTATGCAAGTGTAAGAAGAGACTTCATCATTTATTTTTCGCTTGGTAACCAAAGTTTGCAAGATTCGGGTAATAGAGAGATTCAACATCCTCTATCAAGGTTTGAGTGTACCTTTCATCTTTACCTTCGAGAGTCATATCCTTGGGTTTTGGTGAGTGGTTTGAGTGTTAATCCTTACCTTGAGTATTCTTCTTGATGAGACTCAACATCCTTCGGGTTGAGAGCTTCTAAGTTGGGATAAATGAGTAGTGGAACTTCACCGTACATTATTCCTTTCTTCGAACACATAACCTTTGCAACGTCAACTCAGTCCTTTGATCTTTAGAGTTTCTTGAATCGAAAGCCGCATTCGGATACTTGAATCCTTGGAATCATTTGTCTCTTACATCTTTATAAAACCTTTTACATCTTGTTAGATAGTTTTGAAACCGATTTTATTCTCACAAAATCCCGGAGTTCGACTCTGGAATTTCTTGCCTTACTACAGCTGATCCGTACACTGCGGGTTCACTTTTGCTTAAGTTTTGGATATAAATTTAAGACTTTGACGCACACACTTTTGAGCGAACAATTGCATACCTTCTTCTTTGAAATCGTCGGCCTCGACGCCGGTGTCCATCATGGTACTAGGAAGTAGCGTGGGGGAGGAAATTAATGGAAGATGTTAAGGAGAGTAATGATGGTACACTTTGACCTATGACTCTAGATTTGTAAGCTTTAGTACGCCAGTCGAACCATAAATGCTATTCCGACTTCTTCTTCTTCTTCAGAGAGAGAGAGAGAATGGAGGTAGAAAGAGAAAGAGAGAGAGGAGTGAGGTTATAGTTCCGAGTCTCCATGATCAGTAAGTACCACGTATCATACAACCCAGCCCGACTGTTCTACCCTGTGTTGCTAAATTCCAAAATCTTATAATAAATTATCATAATGACGATACAATACACTTGTTTATCAAATATCACTATTTTACCCAACAACAAAATTTGAAGAAAGCTCTCCAACTTTCTAATATTGATGAACTCGTAGGGCTTGTGATCGCATGAAAGCGTAGGATGTAGTTAGAGGATTCTTTCGATTAAACTGTCAAATCACGAATAACAGATAAATCAATTCCATCAATGTATGTAGAGTCGAGATAGAAGACCGTTGTCTTTAATTCTAAAAACGCCCCCGGATTATGACGGTTGAAATGGCTTTCCGAATCTCAGGATAAAAATGCACTAGATCCAAGTCTCGTAAGGTAGCTGATATTTTGGTTTGACTTTTACAGCCTATGAAAAGATTGGACCCCATAACGATAGGTGGTCAACCCAACACCATCAATGCAGTTAATTCTCATCATGATCCAAAAAGCCCAAAGCCCGCCCAAAATCCAGGTCAAGGTCCGAGTCTAGAGCCGCGCGTGTGGTCGGTTTAGCTATGCCCGCTCCCCATTGAAATTGGGTGGTAACTTTAGTACACTGACTAAGTGCACCAAATCTGGACTGGTGCAATTGGTTAAATACATAAGACTACCACTAACACGTGTATATTCCCATTGTGACACCGTCTCCCCCACATTTTTGGCTAAGTGAAGCTTAGGATCCGCGGGATTGGTTGTAGTCTCGGTTGAGTCAATTTTAAATCTCTCAAGCACTTTTTCAGAATAATGAGATTGAGACAAGATAAGTCCATGGGAGTGTCTAGTGATCTTGATCCATAGAATGACATCCGCTAATCCCATGTCTTTCATGTCAAACTGTCCACTAAGCATGTTCTTAGTGTGGTTGATCATGTCTTTGTTGTACAAACACAACAAGATGCATCCATTAGGAGTAGTCTTGAAGTATATGCATTTGTCGCTTTCATTGATGCTGAAACCATTTGACATCATTACCTATCAAACTTTTCATGTCACTACTCCAAAGCTTGTATGAGTCCGTATAGGGACTTTACAAGTTTGTACACTTTTTTGTCTTCTCCGGGAAAAACATACCCATCGGGTTATTTCATATAAACCTCCTCTTCTAACTCTCCTTTTAGAAAGGCAGTTTTGACATCCATTTGGTCAATTTCTAGGCTTTGTAATGCCGCTATTGCTATTAGCATTCTTATAGAAGTTACTCTCATTACCAAAGAATAGGTGTAAAGGAAACCCAACCCTTCTTTTTTGGCGGAATCCTTGCACCACAAGCCTTGACTTGTATTTCTTTATTGAGTCATCAGTTTTCAACTTTATTTTGAAAACCCATTTGCACCCAAGTACTTTGGTACCTTGAGGCAAGTCTACTAACTCCCATGTGTAGTGTTGCATAATGAAGTCTATCCCACTTTTAATTTCTTCATTTCAAGGTGTGTCATGTGTAGACATGGCTTCACTATAAATTCCAAGTTCTTTCTCTAAAAGAAAGGTTGTTATGAAGTTACCAACAAAGAATTTCTCTTACCCTTATGCTCCTTCGAGGTTCTTCCTCTTCAACTTCTGATACAAAAGCATCTCAAGGATCCCCCGTAAACGTAGGAGCACATTAAAGATCACCCTTGGACGCAAGAGCACGTCCAAAACCACCCATAGATGCAAGAGCATGTCCAGGACCACCCATAGATGCAGGAGCATGTCCAAGATCACCCATGAATGCAAGAGCATGTCCAAGATCACCCATGAATGCATGAGCATGTCCAAAACCTCGTACCAAGAGGAGGAAGATAGAGGGAATGAAAGGGAAGCAGATACAACTATGGCATCCAAGGTCTAGGAGAGAAATAAGGAACATTAGCAAGAAGAAAAGATGGTTGAGATCTTTACGATCTAGAAGATAAAGAATGCATGAGAGCATGATCAATCATTTTCTAAGGATTCACGACAGGAGAACATTCAATGGGTCGAGAAGAACTTACAACCTTCTTTGGTTTGAATTAACCTCTTGTTTGTTTACCTTGTGTACAAGCTTTACATAGTTCATCTACCTTGAAGTTTAGGTTTGGCCAACCACGTACCAAATTCTTTGAAAGAAGTTTCTTCATCGTATACATGCTTACGTGACTAAGTCGTCTATGCCAAAGCCTTGGATCGTTAGTCAAGGCATTGAGACACGGTAACTTAGTTCTTTAAACTTGGTTAGTGCTCATTGAATAAACATTGTTTCATCTAGGAGCAGTAAGCACAACATCATCCGATATTTTATCTTGAACTTCACATTTATCTGAATCAAAAATCACCTTGTTGCCTTTATCACATATTTGAGAAATACTAAGCAAGTTGTACTTTAAACCGTCAACAAGATAAACATCATCAATAAAGTTAGATGAATTATTACCGATTTTACCAATGTCAATGATGTTACACTTTTCTTTATCAGCAAGCGTAATGGTTCTAGATGATTGCTTCTTTAAATCTGAAAACAATAAGCTTTTTCCACTCATATGTCTTGAGCAACTGCTATCTAATATCCATTTATGCTCCTTAACCTTGGTACAAAAACTTGTTCGCTCAAAAGTGTGCGTGCAAAGTCTTAAATTTATAAGATCTGAAATCAAGCAAAGCGAACTCGTAGTGTACATATTGGTATAGTAAAGCAAGAATTCCTGAGTCGAACTCAGGGATTTGGGTGATGAAATTCAGTTCGTAAATTGTCCAGCAAAATAATGAAGTTTTTGTAAAGATTAATGGGAAAACAATGATTCTAAAGATTCAAGTATCCAATTGTGGCAATCGATTCAAGATGTTCTAAAGGTATAAGGACATAGTTAGGATTGCAAAGGTATAGATCTAAGGTAGGGTGTTGTACGGTGAAGTTTCGAACCCATATATCTTACCCAAAGTCTCTCTTAATAAAGGATGTTGAGTCTCGTTAAGAGGATCTTACTAGGACATGTCCGATGTCTAGATCATTTCTCTCAACTGCATTTTTATTACTTGAGGCTCCCAAATGCTCAAAATAACACTAGAGGGTAAAAATAATTACCCGGGGTAAAAGTGAAAAATTCCCCATAAGTCCAAAATTATGCCAAGAACATAACGGTAGGACTCATACTCATCACTTAAGCAATCTTCGCGAGTTATGTGTCAATTACTATCAATGATTAAGTTAATCGACATTAATTAGAATTCGAAAATCCTACCTCTTACATCACACACCCCTTAAGAAAAAGTTTCGTCCCAAAACTTGAACAATTCTCACATCCTCTCTGACCCATACTCCGAGGTATAAACACTCTCTCTATCGGAGGTATCACATCTCCGTTCAAAGGTATCAACTTATAACACTCTATAAACTCAAAACACAACATGAAATAATTATCAACTCCAGCAACAAGATCACTATACAATGGTATAGAGGAAATTCATCTCTAGTCTACCCATAACCACACAATGGCATGGAGAAAAACCATCTCCAGCCAAACCACACTCATAACGTAAGGGCGTAGACAAAAAATCGTCTCCAGCCAACTATATCCATAAACAATAGCATGGAGGAATAACTATCTCCAGCTAAACCCTAATCACATCTCGATAGCATGACGGAAGAATCATCTCCACCTATAAACACAGCTCGCGCTAGCAAACAAGATCCAATAATATTGTATCATACATCACATCTAGCACGAAAACACATTATATCACATAAACACATAATCATTACACTCACCAAGATAGCACTAAGATCTACTCAATGATCCTACAGGTGCATCTATCTCGGCATAGAACTCTGGATAGTTCCTCTAGATACTATCCTTTGTCTCCCATGTGGCCTCATCAGGTCCTCGTCTAGACCACTATATCCTTAGCATAGGAATGTCCTTCGAATGTAGGCGTCTCACACCTTGCTCTAGGACTGCAATCGGGTGCTCAACAAAACTGTGGTCCGTCTAGACCACTGTATCCTCAGCATAGGAATGTTCTTTGATCTGGTATGTACTCCCTCAGTTGAGACACATGGAAATGGGGTAAACCCCCTCCAATCTAGTGGCAAAACAAGTCGGTATAAAATCTTTAAGGAACCCATCCATCTCTATCAGAGATAAGAAACCACATTATCCCATAGTATCATATTATCTAACTATTGAGTTCCTTAACTAGTTGAATCACCGACCACGCGTTTTCATTAGTGGAAATAACGTATGCGGTACTAGTCAATCTATCCCCTATATTTCAAGTGGCATTAAAGTTCTCACTCGGTCTCAAATCGATAACACAGTTCATGGAGATACCTCCCACTTCCACTGCAACACTAGCAATGGATGGAGTTTTCATCCAGGCCTATAATGCTCAATCTTTATCTACTAACAGGTCGCATTCTAGGCCATAAACCGGTCATGTTGTGCTTCAGTCCATCTCACTAGAACGAGCGCCTCATCTCTTGATACATCTTACTCGCACCTGGGTGCACTGAGTAAGAAGTGGTGTGGTTCTCCTATAGAATCCTCTGTCTCAAATCTGCATCAGCAGATACACAGATGCGCTCACGGCGTTCCATTACTCCATCTACTCTTATGAAGAACTATAGCGCTTCACCATGAGACATCCTATCTCGGATTTGTCTCAATGTCGGGTAGGTCTCCTGTTTCTTTTGGATCTCGCTCCACGGATCAGGTAGAACCTCTAGAGAAAACAATTGACAGTCCTCATCAGGGAACCGAATGTTCATCTCTAGCCACACTAGATCTCTCTACAACTGGGGTTGAATCGTCGGTCGTGCAATCACCTTATCTCGAGATGTCTTCCTATTATGGCATTAGCGATTAGATTTGTTCTACCGAATGACACAAGAATTCCAGGTTGCAATCCTTAATCAACTCAAGACATCAATTTTGGCAGTTATTCAATCCTTGCTGAGTAAAACTAGACTTCAGACTCTTATGGTCTCGGAAGATCAGACATGAAACTCCATACAGAATATGTCGTCACGTATTTAAAGGATGAACTACTACAACTAACTCGAGGTTATGAATCGGGTAATTCCCTTCATACTTCTTCAATTGCCAAGACGCATAGGTGATTACCCTACCTCGCTGCATCAATACACATTTCAAGCCTTGCTTGAATGCATCACTATACACTGCAAAATCATTAGTGCCCTCCGGTTGTGCTAAGATAGGAGCAAAATTCAATCTCCTCATCAGCTCCTCAAAACTCTGAGTACACGGCTTAGACTATACCAACCGGGTAGTCTTCCTCATCCGGCTAATAAGTGATCGGGCAATCATAGAAATTTCTTCCACAAAACCGGCGGTCAAATTCACCTAGTCCAAAGAACTACAAACTTTCTCGATATTTGTCGGTGTCATCTATGTTGTTACAGACTCGATCTTCGCCGGATAAACCTTGATCCGTTCGGCGGAAACAATATGACCTAGAAATGCTACCTCTGGCATCCAGAACTCGCACTTAGAGAACTTGGCATACAGTTCTCTATCCTGCAAAACTCGCAACACAGTCCTTAAATGTCCCGCGTGTTCCTCTCTACTACGAGAGTACACCAGTATGTCATTTATGAAGACCACCACAACTGATCCAGGAAGTCAATGAAGATGTCGTTCATCGACTTCATAAAGACGGTGGCGCATTCTTGAGCCCGGATGACATAACTACAATCTCGTAGTGACCATACCGAGTCCGAAATACCGTCTTATGCACATCCTGCTCTCTCACCCTCAACCGGTGATATCCCGAGCGCAAGTCTATCCTGGAGAACACAGTCGCTCCCTGAAGCTGATCCAACAAATCATCAATGCGGAGAAAAGGATACTTGTTCTTGATGGTCACCTTATTCAAATCTCTATAGTCGATACACAATCTCAACGATCCATCTTTCTTCCGCACGAAGAGGATCGGTGCTCCCCAAGGAGATACGCTAGGGCAGATGAAGCCCTTCCCATCCAACTCCTCGAATTGCTTCTTCCACTCTTATAGCGCCATATGATATGGTGCGTTCAAAATCGGTCTCATCCTCAACTCTAACTCGATGCCGAAATCCACCTTCTTTAGTAACAATAAACTGGATGGCGTGTCAAACACATCCATTAACTCGTATACCACAAAATATCCACTAACATCAGACTCTCACCATCCTTATAGCATAATACCAAAAGGCCTCGCACTTGTTCAATCAGCCTCGCCGACTGCACTAGTAATAGTACCCGTCTCTTCAAAATCCTTACTTTAAGGAAAAGTCTCAACCTAACCTATCGCAGTAGCGACCGACACGGTCCGCCTACTAATATCCAAACCATAATATGGCCATCTATCCAATCCATCTCGAAAATGGCTTCCTCTTGTTCTAACGACATGTCAAAGAAGTCTACAAATAAATCACAATTCCCTAAATGAATGGGACAATTACGTATCTTGCGGGTACCTCTAACCCTACTAACATCGTGTAACCCTATAATAAAGGGTATCCCCTCTATCATATCTAAGATCAAACGCTCAGCACATATCATAAGAATAACTTAGTGCATAGCACTCGTATCACGATATCTCTACAAGGTGGACCATTAATCTAAATGGCACCTGTAACAACTGACAATGTCGGCTCTTCAGCTCTAACGCTCATGAGTGAATTCCTTAAAGTATTCATGATACTGTTTATATGTCCATAATCACGACTTCGTCTCGGTACAAGATCTCACAGAGGAGGATATCATATAAAAGAAATAACCCGTTCGTTCTTGTATTGAGCCTCATCATAATAAGAAGCTTCATTCCCCACTATTGGCATGCTCTAATCTTTGACTTCTCTTGATCATTAACATCTTTAGTCATCCTTTTTGGTATAAGTAACACCATAATTACCTTTTACAACACCTCAGCGGATTTGGTGATGCCGAAGGATATGGAACGCATCTTTCCTTCTTCGCCACTTCTGTTACACGCTAGACGTCTTCTCAAGCTTGTTACTTCATCGAGACGCAAGTTGAATCTTCCACTTGGGTGCTCTACAATCTGTGTAGGGTAACTATCTCCTTCCTTACTCGATCCACATGTCACCGACAGTCTCAAAAATTAAATTATCACCATCTTCCATAACTTGGTCTTCCGCCTCTAACGAATCAGCAATGGGGACTTAACCCCAACCTCTTGCGACTGGAGGTCCACCAACTCGTTCATGACTTACGATTACTGGAAATAGAGGTGGTCTACCTCTTCCCCGTCCTATATCAGATGTTGCTCTACACTGAGCCATCAACGATAATATCATAGCTACGTAAAAGGCTATATAATACCATATGTATAGATATATATATAATACTCAAATCCATACAAGCGTGAACAGACCAACACATAATATGTATATATATATAGGACATTGTTCAAGTACGGTTCAATTAATGCGGTACGGCCGTGCGGCCGACTGTACGGCCGACACGTGTCTTCTCCTATAAACTTTGAACTATTCTTCTATAAACTTTGAATTATTCCCATATAATCCATGAACTATTACTTTTTAATATAATCCATGAACTATTCTATTATAATCCATGAACTATTCTATTATAATTCATGGACTATTCTATTATAATTCATGAACTATCCCATAATAAGTTTTGAGCTATTACTTTCACTCCTTTATAAATTTTGCACTATGAACTATTCTATTATAATTCATGAACTATCCTTTTATAAGTTATGAACTATTCCTTAATAAGTTTTGAACTATTACTTTCATTCCTTTATAAATTTTGCACTATGAACTATTCTATTATAATTCATGAACTATCCTTTTATAAGTTATGAACTATTCCATAATAAGTTTTGAACTATTACTTTCACTCGTTTTAAAAAAATAAAAAATTCCGGGACACGTGTCGGCCGTACGGTCGGCCGTACGGTCGGCCGCACGGCCGTACCGGAATAATGTGCCTTACTTGAACAACACCCTATATATATATATAAATTTATCCTGACTCCTAAAAGAATGTCTCCTATCTAACTTATCCTTACTCCTAAAATGCTTCAAGGACTCATGATTTGTACCAATGACGAATTCATTAGGCCAAAGATAATGATGTCATGTCTTAAATACTCAAAATAAAACTTATGTATCTTTGTCATATGTCGAATAATTCAAGCACGATCCTTTTAATTTCTCACTAAAGAATGCAAGTGACTTACCTTCTTTCATGAGAACTCCTCCAATGCCAATCCTGAATGCATCACATTCGACTTTAATTGGTTTAGTGAATTCCGGAAGTGCTAGAAGAGGTTCATGTGATATCCTCCACTTCAACTCCTTAAATGCCTTCTCTTGAGCATCTCCCTGCACGAATTGTACTTTTTTATTCGTTACAGACGTGAGTGAGGATGATATGGTACTAAAAGCACGTACAAAGTGTTTATAGAAGGTGGCAAGTCCATGCAAACTCTGGACATGGCTGATTGTGGTAAGTGTTGGCCACTATTGGATTGCCTTAATCTTCTCTTCATCCACCTCTAGACCTCTTGTATCCACTACAAAACCAAGATTAATAACTTGATTAGTGCTAAACATAAATTTCTGAATATTAGCATATAAAGATTCATTTCTAAGAGTTCCAAGTACTCCCCTTAAGTGCTCTTCATGCTCCTCAAGTAATCTACTATAGATGAGGATGTCATCAAAGTAAACAACCACCAAATTTTAATTAAATGGAGTAAGAAATGAGTCATCAACCTCATGAATATGCTAGGAGCATTAGTCAAGACAAATGGTATAACCAACATCTCATATAGACCAAACTTAGTCTTCAACACAGTCTTCCTTTCATCTCCTTCCCGCATTCTAACTTGATGATATTCACTCTTAAGATCAATCTTAGAGAACAAGGTGGATTCACTAAGCTTATATATCTAGCATATCGTCCGATTTAGGATGGCATGACGGTATTTGATGGTAATATTATTGATTGCTCTACAATCAACACACATCCTTCATGTATTATCCTATTTGGGAGCTAAAAGGATGGGAACAACACATGGACTCAAACTTTCTCTCACATGGCAGTTATTTAAGAGCTCTTGAACTTGAACTTGAATCTCTTTACTTTCATGAGGTTTTCTCCTATAAGCTGGACGATTAGGAAGTGTAGCACCTGGAATTAAGTCCATTTGATGCTCAATGCCTCGAAATGGTCAAAGTTCTGCTGGCATCTCATCCGGGAACACATCACAAAACTCATCTAGAAGGGTTAGGATAGTTTGGGGTAAGGCAACCTTAACTTCATTACTTAAATTCACTTGGATTTTACATAGGCTCATGAGAATGGCATCCAAAGGGGTAAAATCATGGATGTATTCCTTTTTAGATGTTAGAAGGACTATAGTAGACTGGGGCGACAGTTCTACACTAGGGTGAGAAATTCCTCCACTAGGGTGAGATTTGGCACTAGCGTGAGATTTTCCTTCACTGGGGCGAGATGAAGGTGCACTGGGGCAAGATTCATCACTACGGTGAGGAAAACCTTCCTTTGGGCAAGATTCTTCACTGGGAAGAGAAGCCTCTGCACTTGGATAAGATCCTTCTCTGTTGGGGCAAGATTCTTCCCTATACTGAGTTTCTCCTTCCTTTCTCTTGCCAAGTTCTTGCTCTTGGCATTTGTCCTTCTTTTTCTCATAGCTATCAACAATCTGCAAATGATTCATGGGTTTAAGGGTTAATATTTGACCATTAAACTCAAATAAATGTCTATTAATATACCCAACATGCTTAGTTCTTCTATCAAATTGCAATGGGCGTCCTAAGAGAATATGACATTCTTGCATGGGCACAACATCACAAGTAATAGTATCCTCATAACTACCTAAAGTGATGGTAACCCTATCTTTCTTGTTCACTTTCAATTCACGACAATCATTCATCAAATGCAACTTATATGGCCTAGGATGATAAAACGTAGTACTTTGTAATTTATTGATCAAATCGACATTAACAATATTGCAACAACTACCTCCATCAATAATCATGTTACACACCTTTCCCTTAACAAGACATCTAGTATGAAAAAGATTCTCCCTTTGATTATCCTCACTATCTTAGCATGCAATGTTCTCCTAGAAATTAAGAATTCTTCATGCTCAAACTCAATGCCTTCATCACTATCACTACCAATTTCATGCAATGCATTAAGGTGGGTGTTATCATGATCATGCTCTTCCTCACTCTCATATTGTCCATGTTGGTTGATAAATAAAACCTTTTTATTAGGGCAATCTATCATATGATGACCTCTACCTTGACATTAAAGGCGTGTAATATCTCTAGATTGTAAAGTAGAGTTAGAATTGCTCCCTTTAGGATCACTTGCAGGCTCGTTCAAGGATCAAGATTGTGGGTTAGGTGTTGAATTTCTCTTACTTCCTTGCTCCATATTCTGGCCTTTGCTCACGACTTTTGTGGATTTAGGCTCTCGGCCTTGAGCATTTTGGAACTTATTGTTTTGTGTTTCCACGAATTTTTTGGAGCTCCAAAACTAGACTTGGTTGCTTGGCTTCTTCATTTGGTCTTCTTTTCCACTTTGATGGCCAATGAAACAAATCAATCATAGTATCATAAGGATATAAGTCAATTTCATTAGCTAAAGATGGATGCCAAATGCGTAGATAACGACCCATAGTAGACTCCTCGTCCTCTATAACATTTGTTTTCACCATCGCCATTTGCATTAATGTGTAAACTTCTTCCGCACTCATAGATCCTTGCTTAAGGTTCTTCAATCTTTGCCTTAACTCTATAGCATGATGTTGAGGCACAAATCTAGCTCTTATCAAGGCTTTCATTTGCTCCATTGTGTTGATGTCCGGATCTAGCGTTTTTCTCCTTTCTTTGACAAGATGATCCCACCACACTAAGACATAACCTTGAAATTCTAACACATCTAGTTGGATCTTACTTTGCTCACTAAAGTTATGACAAGACCAAATTTGTTCTATTTTGGTCTCCCATTCCATAAAAACGTCCGGATCACATTTGCCTTCAAACCTTGGAATTTTTAACTCTCACTTTTACACTTCCGTCATGCTCTTGGTGAGTTCTAAATGGTTCCAAGTCTCGACCTATCCTTGGACGATGGTTACGTCTAGGATAGTCTCTCCACATGCCCTCTTCATCCTCATCCTCTAATTCTTGAAAGATATCAACAGAATCCGGCATATTAGGTGCCGTATAAAGAGGATTTGAATATCTCATACATGGACCTTGAGGAGCTCTTTGTGGTGATTCCGGGGCTAGAATTTAGTTTAAATATTTGAACTATCACCAACTTCTTATACTGATCTAGACTAGAATCTCGGCTGAGGCTGGGGGCGAGATTTTGTGCTAGGTGTTACGCTAAAAAGTGTGCACGCAATAAGCCTTAAATTTATACTCGTTATAATTATCCTAACTTCTAGCGCACCCGCAGTGTACGGGACGTATGTAGCAAGATAAGTATTCCGAGGTCGAACACAAAGACTAAGGTGAAATTGATTTAAGTTGTGATTGAATTTAGCAAGATCTAAGTCTAAAGGAAAGGAGAAAATAAAGGAAGAAAATCTCAATTGTTTTGGTTGGTTTTAGGTGATCACATCAAAGATCACAATTCATGCAAAGCAATCAATCAAACTAAACCAAAAATCAGCACAAATAAACAAATCAAACGAGATATTGATCAAGGAAAAGGGAAGACGGATTCTAGGGGTTAGAAATTCCGGTTATGGCATAGAACTCAAGTTATCTATTCATTCTTTGGATTGATTTTGATACGTTAGGACTAAGTGTTTCTAAATTGGGATCAATTACCGGGTAGGTCTCATGGTCCAACTAGTCCGCACCTAAGGTCTCATTACCGGGTAAGTCTCTAAGAACCTAAGGTTAGGAATTCTACACAAACCGGAATTGTTAATTAGGGATCTAACTCATCCTTACCGGGTAAGTCTCGGAATGGGAAGTCCTAATCAACATTCCTAGCACATCTAATCCAATGGCGGCTTATTAGGCTCACCACTACCTAAGGTCTTGCTATTTTAAATTCTAAGGGCAAGGATTACCGGGTAAGTCTCTCCTAACACTTAGTCTCTACTCTAGGATACTCTAGGGTAGGTTAAACTTAGCAAAAACTTAGGGTTTCAACATTTATATAGATCTAAGGTAAGATCCTTCGAACCAGAGAAAATCACGGTTTGTTCTATAGAAACCACGACCGTGGTTCTTCAAGAACTACCAGTGATTTCTAACAGAAACTACGTTCATAAACAAAATCGTCCAAAGGTAAATCTAAGTCCGTCCTATCATAGTTCTAGCCAAAACCATATTTTCCTTACCCTAGAATCACATCAATTTAGCCTACAACATTCATGATGGAAATCAAAGCAAGCAAACATAAAATCATAACCACCATTGCAAGATAATGAAAGAAAAGAAGATGAACAAGTGGATTTCAACACAAACCAAATCTGAAGATCGAATTAGAAAAACTTACAACCCTTCCAAAAGAAGGTTCAAGGGTTCACAAATCTCTAGAAATAAATCCGAAATACAAGGAGCTAAGTGTGTGTTCTTCTCTCTTCTTCAATGGCACCTTTCTTCTTCTCTTTGGCACTTTCCTTCCTAGAAAAAATCTTCTTCTTTTGAGAATATATTTGTTAGAGAAATGGAGAATGGATGAGCTGCTCCCAAACTATCCCAGCTGCCTCAAACAACCCATCAAGGACCACTTTTATAACAAATTGTGCATGAGCTGGCCATGAGAGTCGTGGCACAACTGTCACGAGAATCTGGCAAAATCCACGGTCATTTCCACGACCGTGGTTCTTCAGAGAACCGTGATTCTGTGCAGAAACTTCGTTTTGGATCATTAGGCTGTGGTTTGGTGCATGGGTTGTGTTGGCGAGGTTCCATGAGTCCTCCTTAGCCCTTGGCTTGCGTTCCAATGAGTTCGGAAGCGTGTCATCTAAATGAGCGACCCTCAAACGCATCGTTTTAGCTCAAAACTTCCCGAAATACCTACAAAACGCACACAAGTCCGTGTAGACGTCTATCTCGACAAAATACATGTTTTGAGTGCAAAACGTATTGGACTAGTGCTAGATCATGCATGATTGAGCGAGAATCCTATCTAAATGTACACCTAAAACTATGCTATAAATCGTGTTATCAAAATACCCCATACTTAAGGTTTGCTCGTCCCCGAGCAAATTCCCAACTATAGACTAAGAGATGACATGATTTATGTATGCAGAAAAATGGCAAAAATCTTTTTGGGTTTTGTGCTTCTACTATTGGATCACCTTCATTGTCATGATCAATGGCAACTTGATAAGCAATTATGTATCAAACAATAAGGGCATGAAAGACAATTGTACTTAACTCAAAAGCATGCATGAGATGGGAGGACGAAGATGTCAAGAAGATCAAGAGTTTATCCAATCTAGATTACTAAGTCTTACAAACATGCAAGTAGGTCATAAGGGCGTGTGACATAAAAGGCTAAGAAACGTTGTAATTTGGGAGGGGAATTTTCTAGGTATGTTATGCTAATCCGGGAATGGAACTAACTTCACTTCCTTGTCCTCGATCAACTTCCCCCAAGTGTATATTTTTCCCTATCTTGCTTTCTTTTTTTTTTTCTTTTTCTTCAACTCATTTTTGAGACAATGGCATTGGTGTACAATAGCCGAAACCTCGGTGATTAGCCATCCTCGGGCTTTTTCTCTTTTTCGAGGTGCATCCACACCGGGCACACATACCAAAGCTCGTTAGGGCTATTGGCTCATTTGACTTTGGCAAGGCACCAACACCCGATTATGTGAAGTGTACCGAGTTACTTATCATTTAAACCAACACCCCCAAACCTATTTTGGCTACACTTCCACAATAATTTCAGCATTCTATTCACGACATTCTTTTCATTACATTTTCACCCCGCACTTGCTTTTACGCATAAAACGCACTAGCATGCTCCTATTCCCGGATGGGTTTTAAAGGAGGTTGAATTTATATCAATTGAGGTGCTCAAGCAATCATGATCAAGATGAGAAGTAGAGAAAGATGAAATGCCTCATTCATTCCTAGATGGTATGCAAGAACTATCACGTAATTTCGACTTTCAGTACTCAATCCATTCTAGGCAATCATCAAGATCTCAAGTCATACATGGAATTTAAGAGAAGTAGTTCGAGTCCACATATGCATTTATCAATTCAACACATAAGGCCATTCATAGCCAATCACAAGACAAGTTTCATCATTAGGATCATATCCAAGCCTAGAAAGCACAAAAAAAATTTTTTAAATTTTCTGATTTTTATGGGATTTTCGATTTAAGTATGTACAATGCAAGACACATGCAAATATTAACCTATCCTAGATGCTCATCATGCAAAGGATTATGCGAACCCCACCCCATACTTAGAAACACATTGTCCCCAATGTGGTATACAAGTAAAGAGAGTGAAAGAAGGTTCTCACAATGTAAAATGGTTTGCTATGGTATTTGGGAATACTCAAGTGAATTGATGTTGGATGATCCTTTCAACCATGGTAGAGAGCTCTAAGCATCTTTCAAGCTTTGAAACCCGCGCTAGGCACCGCTAGCCGTCCAACTTCCGCGTCTGCTCCACCCATAATTGGTGAGGGTTTCATCATCATCATTTCCGAGAGAGGCTTCCAACGCCATTAATGCTTCTAGCATACACATGAAGTAGATAAAACACACAAAGCACACAAAAACAGAAAAATCTAAGCAAAAATGAAGGAAAAATGTTACCGATGGGTTGCCTCCCACCAAGCGCTTCTTTAAGGTCATTAGCTTGACCAAACTTTGGGAGCGTCTATTCAAGGTGGAGCGGGGCAATCATGTCTATCGGGGTTCCCGGAATATACTTCTTCAAGCGATGCCCATTCACTTTGAAATCTCCACAATGCTCCCCTCCTATCTCAATAGCTCCATGGGGAAAGATCTTCTTTACCACATATGGCCCGGTCCATCTTGATTTGAGCTTTCCGGGGAAAAGTCTTAGCCTCGAGTTGAAGAGAAGGACAAGATCTCCTTCACTCAACTCCTTTGGAATAATCCTCTTGTCATGCCATCTTTTGGTTCTCTCCTTGTAGATCCGGGCATTCTCATAGGCTTCCAACCGGAGCTCCTCAAGGGCATTAATATCAAGCAATCTCTTCTCTCCCGTCTCCTTGAGGTCAAAATTTAGCCACTTAATGGCCCAATAAGCTCTATGCTCCATTTCCACCGGAAGATGGCAAGACTTGCCATAGACCAACTTGTAGGGGGTGGTGCCAATAGGTGTCTTGAAGGCGGTTCTATATGCCCATAGTGCGTCATTGAGCTTCATAGCCCAATCCTTCCTTGTCCTAGACACCGTCTTCTCGAGGATGGCCTTGATCTCACGGTTGGAGATCTCCACTTGACCACTAGTTTGGGGATGGTAGGGTGTTGCCACCTTATGAGTCACCCCATACTTGGCCAAAAGTGCCCCAAAATTCCTATTTGTGAAGTGCTTCCCCCCATCACTAATGACCACCCTTGGTGTTCCAAACCTAGGAAAGATCACTCGGTTGAAGAACCACACCACTACCTTGGCATCATTTGTAGGAGAGGCGATGGCCTCTACCCATCTTGACACATAGTCCACCGCCAATAGGATGTAGAGATTGCCACATGAGGAAGGGAATGGTCCCATGAAGTCTACACCCCACACATCAAATATCTCAACTTCTTGGATGTTGTTCAAGGGCATTTCATTCCTCCTTGAGATGTTCCCCGTTCTTTGGCAAGCATCACATGCCGCTACAAAACCTTGCACATCTCTAAACAAGTTAGGCCAATAAAAACCGGATTGCAATAACTTCGCACACGTTTTGTGTGAGCTAGCATGGCCTCCACATGGTAAGGAGTGACAATGCCGGATCACACTCTCCATTTCATCTTCCGGTATGCATCTTCTAAGCACCCCATCCGGGCCTCTCTTGAATAGAAGTGGCTCGCTCCAATAGTAATGCCTTACATCGTTGAAGAACTTTTTCCTTTGTGCATATGTTAATCCGGGAGGCACTTCCTCACACACCAAGTAATTCACAATGTCGGCATACCATGGCTCACTTCCTCTAGCCACTTGGAACAAGCATTCCTCCACCATTTGCAATTGTTCATCCCGGAACGAGTCATCTATCGGGATGTTGTCTTTCCCAAGCTCCAATGGTGGGAGTCTACTAAGGTGATCCGCCACGGAGTTCTCGGATCCCTTCTTATCTCGTATCTCCAAATCAAACTCTTGAAGAAGAAGGATCCACCGTATCAACCTTGGTTTGGCATCCTTCTTTGTAAGTAGATAACGGATCGCCGCATGATCCGTGTAAACTATGACCTTCGCTCCAACAAGGTACGAGCGGAACTTCTCAAATGCATACACCACCGCCAACAACTCCTTCTCGGTGGTAGCATAGTTGAGTTGGGCATCATCTAGCGTCTTGCTAGCATAGTAAATAGCATGAGTGCGCCCTTCTTTCCTTTGCCCTAAAACGGCCCCTACGGCCACATCACTTGCATCGCACATGATTTCGAATGGTAGACTCCAATCCGGAGGTTGCATGATGGGTACGGAGATCAAGGCGTTCTTCAACCTACAAAACGCTTCAAGACAATCTTTGGAAAAAACAAAATCAACATCTTTCATTAGTAGGTTAGTGAGAGGCTTAGAAATTTTAGAGAAATCTTGAATGAACCTCCGGTAAAAACCGGCATGCCCTAAGAAACTCCTTACCCCCTTCACCGAGGTAGGTGGCGGCAACTTCTCTATCGTTTCAATTTTAGCTCTATCAACCTCAATGCCCCGGTTAGACACCAAGTGTCCTAACACAATCCCTTCACTTACCATGAAGTGGCATTTTTCCCAATTTAAGACAAGATTTGTCTCCTCACATCTTTGCAATACTAATGACAAGTTAGCCAAGCAATTATCGAAAGAAGAACCATAAACAGAGAAATCATCCATGAATACTTCCATGATATTTTCTATGTATTCCGAAAAGATAGCCATCATACACCTTTGGAAGGTGGCGGGTGTATTACACAACCCAAATGGCATTCTCCTATATGCAAAGGTACCCCATGGACATGTAAAAGTTGTTTTCTCTTGGTCATCGGGGTGGATAGGGATTTGGAAGAATCCACTATACCCATCTAGATAGCAAAAGTGAGAGTGTTGAGCTAATCTTTCTAGCATTTGGTCAATGAAAGGGAGGGGAAAGTGATCTTTCCTAGAGGCCATGTTCAATTTCCTATAATCTATACACATTCTCCATCCCGTGACCGTCCTAGTTGGTATTAGTTCATTGTTCTCATTAGTTACTACCGTCATTCCACCCTTCTTAGGTACTACATGAACGGGGCTAACCCACTTACTATCCGAGATAGGGTAGATAATTCCCGCATCTAGCAACTTAATGATTTCCTTTTTGACCACCTCTTTCATTATAGGATTCAATCTCCTTTGATGTTCAATAGAGGGTTTGTGGTTATCTTCCATCATTATTTTATGCATGCACAAAGATGGCTTAATGCCAACCAAATCATCAATAGTATAACCAATGGCTTTCCAATGCAATCTTAGTTCATGCAGCAATTTAGCAAGTTCATCATCACTCAAGCATGCATTAACAATCACAGGATATGTAGAATTTTCACCAAGAAATGCATACTTCAAATGAGAGGGGAGGGGTTTGAGTTCAAGTGAGGGAGGACCTTTTTCGGTTGAAGACGACCCAAATAAGATTGGATGAGATGAGTCTAAAGCAAGTGCAGACTCCCCATGGCTCCTAGAAGTTTGATCATCATCAAGAGCTGATTCAGGGAAAACCACGGTTGGAAACACGGTTTGCTCATCTTCCACGGCCGTGGTTCTTGCCAAGCTTGCTTCTCGGAGTTGTCCAGAGAGTTTGACGGCCGTGGAACCTGAATCTCGACCGTGGAACTTGCAGCTGTTCACAATTTCTTCGTGGCTCTCAAATCCAACTCTTGGCTCCTCTTCCAAGGCCTCCAAGGCTTTGATCTCTTCATTGCATTCCTTTTCAATGTCTTCCTCCATCATACTCAAGGTAAGAACCTTCTCCAAGGGGTCCTTGATCAAGATCGAGCTTACTACTTCTCTAGATTCCTCTTGCTCGACTATGTTGAAGATATCTTCATCAAGGGTTGGCCCTTTCATCATTGTGGACAGCTTGAACTTGATGTTCTCTTCTCCAATGTTGAAGGAGAGAGTCCCGTTCTTGCAATCCACTAAACATCCGGAGGTGGCTAGGAAAGGTCTCCCTAGGATGATGGGAACCGGATAATCCGCCGGAATGTCCAACACTACAAAGTCAATAGGCACGTAAAATCCTCCCAATTGCACCGGAATGTCCTCTAGAATCCCAACTGGATGAGTGATAGAACGGTCCGCCATATAGAGGGTCATCTTGACCGGTTTTGGCTCTCCTAGCCCGACCTTGTTGCTAAGTGCAAGCGGTATGATGCTTACACTCGCCCCAAGATCACAAAGGGCCTCGTATTTCACATCTCCCACTCCTATTGGGATGCAAAAAGAGCCCGGATCCCTTAGCTTGGGAGGCATTGCCTCCTTCATTGTTTGGATCAACTCCGAGGATCTCTTGGTCATCCTAATCTCCCCATACTCCTCCAACTTCCTTTTGTTGGAGAGTATTTCCTTCAAGAACTTTCCGTATGCCGGCATTCCTAAGATGGCATCCATGAACGGAATGTTAATATGTAACTTGGACATTAGTTCAAGGAACTTACCAAAGTGATTGTCCAAACGAGCTCTTGCTCTTGACTGTGGGAACGGTAGTGGTGGCTTGTATGGAGGCGGTGCCACATAAGTTGGCTCTACATCTTTGCTCTTCCCTCCATCTTCATGCTTTCTTCCCTCTTCTACCACTACTTGATTTCCCTTAGCTTGGTCCTTGGGCAAAGGATCCTTCATACTCAACCCACTCCTCGTTGTGATAGCCAAAACTTGGCCTCTTGGGTTGTCTTCGGTTCTTCCGGGAAGCTTCCCCGGATCTCTATGTGCTTCACCCGCCTTTTGAAAGACTTGTGCTTCCAAGACCCTTTGAGCCTTAGAAATTGAAGTGACGGTGCTCTCAAGTCCACTCAATCTTCCTAGCAATTGTTCAAACATGACTTCGGTTCTATCCTTTGAAGGTTGAGTAAAGCCGGGTGGAGGTTCTTGTGAAGCTCTTTGTGGTGGAGTTGTGCTTGTGGAGGCGGGAGGGTTCAAGGCTCCATCCGGGTTAGAGTAAGAAAACCCGGGATGGTTGTGGTTTGGCCGGTAATTGTTGAATTGCCGGTTGTTGTTGAAATTTCTTGGGCCTTGGTAATTGTTGAAATTGCCCCTTCCCATATAATTCACATCTTCCTCCTTGGAAGACAAGTTAGCTTGTGGAGGTGCTTGAGGAGTTGCTTGGCTCTTCAAGGTGGTAGTACATAACTCTCTCAAGGACTTCAACTCATTGTTGATGGCGTCAAGCTTGAAATTGCTCATGGTGACTTCGCTCACCTCATATGCTCCCGCCTTTCTTCCTTCGCTCTTCCTATGAGAGTACTTTTCAATCACTAGAGCTTGCTTCTCCACAAACTCCCAAGCATCATCTACATGCTTCTCCATAAAAGTCCCACCGGAAAGAGATTGAAGCTTGAATTGGCTATCTTCATCAAGTCCTTTGAAGTAGATCTCCAATAGCTCAATTTTCGGTATGCCATGGTGTGGACAATCTAGGAGAAGGTCTTTGAATCTCTCCCAAGACTTGAACAAACTTTCTCTATCCCTCATCACAAAGGCATTGATCTTCCCTCTTAATTCGGTGGTCTTGGAAGGTGGAAAGAACTTGGTCAAGAACTCGGTTGTCATCTCTTCCCAAGTACCAACTCGCCCTTGTGGAATAGATTGATACCAAGCCAAGGCTTTGTCCTTAAGAGAGAAGGAAAAGGCCCTTAGCTTATGGTTGTTGCTCTCCAATCTTGGTGGTCTAAGAGTCTCCATCAAAATCTCATAGTTCATCAAATGTTGGTGAGGAGATTCTCCTTCCATCCCTCCAAATTGATTATGCCGGATCATTTGTAGAACTTGAGGGCGGAGCTCATAGTTGTGGGTTGCGGGATTTCCTAGATTCACACCCGGTCGGTGTGCTCTTTGTGCCAGATCCATACGTCTCCCTAGGGTTTGTGGCTCCTCAATATCAATAGGTACAACCCTCACATTAGCCGCCGGTTGCGGTTGTGGTGGAGGTGGTGGAGGTTGTCGGCGATTAAGCTCTCCTTGAACAAGGGCTTGCCTAATCTCCTCAATCTCCCTCCTTGTTTCCTCTTGCCTCTCATTGGCAAGTCTCCTCTCTTCCTCCAAGAGCTCATCTCTTAGCCTTATTTGCTCTAAGGCTTCATCCAATTCAGCTTGAAGATTTCTACCGGCCATCTCTTTCTCCTTTCGGATGTTCTTAGATCTAGATCGAAGGGTTTTCTCCGGTTCGGGATCGAATGGAGCTAAATCCTTGCCACGAGATCTTCGCATACACCTATAGAGAAATAGATGTCCTGAAAAGCAAAGACACAAACCAAAAAGAGATTAAAAGAAACAAGAAAGATCTACACTAGAAACAATCACAAAATAGACTCAATCTAGACCTAGTCCCCGGCAACGGCGCCAAAAACTTGTTACGCTAAAAAGTGTGCACGCAATAAGCCTTAAATTTATACTCGTTATAATTATCCTAACTTCTAGCGCACCCGCAGTGTACGGGACGTATGTAGCAAGATAAGTATTCCGAGGTCGAACACAAAGACTAAGGTGAAATTGATTTAAGTTGTGATTGAATTTAGCAAGATCTAAGTCTAAAGGAAAGGAGAAAATAAAGGAAGAAAATCTCAATTGTTTTGGTTGGTTTTAGGTGATCACATCAAAGATCACAATTCATGCAAAGCAATCAATCAAACTAAACCAAAAATCAGCACAAATAAACAAATCAAACGAGATATTGATCAAGGAAAAGGGAAGACGGATTCTAGGGGTTAGAAATTCCGGTTATGGCATAGAACTCAAGTTATCTATTCATTCTTTGGATTGATTTTGATATGTTGGGACTAAGTGTTTCTAAATTGGGATCAATTACCGGGTAGGTCTCATGGTCCAACTAGTCCGCACCTAAGGTCTCATTACCGGGTAAGTCTCTAAGAACCTAAGGTTAGGAATTCTACACAAACCGGAATTGTTAATTAGGGATCTAACTCATCCTTACCGGGTAAGTCTCGGAATGGGAAGTCCTAATCAACATTCCTAGCACATCTAATCCAATGGCGGCTTATTAGGCTCACCACTACCTAAGGTCTTGCTATTTTAAATTCTAAGGGCAAGGATTACCGGGTAAGTCTCTCCTAACACTTAGTCTCTACTCTAGGATACTCTAGGGTAGGTTAAACTTAGCAAAAACTTAGGGTTTCAACATTTATATAGATCTAAGGTAAGATCCTTCGAACCAGAGAAAATCACGGTTTGTTCTATAGAAACCACGACCGTGGTTCTTCAAGAACTACCCGTGATTTCTAACAGAAACTACGTTCATAAACAAAATCGTCCAAAGGTAAATCTAAGTCCGTCCTATCATAGTTCTAGCCAAAACCATCTTTTCCTTACCCTAGAATCACATCAATTTAGCCTACAACATTCATGATGGAAATCAAAGCAAGCAAACATAAAATCATAACCCCCATTGCAAGATAATGAAAGAAAAGAAGATGAACAAGTGGATTTCAACACAAACCAAATCTGAAGATCGAATTAGAAAAACTTACAACCCTTCCAAAAGAAGGTTCAAGGGTTCACAAATCTCTAGAAATAAATCCGAAATACAAGGAGCTAAGTGTGTGTTCTTCTCTCTTCTTCAATGACACCTTTCTTCTTCTCTTTGGCACTTTCCTTCCTAGAAAAAATCTTCTTCTTTTGAGAATATATTTGTTAGAGAAATGGAGAATGGATGAGCTGCTCCCAAACTACCCCAGCTGCCTCAAACAACCCATCAAGGACCACTTTTATAACAAATTGTGCATGAGCTGGCCATGAGAGTCGTGGCACAGCTGTCACGAGAATCTGGCAAAATCCACGGTCATTTCCACGGCCGTGGTTCTTCAGAGAACCGTGATTCTGTGCAGAAACTTCGTTTTGGATCATTAGGCTGTGGTTTGGTGCATGGGTTGTGTTGGCGAGGTTCCATGAGTCCTCCTCAGCCCTTGGCTTGCGTTCCAATGAGTTCGGAAGTGTGTCATCTAAATGAGCGACCCTCAAACGCATCGTTTTAGCTCAAAACTTCCCGAAATACCTACAAAACGCACACAAGTCCGTGTAGACGTCTATCTCGACAAAATACATGTTTTGAGTGCAAAACGTATTGGACTAGTGCTAGATCATGCATGATTGAGCGAGAATCCTATCTAAATGTACACCTAAAACTATGCTATAAATCGTGTTATCACTAGGTGAGATTCTAGTTTCTCCATCCTTTCGGCCAAGGTTGAAACTGTGGCCATGACTTGTTTCAACATGTCCATGGATTCTAGACTTGGTGTTCACTCCTGTGTGACCTTCTAGGGTTATTAGACCTTGACATCTACACAAACACGCAAAGTAAACAAACTTGTTGTGTTAGTGAAAACAAAATCTTCTCACTTGTGTTTCTCTCACACTCACACTCTTGTTGTGATATCTCATGCTAATTTGAGGTAATTGTCTTTGATAGATCAATACTCCTTTTAAAGTCGATGACTAGCTTTAAGTAGAACACTCCTTGGATGAATCAAGATGTCAACTTGGCTTAGATGAAGGTTCTTGTGTTGAAAGATGGTTGAGGAACTGTTCGCTCAAAAGTGTGTGCGTCAAAGTCTTAAATTTATATCTAGAACTTATGCAAAAGCGAACCCGCAATGTACGGATCAGCTGTATTAATGCAAGAAATTCCAGAGTCGAACTCAGGGATTTCGTGAGAATGAAATCGATTTCAAATTATCTGGCAAAGTGTAAGAGATTTTGTGATTAATAAGGAGACAAATGATTCCAAGGATTCAAATATCCGACTGCGGCTATCGATTCAAGACACTTCTAAAGATCAAAGGACAGAGTTGGTGTTTCCAAGGTTATGTGTTTCAAAGGAAGGTATCGTACGGCGAAGTTCCAAAACCTATATGTCTAACCCAAAGGCTCTCTCTATAAGGGTTGTTGAGGCTGCAATATAGAAAGGTCTAAGGATAAGATTAACACTCAAACTAACCACCCAAAACCCAAGGATATGACTCTCAAAGGTAAAGATGGAAGCACACCCAAACCTTAATAGAGGATGTTGAGTCTCTCTATTACCCAAATCTTGTAAACTTTGGCTATCAAGTGAAGATTCAATGATGAAGTCTCTTCTTACACTTGATTAGGGGTTAAAAATGTTAAGCAAGATTAGGATTTAGGCAAGGGTTAACTTTGGCTAAAGGATAAATCAATTAAAGATCGTCAGGAGAATAAATCAGGTTGTTCTTCACTAAATCGGTCGATTTCCCTTAGAACAGGTCGATTTTCCTGTCGTCGCAAAGTTAAATCTCAACTCTCAGGGTCCAATTTGTTAAATGAGTTCAGTCTATCATCATCTAAGCCTCAATCATCAACTATTCTCCCCAGGATCACATGGTTTTTAGCCAGCCATTTTCATATTCAAATCAAAATCAAGATTGAATGAATAAAACCAAATAAAACTCGAACCTTGAATAAAAACCAAATAATCTCCGAATCTGTAATCAAACCTTAAAATCTTTCAAAACACTCAACAATGTGTTCACAAATCACAAGAATCAGAAGGTAAACAAAAGATCCCACAAACTCCTTGAATCTTGACTTCTTATTTCTTTCCCTCAATCCTCTCTCCAAGAACCTTCAATTCCGCAAAATCCTGTAAATCTTTCCCGCTACAAACTCCCGATTTTCGTTCCTAGGGTTCCAATGTATACTTTCTCGCTAATGGGCCGCTTGGCATATCACTTCTCTGGCCCACAAGTGATGGGCTTTGGGGGGTAATATTTTTAGCCGAAAGTTGAAGGAAAATCGTGCGATTTAATACAATAAAAACTGTTCGATTTCTGTGAGGAAAATTGTCCGATTTATCTTGTAAATGACTCGGTTTTCTTCAACAGAAAGTCCCCATCTCTTGACTTGTTTCCTTCCTTCCTTTAGTGACTCTTTTACACACTTCCTTTGCTCTTCATGACTCCTCTAAGGTTCCTTAAGCTTCCTTATTGACCTTAGATACTCTTTGCTCCACTTTTGCTTCCAATTCCACCGAATTCACCTATAACTCAACCAAAACTCGTGTAGACCTCTATTCGCGGAATATAAATGAAATAAACCTTAAAGGTACACAAATCTCTCCAAATACAAGGTAAATTGAGGTAAAACCTCCACAATATGCAAGATTATAATTGCATATAATTCATGTCATCAAAATACCCCATACTTGCCTCTTGCTTGTCCCCAAGAAAGGTTGAAACTTAGAATACAAGATGTCATGGATTATATGATGCGAAAAACTAATAAACCTTTTTGAAAAGTGCTTCTTATTGGATCACCCTCAAAGTAATGCTTCAAGACATAGGAAGACAAAGTATGCATCAATAATAACCATATCATGAACAAACCATCCTTTCTTTCTCCATGACACAAATAAAAGACATGATAAAGACGTAAAGATAATCAAAGTCAAACAAATCTAAGCCATGAAGTCTTAAACATGTACACAAAGGTCTCAAGGTCTTCCAATCAAGAAAAAGGTCAAAGAAACGTGTCCAGGGTGGGAATTCTTTAAGGTAATGTGATGCTAATCCGGGAAAGAGAAACAACACAATAAAAGCTTTAAGAACACAACTCTACCACACATTTTTTGCATGTAAAATTTTTTCTTTTCTTATACTTTAATTTTTGAGAGTATGGACAGCGGTGCACAAAAACCGAAGCCTAGGAAATCAGCATTTCTCAATTTTCGAGATGCCTCAATCCCTTGATGCACATACCATATCCCGTTAGGACTTGTCGTTCAATCGGACTTTGACAAGACACAAACACGCGGCTATGTGAATGGTGCCGAGTTACTCATCCTTATGTTCAACGTCCCCAAACCTATAATTTGCTAAACTTTCACTTAACACATTCACAATGGCCCTCCCACATCAAACCTGCCTTTTATAACCACTTATCCTAATTCCCGGAAGGTCAAAAGGATGTTAAATATTTCATTGAGGAGCTAGCATGGACAAAATATGAACAAGAGAAGAAGCAAATTGCCTTGGTGTTTGCTCCAAACGGTGTGTGCAAGCTTTAAATTTATAATCCAAGAAGTATGCTTAAAACAAGGATGCGAACCCGCAGTGTACGGATCAATTATCTATAGTAAAAGCAAGAATTCTAGGGTGTCGATCTCAAGGACTTAGGTGAAACAAAGCAAGTATAGGTTGTTAATATTGCAAATAACCACAAAAGCGATTAAAACAATCAAAGATGATAAATAAGTCAATAAAAGGAAATATGCAAATTCTAGGGATTAAAGCATCCAGTTGTGGTTCCAACTCAAGATCTCAAAATAAGCGGACAAAGCTGAGGTTTTGCAAAGGGAAGGTGTTACTAAAGTGGAATAGATCACCGGGTAAGTCTCACTACTCACAATCCCAAGCCAAAGAACCTATTACCGGGTAAGTCTCAAGGTACTAAGGAAAAGAATTATAATCTCAAACCAACACACCAACTAAGGGAATAGAATCAACCTTTACCGGGTAAGTCTCAGGCTAACTCACAAAGATGAGATGAAGGCACACTCAAACCCTAATAAAGGATAAACCTTTATTACCTACACTTATGATCATGGGTAATCAAACAAAGGAATTACCGGGTAAGTCTCATCCTAAGCTTGCATTGACCCAGGAAAGGTGTAATAAGAATAGGATTTGGCAAACTCTAACACTTAACTCTCAGTTACGGATCAGAAAGGTCACCTCAGTCAGTCAAGTTCCACCCCGGCCGAGATGTTCATCGACTGAACGAGTTGTTCTAGGGTTAAGGATAAAGACTCAAGCTTTCAAGGTCCTACTGGAATTTAAGATTTTTCTATCATCGTCTTTACCACAACTTTCAGCCAATCACCCTAGAATCGCACAAAGAAATTAGCCACTCACCGTCATGAAAGTAATAATCAAATATATGGGAAGAGAATGAATACTTGAACACAAAAACCTTAAGAATAAGGCTTCAATAACTGAATCAAATATCAAATCAGCGTTCCTTGGATAACAAATCCAACAAGACAATCAAACAAAGGGAATCTAAGAAAGTCTTACAAATCCCCTTAAAAAGCTATAACAAGCTATGAACTTCCTTCCTTCAATCTTCCTTCAAACTTCCAAAAATCCTTCCTAACTGCAACTTCTTCAATCCCTAAGTCCTGCGATGGTAGCGGGTTGCTGAATTTGTGAAAAATTCAGCCCTTTATATAGGAGAATTATCTTCCAAAGATAATAATATCTTAAAAAGATAATTTCCTAATAAAATATATCTATATCTCTAAAACAAATCTCCAGAATATATGATCTTCCTTCAAGAAATTCAGCCCAAAAATATAAGATCTCTCCTTCCAAAAATAAAAGATCTCAGCCAAATATAATATATCTCGCCGCGTCAGAGTATTCGCCTCGGTCGAGACGCTCCTCTAAATCACCTCGGTCGAGGTGAGTCTGTGGTCAACCGAGGTGACTCTCAACTGAAGGTGAAATCTATCAAATCTGGTCCAAAGTAAATCTTCTTTGTTAATTCCTTGTTTCCTGATATTTCTTTTAAGCTCCTGAATGTAGCTCCAATGACTCCCTTGCTCCTTAGCTCCATTTTGATGCAAAACGTGCCATTTTACCTACGATTACAACGAAACATGGTGTAGACCTCGATTCCTGTAAAGGTAGATGAAACGACAATATAATCACATAATATACATTCAAACATGCAGATTATTGAAGATAAAACATCTAAACAAGTCTCAAAATATAGACTATAATACATGCTATCACTTGGTCATTCTTATATGATGCAAAAGAACTTATAATATAGCTTCGATCATTATTTCATTCTCTTATCAAGACATCAAGATCATATGAATCATTCATGTATTCAAGTACGATAATCAAGTTCATTCATGCTACCATTAAAATATCAACATAACTAAGTCATCTTTTGCCTTTTCCACATCACAATTCTCATCATAGAGGTCATTTTCATCATAAGAAGTACTAAAATTTTTGAAAAACTCACAAATTTCGAATGAAAGCATGCAAATGCGAATGTCATATTGGAAAGAAAATAGTGCAAGAGTTACTACAAACCAAATCATCAAGTGCAACACAAAGTACATAAAGTGCGAAAAAAGATGAAAGAGATTGTAAGTACCCCCACCCCATACTTAACCTTCACATTGTCCCCAATGTGAGAAGTCAAGCATAAGATGGAGAAAAATACTTACAATGTAAAATGGAGTGGAAACTCAATCCTCGGTCGGTGGCGGTGGTGGATATGGGTACCTCGGAGCGCTGTGATCATAGAAGGTGCCAAACTGATCATAATACATGTCCCTCATCTGGCCATCGTAGGAAGAGTGTCTCGCCTTTGTCTCCTGGCGGTACTCCGTGAACTGAGTGTTTAGGGTGGTGTAGTCGGTGTGGAGGGCCTGATAGTCAGTACGAAGACCTTGATAGTCGGTGCGTAGACCTTGAAAGCCAGAAATCAATGCTCCAAACTATCGATGGAGCCTAGATCCGCGTCCACGTCCTCTACCACGGTTGGAAGCATGTGCAAAGGAATGACGGGGTGGCTGCATCTCATCCTCAGTCTCCTCTGTGCCTCTACTCATCCTGCTAGGTCCAACGCCATGGGTGTCAGTGTCCATAGTGTCCGTAGCATGGATGTTGTACGTGTCACTCTCGAACTCTAGCATGGATCCCTGGTAAGCTGTAGCTCCGTCCTCAAATTCCTCCTTATCATCATCATCATCTCCCTCCTCATCATCATAATAATAAGCAGGTGCAGGGGCCATCTCATCAAACATAAGCTCGAAGGTCTCCTTCTAGTTCCTCCTATTCCGAATGGTGTATTCGGACTTCCACTCGATCTCAGTCGGCTTCCTGGACGGCTTCCTTGCCCATGGCATAGGTACATGCAATGCTCCCATGCCTCGAGGAATCAGAACCTGCCTTGCCACTAATCGCTATGAACCAAGAGGATGGGCGCTCTCCGCTAGGCTGCAATTTGAAAAGTCAAGCTCTACCACTTTCGCCACATGAGTGACAAGGCCTTCAGCACAGAGATCGCCCTTCGACTTGTTGGCTATCTTCCCGAGATAGTCAGCAAGCATAGTAGCGGTGTCCGGAATGGTACCGGTGGTCATACAGTGGAGGAGATACAGCTCATCCGCCTTCAGCTTCTGTGGCGTCTCTGTCCTAGCAAACAAGGACTCACTAAAGATCATGTGGGCAATCTTGAAGGAGAGATTGTAGATACTTGCTTCCTTCGAGTTTCCCGGTCTCCACTTATCTCCTCTTGCTTCTCCAACGGATATACTCTCCCAAAAAGCGCTAGCGCTCACACCCCGTGGAAATGTGCCTATAGAGGAAGAAGGAAAGCCAAATAGATCTCCAAAAGCAGGTATAGACATTGCATGGTCCTCATTCATGAGCCGGAAAGTGACACTCCTATGTCTAGGGTCGTGCTCAAATGTACTAAGGAACTCATGGGTAATCTCGGTGTAAGCATCTTCCCGAATGAGCACAAACTAACTCAACCCTATCCTATCCAGCATCATATCAATGTCTTCCCTCACAAACAGTGCATCCAAGTCATCAAGCACTATGTAACGAGGAGGGGTGAAAGGGCGATCTAAGAGACGTTCATATCTCTTCTTATGTTTGGGAAGGGGAGGAGGAAGGTTTGGCTTAGCTAGGGAAGGTGGTGGTGGTGGGGGAGGTGCCCTAGAAGAAGAACCCTTCTTCTTTCCTGCATTCCTAGTGATTCTCTTCAAAGTCTCTATTCTGCATACAAAAATCGACTTATTTTTGGCAAAAATCGTGCGATTTTCCTGGGTTTGGGTCGATTTTTCTCACGATTTCAACACAAATCACAAATTTGTAAAGTTCTCAGCAATTCAACACCACACAAAGCTTCCTAGGGATGTTTCTAACCAAAGCCCTCAATCAAACTCAACAATCTATCAACTTCTACACAAGATTCAAGATCGAACGAATTACTTAGGTTTTTTATCGAAAAAAACCTAAATTTCGGTTGAATGAGTAGTTTGCCAAGCTTGTTGAATCTGGATCCTTGTTCCTTGTTGAAAATGCTTCGGTTTATGCTTAAGAATCGTTCAAAACAATTACAAATTTGGGAGATGGGAGGGTAGGCGATTTTCGGCGTTTTGGAGCAAGAGGGAACGATTTTGGTTAAGTGTTGGAATGAGAAAATCAAGTGGAGAAGGCTTTATATAGGCTGCCAAAATACAAAGGAAATCGACCGATTTTTCTGGGCGATTTATTTGTCGGTCCGATTTTTCATCCCTTTCACAGCTTAAGCAAGAAAATCAACCGATTTTTTTCTGGGGTGTCGATTTTTCAGTCGGTTTATCTTTCTGTTGCCAAAAATCGACTTGCTCTGTAACCTGAATCGATCGACTAACTTGTGGTAAGTTGATTTACTCCCTTCTTTTCCTTGAAAAGTGTATTTGATCCAATTTATTGCAACTTTCTCCATCAATTCCTCAAACTTTCACCTAGTTCCTACAATCTATGACACAAACAAACCGAGAGCGTATCGAGGAACAAACAAAGCAAAAACAAAAGCAAACAAGCAACTAACCTAAACTATTCTAAGATAAAAAGAAGGGAAAAGAGCTACACTACCATGGGTTGCCTCCCAAGAAGCGCTTGATTTAACGTCTTTAGTTGGACGTTGCTTGTTTAGGTGCTCAATGGAGGATGATAGGAGCTATCTCCTCAACCGGAACTTCCGGTATGTACTTCTGCAACCGTTGACCATTGACCTTGAAACTTCCACTTTGTTCACCCCATACTTCAACTGCACCATGGGGGAAAACACATTTAATTACATAAGGTCCTGTCAAACGGGATTTAAACATACCTGGAAAGAGTCGAAGCCTTGAGTTGAATAGAAGAACTTGATCTCCTTCTTTCAAGTCTTTTGGGATGATATGATTGTCATGCCACCGCTTCGTTCTTTCCTTGTAGATCCTTGCGTTCTCGTATGCATTCAGCCGGATCTCCTCTAGCTTATTAATGTCCAATAGCCGCTTCTCTCCGGCTTCTTTCATGCTGAAGTTGAGCCACTTGACGGCCCAATATGCTTTATGCTCTAGCTCTACAGGAAGGTGGCAAGACTTCCCATATACAAGGTTGTATGGTATTGTACCTATGGGTGTCTTAAAAGCGGTCTTGTACGCCCATAATGCATCATCTAGCTTCATTGCCCAATCCTTTCTTGTTCTAGAGACAGTCTTCTCTAGAATTCCCTTGATCTCCCTGTTGGATATCTCAACTTGTCCGCTTGTTTGCGGATAATATGGTGTGGCAATCTTATGGGTTACCCCATACTTAGCTAATAGAGCCTCAAATCGACGGGCTGTGAAGTACGTTCCTCCATCACTAATGATGGTTCGGGGAGTCCCAAACCTTGGGAAGATCGTTCTATTGAAGAACTTAACCACTACCATTGCAACATTAGTGGGAGAAACGATTGCTTCTACCCATCTTGAGACATAGTCTACGGCTAGAAGTATGTATTGGTTTCCACAAGACGATGGGAATGGTCCCATGAAGTCCACTCCCCATACATCGAATATCTCTACTTCTTGTATGTTGTTGAGGGGCATCTCATTCCTCCTTGAAATATTACATGTCCTTTGACAAACATCACAAGCAACAACATAGTTCTGCACATCTTTAAATAAGGTAGGCCAAAAGAAACCAGATTGGAGTACCTTAGCACACGTCTTGTGGGAACTAGGAAGATAAGAACCAAGATATATTTGCAAGAACCTTGATCAATTGGATCAACCCGAACAATGAATTATATTAACCCTTCTTTCTTCAACCTTACACAAGTCTTCAAATCGAGACAAGCACAAGGAGGGACTAGAATCGACTAGGAGCTCCAATCTTTAAGAAGATTAACACACACAAGCACAAACTAGCAAGAACTCACAACGATTCAATCAAAGGTTCTCTTTTTGATTGGATATGAACGAATAAAATAAAAACTTCATAAACAAAGTAACGAGTATCTCACAATATTGTGGAAAAAATATCAAATCAAAAACTACTCCACTATCTCGACCCTAGGGTAAATATATAGCCGAAAACCCTAAAAAAAGAAAAAATAATCATAACAATTTAAAAGATAAGATACATTTCTAATGTCTACAAGTCTAAAGGTATTAAAATGAAATAACTAGAAGCCTTTTATTCCCTTCAAGTCGAGGCTTCAACATGAGATTCCACACGAGATTCTTCAATGTGTGATGTCTCCTCTATGTCCTTCATAGTTGGAATTGTCATCAAGCTGACTAAGGAAGACTTAGACACAAATAGATCACCAATGGTCTCCTTAGAAGCTAAGGATGCCAACAAGCTAGAAATCTCCTCTTGAATGGTTCTTGCTTTAGATCTAGTAATAGATCCTTCCACGATAGGTGATAATAATGGTTGAGACTCCTTCTCCTGCAATGCTCTTACTCTTGATCTAGTGATAGGTCCATGAGTAGTAGGAGGTGTTAGAGATGGTCCCTCATCAATTGGTATCTATCAAATCATATGTGATCCTTGTGAATTCGATACTCGAATATGCTACATCCGATCCCGTATCCTTGTGGGAGGTTATTGTTAACTATTTGGTTAAAACTTCAATGATCGCATATATGCATTTTGTCTACAACACCTAGCTACATAAGCTCCTTGATGGAGAAACATGTTGAAATTATGTTTTTATGTCAATAAAAGAAAAGGTTCAAGAAATATCAAGTTATATAAAACACACAAGGACAAAATCAGATTATTGGATCCGTTAATCTAGAGATTGCCTCCTAAAGTATTTCATGAGCATAATACTCATATGGGGCTTGAAAGGTTTCATAATCACTTAACTTAGTGAGAGTTTGATTAGATGTTCTATACTATTGGTTTATCCATAATAAAGTTTTATGAGTTAATTAATAAATTATATTTCTGAACTTAAGTTTACTTTTGGTTTGATCTCTGAATAAAGTAGGAAAAGATGGAAATAGACATGTTATAAGTGAAGAACCGGTAGGTGAAATAAATAAGGTATGAGATACTCTAGAAGGGGGGTTAAATAGAGTATGAAAATTTTTCGCAAATCAAATCTCAAGGCCTTGAAACTCCTTTCAAGGGCCTTGATGTCGATCCGTGCTCTTTGTGAAACTTTGATTTCAAGGGCTTTGAAACTACTTTCAAGGGCCTTGACTTCTTGCTCCTGGAAAACAAAGTTAGTCACAATAAATTATATATGGTGCGGAATTGAAAAGATCGACACGAGGATATGTTTATGAAGTTCGGCTCTAAATAGCTTACTCTCCGTCCCATGGTATAGCCTTAGGATCTAACTATCTATTATCAGCTTCAAAGAGTCCTAGATAAAAACTAGAAGAAATCCCTTTCTTCTCTCACTGTAGCCAATGCTACGATCTAGCTCCAACTCTCAACCTAGCTATAATAGCCTAGTTACTTCGCAGAGTAACACACACTCAAGTATAACACTATTTAGATCATAAAATGGAGCTCTTGTGTTTTCTCTCTCTAAGGGGATATAGCTTTTGCGTAAAAGAGAGAAAGAAAAACAATGAATGAAGATGTTTAGGTTGCTTGAAGACGTAAAGATGTTTTCCTGTGTAAGCTTGTGTCTCTTTCTTCTTCGACCATCATCTTCATTTATACTCTTCTATGGAGAGGTCTTCTATCCGTTGTAGAGATGACCGTTTAAAGATGAATCTTCTTCTCCATGAAGATCGTTTCTTGTTTCGAGATAAGGTAGACGTTGCAAATCTTCAGCTCCTGAGAACACGTCGAGTCCTTAGCTCCTTGATCTTCTCGTCTTCAGTTGAATCGAGAGAGAAGATATTTTGCCGCTCTTTCTTTTTAGAAAATATTTTGAAAAGATTCTCTAATCTTCGGTTGAGATCTTTCTTCGGTTGAGATCTTTGGTTGAGAAGGATCTTCTTCAAATCTTTCTGTTAAGAGAAATCTTCTTTGCATTTGAATCCTTGTTTCGTGCATCTATAACTTCAAGGCCTTTGAGATCGTCCCTTTTTAAACGCTTTCTTCCTTGTCCTTGAGTTATACTTCAAGGCCCTTGAAACCCATATCAAGGCCCTTGACATTATGATAAAACCTGCACTGAATTTAAACCAACCAAACATCTAGAGAATATAATCAATACATTGTTAGTATATCCAACTACTACATTTGTGTTAAGTCTTCCATCATCAACACCTGGAAAACATTTTAATCAAGGTGGAGTTTTCAATCTCCCCCTTGATGGAAGACAACACAAATGTTTTATCGTACCTGCATTTGTTAGTTTAGCAATGCATATGAAAATCAAAACTAAAAATGCAGAATGCAGTATATCGAAATGTCGGATCATATTTCTCCCCCTTTGTCTTTCAACAATGGAGAAAAAACAGTCAAAGCACGGGAGTTTAAAATACGATTACAGACCCAAAATAGTATTTTCACAAACCACATAGAAAGATTTTCAGAAAACCAGTTAGCTTGATTCTCCTCATTGAACTTCCTCTTTCCTTTGGATGATGATTTCTTATAACGCCAATAATCCATTTCAGCTGCCAAGCGTCTTCTCTTTTCTTCAGCTCTTCTCTGCTTAACTACTTCATACTCAACCTTTGGCAAGAACATTGGCTCAACATGAGTTGGATACATAATTGATTTATTCTGTACACGCCTTTTACAATTTATCAGCACATTCTCAACCTTCTCTTGAGTATGTTGAGCTACATCTTCAGGTATGGGCAAAATGCTTCCCATTGTAGTCAGTGTGAGGGCATTCATCAAATACATTTTATTGACTTTAGCATTTGTGGTAGATAGCAACTCGAAATTTGTATCCATTCTCCTCTTGGTGTCAAACTGAAAATTAGATAATTCACGATTGAGACAAGCTATTTCTTTTTCATAACCCTCTAACCTGATTTCTGGAGTAGGAGAAGGTTTGACTTCTTCATTTGGATTTTGAGTAGTTCCTTTTCCATTTAAAGTCCATGTTCCTGCAAGAGTTTTCTCAATCCCAAGACGTTCTAAGCAGTTCTCATCAATTTTGCTGGTAATAGACTGTCTTTCTTCAGAGGATGTGTCAATTTTGTAATAATCAAAGACCTTAGGCAGCAAATTTCCATAAGGTAGAGGAATATGTCTCTTAGAATTGACAAAATGCATCATATGATTGAGAATCATAATAGACACATCTATGTCTAAATCAGACATAAGCAAATGAATTAATTCCACAGATTAATCAGTCAGCAGCTCTCTTGAGTTTGCACGAGGAACGACACATCGAACCAGTATGGTAAACACTATTTTATCCTCTAAGGTTAGAGATATATGAGTAAGTTGACGTGACGATGAATTTGGAATCAGAAAATTATCCTTAGCAATACAAACACTCTCTCCTCTTGAAGGATGGTTGAATACAACATCTGTAGGAATTCTAAAAATTTCACTTAGAATAGGATTGGGTGAAATTTGAGTACCTTTGACTGAAGATTCAAGAGTGATGCATCCTTTGTCCCTTTTTGCGGTGAGATTAACATAGAATAGTGTCATGAGTCGTGGAAAAGCAAAATCTCCAGGGTTTAGAACCTTCCAGATAATCGAACTCTTAAGCTTGTCTATGCAGGGTATCTTGAGGGTATCGAGAAAATCAGTATCCACCAAATCACACATACAGAGCGGTCGATTGTGAAAACCATCAAGCCAAGATCCAGAAGCTTGAAAATTAACGAACCATGATGAGGGAAGACCGGTCGTCTGAGATGTATCCAGATCTTCAAAAGATTTTTCTTCTTTAGCAATTGAGGAAATCCTGAACAACTTTCTTGTTGGGAGCTAGAGGAGCAGATCTCTTGCTTCTGGGTGCCATGAGGGAAGTTTGAGAGAGAAATCAAAGGATTTTGAAATAGGGTTTTTTGTGAAAGAATAAAAAGATAGAGAAAGTATGTCCTTTTTAACAAGGAAATAACAAAATCTTTGAGAAAATCAAGCTTTTAAAAGACCTATAAAAACCAATAACAGTAAATCTTTTTCAAAATTTTCAAACAAAAGATTTATTAAAAACAAAATAAGAATTGAAATATCTAAAAGATATTAATTCTTAAAAGATCCGTAAATTTAATATACCCCGTGAAATATGTTTCAAGGCCCCTTGAATTTTATTTCAAGGCCCTTGAAAACATCAATTGGGCTGCATGCGTAGGAACAATTAAACTCGTTTACTCCCCCTACGTTAATGCTTCCTTGTTCAACATACCAAGCTCCAATCTAATAAAATTAAATTGTTCCTCAGGAAGAGGCTTGGTAAAGATATCTGCAAGCTGCAAGTTCGTTGAGATAAAAGAAATCGAAATATCACCTTTCTCAACATGATCACGTATGAAATGATGCCTTACATCAATATGCTTAGTCCTTGAATGTTGCACAAGATTTCTGGTTATAGAAATAGCACTAGTATTATCATCATATTTTATAGGAATACCTTTCAAGTCAAAGCCAAGATCACGAAGTTGTTGAGCAATCCAAAGAATTTGTGCACAACAGGCTCCTGCAGCTACATATTCATCTTCAGTTGTGGATAGGGCAACAGAGTTTTGCTTCTTGGAGTGCCAACTAATTAGGGATGACCCTAAAAATTGACAACATCTAGAAGTACTTTTTCTATCGACCTTATAACCTGTAAAGATTGCATCTGAATAGCCAACTAGATGAAACGAGCTTTGACGTGGGTACCATAACCCTAGATCCTTAGTGCCATTGAGATACCGAAAAATTCTTTTCACAGCTATCAAGTGTGACTCTTTAGGATCAGCTTAAAATGTTGCACACATGCACACGCTAAACATAATGTCAGGACGACTAGCATTTAGATACAACAATGAACCGATCATACCTCAATACTCCTTTTGTACTACACTTTTGTCATTCTTGTCATGGTCTAGCGAAAGTGTTGAACTCATAGGAGTCTTTGCAACCTTAGATTGATCCATTTTGTACTTTGTAAGCAAGTCTCTAGTATACTTGCTTTGATTGAGATTCCTTTCTTTGCTTGTGTAACTTGAAGTCCAAGAAAGAAATTTATCTCTCCCATTAAGCTCATTTCAAATTCCCTGCACATAATATCTGAAAATTCCTTGCAGAGGGAATAATTAGTAGCACCGAATAATATATCATCAACATAGATTTGCACTACTAGAATGACGTTGCCTCTAGTTTTTATAAATAATGTTTTATCAATCAAACCTCTTTTGAAATTATTTTCAAGAAGATATTTAGACAATCTTTCATACCAAGCTCGAGGAGCTTGCTTAACACCGTGAAGAGCTTTGTCTACTTTAAAAACGTGATCTGGAAATTCATCATTTTCAAAATCAGGAGGTTGAGCAACGTAGACTTCTTCTTCTAAGAAGCCGTTTAGAAAAGCACATTTTACATCCATTTGAAAAAAATTTTATGCTTATGAAAGATGCAAATGCAAGTAGCATACGTATGGCTTCTAACCTGGCAACTGGAGCAAAAGTCTCCTCATAATCAATACCTTCTTCTTGGTTATAGCCTTGTGCTACAAGTCGTGCTTTATTTCGAATGACTTTTCCACTTTCATCCAATTTGTTTCGAAAGACCCATTTCGTTCCAATAACTGATTGATGTTTTGGTCTTAAAGTAAGAGTCCATACCTTGTTCCTCTCAAATTCATTCAATTCATTTTGCATGGCAATGATCCTATCAGGTTCTTGAAGAGCTTGAACGTAGTTCTTTGGCTCGACAAGCGAAACAAAAGCGGAGATGGCACATATATTGTTCACTTTAGATCTAGTTTGAACTCCATCATTTCGATCTGAGATCACATTCTCTTTTGGATGATATGAGGAGTGTTGAACTTTTCTTCTTTTAACAGATGGAGCAGAACCATAAGGTTGAGCTTCATATGTTTGACTAGATTCAGGTACCGTTGGTATATTTCCTATTGATCCAATCTCAAGGCCTTGAAGTTGGGTTTCAAGTCCTTGAAGCAGAGTTCTATTATCACAGTTTCCTGTTTCAAGGTCTTGAAGGTGTATTTCAAGGTCTTGAGGGTTTTCTTCAGTATCTTGAATCTTTTCCTGCATATTCTTGTCTTGATCTTTAGGATCTTCCTCTTCATCCGAATTATGATCTTCTCTTTGATTTAGATTTAGATAGATTTCTTAGGTTTGAATGAACCTCTTGTTTGTTTACCTTGTGTACATGCCTTACATAGATCATTAACCTTGAAATTTAGGTTTGGCAAACCACGTACCAAATCTTTTGTAAGTAGCTTCTGCATGGTATGCATGCTTACGTGATCAAGTCTTCTATGCCAAAGCCTTGGATCATAGTCAAGGCCTTTAAACATTTTAGCTTAGTTCCTGAAACTTGGTTAGTACTCATTGAATAAACATTATTACATCTAGGAGCAGTTTGCAACACTTCACCCGTCTTTTTGTCTTGAACCTCACACTAATCTGAATCAAACATGACTTTGTTGTCTTTATCACAAATTTGAGATATACTTAACAGATTATATTTCAAACCATCAACCAAATAAACATCATCAATAAAGTTGGATGAATTATAACAAATTTTACCAATGTCAATTATGTCACACTTTCCTTTATCACCAAGAGTAATGGTTCCACATGATTGCTTCTTTAAATCTGAGAATAAAGAGCTTTTTCCACTCACGTTTCTTGAGCAACCACTATCTAATATCCATTTGTGCTCCTTTACCTTGGTGATATCCTACAAAATAACAAACATCAACCTTTCCGGGTCGACCAAATGGCATATTTTGGTTCATAATCAAGTTCGATCATGTTTGGTCGTCTAGTACCTTTACGAACCCAGATTTGTTTGACATGTTTCCTTAAACACAAAGGATAAGTGTTTCTGATGATATAAGGATCATTTCTTCTATAAGGACATGTAGATTTAACATGACCCTTTTTACAACAGTAGAAGCAAGTAGGCATATGAATGCTTCCTTTGGCCTTGACAAAAGCGGTGACAGGTTTTCTAGAAAAGCTCCTATGATAACCTATACCATTTTTGTTAAGGGAGGACTGTTGTTCAACCATCATTCTCTCAAGATTAGCTTTTGAACGAGTAAACTTAATAAGTGCAACCTTCTGGTCTTGACACGTCAAAGTTAGATCAACTTTCTCTTTCTCTAGATCGATATAGTTTCGATGAAGAGAGGAGAGGTTGTCCTTGAGAATCAGGTTCTCTGATTCCAAGGCCTTGATAGTGTCATCAAGGTCTACCTTTTATGTGTTAAGATTTTCAATCTCCAAAGACATTTCACTTAGTTGTTTTTCTTGTTCAAGTAGATTTTCTTTTAAAGAGTTTATCCTTATTCTATGTTCCTTATCACATATGATAATATATTTAAGGAATTGTTTCAAGTCGATTTCAGGTTGAGACATAATAGTACTTACCACATTGTCGACATATAGATTTGAATCTTCTTCATGATCGGACATAAGACACAAGTTTGCTTGTTCTTTTTCATCTTCTGATTCATTTGTTGATTCTGAATCACTCCATGAAGCAACCATAGCTTTCTTCTTTCGATCATTTTTCTTGAAGTTGGTCCTCTCCTGTTGTGGACAATCCTTCAGAAGATGATTTGTTTCACCATATTCAAAACAAGTTAGTACTCTCGTTTTCTTATTAGAGTTAGAAAACTTACCTCGGGGTTTTGGTGCTCGTGGATATTCTCTATTAGCATATTGTTTCTTAATCTTGAGAATTCTTGCGAGACCCTTAGAGATCATGGCGATTGCATCTTCATCATCATCATTATCACTATCCTCTTCGTCAGATGGTAATTCATCTCTTCTTGATTTTAATGCCAATTTCTTGGAGTTGGATGAGAGCTCTCCATCTTCTTCACCAAGAACCATTTCATGTGTGATGAGTTTTCCAAGGAGGTCATCAAGAAGAAGAGTTGTGAGATTATGAGCTTCTTCATTAGCAATCATCTTTGGTCCCCACTTGACTTTAGGTATGCTCCTTAGAACCTTCCTCACTTTCTCTTCATTTGTGAAGATCTTTCCTAGTGAGTCCAGGTTGTTCACGATCTCAGTAAATCTGATGAACATATCTTTGACTCACTCATTTGGATTCATCTTGAATAGCTCGTATTGTCTGAGGAAGATGCTAATCTTTGTTTCCCTGACTTGACTTGTTCCTTCGTAAGTGACAACAAGCTTGTCCCATATTTCTTTAGCACTCTTGCATGATGAGATGTGGTTGAATTCATTTGCATCTAATCCACAATATAGTAGGTTCATTGCTTTGCAATTCTTTGACACACTGTCCAGGTCGGCTTGTGTGAAGTCATCTTCCTTCTTTGGGACTTGGACACCTTCAACCGTTGTCATTGGAACTTTAGGTCCATTTTGAATGATGCTCCAAAGCTCCATGTTCTGGTCGATAATGAACATACGCATGAGTGCTCTCCAATGAATAAAATTGTTGCCACAAAAGAGTGGTGGTCGAGATGAAGATCTTCCTTGAGCAAATCCACCATCACCTACAGGATTCATGATTAGTCTCATTGATGGTTAAATCAATAAACGTGAGTCTAGCTTTGATATCAATTGAAGAACCGGTATGTGAAATAAATAAGGTATGAGATACTCTAGAAGGGGGGGGGGG
>BSUD01000002.1:76042669-76249873 GCA_033239045.1 Fagopyrum esculentum | reverse complement strand
GGTTGAATAGAGTATGGAAAATTTTCGCAAATCAAATCTCAAGGCCTTCGAACTCCTTTCAAGGGTCTTGATGTCGATCCGTGCTCTTTGTGAAACTTTGATTTCAAGGGCTTTGAAACTACTTTCAAGGGCCTTGACTTCTTGCTCCTGCAAAACAAATTTAGTCACAGTAAAGTATATACGGTGCGGAATTGAAAAGATCGACACGAGGATATGTTTACGAAGTTCGGCTCTAAATAGCTTACTCTCTGTCCCAGGGTATAGCCTTAGGATCTAACTATCTATTATCAACTTCAAAGAGTCCTAGATAAAAACTAGAATAAATCCCTTTCTTCTCTCACTGTAGCCAATGCTACGATCTAGCTCCAACTCTCAACCTAGCTATAATAACCTAGTTACTTAGCAAAGTAACACACACTCAAGTATAACACTATTTAGATCTTCCAATGGAGCTCTTGTGTTTTCTCTCTCTAAGGGGATATAACTTTTGCGTAAAAGAGATAAAGAAAAACAATGAATGAAGATGTTTAGGTTGCTTGAAGACGTAAAGATGTTTTCTTGTATAAGCTTGTGTCTCTTTCTTCTTCGACCATCATCTTCATTTATACTCTTCTATGGAGAGGTATTCTAGCCGTTGTAGAGATGACCGTTTGAAGATGAATCTTCTTCTCCATGAAGATCGTTTCTTGCTTCGAGATAAGGTAGACGTTGCAAATCTTCAACTCTTGAGAACACGTTGAGTCCTTAGCTCCTTGATCTTCTCGTCTTCAGTTGAATCGAGAGAGAAGATATTTTGCCGCTCTTTGTTTTTAGAAAATCTTTTGAAAAGATTCTCTAATCTTCGGTTGAGATCTTTGGTTGAGAAGGATCTTCTTCAAATCTTTCTGTTAAGAGAAATCTTCCTTGTATTTGAATCCTTGTTTCGTGCATCTATAACTCCAAGGCCTTTGAGATCGTTCCTTTGTAAACGCTTTCTTCCTTGTCCTTGAGTTATACTTCAAAGCCCTTGAAATCCATATCAAGACCCTTGACATTTTGATAAAACCTGCACTGAATTCAAACCAACCAAACATCTAGAGAATATAATCAATACATTGTTAGTATATTCAACTACTACATTTGTTTTAAGTCTTCCATCATCAACACTTGTAAAACATTTTAATCAAGGTGGAGTTTCAATAAGAACACATTACTTGTAACAAATGTCACCGTGATCTCATATTGATATGCAAGATGGACCATATTGAAATAAAAAAGAAGTGAGCAATCTACAATTATTTGATTAAGGAAAACTCGTAAACTTTAATTAAGTTGTATGACCTTAATGGGTGGATACGAGATTTTGGTCAAATAAACTTAATGAGAATATATTGGGTCAACCATATATTAAGGATAATAAGTTATGATATCCAATATATCAAACTAACCATCCGTTTCCATACTCTACACTTAAGAGAGAAAACCTATAGAAATTCTAAGTAAGTTTGACTGAAAAAGACAATATACATGCAACATCATTCGGTTGCTACTATGAAAACATGTGTGTAATCTTCTATTCATTCGGTTGCTACTACGAAACATATATTTAATCTTCGATTATAACATGATTGGTTGTTGAGGTTATGGCGTGGGATTAAATTATTCCTGTTATCTTACAATTTACAACCAAATATCATGAGTTGTGTTATGTCTGATAAGTTGAAAATAACACCTGTGATCACCTTAATTTGCTTTATTGTCCTAGTAATAATAAGTTAATAAGGAAAAGGTGAAAGAAGGGGATTTGTGAAGCCGCGAGTCCCCTCTTGTGGATCTATGTATGTAGGAGCAGCGCAGCATGCATGTGCGCTCACACTTCCACACGTTGCTGTCTTTAATACGGTCAAGTCAACACAAGAGGGGGTCCAATTAAAATACTACTCTCTCACATGACCTTACAGCGCAATACAATGTGATTGTGGCTTCTTTTGTTTCTATTGCCCTCAAGGCTGAAGCTGATGATGATGATGATCATGAATCATGGGATAATTGAAACCAATATTCTACATAATATCAAACAAAACCTAACTGTTGTGTCAACCATCGCAAATTACAACACTTGATAGATACCATCAACTGAACCTGGACACCAAACACCAAAACAAAGAGTATTAACCTGTTGCTGTTAACAGCGAAGGAATGGCCGACAAATTCGGGGTCGCGTTGCTCTTACTCGCCGCTTTCAACACTTTGCTTGACGGCGATGGCTGCTTCCCCAACCCCCTTATGGGGCTGGCCAGTGTCCATTGCCTGCTCTTCCCACGCCCCTTCACCACCGCCTCCTCCGATGACGTCATCATAAACCCGCTGAAAATGCCTGCACATCGGACCTTCTCCTTCATTACCTCACCGGAAGAATGTCGCTGGGATTCCGCCCGGCGGAGGGTGCAGTCCCCGAAACCGGTGGATATTCGCTCGAAAAAGTCCCCGGAGAAGCTCCGACTACCGCAACCTACCGATCTAGATCTGGAAACTTTCCTCCCAAAGGACGACGTGGCATTGCTGCTTCCGCTGCTTGGACTGTCGACGCTTTCGTCAACCACGACCATGTACTCCGCCCTCTTCGAAATAGCTGCTTGCGGAGGGGGGGCCGGTTCGAGGTCTCTGGCGGAGGAGGAGCTAGAAGAAGAGGCCTTCTCCGCTCGCTTGGGCTTGGAATGATGGAGAAATGACCAAAAGCCCCCTCGCTTGACGGTGGGCTTGGAATACTCTTCGTTGGAACGGCGAGGGGCTACTGCGGACTTGCTTCTCTTGAGGACCAGGTTGGGGGAGGGGGTTTTCTTTCTATGAGAAAAGAGGAATGGAATGAGGGAGCGCCTGGTGGCCGTTGGGTTAGCAGAGGAGCAGTGGGCGTGGTTTTCGAGGAGAGCTGCGGCGGGGCGAAGGGCGAGGGTGAGAGAAAGGGAGGCGGCGTTGGCGGTGGAAGAAGGGTCGGATCTGAAGGATGGGGAAGAAGAGGAAACATTGAACAAGGAGGAGGATGCAGAGGAGACAAGCTTCCCCAATTTATCCTGGAGACAGAGAGCGCATATCCCGGCGTTAGAGGCGGTGTTCCTGTAGGGATGCTTGCTGCATTGCAGGCCTTCTTCTCCAAAGTCGTCGTCCACAGCGTCGCCGCCGCCGCTGGCTCTGATTTTGCCCTCCGTCGCCATTTTGTTTTGAAACTTGATAATGGGCACGTATTGTATTGAGTTGTCACTAAGCTCCTCTAAGGAAGGGTGTTCCTATTTGTTTTAGAGGGAGAGGGAGAGGGAGAGGGAGAGAGAGAGAGAGTCCCCAGGACCAGCAAGTACCCACGTGCAACTCTGCCGATGCGTGTCTCCTCTATTCTGTGTTTTTTCAATTCTTACAATTACATGGAATTTACTCAACTGTCTATATGTATAAATAAATTACTTTCTATATTCATAAACGGTAGATTATGCCGTCAATGCTTGGTTTACAAAGATATGGACCAACACAACCCTATTATTCAAACCCTCAAAAACATATCATAACTAAATCAAATCAAATCAAGTTATAAGACATGCTACAAACAACGACAAGTAATCAAGCTACGTTTTTCCAAGATGATATTGATGTACCAAATATCGTTTACATATTATAGTACATCAAAAGTTTCAAAAGGTGAGCAAGAAGAGCTCAACTCCCACCAAGAGTGTCAAGAGATGTTGGACACTCAACGTGAACACGAGGAGTAAAGTTGTAAAGGGACCAACGCATGTTAAAGATAGGCTTATCTTACTCAAGGTCAATACGGAGCTCATGTCCGACGAGTAATCGTATTGGATTAGCATTAACTCTGTGTTTCAAAGTTGGATCATGAATTCGCTTGTAGCCTCGAGTATCGTCCCAACAAATTTGCGTTTTCGGTCTTCACCCAGAAGAATTTCCGCTCTTAATCAAAAGCCGACATAAGAATGTTCTTTTGTGGCCACTGCTCCATATAGGACAAGACACAAAATTTTATTTTAAAATCGTCGGATAATCAAGCTGGTGCAAAGCCACTCAGAGCAGGCTAGACTCATCAACATACGTCAAACAACAACCAACAAAACTGTCCGCTCTAGAGTTTGATTGGTCGGCGGCATCCGTCTTTGTTCGTGCCAATTAGGTCGCCGACATCCCTCTTACACAACTTGAGATCGAAGTGACATTGGACTGATGATTTCGGATAGCCACAGGTCCACTCTTCTCAATGCATTGAATTCCTACTCATCCCACGACAAAATTGTAGGTTTTATTGTCTTACCCTGTATTCTTGATTCTGAAGCTTTACTTCACATGACATGCCCATACAAGAACTAGTGGAGTTAATGGTGTGAATCATATGATTTAGGATAAAGTTGGACAAATCAACTTCTAGTCCAGTCAATAATTTGATATATCAACTCCAGAGTTTGATTAGTCAATAATTCTCTTGAATTTGCTCTGGGAATCACACATCTAATCAGCAAAGTAAAAATTAGTTTGGCTCTGGTGGAGTTAATGGTGTGCGTAAGTTGGCGGGAGGAGGAGTTGGGAATGAGAAATTGCTCCTTAGCCAACCTAACACTTTCAGTGCGAGAGGGATGGTTGTAGGAGGTGGTGGTAGAAAACCCTAAAATCTTACTAGTAATAGTTGGTGTGAGAATATTAGGCGTACCTTTTACCACTGTTTTTAGGGTTAGGGTTCCTCTATCCCTTTTTGTTGTTAGATTCACATAGAATAGTCTTGTGAGTCTTGTGAATGCTACCTCTCCTGGGTTAAGAATCTTCTAGACGGAAAAACCCTCTAGCAAAGCAATGCATGACAACTATAGAGTCTTCAAGAACTCTAGATCAACGGAATCACACATGCAGAGAGGATGATTGTGAAATCCATCTAGCCAGATTCTTGTTGCTTTGAAGTTCCGGAACCAACTTTCCGGCAACCCTGTGTGAGCGGAGATCTCCACATTCTCCTAAAGAGATGGTTTTGCCGAGTCAGAGGAGATGTGAGCCAAAGAATCTATGGGTGGTGCTGGTGAAGAACTGCTTGGATTTCTGGCAATTGATGATGAAGCAACACGGTTGGATACTTTTGGGATCCATGGATGAGCGTTTGTGAGAGAGATTTTTTGAAAAAACCGAAAACAGTAAAGTGCACAATAGGGCTGTAAATTTTAGAACGAAGGAAAGAGGGTGATAAGATGGAAAGGAGGATTGCTTTTAAAAGGGAATATCAAATCAATTTAAGGCACATCATGATCTTGAGAGGATCAAGACCTTGATAACCGAATTTTGATTTGCATGTCTTCCCTAATAAACCACAACCAATTTTCAAAACACATATTTGAATTTTGGAAATAAAATCTTGGCAAATAATTTTGAAATCATTTAAAAAAAATTTCTTTAAAATAATTTAATGATCAAACATCTAAAAAGATGAAAATCATAAATCCGAATCGGGATCACTTTTGTCTTTAGAATCCGTTTCAAGACCTTGTATTGCATTTCAAGGCCTTGAAATGAAAAAGTAGACTGCATTATAAGGAGAAAATAAAACGATTTACTCCCCCTAAGATAATGCTTCCTTCTTCAACTTACCAAGATCCAATCTAATAAAATTAAATCGATCTTCAGGTAGAGACTTAGTGAATATATGTACAAGTTGCAAGTTAGTCGAAATAAAAGATATCGATACGTCACATTTTTCAACATGATCACGCATGAAGTGATGTCTTACGTCGATATGCTTTGTTCTTGAATGTTGCACATGATTTTTGGTTATCGAAATAACACTAGTATTATCACATTTAATAGGTATACATTTGAGATCAAACCAAGATCACAAAGTTGTTGAGCTATCCATAAAATTTGTGAGCAACAGGCTCCAACAACTATGTATTCGGCTTCAACTGTGGATAGGGCGACATAATTTTGCTTCTTGGAGTGCCAACTGACTAGGGATGACCCTAAGAATTGGCAGCATCTAGAAGTTCTCTTTCTACCGACCTTATAGCCTGCATTTGAATAGCCAACGAGGTAAAACGAGTTTTGATGTGGATATCATAACCCTAGATCCTTAGTTCCATTAAGATATCGAATTATCCTTTTCACAACTATCAAGTGAGACTCTTTGGGATCAGCTTGAAATCTAGCACACATGCACACACTAACGTCTACTAGCGGTTAGATATAACAAAGAACCGATCATACCTTGATAATCCTTTTGTACGACACTCTTACCATTCTTGTCTTGATCTAATGAAAGAATATAACTCATCGGAGTTTTTGCTACCTTGGATTGATCCATTTTATATTTCTTGAGCAAATCCTTGGTATACTTGATTTTGATTAAGAAAAATTCCTTTCTTAGCTTGAGTAACTTGAAGACCAAGAAAGAAATTGAACTCTCTCATCAAGCTCATTTCGAATTTTCTACAAATAATATATCATCAACATAGATTTGTAATACTAATAAATTTTTGCCTCTAGTTTTGGCAAACAAAGTTTTGTCAATCAAACCTCTTTTAAATTCATTTTTAAAATCGATACTTGGACAATATTTCATACCAAGCTCGAGGAGCTTGTTTAAGACCATAAAGCGCTTTGTCCAATTTATAAAATATGATCCAGAAATTCATCATTTTCAAAACCAGGAGGTTGAGTAACGTAGACTTCTTCTTCTAAGAAGTCATTAAGAAAAGCACACTGAACATCCATTTGAAAAAGTTTTATGATCATGTAGGATGCAAATGAAATTAGCATACATATGACTTCTAACCTGGCAACCGAAGCAAAGGTTTCCTCATAATCAATACCTTCTTCTTGGTTATAGCCTTGAGCTACAAGTCATGCTTTGTTTTGAATGACTTTACCATGTTCATCCAACTTGTTTCGGAGCACCCATTTTGTTCCTATGACGGATTGATGCTTAAGTCTAGACGTGAGAGTCTAGACTTTGTTTCTCTCAAACTCATTTAGCTCATTTTATATGGCAATGATCCAATCTAGTTCATGAAGTGCTTGAACTTAGTTTTTGGGCTCTACAAGAAACATAAACGCAAAAAAACACACAAATTGTTTACCCTAGATAGGGTATACACACCTGCTTTTTGATCGGAGATCACGTTCTCTTGTGAATGATATGAATAATGTTGGAACTTTCTTCTCTTAAAGAGTGGAACGAATTCTGATGATTGAGGCTCAGTTGCTCGACTTGATTCAGGTACCTCTAGAGTTATGCCCTTGTTTTTTTTATGTCAAGGCCTTGAAGTTGGGTTTCAAGGCCTTGAAATTAATTTTCAACAATATTTTTGTTTGTCATTTCAAGGTCTTGAAGATGCTTTTCAAGGTCTTGAGGTTGTTCTCCGGTATCTTGAATTTGTTCTTGCATGTTCTTATTTTGAGCCTTAGGGTCTTCTTCTCCATCAGAATTTTGATCTCCATGTCGATTCAAATTAACATCTATAAAGCTATCACTCAAAGTACCATCATTGCTTTCGTCAAAAATAACATGAATACTTTCCTCGACAATTTTGGTACATTTATTGTAAACTCAATAAGATTTTCTATTTGAAGCATATCCTATAAAGATCCCTTCATCACTACGTGCATCAACCTTTCCATGGTTGTCTTTGCCATTATTATGGACAAAGCACGTATATCCAAAGGGTTAAAAATATAAAATATTAGGTTTTCATCCTTTAAAGAGTTCGTAAGGAGTCTTTTTTTAAAATAGGGCATATTAAGCATCTATTTAAGATGTAATTAGTCGTGTTAACAACTTCAGCTCAAAAGCTTTTTGGTAAACTATTTTCTAAAAGCATAGTCCTAGACATGTCCTCCAAGGTGCGGTTCTTACATTCCACAACCACGCTTTGTTGAGGTGTTCTAGAAGCTGAAAAGTTGTGTAAAATACCATATTTTGCACAGAACAAATCAAATTTAAGTTGGTCAAATTCTCTACCATGATCACTTCGAATATAAATGATAGGTAGGTTTTACAAAGTTTGCAACTCCTTACAAAGTTTTGAAAACTCATACAAAGCTTCCGATTTTTCTCGTAATAATGAGATCCGTGTAAAACAAGAAAAATCATCCACAATGACAAGGATGCACTGTTTTTCCTAGGGAGATTTGACACGCATAGGACCACACAAATCCATATGTAAAAGTTCAATACATCGAGAAGAACTTACAACCTTCTTTGGTTTTAATGAACCTCTTCTTTGTTTACCTTGTGTACAAGCCTTACATACTTCATCAACCTTGAAGTTTAGGTTCGGTAATCCACGTACCAAATCCTTTGAAATAAGTTTCTTCATCGTATGCATGCTTACGTGACCGAGTCGTCTATGCCAAAGCCTTGGATCGTCCGTCAAGTCCTTGAGACACGTTAATCTTGCTCTTGAAACTTGGTTAGTGCTCATAGAGTATACATTGTTGCATCTAGGAGCTGTAAGCATGACGTCACCAGATAATTTATCTTAAACTTCATATTTTTCTGAATCAAAGATCACTTTGTTTTCTTTGTCACAAATTTGAGAGATGCTAAGCAGATTATATTTTAAGCCGTCAACAAGATAAACATCATCAGTGAAGTTTGATGAATTATAAATGGTTTACCAATACCAATGATGTTACACTTCCCTTTATCACCAAGAGTAATGGTTCAAGATGATTACTTCTTTAAATCTGAAAACAGTGAGCCTTTTTCACTCATATGTCTTAAGAAACCTTTATCTAATATCCATTTATGCTCCTTAACCTTGGTGATATCCACTCCATCAGTGTAGAGGTTTGGGTCCTCTTCTTGGTCAGCCATTAAGCATAAGTTTGCTTGATCATTTTCGTCATCTGACTCATTTTTTGAATCTAAATCACTCCATGATGCTACCATAGCCTTCTTCTTTCGATTATTCTTTGTAAAGTTGTTCATATTCTTTTGTGGACAATCCTTGACAAGATGATCACCTTCACCACATTCAAAACAAGTCAATACTTTAGTTTTCTTATTAGGGTTAGAAAACTTACCTTTCGGTCTTGATATTCGTAGATATTCTTTGTTTGCAATTTGCTTCTTCATTTAAAGAATTCTTGCAAGACCTCTTGAAATCAAGGCGAATGGATCTTCTCCTCATCATCACTCTCTTCATCACCTGATGGAATGTTATCCTTCTTGGATCTTAAGGCAAGGTTCTTTGTATTTGACGATGGCTCTCCATCTTCTTCACCAAGAACCATTTCATGGGTGATTAGTTTTCCTAGTAGGTCATCGAGAGGTAATGTTGTGAGATTCTGAGCTTCTTCGACGGTGGTAACTTTTGGTCCCCACTTAGATTTAGGCAAGCTTCTTAGGACTTTCCTTACTTTCTCTTCATTCGTGAAGACCTTTCCAAGAGAATCGAGATTGTTCACAATCTTAGTGAATCTTGTGAACATCTCTTTGACCGTCTCATTTGAAGTCATCTTGAATAATTCATATTGCTTGAGGAAGATGCTTATCTTTTTCTCCTTGACTTGACTTTTTCCTTCATACGTAACTATTAACTTGTCCCATATCTCTTGAACTCTTGCATGATGAGACACGATTGAATTCATTAGCATCCAAGCCATAATAGAGCAAGTTCATGACCTTGTAGTTCTTTGACACACTATCCAAGTCCGTTTGAGTGAAGTCAACTTCCTTCTTTTCAACTTGGACTCCTTCAACCGTGGTGGTTGGGATTTTTGGACTAGTTTGAATAATGCTCCATAGTTCCATGTCCTGATCAATAATAAACTTTTGCATCAGTGATCTCCACTGGGCAAAGCTGTTACCGCAGAAGAGGGGTGGTCGAGATGTGAATCTTCCTTGAGCGAATCCTCCATCACCTATAGAGTTCATGATTAGTCTCACTAATGGTTAAATCAATATACGTGAGTCTAACTCTGATACCAATTGAAGAATCGAGTAGGGGATTAATAAGGATATAAATATTCTAGAAGGGGGGTTGAATAGAGTATGGGAACTTTTCGCAATATCGTATATCAAGGCTTTGAAACTAATCTCAAGGCCTTGAAGTCGATCTTTGTACTTAGTGACAAAACTGTTTCTCAAAGCGTTGAAGTGGATCTCAAGTCCTTAACTTTGAAACTTGCAAAATGTTATTAGTCACAATAAAACGCAATAATAAGTACGGAATGTAAAAGATCGAGAAGACAATATGTTTACGAAGTTTGGCCCTAACAACCTACTCTCCGCCTAGGGTTTCTGACCTTAGGATTCTAACTATCTATTTTCTTCTTGTTGTGAGTCTTAGATACAACCTAGAAGAACTTCCCTTCTTCTCTCAATGTAGCCTCAACGCTAGGATCTAGTCAACTCGATTCTAGCAATAATAGCCTAGTTACTTCGTAGAGTAACACACTTGCGTATAACACTATAATGATATGCCAATGGAGCTTTTGTGTTTGCTTCACTCTAATCGAATCAACTAAAGTAAGATCAAGAGGAAGATAAACTTTTGGATTGATGAAGATGTTCTTGTATAATCGTTGGAAGCTTTGGTTATTTTCACTTGTCAGCTTTCTCTTCATCTTCAATCGATGTCTTCATTTGTAGTCTTTAATGGAGATCTTCTTCTAGCCGTTGTCTTGTAGCCGTTATAGCGTCTTCTTTTTTCCATAGAATCCGATGTTTGTTTGAGAAGTAGCCATTGCAAATAAGATCTTCAAGTTGCCAAGATCTTCTCTTCAAGGTTATTCACTTGAACGCCATTGGATATCTTCGAGTCCAAGATCTTCTCTTCAACGTTCACTTGAAGGTTGTTGAATATCTCTCAAATCTGAGATCTTCCCTTCACAATCTGTTGGATATCTTCAAGTACGATATTTTCTCTTTTCAAAAAACTTTTCTCTCTCTGAGATCTTCTCTTTCATCGTCAACCAAGATCTTCTCTTCAAATCTTCATTCGAGATCTTCTAAGTTGGTTAGTTTGTTGGCTGTTAAAGATCTTCTCCTACATCTTCTCCTTTGGTTGTAGACATGTGTGTTTTGTAATAAATATCTTAGCCGAGATCTTCCCTTGTAATGCTATCCAAGACCTACACACATTTTAACAAACAAAGCAAGACAAGCAATCTAGAAATATAATCGATATTTGACAGTTTAAAAAACTGCCATTATATGTTAAGTCTTTCATCATTTAAATAAAATAACTCATATCAAAGGTGGAGTTATCACTAAACTTGTCTTGAACTGGGAGAAGTGTCATTTATGGTTAGCGAAGGCATTGTTCTAGGTCACTTGATCACCAACCGCGAAGTTGAAGTGGATAGAGCAAAGATCGAGACTGTTGAGAAGTTACCTCCAACTTCTTCGGTAAAGGGGGTAAGAAGTTTTTTAGGACATGTAGGTTTCTATAGGAGATTCATTAAAAATGTTTCTAAGATTTGTAACCATTGACTAACCTACTGATGAAGGATGTGTTTTTTTGAGTTTTTGAAGGAATGTCTAGATGCATTTTTTAGGTTGAAAAAAGCTTTAATAACAACACCTATCATTCAACCTTCAGATTGGAGCCTCCCTTTTAAGGTTATGTGCGATGCTAGTGATATGGCCGTAGGAGCCTTACCATGACAAAAGAAGGATGGATGCACTCATTCCATCTATTATTCTAGCAAGACGCTTGATGAAGCTCAACTGAATTACGCCACAACGGAAAAGGAGTTACTAGCGGTGGTCTACACTTTCGAGAAATTTCTTTCCTACCTTGTAGAAGCAAAAGTCATTGTCTACACCGACCACGCATCAATCCGGTACTTGCTCACTGATGACATGAATTATGACCTTATTTTAGGGGTTCATTTAGATAGATTTCCCCTTTGTTTTGCATGCATATATTCATATTGATTATGTTGTTATTCACCTACTTTGTGAGAATAGAGGTCTACACACAATTTTGTTGCAATTGTAGGAAATACATCACATTTTGGATCAAAAGGGAGCATAAGGATACAAGGAGTCAAGAAGAGGGCATGGTGGAGTACACTGAGGTGCAGAAGAAGATTAAGGATCATAAAGAAGAAGATTCAATTGGAATGGAAGCAAAAAGCAAAAGAAAGTACGTAGCAGAAGAGAAATCTCGGATGAAGAGATATTATCACGGCCGAGATTTTCTTCGGGTTCATCCGAGGTTATGCTGAAAAACGGCCCGCGGCCCAAAGGTAAAACCCTAATTTTATTATTATAAGCAAAGTTGCGACAAGGGTTTGAAGAACCAATTTTCAAACTGTTTTTCCAATACTTCTTTCGATACTTTTTGAGGCCGTTTTGGAGAGCTTTTTCAAACTCCGACTTCCCATCAGTTTGGAAGAGAAAGACGACAAGAAGGAAGAACATCGAAGGATTGAAGATTCTCATAGTTAGCCTTAAGGTTTTGTGAGTATTCTTGAAGGGATAAACTTAGTTGATGCTTTTGTTATTTGAACAAAAGGTTGAACCTTTGTTATTGCTTTTGATTAGTTTTGATAATTGAAGATTATTTGCTAAGCCTTTCCTTGGTTATATTGGTTTATATCTTATTTGATATTATATACCTTCTTTGATTGAAATATGATTGTTGGATAGAATCCTTGCGATTCTAAGATGACTAGTTGATGGTTGTGGTTTAGATGATGATAGAATGACCCTTTAAGTTAGATTGGATCCTGAAGGTTGAGTTTTACCTACACAGTTGCCAATATCGGACCGATCTTAGGAATCTCGACTGAGATTTGGGTAAGATCCATCCGAGATTTGTTATTGCTTGTCCGATCATGTTTTATCCTTAAGCCTAGATTATAGTTTGCCCAAATCGTAGCCTTGTTGAGCCTTTCAAGCTTAATTCTAAGCTTGTATAGAGACTTACCCGGTGATTCTCTTGCTTAGTTGCCAACAATGATGAGTGATAGGTAACAAAGGTTTATTCTTTGTTAGGTTTGAGTGTACCTTTGCCTTGCCATTGTGAGTTAATCGGATACTTACCCGGTAAAGGTTAGTTTTATTCTCTTAGGTTGAGTTGTTGGTTTGAGTTATAGTTACTTTCCCTTGATCCTTGAGACTTACCCGGTAATAGGAACTTTGGCTAGTGATAGTGGATAGTGAGACCTCCCCCGTGATCTATCCCACCTTAGAAACACCTTTCCTTTGCAACTCTAGCCTTGTCCATAGATCTTTAGAAGTCTTGAATCGAAAACCACAACTTGGCGCTACGATCTCTAGAATCTGCATTCTCTTTGATTGATATATCTTCGTTGATTGCTTTTCTTTGTTCTTTGTTATTTGTAAGTTTCTATTCTAGATTTGATATCTACTTGATTTCACCATAGCCCTTGTGATCGACCCTGGAATACTTGCTTTTATTGCGATTTATCCGTACACTACGGGTTCGCAATTGCTTTTATTTTTGGTATAAATTTAAAACTATTTGTCATTATATGCACACACATTTTAGAGCGAACACTCACCAAGAAAGATGCAAAATCGCGGATCATTAGATGGATCCTCCTTCTACAAGAGTTCGGCTTAGAGATCCGGGACAAGAAAGGATCCGAGAACTCGGTGACGGACCATCTTAGCCGGTTACCTCCTATTGCCATTAAGAATGATGACATGCCCATAGATGACTCATTTCCGGATGAGCAACTTCATGAAGATGAGGATTGCCTTCACCAAATCTCCAAAGGTAATGAACCATTGATATTGTTAATTATTTAGTATGTCAAGAAATACCTCCAGGACTGTTCTAAGCGCAAAAGAAGAAGTTCTTTAAGGATAGGCGGCATTACTATTGGAATGAGGCTCTTCTCTTCAAGAGAGGTATGGATGATATGCTAAGGAGATGCATTCCGGAAGATGAAGTGGAAAGCGTCATTAGACATTGTCATTCATTGCCTTGTAGTGGACCTGCTAGTTCCCACAAGACATGTGCTAAGGTACTTGAATCCGATTTCTTTTGGCCTACTTTATTCAAAGGTGTGCACAACTTTGTTGTCTCTTGTGATGCTTGTCAAAGCGCATAAAATATATCTAGGAGGAATGATATGCCTCTAAACAACATCCAAGAGGTTAAGATCATTGACGTATGGGAGTGGATTTCATGGGACCATTCCCATAATCTTGTGGGAGCTTATACATACTTTTGGCTATAGATTATATTTCTATATGGGTGGAAGTAATTGCTTCTCCTACTAATTACGCCAAGGTGGTAGTGAAATTTTTTAATAGGATGATTTTCCCAAGATATGGGACGCCCCGAGTCATCATTAGTGATGCAGTAACACACTTCACCGCCCGGAAGTTTGAATCAACTCTATCCAAGTATGGGGTAACTCACAGGGTAGACACAATGATAGGTGATGGAATCACTATCAATTAGGATAGTTTTTAGCGTCTTTTTATTGTATTAGAGTCGGTTTGTGTTGCTAACATCTTAATCCAGAAGAAGAAGTCTAAAAGAAGCAAAAGAGATGTTAGCAGCACTTGGGAGTTGAAGATCATTCACGAAGACAAGCTTCTGTTGCCACACCGGCCCCACGGAGTAGTGTCACCGCCCTTGCGTGTGGCACTGCACTCCGGAACGCAGCCTGCACCTTCGCCTGCACCCGGAACAAGCATGTCACCGCCCCTACGGCCACCCCCGGACGCCCCTGCGGTGACTTACCCTGAAGAAGTGAAGCCGGCGCCCCTGGGCCTCTACCTGTGGACCAACCTGCGGAGTTGTGAAGCCGAAGAGCCAGTGTCAACGCCCCTGCGGTGACATTGGGCCGCCCCTACGGCTAGACATCAGAAGCGACAGAGAGATGAAGAGTCAGACGTTTCAAAGAATTAAAGACCCGCCCTTGCGGGATTGTCAGGCCGCCCCTGTGGCCAAGAAGAAGATCAAGCGTTTTGGCCTAAACCGCCCATGCGGCTCTGCAAGCCTACCCCCGTGGTTTAGCACTAGAGGACTTTACTCCGGCTGTTTACACCAGCTTTATGGAATTAAAGGTGACTGTTTAGGATGATCATTTACTCCCATTTACTGTCAGTTTTAGTATAAATAGGGTCATGGCTGATTGCTAGAATTATCCATCATTTTCCTACTTAAGCTCTATTTTTCCATACTTCAAAGTGTAATGAGATTCTAAGTTCCTTGCTACCTTGGGTTGTTTTGAAGCTGCATTGTTGCTGTGGTTGTAAGTCTTTATCAATATAAGTATTATTCAGTCATATGTATTGTATTCCTTGAGCTTTACCTTTTGTTCGCATGTTTCTTATCACTTAGATTGATCACCTTAAGTGTCTAATTGCATGCAAAGAACTAGGATTAATTGACTCCGGGTTCGGGTCCTTAATCTAGTAGTAACCATTTAGGTGAAAGCTGGTTGTAATCTATTAAAGGAAAAAGGAATATAATTATAAAGAAAGTCTAACGGTGTTTATGCTTTCTTTGTATCTCTTTGTTTTTGTTAAAATCCTAACTTGTGCTTTGATCTTGTAGGTTTACGGATCACAAAACTTGTTAAGTTTTGTTGATGCCGGTTGACTCAACACATATTTAAGATCAAGACGAGACATTGATGAATAACTTATAAAATAAATCAACTAAAGTAGTGTGCATGCTAAGACTCAACCTAGTGTAGCTATTTTCTCCATTCTATTATCTCATCTTTTCTTGTTTTTCTTTTGCTTTTGTATTGTTTCGTTACAATCCAAACCCCCCCTAATTTGGTAACATTTATCGATAATTGAAGTTAATCATTACTTGACAAAGCTTTCTGGAATCGACCCTTACTTGCACTATACAAACCAATTAGTGTAATGTTAGGCAATTACTTTGACTTAAACTAAAAGACAACGACCTTAGAATTTTAGCTTCGTCCAATTTGGCACCGTTGTCGGGGAGTTCTTGTTTTTGTTTTGATTTACTTCAATTATTGATTATTGGTTTGAGCCATTTTCATGGTTCAAACCCGTGCTACTAACTCCGATTTTGCTACTTTTGATCCAGAAATTGAGAGAATGCACAATCGACTTCGTAGGAAACAACAAACCCGAGAAGAGATGGCTAACCGAACTCTTCGACAACTCACACAGCCGGACTTGACTCAACACCCTCTTGCGGTTACCATACTTGCAATTAGGGAAGGAGTCGACTTTGAGCTCAAACCGGGACTGCTCCACTTGCTTCCATCCTTCCATGGGTTAAGTGGTGAAGACCCCATCAAGCACCTTCGAAAATTCCATACCGTGTGTATGAGCATGAAGCCGGCCAATGTCACCAAAGAACAAATCAAGATGAGAGCGTTTGGCTTCACTCTTAAGGATGAGGCGGATGATTAGTACTACCACCTTCCATCCGGTAGCATCGACACATGGGAGAATCTCCACAAGGCATTCCTGGAGAAGTACTTCCCTACTAAGAAAGCAAACAACTTGAAGAAGGCCATAAGTAACATAGAGCAAGAAGCGGACGAAACTCTTTATGAGTACTTCGAGTGCTTTGCCAAATTGAGATCAAGCTGCCCCTTTCGCGGCTACTCCACGCAGGACTTAGTGCTCTATTTGTACAACGGTTTGTTGGACAATGAAAGAAGGATAGTGGATGCCGTTTGTGGAGGTAACATTCTTAACTCTACTCCTGAAGTTGATATGGAAAAAATGCAAGAAATGGCGGAAGGTACACGGAATTTTGGAAGATCCTATAACCAAGAGAGGAGCACATGCCATTAATCCCAGCCGTCCAGAAATTGTACAAGAGATAGTTGAACTGAAGGAGATGGTTAAGAGGTTGACTTTGATGGGAACCCTACAACAGCTCAAGGCTTGTGGAGTTTGTGCTGATCCATTCCACCCTACGGACTTGTGTCCACAAGTCCAAGACGATGTTGCGGAGGTAAATGCTGTCGGATATGGTCAAAAACAGCAGCAACATCCAAGGAATGATCCATATGCACAAATCTATGTACCCAATTGGCGTGATCAACAAAGTTATCGATGAAGGGATCAACAAAACTAGCAGCAGCAACCCCGCTAAGGCAAGTCTCAATCCACTAAAGACATGCTGTAGGTTTTACTTAAACATTTTGCTACCCATGTCCAACCTACATAGTCTAGCATCAAGAACCTCGAAAAATAGGTAGGACAAATGGCGGAGGCCATTACAAGGATCGAAGCTCGATCCCTCGGAAACTTGCCCTCCTAGACGATTGTAAACCCTAAGGAGAATGTTAGTGCTCTAACATTGAGGAGTGGGAAGCAAGTCCAGCAAAAGCCAGCAACAGAAGTAAAAGAAAAACCCTCTGACAAGTCTGACGCCCCCACAGCCGCCCCTGCGGCTGCAACTGCGTCAGCCCTTGTGTAGATGCTGCCCCTGCGGCTGGATGTCGTGGCCCCTGCGGTGACAACCCTTGAGCCGCCCTTGCGCCTACAAGCTTCTGCCCCTGCGGAAAAGACGATAGAGGGTTCTTCTGAAGAGGATTCTTACATTTGTCCTAGCTTCCCCCCTCTGTATGTTGAGAAACCTCCGGCTCCCTTTCCTGAGGCACTAAAGGAGCGAAGAGTGATTGAGGATAAGGATCTCTTTGAGACCTTTTCCAAATGCAAGGTAAATATCCCCCTTCTTAAACTTATGAAGAGTATTCCTAAATATGCTCATTATTGCAGGAACTTTGCACCATCAAGAGGAACCAGAAGCTGAAGGGCAAGCAAAAGGTGCAAGTTAGTGAGCATGTGTCCGCTGTCTTTCAACGCCGAATGCCCAAGAAGTGTAGTGATCCAGGCATGGTAAGCATTCCTTGCGTTATTGGGGACACCCACTTTGATAAGGCAATGCTTGATCTAGGTGCTTCTATAAATGTTCTTCCTTACTCCATCTATAAATCTCTTGGCCTTGGGCCACTCATTGAAACTCGGATTGTAGTCCAACTTGCTGATAGATCAAATGTTTACCCGAAAGGAATTATTGAAGATGTATTAGTAATGGTAGATAATATGATTTTTCATGCTGATTTCTTTGTGATGGATATGGAAAATGACTCACATGCTGCACCTATATTGTTGGGAAGACCTTTTCTGAAAACCGCTAGGACAAAAATTGATTATGTTAGTGGCAAATTGACTATGGAATTTGATGGGGAGGTAGTTGAGTTTAACATTTATGATGCAATAAAGCACCCTATTGATGATCATTCTCTTTGTGCCATTGATATTATTGATCCTATTATTCAAGATGTTTTTGACATATCTGACATGGATGAATTGAAAAACATAATTGAGCATGATATTGACATTCATACTTCGGATTATGCATTAACATCTAGTATGCAAGAAGTTCTAGCCCAATTGGATGGGAACAAAAGGCTCTCAATCTCACCTTTGGCCATTGGGCCCACATTGCTAATCCCAAGCGAAAAGCTTGTTCCACCTATAGTGTAGGCACCGGAGATAGAATTGTAGGACCATCCACCACACCTTAAATATGCTTTTCTAGGGGAAAACAACACCTTGCTAGTAATCATCTCTAGCAAGTTGTCCACCCCTCAAGAAGAGAAGTTGGTGAAGGTTTTGAAAGAGCACAAGACGGCTCTCGGTTAGACCATTGTGGACATCAAAGGAATTAGTCCCTCCACATGTATGCATAGGATCCTCCTTGAGGAAGAGGCGAAACCATCTAGGCAACCCCAACGAAGATTGAATCCGTCAATGATGGATGTGGTCAAAAAGGAGGCATTGAAGCTACTCCAAGAGGACATGATATTCCCAATTTCGGATAGTAAGTGGGTTAGTCCAACCCAAGTGGTTCCGAAGAAAGGGGGTATCACCATGGTGGAGAACCAATACGGTGAGATGGTCCCGAGCAAGAAACAAACCGGTTGGAGAGTTTGCATTGACTACCGCAAACTAAACACGGTAACTCGTAAAGATCACTTTCCTTTTCCCTCTATTGACCAAATGCTAGAACGCCTTGCAGGTCACCCTTGTTACTGCTTCTTGGATGGATATTCGGGTTATTTCCAAATAGCCATTGCTCCAGAAGATCAGGAAAAGACGACTTTCACATGTCCATTTGGCACTTTTGCGTACCATAGAATGCCATTTGGCCTTTGCAATGCTCCCGGCACCTTCCAACGGTGCATGATAAGTATTTTTCAGAATATATAGAGAATTTTATTGGAGTTTTTATGGATGATTTCACCATCCATGGAAATAGTTTCGATTCATGCTTAGGACATTTAAAACTTGTTTTTCAAAAATGCGTAGAAACTAATTTTCTTCTTAATTCTGAAATATGTCATTTCATGGTTGAACTAGGAATTATGTTAGGACATGTAATATCTTCAAAAGGAACATAAGTAGATAAGGAAAAAATTGATGTGATTCAAAGTTTATCTTACCCTACTAATGTGCGTGAAATCCATTCTTTCCTAGGTCATGCAGGTTTCTATCGGCGATTCATCAAGAAATTTTCCAAGATCTCAGCGCCGTTATGTGAGCTACTCAAGAAGGACGCAACTTTCATTGTTGATGAAGATTGCAAGAAGGTGTTTGACACCTTGAAAGCATGCCTCACTAGTGCACCTATCATCCGATCTCCAGATTGGGAGAAGCCCTTTGAGATCATGTGCGACGCCAGCGATTATGCTTTAGGAGCCGTCCTAGGCCAAAAGGACGGAAGAGCATCACATGTCATCCATTATGCATCCATGACGCTTAATGGAGCTCAAAGAAACTACTACACCACCGAGAAGGAGATGTTAGCGGTGGTGTTTTGATAGCATGAATTATTGTCTATATTTTGGGGCTTGTTTAGACGTTTTATCTTCAATAATCTGCATGTTTGAATGTATATTATGTGATTATATTGTCGTTTCATCTACCTTTATGGGAATCGAGGTCTACACCAAGTTTCGTTGTAATCGTAGGTAAAATGGCATGTTTTGCATAAAAAAGGAGCAAAAGGAGCTAAGGAGTCATTGGAGCTACATTCAGGAGCTTAAGGAAGAATCCAGGAATCATGGAATTGGATTAGAGATTCACTTTGGACCAGATTTGAGAGATTTCACATTCAGTTGTGATTCACCTCGGTTGACTACAAAGTCACCTTGACCGAGGTGATCCAGAGGAGCTGACTCGACCGAGGCGAACACCTTGGACGCGGCAAGGATATTTTATTCTTGGCTGAGATCTTTTATTTTTGGAAAGAGGATCTTAAATTTTTAGGCTAGATTCCTGGTAGGAAGAAGATAATTTAGCCCATACATTTTACCTATTTTTATGGGAAAAGATCTTTCTAAGATATCTTATCTTTGGAGAATAATTTTCCTATAAAAAGGGTTGGATTTTCCACAAATCCGTACCCCGCTTACCACACGAACATCCGCCATCACCCGGAAGACGCTTAGAGCAGCCGTTTTATCCCACTATAGTTGGGAGATTTGAAGAACCTTTTTGAAGGTTGAAGGAAGATTGAAGGAAGAAAGTTGATAGCTTTTATAGCTTTTGTGAAGGGTTTTGTAAGATTCTCTTAGATTCCCTTCTTTGTGATTGTCTTATTGGATTTTGATCCAAGGAACGCTTGTTGTTTGATAATTGATTCAGTTATTGAAGACTTTCTCTTAAGGTTTTCTTGTTCAATTATTCTCTTTCTTCCCTTATATCTGATTATTGCTTTCATGATGATGAGTGGCTAATTTCTTTGTGTGATTCTAGGGTGATTGGCTGAAGGTTGTGGGAAAAACAATGATAGAATAATCTTAATCACAGTAGGACCCTGAAAGTTCGAGTCTTTAACCTTAACCCTAAAGCATCTCGCTTAGTCGATGAACATCTCGGGCGGGTGGAATTCTTCTGACCGAGGTGACTTTTTTGATCCGAAACTGAGAGTTAAGTGTTAGAGTTTGCCAAATCCTATTCTTATTATACCTTTCCTGGTTCAATGCAAGCTTAGGATGAGACGTACCCGGTGATTCCTTTGTTTGTTTACCCAAGATCATAAGTGTAGGTAATAAAGGTTTATCCTTTATTGGGGTTTGAGTGTGCTTTCATCCCACCTATTTGAGTTAGCCTGAGACTTACCCGGTAAAGGTTGATTCTGTTCCCTTAGTTGGAGTGTTAGTTTGAGGTTATAGTTCTTTTCCTTAATTCCTTGAGACTTACCCGGTAATAGGAGTTGCGGTTTGGGATTAGTGAGTAGTGAGACTTACCTGGTGATCTATTCCACTTTAGAAACACCTTCCCTTTGCAAAATCTCAGCTTTGTCCGCTTATCTTTAGATCTTGAGTTGGAACCACAACTAGATGCTTTAATCCCTAGAATTGCATATTTCCTTAATTGACTTTTTATCATCTTTGATTGTTTTAATCGCTTTTGTGGTTAGTAGTGGCATTGACAAACCTATACCTGCTTTGTTTCACTAAGTCCCTGTGATCGACCCCTGGAATTTCTTGCTTTTTACTACGATTGACCCGTACAATGTGGGTTCACATCCTTGTTTTAAGCTTAATTCTAGGGTTATAAATTTAAAGCTTGCACACACCATTTGGAGCGATCAAGTTTTTGGCGCCGTTTCCGGGGACTTGGTCTAGACCGAGCCGATTGCGGTTTGCTTTCGGGGCACTTGCCCCTGTTTCTACTAACCACTCTACTTGAGTGACTTTCGCAGGTTCTTTTTCTTAGGTTTATGCAAAGAACCCGCACTGGGAAGGAAATTGTTCCTTACGATCCCGAACCAGAAAAGACATACAAAAGACGCTTGAAAGAAGTGAAGATGGCCGACCAAGTCAATCGCGATCTTGAGGCCGAATGGAAGGAGACGTTAGAACAGCTACGCCTCAACAAAGAAGAACTGAGACTGGAGAGGGAAGAGACTCGCGCAAGGACTGAAGCGATCGAAGCAGATATGGCAGCTTTACGAGACCAATATCTACCTCGACCGAACCCAGATCCTCGACCGAGGCAAGATCCTGCTCCAGACCCTCGACCGAGGCAGAATCCAGTACCTGTCGCCCCGGCCGAGATACTTCCACCTCGGATGCCAGTCCGAGATGTTCTTTTTGCAGGTATTCCACAAACCCTAGGGCAGAGGATGGACCCTAATCAACAACTGAGGCGTCCAGGAGTCGACCTAGGTGTTCCAGCGGACCATGATTATGAGCTTCGACCGCAAGTTCTTTCCATGATTCGCCAATGCCAGTTTGGAGGGCTAGAGAGGGAATCTCCGCATCAACATCTACAAAACTATGAGATCTTGATGGAGACCTTGAGACCTTCAAGGCTGGAAAACAACAACTACAAGCTAGGGCCTTTCTACTTCTCTTTGAAAGATAGAGCTCTTACTTGGTATCAATCTCTTCCTCCAGGAAAAATCAGTACTTGGGAGGAGACATCGACGGAATTCTTGACTAAATTCTTACCCCCCTCTAAAACCGCTGAAATGAGAGGGAAGATTAATGCCTTCATCATGAAGGACAAGGAGAGCTTGTCCAAGTCATGGGAGAGGTTTAAGGACATTCTTTTGGATTGCCCACATCATGGGATTCCAAAGATAGAGTTGTTGGTGATATACTTCAAGGGACTGGACGGAAGCATCCAGTTCAACCTTCAACTACTATCTGCCGGCACGTTCATGGACATGCCGATTGACAAAGCTTGGGAGTTCATAGAAAATCAAGCTTTGCACATGGAGAAATACTCCCACCAAGGAGCTGAAGGTGGAGTTAAAAGAGTCAACTTTCAAGATGCTCCACCTAACAACAATCAACTCACGTCTTTGAAGAATAACGTGAAACAATTGAAGGAACTCTTAGTTGCTCAAACCAAGAAGGAAGATCAAGGATCAAGGAACAACAATGGATACCGTAACAACAACAACGGTTTCCGGAACAACAACTACAACAACAATAGAGGATCCAACAACAATAATTGGATGGCAAACAACCAAAATTCGGGTAATCATCATTCTAACTCCAATTCGAATGATTCCTCTAATCCTTTCCTCTCTTCCTCTTCTTCTTCTACTCCATTAAAGAGCCAGAAACAAGGATCGAGTTCGTCCCAGCCAGAAAAGAAAGACGCAGTGCTGGAGGCCATCTTAATCAAGCTAAGCTCTATGGAGACATCCATGACTTCATTTTCGAAGGCACAAAAAGCCTTAGAACAACAATTCTTCAATAAGGCGAATGAAGCGCCAAGAGATCCAGGGAAGCTTCCAGCAAGGACGGAAAGCAACCCTAAGGGCCAGATTATGGCTATAACGACGAGGAGTGGACTGAAGACTGCACATCTAGTGCCTCGGTCGATGCCAGTAAAGACGAAGACCACCTCGGTCCAGGTGAAGTCGAAGAACACTTCGGCCGAGATGCCAACCGAGGTGGAACCACAGAAAGTGGAGGAGAAAACTGAAGTTTATATTCCACCTCCTGCATATAAACCACCACTTCCATTCCCCCAGTCAAGGGCCAGAGCACATCTAGACAAGCATTTTGGTAAGTTCCTTGACTTGATGAACAAACTACACATTAATATCCCTTTCCTTGATGCTATTCTAGGGATGCCCGCCTATGGGAAGTTCTTGAAAGAGATTCTATCAAGGAAAAGGAAGCTGGAAGACTTTGGTGAAGTAAGGATGACATCTAAATCCTCGGAGCTCATTCAAATCATGAAGGAGAAGATGCCACCAAAATTGAGAGATCCCGGCTCGTTTTGCATTCCCATTCAAGTTGGGGATGTCACTTGTGAAGCCTTATGTGATCTAGGAGCCAGCGTGAGCATTATCCCGCTGGAGCTATGTGTTAAGATCGGACTTGGAGAGCCCAAGCCGGTGAAGATAAGATTATACATGGCGGACCGCTCCATTACCCATCCCGTGGGCATTTTGGAAGACGTTCCGGTTAAGTTAGGTAATTTCTATTTGCCTATAGACTTTGTTGTGCTTGATATTCCCGCAGATTATCCTGTTCCTATCATTCTCAGGAGACCATTTCTAGCAACTTCGGGTTGCAATGTGGATTGTAAGAACGCCAAGTTAAAGTTCAACATTAGCGGAGATGAAGTGGAATTCGCATTACTTGCGGCTATAAAGGGAGAGAAGCTAGGAGATGATATCTTCAACATCTATGATGAAGAAGAATCAAGAGAATTGGTAAGCTCTATCCTTATTAAAGATCCACTTGAAAAAGTTATTAGTTTTAGTTTAATGGAGGAAGGTATAGATGCTTCTTGTGATGCAGATATACGGAGCTTAAAGGCACTGGAAGGAGCTATTGGCGGTTGTATATGCTTTCGAGAAGTTTCATTCTTACTTAGTAGGAGCGAAAATCATTGTCTACACCGACCATGCAGCCATTCGTTACTTGCTTGCTAAGAAAGATGCCAAGCCACGCCTTATTCAATGGATTCTCTAGCTTCAAGAGTTTGACCTAGAGATCCGCGATAAGAAGGGATCCGAAAATTCTGTTGCGGATCACCTCATCCGGCTACCTCCATCTTCACGCGAGAAGGACGACCCACCCATAGACGATCATTCCCCGATGAGCACTTGCACTTGTTGGAGCGTTTGATAGACTTACTTATCTCACCCCATGATGAAGGTCAAGTATGGGGTGAGAACACCTCCCATCATGCATAGAGATTCCGTACGGTCCAGCTAGCGACCTTAAATCAAGCGCTTCTTGGGAGGCAACCCAAGGTATTGCTTTCTTTTTCCCTTTTTCTAGTCTAGCTTTAGATAGTTGCTTTTGCTTTGCTTTGTTTTATTTTTGGCGTCCTAGACAGACAACAGGTGACATCTAAGGAAGGAATATAACCCAGAAGCACAACTGGAAGGACATAAGTTCGAGAATTTGAGAAGACGGAGTTTGACTGAGACACATCTCGGTTGCTGTCACAACACCTCGACCGAGATGATTCTTGAGCAACCGAGGCGATTAGGGTTTTTGAAGACTCACCTCGGTCCGTACACCTCGGTCCAGTCGAGACCACCTCGACCGAGGTGACAGCAGTTCCAGAAAAGGGTATAAAAGAGGGCTGAGATTTCTCTCTCCTCTCTTTACCCTCTTCTCGACCGCTGCGCATTTTCCACCTCGCTCCTTCGTTCTTCGCTCATTTTCGACGATTCTTGCTTCCAAACTGAGAGGAAAGGGTAGAGGATCGTAGTGCAAGCGCAAATCTGCAGAAAGAACGAACCGAATCGGGGTAAAAATCGAAAAAACCCTAACCCTCCTCTTTTCCACTGTTTCCTTTCGATTTGGGCTTTGGTTGCCCCTGCATTTGCTGAGAAAAGGATTAAGTACCCCATAGGAACCTTTGGTAGTGATTTTGGGGGAAAAGAACTGGATTTTTGAGGGAATCGATCGAGCAGTTTTTCGCCTCGGTCCAGTCGGCCTGTGCCTCGGCCGAGGTGTTCTACAGAGTTGTCAGGGCAACCGAGGTAGTCTGACAGGTCACATAAATTATGAGTTCTGACAGGCAGTTGGTCCTGAGGGACAAATCTTCTCCTTCCCCTTCTTCTTCCTCCCGCCGTACTAGACCGGTAATCCACGAGAGACACTAGGTCGATTATGACCGCATAGCGGCCCGTCCAGTCGTTGCACCACGCTTCCTGGACATATCTGCTTTTGATTGCCTCCATGTCGATGATGATTTGAGGCGTATGATTTCTGCCGTGGGGCTGGAGCAGTTCACAGAGATTAGAGCTCCGGCCTAATTAGAGCCGACCCTAGAGTTTGTCAGCTCCTTTACCTACTTGCCTACCGAGCGCACCGTAAAGTACTGGTTGATGAACCGGAACTATTTGGTTCCCTTGGCACACTGGCGGGACATCTTTGGCTTCCCGACCCCTACCGTAGCTGATTTTCCCTCTCGAGCTGTAGCTCGAGAGTTCTGGGGACAGATTGCTCACGTGGTTGAGCATGCAGACAGATGGCGACCTGGAGACTCCAGGGAGCGGATTATATTTCATCTTGCTTTTAGACTAGCTCACAGGATCTTCAGTGAGACTCTTCTGGCGCGTACTGAGACGCCCCAGAAGGTCAGACAGGGTGAGCTTATGAGTTTATACTACATGGTGACTAGAGGAGTCCCACATTTTGGATTGATGCTGGCGGAGGACTTACATAGGATAAAGGAGAAGGGGAAAGGTGACATTTGTTGTGGAGGTATAGTGACTCATATAGCGAGTTACATGGATATGGACCTTAGTGCTTGTACCATGGTGGCGGCTGCCATGCCGCTTGGACTTCAAGAGATAATCACTCGGAGGATACTGGTTCCCCGAGGACTTACTACGCCATATGTGGCGATGCCATGGGAGCCGACTGCACCTCAGGGGATCAGATGGTCAGCTCAGTTCTCCGTGTTTGATCCACATTACTGGTAGACTGCGTGAATCCCACTGATGGAGGATGCTAGAGAGGCAGCAACTGCAGCAGCTCAGGGGCCAGCTGAGGAGGACGAGGTTGAGGATGATGATGATGATGTTGCTCAGGATGGTGGTGTTCCTATGGATACGGGCACGGATACAACTGGGCCTAGTGCACCGGTCAGTGATCTAGATGGTGATGAGACTGAGAAGGAGCCGGCTGCAGCACCAGCACATCCTGCTAGGCGTAGGGTACGTAGGCAGAGGGATCCACTTGCTCACCGTCGGATCGATGATTTGACGGATCAGATGATAGATTCCTATGCTGCCATGTCCCTGGAGATCAGAGAGATGCAGGAGAGACTACACTACCAACACGTGATGGCTGAGATACAGTTTCAGCATGTCATGGGCTATCCTTTCGACCCATCTCAGCACCCATATGTGCCACCACCACCACCACCGGATCGTGATTATTGAGAGCTTGCAGGATTTTCTTTCTTTATTTATTATGCAGCTCAACTATGTCCGGTGAGTACTTTATTTTCTAGACTTATTTTGACCCATTGGGACAATGTGTTCCAAGTATGGGGTATTTGATGTGTTATTTGACTATGGATGATTGTATGTTACTTTGATGGATATTTATGTTTTATTTTGCTCTATCTGAGACTACATGCATGCATACAAGTTATTTGATTGAGAAAAACGTCAAAAACTGGAAAGAATTTTTTTTTTTGACCTCGACCGAAGTAATTCTGGCCGAACGAGGTACTTCACCTCGGTTGACTAGAACATCTCGACCGAGGCGTTTTAACTGAAAAGAATTTCGAAACGGTTTTTGTGCTTTTTATCTGGATATGACCTCAGTGAAGATTTTGTTTGCTAACTAGTTTTGAAATCTCTATATGTTTGAAAGGTTTTATGATATGTTTAAGTTGCTAAATGCTTTGTTTGAAATTTGTGGCATGTTTAATATTTTGTTTTTATCAAAATTATGTTGAATTTGAAGGTTGACACCACATTATGAGTTCTCTCACTTTCTTCCTGGAAATACCAAGGCAATTTATTCTTTTCTCTTCTTCTTCTTGATCATGCTTAGCCCCTCATATACATATTTGCCTCCCTTCACCTATCCGGGAATTTGGAAATAAGCAAGTGAAAAGCAGGTGAAAGAAAAGTTGAGAAGTTGGCTGTAAGTGAAAGTGTTAGAAAGTAATAAATAGGTTTGGGGAAGTCAATCATGATGATGAGTAACTCGGCACCATTCACATAGCCGGGTGTTTGTGTCTTGCCAAAGTCGGATTGAGCGATATTCCTAACGGGTCATGGTATGTGCATCAAGGGTTTGATGCATCTCGAGAAATTGATGATTGCTGATTTCCTAGGCTTCGGTTATTGTGCACCTCTATCCATGCATCCCAAAAAGTAAAGTAAAAAAAGAAAAAGTGTGAAATAAGCAAAGATTATTGGTGGATGATGTTGAAAGTCAAGTGAAAGTGAAGTGATATCCTTTTCCCGGATTCTAGCACCACATTACCTTCTATACATCCCTACCCTACACGTTTCTTGACCTTTCTTTTTGGAAGCCCTTGAGACCTCGAGCTTGTTGATTGACTTAGTGGTTTAAACTGGATTACACATGATTAATTTCGATAATTATGATTTATTATGCATTCTATGATTTTATGCAAAGATGAACAACTTTCTTATATTTATAAAATGTTTTAAGCATATTTTGATTTTAAATTCCATGAAGTATTCTCTTAGAGTGATCTATGATTATAGCACACCATTAAAATGTTTTGAAAGACTTTTTCATTGATCTTCATGACTTATAATCCATTCTATCTTGTATTTTATATTTGGAACATGCTTGTGGACAAGCAAGGGCTAAGTATGGGGTATTTTGATAGCATGAATTATTGTCTATATTTTGGGGCTTGTTTAGACGTTTTATCTTCAATAATCTGCATGTTTGAATGTATATTATGTGATTATATTGTCGTTTCATCTACCTTTACGGAAATCGAGGTCTACACCAAGTTTCGTTGTAATCGTAGGTAAAATGGCATGTTTTGCATCAAAAAGGAGCAAAAGGAGCTAAGGAGTCATTGGAGCTACATTCAGGAGCTTAAGGAAGAATCCAAGAATCATGGAATTGGATTAGAGATTCACTTTGAACCAGAATTGAGAGATTTCACATTCAGTTGTGATTCACCTCGGTTGACTACAGAGTCACCTCGACTGAGGTGATCCAGAGGAGCTGACTCGACCGAGGCGAACACCTTGGACGCGGCAAGGATATTTTATTCTCGGCTGATATCTTTTATTTTTGGAAAGAGGATCTTATATTTTTAGGCTGGATTCCTGGAAAGAAGAAGATAATTTAGCCCATATATTTTACCTATTTTTATGGGAAAAGATCTTTCTAAGATATCTTATCTTTGGAGAGTAATTTTCCTATAAAAAGGTTGGATTTTCCACAAATACGTACCCCGCTTACCACACGCACATCCGCCATCACCCGGAAGACGCTTAAAGCAGCCGTTTATCCCACTATAGTTGGGAGATTTGAAGAACCTTTTTGAAGGTTGAAGGAAGATTGAAGGAAGAAAGTTGATAACTTTTATAGCTTTTGTGAAGGGTTTTGTAAGATTCTCTTCGATTCCCTTCTTTGTGATTGTCTTATTGGATTTTGATCCAAGGAACGCTTGTTGTTTGATAATTGATTCAGTTATTGAAGCCTTTCTCTTAAGGTTTTCTTGTTCAATTATTCTCTTTCTTCCCTTATATTTGATTATTGCTTTCATGATGATGAGTGGCTAATTTCTTTGTGTGATTCTAGGGTGATTGGCTGAAGGTTGTGGGAAAAACAATGATAGAATAATCTTAATCACAGTAGGACCCTGAAAGTTCGAGTCTTTAACCTTAACCCTATAGCATCTCGCTCAGTTGATGAACATCTCGGCCGGGGTGGAATTCTTCTGACCGAGGTGACTTTTCTGATCCGAAACTGAGAGTTAAGTGTTAGAGTTTGCCAAATCCTATTCTTATTATACCTTTCCTGGTTCAATGCAAGCTTGGATGAGACTTACCCGGTGATTCCTTTGTTTGTTTACCCAAGATCATAAGTGTAGGTAATAAAGGTTTATCCTTTATTGGCGTTTGAGTGTGCTTTTTTCCCACCTATGTGAGTTAGCCTGAGACTTACCCGGTAAAGGTTGATTCTATTCCCTTAGTTGGAGTGTTAGTTTGAGGTTATAGTTCTTTTCCTTAATTCCTTGAGACTTACCCGGTAATAGGACTTGCGGTTTGGGATTAGTGAGTAGTGAGACTTACCCGGTGATCTATTCCACTTTAGAAACACCTTGCCTTTGCAAAATCTCAGCTTTGTCCGCTTATCTTTAGATCTTGAGTTAGAACCACAACTAGATGCTTTAATCCCTAGAATTGCATATTTCCTTAATTGAATTTTTATCATCTTTGATTGTTTTAATCGCTTTTGTGGTTAGTAGTGGCATTGACAAACCTATACCTGCTTTGTTTCACTAAGTCCCTGTGATCGACCCCTGAAATTTCTTGCTTTTTACTACGATTGACCCGTACACTGCGGGTTCACATCCTTGTTTTAAGCTTACATCTAGGGTTATAAATTTAAAGTTTGCACACACCGTTTGGAGCGAACATGTTTGCACTAGAGAAGTTCAGACAATACCTCCTTGGTGTAAAGGTAATAGTATTCACTAACCATGCAACCCTCCAGTACCTCATGACGAAGAAGGAAGCAAAGCCAAGGTTGATTCGGTGGGTGCTCCTTCTAAGCGAATTGAATTTGGAAATACGGGACAAGAAGGGAGCTGAGAACCTTGTGGCGACCACTTGAGTAGGCTGGTGAAGGAGGAGGAAGATCTAGCAAGAGGAAGAGCCATACTTGGGAGTTTTCCACGACACATTCTACACAACTCTTTGTTGTGTAACCGCCCCTGCGCAACTAGAGCCCCGCCCCCGCGCACTGCAGCCCCTGTGCCTCCTGCGCCCCTGCGTGACGTTTTGGCCGCCCCTGCGGATTACACGATAAAGGTTCTGTTTAAGCTTCACTCTTTTAAACCATAGTTTGCTGACATTGTAAATTTTATTGTTAGAGGTGAGTACCCTCTAGACTTCACCAATTTAATATCCGGAATTTTATTCCGTTTATTTCCGTAACAAACCGGTTTTCGAACCGTTGATCCCTATATGTCTATATAGTCGGATACAAATCTAGAAATTTTATCATTTTATGTAACCTCACTCTACATAAAATGATAAGTTTTATAACAAATCTTATTCCATCAAACCCTAGTTCACATCATGACTTGTCTTTGACAAGGTCATGACGTCCTAGTAACGAGATTAAGACGAGACCAAGACGAGGACAAGGTGAGACCATGACTAGGTTTGACGAGATCAAGACGAGGTCGTGACAAGACCATGCATGAGCTTGACAAGGCTGTGACGAATTCTGACAAGGCCTTGACAACTCCTATCAATCTCAGCCCACTCTCCTTACATAATTTTTCAGCACAGTCCGTGACCTATTCCAGCAGCCAGCCCAACTCTTATCCAGCCCGTTGATGAGGCCGTCCGGAGGTGAAGAGCGCAGCCAGCCCAGCTCTACCCAGCCCGTTGCTGAGGCCGTCCGGAGGTGAAAAGCGCAGCCAGCCCAACCTTACAGCAACTCCAGCCCACTTCCTTGATTGCACCAGCCATGACAAGGCCTAGACTGTTTGTGACAAGGCCAGACAACGGATCTGCAGGCCCAGGAGCACGCCAGCCCACCTGCAGTACCAGGTTCACTTGCTGAACGTTACTAAAGAACGTAACAGCCGAGATCTTCACTAATCTCCTTCCCGTTTCAGCCGCTTGCATTCTGTCCAGATTCACTTACAAAAGCAACGCTTTCCCTTCCTGCTCAGTGAGTGTGTACCTTCCTTTCACGCAACAGATCCATTTTCTCCCTCCCTTTTGTCTACAGGTTTCAGCAGCACAAGCGTCCTTTGTCGTCCTCTCTTGCTGATCGAACACTCCAACAGCAGCAGCATACCCTTCTCCTGCTGTTGCAGCAAAAACAGCCAGTCGATCAAACACCTCAGCAACAGTAGCGTCCTCCTTCGTCTTCTCTTATTGATCCACGACAGGAGTTGGTTCTGCACACTTGTTCTGCATAGGTAAGACTCGAGTCTCCACTGTCCCTCTTACTTCCTATCTCTTCCTTCTTTCACACGAATTCACTTGTCCCTCTCCTGTCCTAGGACCACTGAAAGAAACTGCTGCAATTCCCTCGTGCGTCCTAGCCTGGTCGTCAAGAACTCAGCAACCTGCAGACTCGTAAGTAGGTAATCTCGCCTCCCATCTACAAGTAGATGCTTATATTGATATAGGGTTATGTCTAGTTTTAAACTCAGAGTTGTGAGTTGTTGTTTTAGGGCTGAAACTATGCTGTATAGGTAGAGGGTAACTGTTGAGTGTGCTGTCAGAAATGGTAGAAATAGAAGTGAAAAACCTTGATTTTAATCTCAGTTTGTAAGTTGGGAACAAGCACTGTTGCAGACCAATGTTAAAGAGTTAGGGAGAAGATCCACCGTTGAAATTTTAACAGATGATAGGTATATGTATGTAGTTTACTGTATTAAAATTTGAGAAGAAATGAACGGTCGGATTAGAAGTTATAAGCTTCCAAAGTGGGATAGTTAAGTAGTTTTTGCAAACAATGAAATTTTGGTTAAGTATAGGAAATGTAAGTGTTGTAACCAACTTTGAGAATTTTTATAGAAATAATGGATGAGCAGTTTTGAAAAATTCTTGCTCCTAAGGATAGATGGAACATCATAGATGATCTAGAGAATTATTTCGGAATTTTTATAAGTTTATACGAATTTCATATTTGAAGCCGAAGTTGGACCTTTACGATCTTTCGGAAAATAGGAAAATAGGTTAAGTGCCAGTTTGTACCCAAACTAAGCTTTAGGAGTTAGAATATGACTTTGTAGTCTCAAATAAGAGTTTAGACATGAATTTCTACAATTTTGGAAGTTTCGGGACCAAGGATAAAATAGTCATTTTACCATATATTAGTACTGTAATCAGTTCTGGTCGGATAAGATCTTCTATCTTAGAAGTCTTAGACTTCTAATCACCTAGGAAGTGTGCTGACACACTTGCCTCATTTGACAGGCCACGGAATTCCTACTGTTACAGATTGAATTGCACATTCGAGAATCGAGATCTATTTAAGGTAAGTCCCTTGTGCTTACTTAGCTGACTTCTGAATATGAGCATGAATAATGATAGCGGTGTGTGACTCAGATGTTTAGAGTTATAGGTTGTGATAAATATTTACCGACCGATACTTGGCCTAAGAGTAACGGGAGGTGGCATTCTGCTCAGTTAGCTTGAGGGCGCTGGGGGTTTCTTTAGGGACTAGTCCACACTCGGTTTGTAGTGATGCTACCGGCGGAGGTAAGCTAGACCTACACCCAGTTGGATAAGTAACGGAGGCGAGAACCGTTAAGAGTTCTCGTTCCACAACTGTAAAATTGAATAAGATGAATCACCTAATTAATAGATAATAAACGGTTGTGTGCTAGCATGATGTTTGTTTATGTTGTTCTGCGTGTGTTTGTGTTGTTATTATTTCTGCTTATATTTGGATAGTTAGCTAACAGTTGCTATGTTGTGTAGACGTACCACAGGTTAGAGGAGATGCCGAGTGATCCGGATGGTAGTTGTCAGTCGGGGTGTCGTACTTTTTAGGGCTTGTTGCAGTTTCTTTGTTTGTGGGATTTCCAGTTGGACCTTGGTTCCTTTTTGATCCGTTGTTGTTTTCTTATGTTTCCGGCTGTTGGTTGTTCTGGTCACATTCATAACGTTGTTAAAACTTAATTTATAATTTCCGATTTTTCCTTATTTGTGCCTTGTTGTAAGATCTTGTTAAGTTGTTGTCAAACTAAGGTCGGGACCCACTATGAGGTCCTAACTAGTAACTCCCCGAGTTGTAAAATTTGGGGTGTTACAACATGGTATCAGAGCTCTAGGTTGGCAACAATGGCACTTGAAATCTTCTAAAAAGGTCATATAAGTAAATAAGCAGAACCCGAAAGGGGTCTGAGTTTTCCAAAGAAAATTTTGGTTTTAAAATGCATGCATAGTCGGGATGGGATAGAAAGTACGGATGACCACCACTACCTCTGCGGATCTCGGTATTCTTAGTATGATCAGTGCAAACTTTTACTGCTTACGATAGATTAGTTAGATTATAACTGTAGTTGTTATCGTTCGTGCAGATGACACGTACTAGGGCTACACCAGCGACTGGCCGAGGTAGGGGTCGTCCCCCCTTCCTCCAGTTAGACAGGATCGAGCTGATAGGACCCCTGTTGTTAGAGGACGTGGTCGTGGAGGTAGACCCTCACTACGGAGAGGTCGAGGATGAGTCCCTCGAGAGGATCCACCTGTAGCAAGCATGCCAGAGGCTGCTGTGGAAGAGGTAGCTGAGAGTGTAGGTCCCGAGGTCAGGCATGAGACCGCCGCTAGGTCTGGAGTGCAGGGAGCACGTTCGACCGAGTCAGGACGTGTTTCTATTGGAGCATCTGAGTATAGAGAGTACAGAGCATACATCGAGCGTATGGAGGAGGCTGCCAGAGTAGAGAGACTTACCTAGGTACCACCGGTGGTACCGGCCCGGTCAGTTCAGGTGACACAGGGAGTGTCTCAGGTGCCGGCTGTACCTGAAAGGAGAGTTAATGCTGATAGAGCGCCTGCTGGGTCTAGAGCACCGAGACCGGATGAGTGGTTGAAGGCTTTCAACTCTCAGAAGGTTCCCTCATTCAGTGGAGAAATAGGGTTAGAGGTGGAGCACTGGATAGGAAAGATAGAGACAGCCTTAGAGGCGATACGTTGCCCCGAGGATTGACAGGTGGATTTGGTACAGACATGTTTCACGGAGGATGCTCATTCCTGGTGTCGGACCATTCGTAGCCGAGTCACCAATTGGGAGCAGATGAGGAGCATTGTTAGAGAGAGGTACTGCCCTGTCTCGCTGAGGAGAGAGAGGTTCCAGGATTTCATTGAGGCGGGATTTGAGGATATTCCGATTGCTGCTGCCATAAAGAAGTTTCAGAAGGAGTTGACCCTACTTGGGACAGTTGCACCTCCAGAAAAGCAGCATGTTTACCTTTCCTCCAGGAGATTGAGAGAGAGTACCCGATCATATATGGCAGGATTTCGCTGTGAGACTTTGTCTTACTATCAGGATAGGGCCTCTGCATATGAGAGAGATAGGCCAGCTTCGAGGAGAGCAATTCAGTCTAGTGGGCCGGATAAGCGGCAGAAGACAGGACATGCTGGTAGTAGTGCAATAGTAGCAGGTTATGGTCGAGGACAGACTCAGGGGAGGCCCAGCTACCACCCTACAGTTCAGACTTCTGGTAGAGATCGACAATGCTTTAACTGTGGTAGCCGCGATCACATTAAGACGGACTTCCAGAGGCCACCTACTACTTGCTTCACTTGCGGGAAGCCAGGACATAGGGCTACTTTCTGCCGTCAGGGTAGAGCTCCTTCACAGTAGGGATCTTCTCCTGCAGGTGCTGAGAGGAGTGGACAAAGACCTCCTCAGTACCGAGCACCGAGTTAGCAGCAGCAACAGTACCGGGCTCCAGGACATCCTGCTTCATACAGTACGGCACAAGGACTAGGTCGTGGCAGGGGACGTGGTAGTACCACTGACACCAGAGGAGGACCATCAAGAGTGTTCGAGATGAGGAGCACTGAGCAGCCTGCAACACCCGCGACCACAGGTACTATTTGGATCCATGACTTACCTGTGCGAGTTTTATTTGATACGGGTGCTACGCACTCCTTTATATCAGATGCATGCGTAGATAGGTTGTCCTTAGCTACAGTAGAGGGTGTACCTTTTGTGGTTGGGTTACCGGATGGGGGTAAGGTTAGAGGATCCCGAAAGATTTATAACTGCCCTATTGATCTGGGGGCGGATTTGGTTGGTAAATTTTCTAGTTATGCCCTTAGCACATGCGGACGTGATTTTGGGGATAGATTGGATGACTAGACATGGAGCAGTCTTAGACATTGGTAGGAGAACTGTGACTGTCGCCACTGAGGAGGGTCACAAAGTGATATTCCGAGGTTGGGACCTCGGAAAGTCCGGCCCAGTTATCAGCGCAGTGAGAACAGCGAGACTGATAGCACAGGATTGCGAGGCCTTCTGGTGTTATGCCATGAAGGAGCGCAAGAGCCTGACAATAGAGGAGATACCAGTTGCATGCGAGTTTGCAGAGGTATTCAGTGACGACCTGCCACGGCCACCCCCACAGAGGAGTGTTGATTTCAGCATTGAGTTAGAGCCGGGCACGAGGCCGATCTCGAAGGCCCCGTACCGTATGGCACCGATGGAGCTGCTTGAGCTGAAGAAGCAGTTAGAGGAGTTAGCAGAGAAGGGCTTCATACGCCCTAGTGTTTCTCCCTGGGGAGCACCAGTACTATTTGTGAGGAAGAAGGATGGATCGATGAGGCTGTGCATTGATTACAGGGAGTTAAACAATGTCACCATCAAGAATAAGTATCCACTGCCTCGCATAAATGATCTACTGGACAAGCTGCATGGAGCGTCAGTGTTCTCGAGGATAGACTTGAGATCGGGTTATTGTTAGCATGAAATATTGTGATATATTAGGCACGTTTTCTAAGTGTATTTCATCCATATTGGTACTCATTGATAAAGCATTGAAGCAATTGTGAGCTAGTTTGTCTATATTGTCGATATAGAGGTCTACATAAGCTTTGTGTTGATAGTAGGCGAATAAGAGCTAAAACCGAACGGATTAGAAGAGAATGGAGATGAATTGAGCATGTCCAAGGGTTGAGGACACCACAAAGGAGCTAAGGAAGATGCTAGGATGAAGAATGGCACAAAACAAAGGAGATTTACGAGCAACCTACGTTCCACGCTCTAAAATATGGCCGTAATGGAGTCCACGCTCTAAACCACGGCCGTGGAACTTTGGCAACACAAGCGTGGAGCATTCCAGAGGGTTACACGGCCGTGGAAGTTGTGAAGCCCCGTGATGAATTTCTACGCTCTAAGCCACGCTCTAAACCACGGGCGTGGAATCCCAAGGAACAGTGATGTAGGCGATCTTTTAACGTACAACTTAAATCCAAGATCTTTTACACAATGGGCTGGACACATATTTTATCTTACCCTATAAAAGGACGGAAAGAGAGAGATTCCGTCACCTTCGCTTACGCCTCCGCTTGGACTGCGCTTTGCCCTATTGAGAATTCCAAATTGACGGAAAGGCTTAGAGAAAGAGTGAAGATTTGGAAGATCATTCATACGGAGATGACGTCTTTTGTCCTTAGGTTTGATTAGAAGACGGATTGACATCCCGCTCTTCGTTCTTATCAAGGATTGTGATTATTTGTGTTATTCTGAATCTGCTTACATCATTGCTCTTGTTTGTGGATTTGAGATTAATTTGAGATTTATTCAAGGTTTTCGAAGGTTTTCATCTTTCATTCTTTTAAATCTTGAATTTGATATCATAATGACTGTTGTTGGTTAAAACCCTTTAGCAATTCTAAGGTGAAGGGTTGATAGTTGTGGCTTAGATGATGATAGATCGTTCGTAAACAGATTGGATCCTGAGAGTTAGAGAGAATCGTCGATGAACCAAAATCACGGTGTGTTCTTGAGTTCCACGTCCGTGGAATCTCAAGATCTAACCGTAATTTCCCTTAGTTTATGAACCTTGCTTTTACTTTAATCCAAAGTTAAATATTCGCTTTAACTTAGTCTTGGCTTGCCTTTTCTAGGTGGTAGTGAAGCCTCAACAACCTCTACCTCGATTCCGAGTGTCACAACCTTAATCGGTTTAGTTAGTCTTGATCCTTGGATTACAAGTTTTGGGTATTTGATATTAATTCTTGACTTTAGATCCTTTCTATATTGAAGCCTCAACAACCTTTATAGAGAGTGCCTTTAGTTAAGTTACATAAAGCCTTGGAACTTCACCGTACAATGCTTTGCATTAGCATACCTTTGCAACTTTTAACTCTGTCCTTATATCTTTAGTATATCTTGAATCGATTGCCACAGCTGGATTCCTGGATCTTTAGGATTGTTGTTTTCCCAATAATTTACAAAGCTCATACTTTTACTTGCTTGACAATTCTATAATTGGATTTAACCCCCCAAATCCCTGTGTTCGATACTCTGGAATTCTTGCTTAACTATATCGATCCGTACACTGCGGGTTCGCTTGCTTGATTTCTAGTTTTATAAATTTAAAGCTTATTTGCACGCACGCTAAGTGGCGAACAATTTTTTGGCGCCGTTGCCGGGGATTTGGTCTAGGCCGAATTCGGTTATCGGTTGTCAAGCTTGGGAGCTTCTCCCTTGTTATTTGATATCTTTTCGAGTGTATGCGCAGGTCTAGGAACAACGAAGACCTCTTACCTCTTGATCAAGAGCTTGAGAGGACTTTGAGGAGAAAGCTTAAGGAAAGAAAAATGGATGAAGAAAGAGAACGTGATTACCAAACGGAGTTGGCGGAAAAGGAAGCTCAACTCCAATGGAGTGAGAAGACTCGTAGGGAAGAAATGGATCGTCATCAAACGAAGGTTGATGATCTATCGGACATGATGTTCCAAATGAGGTTGGAAATAAACAACCTCAAGGAGAAAAAGAGAAGAAGGAGACCGGGAAGATCGGTTAGAGCCAACTCATCCAATGAGGATAGCGACTCTTCTATGCCACCACTAGAGGAAATTGATCCAACGATCAATGTGAACCCGTTCTTTCCATGGCCAGCTGCCAATCGCCGTGTTCCAGCTAGAGGTGCGAGAGTCGAACGTGTGGAAGAGGAGTCAAGAACTCTTGGCCAAAGGATGGATCCAACGCAGCAACCACGCCGTTTGGGTGTGAACTTTGATGCTGATGATGCACAAGGGTTTAGCTTTAACCCTTAAGTTATTACCATTGTCCGCCAAAATCAATTTGGGGGAACAAGCGCTGAATCTCCACATCAACATCTACAAAATTTTGAGATCATGATGGAGAAAATGAAGCCAAAGAATGCAACTACCAACAGCTATAAGCTCAAGCCTTTCTTTTTCTCTTTGAAAGGGAAAACATTGTCTTGGTATCAAGCTCTCCCAAGTGGGAAACTAGAGACATGGGATGATCTTTCTTCAGATTCCTCACTAAGTTCTTTCCGCCATCTAAAACGGCGGAGTTGAGAGGTAAGATTAATGCATTTTCTATGAGATCTAACGAAAGTTTGTTTCAATCTTGGGAAAGATTTCAGGATTTGCTATTGGATTGCCCACATCATGGCATATCCAAATTGACGCTATTGGAGATATACTATAAGGGCTGGATATGGAGACACAATTCAAGCTCCAATCCCTTTCATGTGGTACATTCATGGACATGAGGGAAGATGACACTTGGGACTTCATTGAGAAGCAAGCGCGAGTTATTGAGAAGTATTCTCATCGGAAAGTGGAGGCTAATCATGTGGATCAAGGAGCAAAGCTATCACAAGCAGCTCAAACTCAAATCTTTTCTCTCAATACGGAGATTAAAGAGTTGAAGGAAGCAATCAAAACCAACTTTCCAAAGCACAAGGAACAAGATGTAGGTTATTTGGGCAACAACAATAACCACAACGGGAATGAGAATACAAACCACAACAACCGGAACAACAACCGGAACAATTGGAACAACAATAACAACCGGAACAACAATTGGAACAACAATAGGTGTTCAAACAACAACAATTGGCGCCCCAACCAAAAAAAATTCCGGTAATTCTTATTCCAATTCAGGAAATTCAAATTCACTAACTCCACCTTCCTCTTCTTCCACTCCTTTGAAAAGCCAGGGGCAAACATCTAATGGTTGATTACTTCGGGGAAAGAGAAGCCCGATCCCATGTTGGAAACAATTTTGGGCAAGCTTCAAGGATTGGAGAATCGTATCATCAAGGTTGATGATCACATAACTTAGGTTGATAAAGCCCAAAAGGTTTTAGAAAACCAAATGTTTAGTCATGCGGAGGAAGTTTCTAGGAATCAAGGGAAACTTCCAGGAAAGACGGAGGACAACCCAAAAGGAAGGGTGATGGCAATCACAACTAGGAGCGGAGTAACAACTACCGACCCGCAGCCTAAGTTTGTAGAAGTCCCCGTTGAGAAAGAGAAAGAAAAGGGGAAAGAGAAGGAAGATGTCTACGTTCCTCCTCCAACTTACAAACCTCCCCTACCGTTCCCACAATCTAGAGCAAGAGCGCGTCTAGACAAGCAATTCGGTAAGTTTAATGAGCAAACTGCATATTAATATACCTTTCATTGATGCAATTGTAGGTATGCCGGCTTATGGAAAGTTACTAAAGGAGATCCTCTCTAACAAGAGAAAGCTAGAGGATTTTGGAGAGGTTAAGATGAGTTCGGATTCATCGGATCTCATCAAAACCATGAACGAGAAGATGCCCCCAAAGCTAAAGGATCCGGGGTCATTTTGTATTCCCATAGGAGTGGGAGATGTCACATATGATGCATTATGTGATTTAGGAGCAAGTGTGAGCATCATCCCACTTGCCTTATGCAGGAAGATCGGTTTAGGCGACCCTAAACCGGTGAAGATGACGTTATACATGGCGGATCGATCCATAACTCGTCCCGTCGGTATTGTTGAAGACATTCCTGTCAAGCTTGGTAAGTTCTATGTTCCTATAGATTTTGTTGTGCTTGACATTCCTGCAGATAGTCCGGTCCCGATCATTCTCGGAAGACCGTTTCTTGCAACATCCGGCTGCATAGTCGATTGCAAGAATGCTAGACTCGCCTTTGACATTGGAGAAGAGAAGGTAGAGTTCGTTCTTTCCACTTTGGTGAAGGAACTAGCCTTTGATGAGGATTGAATCAATATCCAAGACGAAGAGCTATATAGAGAGGAGGTAAGTTCTATTCTCTTCAAAGATCCCTTGCAAAAAGTTCTTTCTATGAGCATAATGGATATAGGGGAAGAAGAGGAGTGCAATGAGGCAATTGAAGCCTTAGAAACACAAGAAGAAGTGTGTGAAGAAGAGTTCGAGAAACTCCATGTTAGCATGAAATATTGTGATATTTTAGGCACGTTTTCTAAGTGTATTTCATCTATATGGGTAGTCATTGATAAAGCATTGAAGCATTTGTGAGTTAGTTTATCATATTGTCGATATAGAGGTCTAAATAAGCTTTGTGTTGATTATAGGCAATTAAGAGCTAAAACTGGACGAATCAAGGGAGAATGGAGATGGATTGAGCATGTTGAAGGATTGAGGACATCACTAGGAGCTAAGGAGGATGCTAGAATGAAGAATGACACAAGACTAAGGAGAATTACGAGCCACTTGTGTTCCACGGTCTAAAATACGGCCGTACTAGAGTCCACGCTCTAAACCACGGCCGTGGAACCTTGGCAAGACAAGCGTGGAGCATTCCAGCAAGTTACACGGTCGTGGAAGTTGTGACAAACCGTGATGAGTTTCCACGCTCTAAACCACGCTCTAAACCACGCTCTAAACCACGCTCTAAACCACGGGCGTGGAATCTTAGGAAACCGTGATTCTGACGATCTTTTAAACGTACAATTTGAAGCCACGATCTTTTACGCATTGGGCTGGGCTCATATTTTATCATGCCCTATAAAAGGACGGAAAGAGAGAGATTCCGTCACCTCCGCTTAGAGACTGCGCCTAGCCCTATTGAGATTTCCGAATTGACGGAAAGCTTAAAGAAAGAGTGAAGATTTGGAAGATTGTTCGTAAGGAGATTTCATCTTTTGTCCTTAGGTTTGATTAGAAGACGGATTGACATCCCGTTCTTCGTTCTTATCTAGGATTGGGATTATTTGTGTTATTCTGAATCTACTTACATCATTGTTCTTGTTTGTGGATTTGAGATTGTTTGAGATTTATTCAAGGTTTTCGAAGGTTTTCATCTTTCATTCTTTTAAATCTTGAATTTGATATCATAATGACTGTTGTTGGCTAAAACCCTTTAGCAATTCTAAGGTGAAGGGTTGATAGTTGTGGCTTAGATGATGATAGATCGATCGTAAACAGATTGGATCCTGAGAGTTAGAGAGAATCGCCGACGAACCTAATCCACGGTCTGTTCTTGAGCTTCCACGGCCGTGGAACTCAAGAATTACCCGTAATTTTGTGTCAGTTACGAGCCTTGCTTTTACGTTAATCCAAAGTTAAAGACTTGCTATAACTTAGTCTTGGCTTGCCTTTTCTAGGTGGTAGTGAAGCCTCAACAACCTCTACCTCGATTGTGAGTGTCACAACCTTAATCGGTTTAGTTGGTATTGATCCTTGGATTACAAGTTTGGGTATTTGATACTAATTCTTACCTTTAGATTCTTTCTATTCTGAAGCCTCAACAACCTTTATAGAGAGTGTCTTTAGTTGAGTTATATAAAGCCTTGGAACTTCACCGTACATTGCTTTGCATTAGTATACCTTTGCAAACCTCAACTCTGTCCTTATATCTTTAGTATATCTTGAATTGATTGCCACAACTGGATTCCTGGATCTTTAGGATTGTTGTTTTCCCAATATTTACAAAAGCTCATACATTTACTCGCTTGACAATTCTATAATTGGATTTAACTCCTCAAATCCCTGTGTTCGATACTTTGGAATTCTTGCTTAACTATATCGATCCGTACACTGCGGGTTCGCTTGCTTGATTCTAGTTATATAAATTTAAGACTTATTTGCACGCACGCTAAGTGGCGAACACTCCACGATGAGGCAGAAAACGTACGGATCCACGGTCAGACGGCCTATTCCACGGCCGTGGATTTCACCAACAAAAGCGTGGAGCACTCCAGAGAGTTACACGGCCGTGGAGGAAATAGAGCCACCATATTTACTTTCCACGCCCAAAATCACGGCCGTGGAGAAGGCAGGAATGCCGTAATTTTGGGTGAGTTCGAAGAAAATTTTGTCTCTTCTACAACTTCTCTTGATTCCTCTCCAACAGCTTCTACATCCTTAGACACTTCTAAGGAAGCATCGGATGCTCCTCAAGAGCCATTAGAAACTCTGATAGTGATGGAATTGAAGCCACTTCCTACACATCTAAGGTACGCATTTCTTGGACCTAATTATACCTTTCCGGTAATTGTTAGTTCCGATTTAAGCATAGATGAACATAGTAAGCTTATGGTTGTCCTTAAGAAACATAGGAAAACCTTAGGATATACTATAGAGGATTTAGTTGGAATCAAACCTTCCCTATGCATGCATAAGATCTTAATGGAAGAGGACTTTAGAACTTCGCGACAACCTCAAAGGCGATTGAATCCGACCATGAAGGAGGTTGTCAAGAAGGAAATCCTTAAACTACTTGATCCAGGTATCATCTATCCTATCTCCGATAGCAAGTGGGTGAGTCCCATACAAGTGGTTCCGAAGAAGGGAGGAATGACGGTCATCACCAACAAAAACAATGAAATCATTCCTACACGAACCGTAACAGGATGGCGGATGTGTATAGACTACCGCAAGCTAAACAACGCGACAAGGAAGGATCACTTCCCACTACCCTTCAACGATCAAATGCTTGAAAGGTTAGCACAACATTCACACTTTTGCTATCTTGACGGTTATAGTGTTTTTTTTCAGTTCCCGATACACCCGGATGATCAAGAGAAGACCACGTTCACGTGCCCGTGGGGTACGTTTGCCTATAGGAGGATGCCGTTCGGGCTTTGCAACGCCCCAGCCACCTTTCAAAGGTGCATGATGGCCATCTTCTCGGAATATATAGAGGAGATCATGGAGGTTTTTATGGATGACTTCTCCGTTTATGCTTCCTCTTTTGACAATTGTCTTTCTAACCTTGCTCTTGTATTACAAAGATGTGAAGACACTAACCTAGTTCTTAACTGGGAAAAGTGTCAGTTTATGGTGAAAGAAGGCATTGTATTAGGACACTTAATCTCTAGTAGAGGGATTGAGGTGGATAAAGCTAAGATAGAGACAATAGAAAAGCTTCCTCCCCCAACTTCGGTGAAAGGGATAAGAAGTTTTCTAGGACATGCTGGATTTTATAGGCGTTTCATAAAGGACTTCTCTAAAATGTCAAAACCGCTTACTAATCTATTGATGAAGGATGCAGTTTTTGAGTTTTCGCAGGAATGCTTAGTTGCGTTTAATATGATTCGGGAAGCTCTAATCTCAGCCCCGATTATCCAACCTCCGGATTGGAATCTTCCCTTTGAGGTTATGTGTGACGCAAGTGACGTAGCTATAGGAGCTGTCCTTGGACAAAGAAAGGAAGGATGAACCCATGCTATCTACTACGCTAGCAAGACGCTAGATGAAGCGCAGCTCAACTACGCCACTACCGAAAAGGAATTCTTAGCTATTGTATATGCAATTGACAAATTTCGCTCTTATCTTGTAGGTGCAAAGGTGATTGTATACACGGATCATGCTGCGATCCGGTATCTCCTTGCAAGGAAGGATGCGAAGCCAAGGCTAATTAGATGGATTCTTCTCCTACAAGAATTCGATCTAGAGATCCGCGACAAGAAGGGTTCGGAAAATTCTGTTGCGGATCATTTGAGTCGTCTAACACATCTAGAAGATGACCATATACCTATAGATGACTCCTTTCCGGACGAGCATTTACACATTATAGAGGAGTGCATCGATGTGATCACCAAAGGTAACGAACCATGGTTTGCTGATTTTGTTAACTATTTGGTTGGTCAGAAATTACCGCCCGAATTATCCTACGCACAAAGAAAGAAGTTCTTTAAGGATGTTCGGGAATACTTTTGGAATGAACCTCTCCTCTTTAAGAGAGGTCCGGATGGCATTATTCGGCAATGTGTGCCGGAAGATGAGATGCAAAGTGTCATCCGCCATTGTCATTCACTACCTTGTGGAGGACATGCTAGTTCGAACAAGACTAGCGCTAAGGTATTGCAATCTGGATTCTTTTGGCCTACTCTATTTAAAGATGTGCAAACCTTTGTTTCCTGCTGCGATGCTTGTCAAAGAACAGGAAATATATCTAGGAGGAATGAGATGCCTCTCAACAACATCCAAGAGGTGGAGATCTTTGACGTTTGGGGAGTAGACTTCATGGGACCTTTCCCATCATCTTGTGGAAACCAATACATACTTTTAGCGGTTGATTATGTTTCAAGATGGGTTGAAGCAATTGCCTCTCCCACCAATGATGCCATGGTAGTGGTTAAGTTCTTTAACAAGACCATCTTCCCACGATTTGGGACACCACGGACTATCATTAGTGATGGAGGTTCTCACTTCATTGCCCGCCATTTTGAAGCTCTTCTAGCTAAGTATGGGGTGACTCACAAGATCGCCACCCCTTATCATCCACAAACTAGTGGACAAGTGGAGATCTCAAACCGGGAGATCAAAGGAATCCTAGAGAAGACGGTTTCAAGGACAAGGAAGGATTGGTCCTTGAAGCTAAATGATGCATTATGGGCGTACCGGATTGCATATAAGACTCCCATCGGAACTACACCATACAACCTTGTGTATGGGAAGTCTTGTCACTTACCGGTAGAGTTGGAGCACAAGGCGTTTTGGGCAATCAAGTGGTTGAACTTCAGTATGAAGGAAGCGGGAGAGAAGCGTCTCTTAGACCTTAATGAGCTTGAAGAACTCCGCTTGAACGCCTACGAAAACGCCAAGATTTACAAAGAAAGAGCGAAGCGATGGCATGATAAGCATATCATTCCAAAGGACCTCAAAGAAGGAGATCAAGTTCTCCTCTTCAATTCAAGACTTCGTCTCTTTCCAGGTAAGCTTAAATCTCGTTGGACTGGACCTTTTCTAATCAAACGTGTTTTTCCCCATGGTGCAGTTGAAGTATGGGGTGAAAAGGGCGGAAGCTTTAAGGTGAACAGTCAACGACTCAAGAAGTATACACCGGAACTCCAAGCTGAAGAGTTCGCGCCCACCGCACTCGAATAAGTGCGAATATGGTCTAGCTACGGACCTTAAACAAAGCGCTTCTTGGGAGGCAACCCAAGGTATTGCACTTACGTTTTTGTTTTTGATTCATAGATTAGTTTAGTTTAGACGTTTTGCTTTGTTTTGCCTTCGATGCCTTCCGGTATGTTCGTGTTTTTGGATGTAGGAACAGTGGAAAAGAAAGGGGAAAGGAAAAGTTTGAAGAAAATTGACGAAACTTGAACTTTGACACATTACAGAGAGTTCCACTGCCAAAACCACGGCCGTGACAGCTACAGTGACCGTAATTTTCAAAAGCCTGAGAAAAATCACCAAAACCACGGTTCCGTACATTTCCACGGCCGTGGAACCCCCCGGTAGACCGTGATTTTCAAAAATTTTTACGGCCACTATATAAACTACGTTTCTTCACAAACACCACAAAACAAACCCAATTCCACGCCCCTATTCGCGTAATCTCTCCCCATCTCTAAATTCCTCGTTCGTTAATCGTTTTTGACTATTCTTTGGCCAAAACTGAAGCAAATCCAATCACCAACAAGATCCAAGCAACAATTCGAGCGGCAAATCACCGGAGAACACGGAATTCGGATTCCAAAATCCGAAAACCTAGGTTTTTCGTTCTTTCCTTCTCTTTGTCGATTCGACTTCGTTTTTGCTAGAATTTTTAGGAGAACTGATTAGAATTGGACGGAAATTAGTCTAGGGCTGCTTGTTGTTGAGTTTGGCGTGATTTTGCTGAGTTTTGAGAATTTTTGAGGCGAACCACGATTTCTGGACTTTCCACGGCCGTGGAACCTGAAGAACAGGCCGTGGTTTTCAACAGAAATGGATTTTGTAAGGAGAGTTTCGAATAGAAATAAGAACAAGAAGAGGAAAGGCAACAATGCTTCCTCTTCTAGAGCACCACCCGCTGAGCCTCCATCACCTCCATCATCACCATCACCACCTCCCCCTAGGATCCCTACTATCCATGAGGATCATCTAGATGCCTTAGAGAGGATCGAGGAGAGGACGGTCATAGGACCTAGATACTTACTGCTTGAGGAGCTAGAGCCTTTGCATGTGATAGGGGATCTCACATGGCTTTTGGATAGAGCCGGTTTAGTCATCTTCTCCGCTATTCGGGAAGATGCTTATGAGGAGATTACTAGGGAGTTTGTAGTTTCCTTTGAGCACAGTCATGTTGACAGGACAGTTTCTTTCCGGCTGATGGAGAGATACTATGATTTCTCTATTAGAGAGTTTGGAGCCTTCTTTGGGTTTCAGGAGACCTTCAATGGTCTATTCCCCAGTGGCATATACGCCAAGGATTTCTGGGAGGAGATTGCCATGATTTACGCCAGCGAGGACCGCTGGCAACCTGCTGATACCAAGGCTAAGTTGATCTACCACTTAGCCTTGAACATTGCCCATAGAGTGCTTTCTGAGTGTCTCTTCCCTAAGACGGAGACACCTCATAAGATTAAGACAGACGAGTTGTTTCTTCTCTACAGTATGTTGTATGGCAGGCCAGCTGACTGCGCCACCCTCTTAGTTGCTACTATGAGCAAGCTAAAGAATAAGAGGGCAGGCAACATTGGATAAGGTGGGATGGTCACCCACCTCGCTAGACAGTAAGGGGTAGACTTCTCCGCTTGCACCCGCATTGCAGCTAGACCCCTAGGACTTCAGGCCCTCAAGACTAGAGGCCTCATCTTTCCCACACATAGAGGTCCACCGTATGCTGCTATGCCTTGGGAGAGTAGGACTGGGAGAGGCATTGAGTGGCTTCCTGAGTACTCCATTATGGCTGAACGCCGTAACTGGAAGGAGACGTTCGCTGTCATGCATGCGAACAGATTAGTAGCCCCTCCCTATGTTCCACCACCACTAGTTGTAGAGGAGGAGATGAGAGGGGATGACGAGTTTGAGGGAGGAGGAGCTGAGCATGACTTTGGTACATTCCCGGATCAGCCGGATGCAGTTCCTGACCTTCCTAGACACTCTCCCCGCCCAACTAGAGCTTCAGGTTCTTCCTCTCGCCGTGCTAGTATGAGCGAGAGACCTACATGGATGGCGGATCCTCCTTCATGGTATAGCACTGAGCCGGATTGGATGGGAGCTCCACCACCTTGGCATGTACAGCCACCACCTGCACCAGCACCTTTAGATGCACCGGCGTGGTACAGCCAGCCGCCTGGTTGGTATGAGCAGTTGCTAGAGTGGGCCACCGACCTTTCCGATAGGGTTGGAGCCTTGGAGATCCGTGCAGATGCTAGGGATGCACGAGCCGAAGATCATGACCGCATGATGAGAGATATATACCGCCAGCAGTTTGGGCGGAACTATGATCCAGGCTTCTTCCCGTTTCCACCACCGCCTCCACCGTAGTGAGGATGATTGATGATCTACAGTTTTAGCCGCTCCACCACCATTTTGTGAGTTCTTTTTCTTTCTTTCTTTTCTTCTTTTCTTTTTGAACATTAGGGACAATGTTTGTTCCAAGTATGGGGTGGGGTGTGACTAATAGTTTGTAATAACTCTTACTCACTTTGTATGCTTTTATCGAGACTACTTTGCATGTTCATTCTATTGTTACACGTTTCATTATTGCATTTCATGAAAAAGCTTTTGAAAAACCCATAAAAATTGAAAAATTTTGAAAATTTTGTGCTTCTAAGGATAGAGATGATTTCTATGATAATCACTACTTGTGAATTGAGTTTTGATGACAATCGCATGCTAAAACAAATAGTGAATTGAAAAGAAATTGAATGAGTTGATTATTCCTCTTTGCAAGTTTCATAATGTGATGAATGTTACCTAATTATATTGAGAAATCAAGGTTGAAATCACATGATAAGTTCTTATACTTCTTTTTGAGATGATTAAGGCACTTTGATTTTCTTTCTTCTTTCTTTAATCATTTAGCCCCTCAATGAAATAATGGCCTCCTTTACCTATCCGGGAATTTGAAGGAGTTGATATTTGGCATGTTTGATGTGGGAGGGCCATGAAAGCAATATTTTGCATTCAAAAGAATAGAAAGAAATTATAGGTTTGGGGAAGTCAATCATGATGATGAGTAATTCGGCACCATTCACATAGCCGGGTGTTTGTGTCTTGCCAAAGTCGGATTGAGCGATATTCCTAGCGGATTATGGTATGTGCATCAAGGGTTTGAGGCATCTCGTAAAAATGAGAAACACCAATCTCCTAGGCTTCGGTTTTTGTGCACCTCTATCCATAACTCCAAAAGTAAATTCGAAAAATGTATTGAAAAGAAGAGAGCAAAGCTCTAAGTTGAAAGTGTTGCGGAAACCGCAAGAGAAAAAGAAAAGAGTTAGTTATCCACTTTCCCGGATTCATGCACCACATTCCTTAAAGTTTTCCTTTCCTTTCCGCATTCTAGACCTTGTTTGAAAGTCCTTAAGATCAAGAGAATGATATATGACTTGATGATCTAAATTGAAGCTTCTTATGATTGATTTTGATAATGTTTGAAGGTTATGATGTTTACATGGAAGTTTGATCAATTTATGAGCTTTCTTTACTCTTTACTCTTTGATTATGTGTATGAAAGTCTTATAAACAAATGAAGCAAGATTTGAGAATGATCTATTGACTAGAAAGCACATTCATCTAAAAGAAGTTTTGCTTTGAGAGTGTACACATATTTCATCCTAACTTGAGTTTGTAAAGCTTTTGAAAGACCTTGCTTGGGGACAAGCAAGTGGCAAGTATGGGGTTATTTGTTAGCATGAAATATTGTGATATATTAGGCACGTTTTCTAAGTGTATTTCATCCATATTGGTACTCATTGATAAAGCATTGAAGCAATTGTGAGCTAGTTTGTCTATATTGTCGATATAGAGGTCTACATAAGCTTTGTGTTGATTGTAGGCGAATAAGAGCTAAAACCGAACGGATTAGAAGAGAATGGAGATGAATTGAGCATGTCCAAGGGTTGAGGACACCACAAGGGAGCTAAGGAAGATGCTAGGATGAAGAATGGCACAAAACAAAGGAGATTTACGAGCAACCTACGTTCCACGCTCTAAAATACGGCCGTAATGGAGTCCACGCTCTAAACCACGGCCGTCGAACTTTGGCAACACAAGCGTGGAGCATTCCAGAGGGTTACACGGCCGTGGAAGTTGTGAAGCACCGTGATGAATTTCCACGCTCTAAACCACGCTCTAAACCACGGGCGTGGAATCCCTAGGAACCGTGATTTAGGCGATCTTTTAACGTACAACTTAAAGCCACGATCTTTTACACAATGGGATGGACACATATTTTATCTTACCCTATAAAAGGACAGAAAGAGAGAGATTCTGTCACCTTCGCTTACGCCTCCGCTTGGACTGCGCTTTGCCCTATTGAGAATTCCGAATTGACGGAAAGGCTTAGAGAAAGATTGAAGATTTGGAAGATCATTCATAGAGAGATTACGTCTTTTGTCCTTAGGTTTGATTAGAAGACAGATTGACATCCCGCTCTTCGTTCTTATCAAGGATTGTGATTATTTGTGTTATTCTGAATCTGCTTACATCATTGCTCTTATTTGTGGATTTGAGATTGATTTGAGATTTATTCAAGGTTTTCGAAGGTTTTCATCTTTCATTCTTTTAAATCTTGAAATTGATATCATAATGACTGTTATTGGCTAAAACCCTTTTCTAAGGTGAAGGGTTGATAGTTGTGGCTTAGATGATGATAGATCGATCGTAAATAGATTGGATCCTGAGAGTTAGAGAGAATCGTCGACGAACCAAAATCACGGTGTGTTCTTGAGTTCCACGGCCGTGGAATCTCAAGATCCAACCGTAATTTCCCTTAGTTTACGAACCTTGCTTTTACTTTAATCCAAAGTTAAATATTTGCTTTAACTTAGTCTTGGCTTGCCTTTTCTAGGTGGTAGTGAAGCCTCAACAACCTCTACCTCGATTCCGAGTGTCACAACTTTAATCGGTTTAGTTAGTCTTGATCCTTGGATTACAAGTTTTGGGTATTTGATATTAATTCTTGACTTTAGATCCTTTCTATATTGAAGCCTCAACAACCTTTATAGAGAGTGCCTTTAGTTAAGTTACATAAAGCCTTGGAACTTCACCGTACATTACTTTGCATTAGCATACCTTTGCAACTTTTAACTCTGTCCTTATATCTTTAGTATATCTTGAATCGATTGCCACAGCTGGATTCCTGGATCTTTAGGATTGTTGTTTTCCCAATAATTTACAAAGCTCATACATTTACTTGCTTGACAATTCTATAATTGGATTTAACCCCCCAAATCCCTGTGTTCGATACTCTGGAATTCTTGCTTAACTATATCGATCCGTACATTGCGGGTTCACTTGCTTGATTTCTAGTTTTATAAATTTAAATCTTATTTACACGCACGCTAAGTGGCGAACAGTTATCACCAGCTGAGGGTGAAAGACCAGGACATACCTAAGACGGCATTCCGGACTAGGTATGGCCACTATGAGTTTGTAGTGATGCCATTCGGGCTCACTAATGCACCAGCAGTATTTATGGAGTTGATGAACGGGATTTTCATCGACTTCTTAGACCAGTTTGTAGTGGTCTTCATTGACGACATTCTAGTTTACTCTAGGAGTCGAGAGGAGCATGCCGGGCACTTGAGGACGGTATTACAGATTCTACAGGATAGCCAGCTATATGCTAAGCTATCCAAGTGCGAGTTCTGGATGTCAGAGGTGGCCTTGCTAGGCCATGTAGTGACTGCTGAAGGGATTAAGGTCGACCCGGCGAAGATTGAGTCAGTGTCTTCTTGGCAACCTCCGAAGAATGTTAAGGAGGTTCGCAGCTTTCTTGGATTGGCAGGTTATTACCGCCGGTTTGTGGAAGGGTTTTCCCTGATTGCCCGACCACTTACTTGTCTCCTGAGGAAGACTACTTGGTTCGTCTGGTCTGAGCCGTGTCAGCAGAGTTTTGAGGAGCTGAAGAGGAGATTGACGTCTGCTCCGATTCTAGCACAGCCTGAAGGTACATAGGACTTTGTAGTGTACAGTGACGCATCCAAGCAGGGCTTGGGGTGTGTCTTGATGCAGAGGGGTAAGGTCATAGCATATGCGTCTCGACAGCTGAAGACGTATGAGGAGAACTACCCCACCCATGACCTAGAGTTAGCTGCAGTAGTACATGCCCTTAAGATCTGGCGTCACTATCTCTATGGGGCGACCTGTCAGATCTTCACAGACCATAAGAGTCTGAAGTACATATTCACTCAGCGGGAGTTGAATAACCGCCAGAGGCGGTGGCTAGAGTTGATCAAGGATTTCGACCTTAAGATTCTCTACCACCCCGGGAAGGCGAATGTTATTGCCGACGCTTTGAGTCGGAAGATGCCTCGGGAGAAGGCGATAGCCAGGTTGACAGTACAGCCACAGTTACAGAGAGACTTAGCTTGATTGGAGGTAGAGATCCAGTTTCCCGATACAGTTCATCAGTTAGCCATCTTAGAGTTACTTCCTGATCTGTTGGGTGAGATCCGACAGAAGCAGGAGACATGTCCGACTTTAACCCAGATCCGAGACCGGATGTCACGAGATGAGGCACCTCAGTTCACTATTGGTGCCGATTGAGTGATGAGACGTCAAGACCGCATCTGTGTGCCATCAGACAGTGAGTTGAGACAGAGGATATTAGGTGAGGCTCACGCTACCCCATACTCAGTACATCCTGGAGTGAGTAAGATGTACAAGGACGTGAGACGTTCCTTCTAGTGGGGTGGTTTGAAGCCCGATGTAGCTCGGTATGTAGCTCAATGTGCGACTTGTCAACAGGTCAAGATTGAGCATCGTAGGTCCGGAGGAGAGCTCCACCCACTGCCAGTACCACAGTGGAAGTGGGACGATATATCTATGGACTTTGTCACAGGGTTAAGGCTCAGCAAAGGTTTCGATGCTATTTGTGTAGTGGTAAACCGTCTGACGAAGACCGCACGTTTCATTCTGATTAAGGAAACGTGGCCGGTGAGTCGTCTAGCTGAGGAGTTCACTAGACACATTGTGAGATTACATGGTGTACCGAGGACTATCGTCTCCGACAGAGATGGACGTTTTACCTCAAGATTTTGGCAGCAGGTACATACTGCTTTGGGGACGAGTCTCCACTTTACCACTGCCTATCACCCACAGACAGACGGTCAGTCTGAGAGGACCATTCAGACCTTAGAGGACATGTTGCGGGCATGTGTACAAGATTGGGGGCAGGTATGGCTAGATCATCTCCCCCTAGTAGAGTTTTCATATAATAACAGCTGGCACGCGTCTATTGGGATGGCACCTTACGAGGCTTTGTACGGGCGGAGATGGCGTACACCACTGTGCTGGGAGGAGCCCAGCAAGGCTTATGGGGTAGCACCAGATCAAATACAGGATGACATCGCCCGGATTGCCTTAGTCCGGGAGCGGATGTTAGCAGCTCAGAGTCGTCAAAAATCCTACGCCGATAAACGGCGTCGACCTTTGGAGTTTAGAGTAGGTGCACATGTGTGGTTGAGAGTGTCACCGACGAGAGGAGTCCAGCGTTTCGGCATTAAGGGGAAGCTGAGTCCCCGATATGTCGGTCCATTTGAGATCTTAGAGAGAGTCGGAGAGGTTGCCTACCGATTAGCACTGCCACCGAGATTGGTGGGAGTCCATCCCGTTTTTCATGTATCTCAGCTGAGAGAGTACATACCGGATCCTAGACAGGTCATCAGTCATGAGGATCTGATAGTCGAGCCAGACCACACTTTTGTGGAGTACCCAGTAGCCGTCCTAGAGCGTAGTACTAGGCGTTTGCGTTCTAAGGAGATACCGATGTTGAGGATCCAGTGGTCTAGACGAGGAGCCGATGAGGCTACCTGGGAGACAGAGGAGGGTATTAGACGTAACTATCCTGAGTTCTTTGCAGAGTTAGCCGCTACCTCAATACCGACGGGTTAGTACTTAGACGATACTTTATATGATTTATGTGATTGTATGTTAAATGAGTGTTTATGTTTACGTGATTAATAGCGTGAGTAGTTGCATGCTAGAAAAACGAGATTTAAAAGTTTGAGTGAGACCAGAATATATAATTTGAGGTGAGATTGTTTTGGGTAGATACCTTATTCTAAGTTTCGGGACGAAACTTATTTTAAGGGGGTACTGATGTAATATCCGGAATTTTATTCCGTTTATTTCCGTAACAAACCGGTTTTCGAACCGTTGATTCCTATATGTCTATATAGTCGGATACAAATCTAGAAATTTTATCATTTTATGTAACATCACTCTACATAAAATGATAAGTTTTATAACAAATCTTATTCCATCAAACCCTAGTTCACATCATGACTTGTCTTTGACAAGGTCATGACGTCCTAGTGACGAGATTAAGACGAGGACAAGGTGAGACCATGACAAGGTTTGACGAGATCAAGACGAGGTCGTGACAAGACCATGCATGAGCTTGACAAGGCTGTGACGAGTTCTGACAAGGCCTTGACAACTCCTATCAATCTCAGCCCACTCTCCTTACGTAATTTTTCAGCCCAGTCCGTGACCTATTCCAGCAGCCAGCCCAACTCTTATCCAGCCCGTTGCTGAGGCCGTCCGGAGGTGAAGAGCGTAGCTAGCCCAACTCTACCCAGCCCGTTGCTGAGGCCGTCCGGAGGTGAAAAGCGCAGCCAGCCCAGCCTTACAGCAACTCCAGCCCACTTCCTTGATTGCACCAGCCATGACAAGGCCTAGACCGTTTGTGACAAGGCCAGACAACGGATCTGCAGGCCCAGGAGCACGCCAGCCCACCTGCAGTACCACGTTCACTTGCTGAACGTTACTAAAGAACGTAACAGCCGAGATCTTCGCTGATCTCCTTCCCGTTTCAGCCGCTTGCATTCTGTCTAGATTCACTTACAGAAGTAACGCTTTCCCTTCCTGCTCAGTGAGTGTGTACCTTCCTTTCACGCAGCATATCCGTTTTCTCCCTCCCTTCTGTCTACGGGTTTCAACAGCACAAGCGTCCTTTGTCGTCCTCTCTTGCTGATCGAACACTCCAACAGCAGCAGCATACCCTTCTCCTGCTGCTGCAGCAAAAACAGCCAGTCGATCAAACACCTCAACAGTAGCGGCGTCCTCCTTCGTCTTCTCTTATTGATCCACGACAGGAGTTGGTTCTGCACACTTGTTTTGCATAGGTAAGACTCGGGCCTCCACTGTCCCTCTTACTTCCTATCTCCTCCCTCTTTCACACGAATTCACTTGTCCCTCTCCTGTCCTAGGACCACTGAAAGAAACTGCTGCAATTCCCTCGTGCGTCCTAGCCTGGTCGTCAAGAACTCAGCAACCTGCAGACTCGTAAGTAGGTAATCTCGCCTCCCATCTACAAGTAGATGCTTATATTGATATAGGGTTATGTCTAGTTTTAAACTCAGAGTTGTGAGTTGTTATTTTAGGGCTGAAACTATGCTGTATAGGTAGAGGGTAACTGTTGAGTGTGCTGTCAGAAATGGTAGAAATAGAAGTGAAAAACCTTGATTTTAATCTCAATTTGTAAGTTGGGAACAAGCACTATTGCAGACCAATGTTAAAGAGTTAGGGAGAAGATCCACCGTTGAAATTTTAATAGATGATAGGTAGATGTATGTAGTTTATTGTATTAAAATTTGAGAAGAAATGAACGGTCGGATTAGAAGTTATAAGCTTCCAAAGTGGGGTAGTTAAGCACTTTTTGCAAACAATGAAATTTTGGTTAAGTATAGGAAATGTAAGTGTTGTAACCAATTTTGAGAATTTTTATAGAAATAATGGATGAACAGTTTTGAGAAATTCTTGCTCCTAAGGATAGATGGAACACCATAGATGATCTAGAGAATTATTTCGGAATTTTTATAAGTTTATACGAATTTCATATTTGAAGCCAAAGTTGGACCTTTACGATCTTTCGGAAAATTAGAAAATAGGTTAAGTGCCAGTTTGTACCCAAACTAAGCTTTAGGAGTTAGAATATGACTTTGTAGTCTCAAATAAGAGTTTAGACATGAATTTCGGAAATTTTGGAAGTTTCGGGACCAAGGGTAAAATAGTCATTTTACCATAAATTAGTACTGTAATCAGTTCTGTTCGGATAAGATCTTCTATCTTAGAAGTCTTAGACTTCTAATCATCTAGGATGTGTGCTGACACACTTGCCTCATTTGACAAGCCACGGAATTCCTACTGTTACAGATTGAATTGCACATTCGAGAATCGAGATCTATTTAACGTAAGTCCCTTCGGCTTACTTAGCTGACTTCTGAATATGAGCATGAATAATGATAGTGGTGTGTGACTGAGATGTTTAGAGTTATAGGTTGTGATAAATATTTACCGGCCTATACTTGGCCTAAGAGTAACGGGCGGTGGCATTCTGCTCAGTTAGCTTGAGGGTGCTGGGGTTTCTTTAGGGACTAGTCCACACTCGGTTTGTAGTGATGCTACCGGCGGAGGTAAGCTAGACCTACACCCAGTTGGATAAGGAACGGAGGCGAGAACCGTTAAGAGTTCTCGTGCCACAACTGTAAAATTGAATAAGATGAATCACCTAATTAATAGATAATAAACAGTTGTGTGCGAGCATAATGTTTGTTTATGTTGTTCTGCGTGTGTTTGTGCTGTTATTATTTCTGCTTATATTTGGATAGTTAGCTAACAGTTGTTATGTTGTGTAGACGTACCACGGGTTAGAGGAGATGCCGAGTGATCCGGATGGTAGTGGTCAGCCGGGGTGTCGTACTTTTTAGGGCTTGTTGCAGTTTCTTTGTTTGTGGGATTTCCAGTTGGACCTTGGTTCCTTTTTTATCCGTTGTTGTTTTCTTATGTTTCCGGCTGTTGGTTGTTCTGGTCACATTCATAACGTTGTTAAAACTTAATTTATAATTTCCGATTTTTCCTTATATGTGTCTTGTTGTAAGATCTTGTTAAGTTGTTGTCAAACTAAGGTCGGGACCCACTATGAGATCCTAACCAGTAACTCCCCGAGTTGTAATATTTGGGGTGTTACAACCAAAGCACAACGAGAGAAGGTGAAGGCCGAAGGAAGGCACTACGTTTGGGACGATCCATACCTTTGGAAGCATTGTAGTGATCAGGTAATACGTCGTTGCATCCCGGATAATGAGGTACAATCTGTTCTCTCATTCTGTCATTCTGAAGCATGTGGGGGGACATTTTGGGGCCAACAAAACAGCTAGGAAAGTCTTAGATGCAGGATTCTTTTGGCCACACATCTTTAGAGACGCTTTTGCGTTTTGTAAGGTGTGTGATAGGTACCAAAGAGTGGGTAATGTTTCTAGGAGAAATGAAATGCCTCAATCTTCACTTATATTTTGCGAAATTTTTTATGTTTGGGGGATATATTTCATGAGTCCTTTTCCTACCTCTTTTGGGCATACTTACATATTACTTGCGGTGAATTATGTTTCCAAGTGGGTGGAAGCAAAGGCCACAAAAACTGATGATTCTAAAGTTGTTGTAGTATTTCTTAAGGACAACATTTTCGCAAGGTTTGGCATCCCCAAGGCTTTGATAAATGATAGGGGAACTCACTTTTGCAATAAGACAATCTCCGCTCTCTTAAGAAGTACCATGTCCATCAACGTGTGTCAACGGCCTACCACCCGCAAACAAACCGTCAAGCGGAAGTGTCAAACTGGGAGATCAAAGCCATCCTTGAAAAGACAGTTTCTCTCGGAAGGAAAGATTGGAGCTTGAAGCTCAATGATGCTCTATGGGCGTACCGAACAGCGTACAAGACTCCTATAGGGATGTCTCTATTCCGACTTGTGTTCGGAAAGGCTTGCCACCTTCCGGTGGAGCTAGAACACAAGGCATGGTGGGCGGTAAAAAAGTGAAATATGAATGTAGATGTGGTAGGAGAGTTCCGGAAGCTTCAATTGCAAGAGCTGGAGGAGTTAAGGCTCGATGCGTATGACCATGCCACAACATACAAAGAGAAGACAAAAGTCAAGGTCCATCCACATGGTGTTGTGGATCTTTACGATCCACAAACGCACAAGATATTAAAGGTCAATGGACAAAGACTCAAGCCATATCTTGAAGGATTGCAGAATGATCCCATAGACGAGATGGTGTTGGAGGAGGCCCAAGCAGAGAAGTAGGGCCCTTGCGTCGAGCCAACGATGTAAAACAAAGGCGCTGCTCGGGAGGCAACCCGAGAGAATAAGAAGAGGAGCCACTGTCAAGCTATCCGCCCATGCGGGCCCTTGTCACCGCCCCTGCGGTGACAACCCATGCCTAGCGCCGCCCCCGGCGCTGGGTCTGCGTCTCTCAAACACAGTCACCGCCCTCGCGGTGACAGACAACCCATGCCTAGCGCCGCCCCTTGTGTTGTATCTTCGTCTCCCCTTCCCTTGTTACCGCCCCCGCGGCGACAAGCCCCCGCCCTAGCGGGTCCACCCAAAAAAGAAAAAAAATAAAATTACGGAAAAAAAATCCCTACACCTACCCACCCATCTCTCTCTCCTCCCTACCTACCACTCATCTCTCTCGATCTCTCTCTCTCTCACGCCCCCTGCACCCAAACTACTTTCCCTTAAGCCACCTTTGCAACGCCCTGCCCACGCCCCTGTGCCACCACTACGACGCCCTCCATTACGCCACCTCAACGCCCCTGCGCTACACCTTCTGCCTCTCACCCACCAGCCCTCAATCTCTCACAACGCAACCCTAACCATCACCCACCACCCCTCAATCTCTCACAACGCAACCCTAACCACCTCCCACAACACTCAGCCACCACCAACCACTATCTAGCACCACTGGCAGCAGTCTCAACTAGTAAGAAACACCAGGAAAGCGCCACTACTCCGCCACTTGTCAAAGTTGTCACAGATCGCCATCCAGACTTCTCCCGCCCCTGCGTCTGCCCGCCCCTACGGAACACATCAACCGCCCCTACACAAATCACGATAGAGGGTTCGTCTTCATTCTCTGTTTTTGTGATTTCCAATTTCTTTTCTTAAATCATTGTAAGAATGGAACCACAAAGGAAGTACAAAATGTCTGATGTTTAGAAGACCCGCTATTGTGCATGACCGAGTGGTGTATGCAACTCGGTTTTTGCACATTCTGACTTTGGAGAAGCTTGACATGTTGGAGAGCATGAATCCATCCTTGACAATGCTTGGCTCGGGGATTTCCTGAAGAAGAGTGCTCCCACATACCCCGAGCTTAGTCGTCAGTTCATTGCCACATTCAACATGGAGAAGGAGGACCATGTGTGTGTCGACCTCAACTTCAAGTTCAACAAAAAGAAGTATACGGCCGACTTCTCACAGTTGCAGGAGGTTTTTAAGGTGACTCTTAACCCCTCTGACAAATGGTGGGAGACCGCACCCACACCGGACTTTGTGGAGTTTTGGCAAGCTGCCACCGGATCCGAGTTTCATGTCGGGGGTGAGTATAGCAACAAACTCACTCACCCCTACTTGAGGCTCCTCTCCTAGATCATCATGTGTGTCTTTTGTGGACACAAGGAGGAGAACAAGGTTGCTCTCAAGGACCTTCCACTGTTGTACTCTTGCATTCCGGCATGTCCAAACGTGCAGGATTGGCCTTACCTCTTCCTTTCCGCTTTGAAGCGGATTAGGAAGAACGAGCCCCGAGATATTGTGAGAGGTGGGGTCATTTCTTTGATTGCTGAGCAGGTGATGGATTTGTCCAAGTTGGAGGATGGGATGGTGATCCCATACTACACTGAAGGTCTTCTCCAGCGGTGCAAGCTCTTCAAGCGGGATGAGGAGACTTATTTTGGCTTTCTTTTGCAGATGGGAGCCATATTACATACTTGCCACGGCCACTACCATTCGGAGATGAGCTCTCCGAGCTTTACATCCCTACTGATCCGTTTGTTCCGAGGCGTCCTCAGGTGGCCATTGTTGAGAGGCATGCGGCAAGCTCCAGCCAGGCCCCATATGAGGACCACATGCCCATCCCCGATGATAAGGAGATGCCTACTACAACGGGAGAGGATGGCCCCACACTTTAGAGCCTCCAGGCTCAAATGGCTGCCTTGACCACTCAACCCCAAGGTTGGAAGACTGAGTACCAGCGTACCATGCTGGAGCAGCAGTAGACCTGGCAGTCCAGCTTTTAGAGGAGTATGACCTCCCATTTTGACCGGCACCAGGATGCTTGATAGGTGTCTCAGCAACAACAGATGGAGGCTCAGTAGTTGGCTTGGCAAGCCAACTTTGAGACCCCCTTTGGAGGCCGGTTGGATGATCAATAGACCCGCCCTGATGACATTTACCGGCGGCAGGAGCATTTTTTCAGCCACTTCCCTTATCCGCCGGAGCAGGGTCCGGATGGTCCATCCGAACCATCCCATTAGTGGGTATCCTCTCTTTCCCTTCTCCATCTTACTATCTTTGCTTTTATTTTCACTTTGAGGGCAAAGTGTTCTTCAAGTATGGGAGAGGGACCACTATCTTGCATGTATAGTTTAATTGTGTGTTTGCTTTGAGAATTATAGTTGTTTTTCATGTTGAAATTCAGTAATAAAAAAAAGCCAAAGAAATTGAGAAAAGGCAAGAAATCCGTGGATAAACCGAAAACCCGAAAGGGCGGTTTAGGTAAAAAGAAGGTAGTCCGACCAACTTTAGGTTGGTGCAAAAATGGACTTGAGGGATGTGAGAAATTTGTGAGATCATTAAGAAAAGAAGAACAGTGGCAAGGTGAAAACCCGAAAGGGCGCCTTGGCAAAATGAGTGGCACCGAGTGTAGGTTCTCCTTCCGACGTTGGCGGCATAAGAAGGGGAGTCATAAGGAGGTTGTCCGAGTAGGTCACTCTTCGAGCGATAAGGATGGTAGTTCTCACTTTCTCCTCATTTTCTCTCATTTTCTCTCTTTCTTTCTTGGTTTTTCTCTTGATTCCCTTTTTTTTTCCTGCACCATGCTTCCTGAGGCTTTGATTTGGTGAACTGTTGTCACATTTGTTACTTGGGACGGGTAAAAGGTCTAAGTATGGGGGAGTTTGATAGGTGATGGAATCACTATCAATTAGGATAGTTTTTAGTGTCTTTTTATTGTCTTAGAGTCGGTTTGTGTTGTTAACATCTTAATCCAGAAAAGAGGTCTAAAAGAAGCAAAAGAAATGTCACCGCCCCTGCGGGTGACACTGCACTCCGGAACGCAACCTGTGCCTTCGCCAGCACCAGGAACAAGCATGTCACCGCCTCTGCGGCCACCCCCGGACGCCCCTGCGGTGACTTACCCTGAAGAAGCGAAGCCGGCGCCCCCGCGTCTCTACCTACGGACCAACCTGCGGAGCTGTGAAGCCGAAGAGCCAGTGTCAACGCCCCTGTGGTGGCATTGGGCCGCCCGTGCAGCTAGACATTAGAAGCGACAGAAAGATGAAGAGTCAGACGTTTGAAAGCATTAAAGACCCGCCCTTGTGGGATTGCCAGGCCGCCCTTGCGGCCAAGAAGAAGATCAAGTGTTTTGGCCTAAACCGCCCCTGCGGCTTTGCAAGCCCGCCCTCGCGGTTTAGCGCCAGATGACTTTACTCCGGCTGTTTATACCACCTTTATGACATTAAAGGTGGCTGTTTAGGACGGCCATTTACTGTCAATTTTAGTATAAATAGGGTCATGGCTGATTGCTAGAATCATTTTATCATTTTCCCACTTAATCTCTATTTTCCCTTACTTCCAAGTGTGATGAGTTTCTAAGTTCCTTGCTACATTGGGTTGTTTTGAAGCTGCATTGATGCTTTGGTTGTAAGTCTTTATCAATATAAGTATTATTCAGTCATATGTATTGTATTATTCAGTCATATGTTTGCATGTTTACACCACCTTTATGGCATTAAAGGTGGTTGTTTAGGACGGCCATTTACTTTCATTTACTGTCAATTTTAGTATAAATAGGGTCATGGCTGATTGCTAGAATCATCTATCATTTTCCCACTTAATCTCTATTTTCCCTTACTTCCAAGTGTAATGAGTTTCTAAGTTCCTTGCTACATTGGGTTGTTTTCAAGTTGCATTGCTGCTTTGGTTGTAAGTCTTTATCAATATAAGTATTATTCAGTCATATGTATTGTATTCCTTGAACTTTAACTTATGTTTGCATGTTTCTTATCACTTAGATTGATCACCTTAAGTTTCTAATTGCATGCAAAGAACTAGGATTAATTGACTCCGTGTTCGGGTCCTTAATCTTGTAGTAACCCTTTAGGTGAAAGATGATTGTAATCTCTTAAAGGAAAAAGGAATATAATTATAAAGAAAGTCTAACGGTGTTTATGCTTTCTTTGTATCTCTTTGTCTTTGTTAAAATGCAATCTTGTGCTTTGATCTTGTAGATTTACGGATCACTAAACTTGTTAAGTTGTGTTGATTCCGGTTGGCTCAACACATATTTAAGATCAAGACGATACATTGATGAATAACTTATAAAAAGAATCAACCAAAGTAGTGTGCATGTTAAGACTCAACCTAGTGCAGCTATTTTCTCCATTCTATTATCTCATCTTTTCTTTTTTCGTTTTGCTTTTGTCTTGTTTCGTTACAATCCAAAACCCCCCTCATTTGGTTACATTTATCGATAATTGAACTTAATCATTACTTGACAAAGGTATCTTGGGATCGACCCTTACTTGCACTATACAGACCAACTAGTGTAACGTTAGGCAATTACTTTGACTTAAGCTAAAAGACCGCGACCTTAGGATTTTAGCTTCGTCACCACACCATACCATTTTCAGACTAGTGGACAAGTAGAGATATCAAATAGAGAGATCAAAGACATTCTAGAGAAAACTATTTCTAGAACGAGAAAGAATTGGTCAATGAAGCTGGATGGCGCATTATGGGTTTACATAACAACTTTCAAGACTCTCATAGGAACTACACCTTACAATCTAGTGTATGGCAACTCTTCTCATCTTCCGGTGGAGTTAGAGCATATAGTTTATTGGACAATAAAATGGCTCAACTTCAAAATGAAAGAAGTTGGTGAGAAACGCCTCTTGGACATCAATGAGATAGAGGAGATCAGTTTGACTACTTATGAGAATGCGCGTGCAACATCCCAAATCCGCAGGACTTAGGGTACTATGGGCTAGGATCTCACACTGGATCTTGACCCTAGCCTGACAACAAGTTCACTGGATCTTACAACAAGGAACAAATAAATATAAAACAAAATTCATAAAAATGTATGATCATATATCAAAACATATACAAAACCATAGCCGAGTACAAAATTGAAACATCATAAACATATGTGTACATAAACATCCCCAAAAACCCATACACATCTTAATATACGGAAGCCCTCAGCTGATCACCCCACCGGATCACTCTACAGTCTTCCTATCCTGCAGAACTGTTCGCTCCAAACGGTGTGTGAAAGCTTTAATATTTATAACCCAAGAAGTATGCTTGAACAAATATACGAACCCGCAGTGTACGGGTCAATTGTAATAAAACCAAGAATTCCAGGGGTCGATCACAGGGACTTAGGTGAAACAAAGCACAGAATCAGGTTGTCAAATAATGCAACTAACTAAAAGCAATTAAAGTAATCAAAGATGATGTGATGTATAAGTCAAGTAAGAGGAAATTCGGATTCTAGGGATTAAAGCATCTAGTTGTGGTTCTGACTCAAGATCTCAAAGGATAACGTGGACAAAGCTGAGGTTTGCAAAGGGAAGGTATTTCTAAGGTGGGAATAGATCACCGAGTAAGTCTAACTACTCACTATCCCAAACCAAAGCTCCTTTTACCAGGTAAGTCTCAAGGTACTAAGGAAAGGAACCATAATCTCAAACCAACGCACCATCCAAGTGAATAGAATCAACCTTTACCGGGTAAGTCTCAAGCTAACTCACAAAGATGGGAAGAAGGCACACTTAAACCCCAATAAAGGATAAACCTTTATTAACTACACTCATGATCTTAGGTAAACAAACAAAGGAATCACCGGGTAAGTCTCATCCTAGGCTTGCATTGAACCAGAAAAGGTGTAATAAGGATAGGATTTGGCAAACTTAAACACTTAACTCAGAATAGGTTCAGGAAAAAGTTCACCTCATTCAGTCAGATTCCACCCCGGCCGAGATGTTCAACGACTGAGCGAGATGTTCTAGGGGGTTAAGGTAAAGACTCGAGCTTTCAGGGTACTGCTGGAATTAAGATCATTCTATCATCGTCTTTCCCACAACTTTCAGTCAATCACCCTAGGATCGCATAAGAAACTTAGCCAACAATCATCATGATAACAATAATTAACTTAAAGGAAAAGGAATCAATATTCGAACAAGAAAACCTTAAGAAAAAGGTCTCAATCACTGAATCAAATAACAAACAAACTGTGTTCCATAAGTCACAAATCAGCAAAGACAATCAACCAAAAGACAATCTAAGAAATTCTTACAAACTCCTTTAAAAGCTAACTCGGACTATGATTCCTTCCTTCCTTGAGCTTCAATCCTTCAATACTTCTTTCAACTCTTCCTTCAAACTCTCAGAAAATACTCCAGAAATCTCTTGATCCGAAGATGGTTGAATTGTAGAAAATCCAACCCTTTATATAGGAGAATTATCTTCCAAAGATAATATATCTTAAAAAGATAATTTCCTATAAAATATATATATCTCTCTCAAAATAAATCAACCAGAAATAATATCTTCCTTCCAGAAATCCAGCCAAAAATATAAAATATCTTCTTTCCAAAAATAAAAGATCTCAGCCAAAAATATAGATCTCGCCGGCGGCAGGGTGTTCCCCTCGGTCGGGACGCTCCTCAAGATCACCTCGGTCGAGGTGACACTGTAGTTGACCGAGGTGAATCTCAACTGAATGTGAAATCTCTCGAATCTGGTCCAAAGTAAATCTTCTTCATCATTTCCATGCTTCCTGATGTCTTCCTTAAACTCCAGAATGTAGCTCCAATGACTCCTTAGCTTCCTTAGCTCCATTTTGATGCAAAACGTGTCATTTTACCTACAATTACAACGAAACTAGGTGTAGACCTCGATTCCCGCAAATGTAGACAAAACAATGATATAATCACATAATATACATCCATACATGCATATTATTGAAGATAAACCGTCTAAACCAGCCCCAAAATATAGACTATAATACATGCTATCAAAATACCCCATACTTGTCCCTTTCTTGTCCCCGAGCAAGTTCCAAATCTTAGATACAAGATAGAATGGATTATAAGTCACAAAAATCAATGAAAAGCGTTTCAAAACATTTTTGGTGGTGTGCTCCACTCATAGATTACTCTAAGAGAATGCTTCATGACAAATAAAATCAAAACATGATCAAAACATTTTATAAATATATGAAAGTTGTTCATCTTTGCATAAAATCATAGAATTCATAATAAATCATATTTATCGAAATCAATCATGTATAATCCAATTTAAACCACCAAGTCAATCAACAAGCTCGAGGTCTCAAGGGCTTTCCAAAAGAGGTTAAGAAACGTATCAGGGTGGGATGTATATAGGGTATGTGCTGCTAGAATCCGGGAAAAGGATCTTACTTCACTTTCTTTGAATCACAACATCTTTCACCAATAAGCTTTGCTTATTTTACTTTACTTTTTGGGATGCATGGACAGAGGTGCACAATAACCAAAGCCTAGGAGATCAACAATCATCAATTTCTTGACATGCCTCAAACCCTTGATGCACATACCATGACCCTTTAGGAATATCGCTCAATCCGAATTTGGAAAAGACACAAACACCCGGCTATTTGAATGGTGCCGAGTTACTCATCATCATGATTGACTTCCCCAAACCTAATTGTTTCTTTCTAATACTTTCAGCCAACATCTCAACTTCACTTTCACTTTCTTTTCTTTGCTTGCTTCCAAATTCCCGGATAGGTAAAGGGAGGCAAATATTTATATGAGGGGCTAAAGCATGATCAAGAAGAAGAAGAGAAGAGAATGAATTGCCTTAATCATCCCAAGAAGAATGAGATAGAACTCATCATGTGGTGTCAACCTTCAAATCTAACATAACTTTGATAAAAACAAAGTATTAAACATTCTAAAACTTCAAACAAAGCATTTTGTAACTTAAACATATCATAAAATCTTTCAAGCATATAAAGATTTCAAAACCAATCTGCAAACAAAATCATCATTGAGGTCATATCCAGAGAAGAAGCACAAAATCGTTTCGAAAAACTCTCAGGTAAGAACCTGCCTCGGTCGAGGTGTTTGGACGTCACCCGAGGTGTCAATCTCGATCGGTCATGAACATCCCGGTCGAGATCATAAAAAAAAAATTCAAACCAGTTTTCGACGTTTTTTTCAAACAAAAACTTGTATGTATGCATGTAATGGCAGATAAACACATAAAGCCAAGTAAAGCAAAATAAGATCATAAATATCCGATGTAGTCATACAAGCATACACACGTAGTCAAATAATACATCCAAATACCCCATACTTGGGACACATAGTCCCAATGGGTCAAATAAAAGTCTAGAGAAATAGGAAACTCACCGGACCTAGCTGAACTACATAATAAATAAAGAAAGTAAATCCCTGCAGCTCTAATCCTCGTCAGCTGGTGGCGGTGGTGGTGGATGTGGAACATAGGGGTATTGGGATGGATCAAAGGAATAGCCCATCATCTGCTGAAACTGAATCTCCATCATACGACGCTGGTAATGCTGGCTCTCCCCTATTTGATGCATCAAGCTATCGGTATATCGACACTCATTCTCAAAGTGCTGGGACATGTCAACTGTCATAGCAGCATAGGAGTCAATCATCTGCTCAGTCAGCTCATCAATCCGTCGGTGAGCCTCAGGATCCCTGCGTCTCCAGAATCTGCGCTGAGGTGGTGGTGGTGGTGGTGTTGCCTCCTCCTCTATCGCCTCGTCATGACAACTGGTACACTCGGACCGCCGATATCAGTACCGGTCTCCATGGCAGCTCCTCCATCATCATACTCCTCCTCATCATCAACAGCAGCATCTTTGGCATCCTGCATGTAGGGAAACCAAGTAGAAGACCAGTACTGTCGGTCAAAGACGGAGAATTGAGACAACCATAGAATACCCTGTGGAGTCGTCGTCTCCCATGGCATAGCTACATATGGCGTGCTGAGACCACGAGGAACGAGAATACGCCTCGTGATCATCTCCTGTAATCCCAGTGGCTTTGCAACCACGACCAATGTACACACACTCAGATCTAAACCCATGGCAGTAGCAATATGGGTCACCAATCCTCCACAGCAGATATCTCCCTTGGACTTGCCCTTTATTCTATGCAAGTCCTCAACTAGCATCCCTCCAAAGTTAAGAACTCCCCTTGTAACCATAATAAACAAACTCAACAACTCACCCTGTTGGACCTTCTGGGGCATCTCAGTACGCGCCAGAAGTGTCTCACTGAATATCTTGTGAGCAAGACGGAAGGCGAGGTGGAATATGATGCGCTCTTTGGAGTCTCCAAGTCTCCACCTGTCACTATGCTCCACTACATGCGCTATCTCGCCCCAAAAACCTCGAGCTACAAATCGGGAAGGAAAGTCAGTAACAGTGGGGGTAGGGAAGCCAAAGATGTCTCTAAACTGATCCATGGGTACGATGTAGTTCCGGTACAGCAACCGGTACTTGATGTTGTTGCGTTCCGGCACGTGAGTGACAGAACTCACAAATTCCATGGTCGGCTCTAAGTAAGCCGGCGCTCGTACCTCCATAAACTCCTCCAATCCCACTATCGAAATCATCTTACTCAAGTCCTCCTCCACGTGGAGGCACTCGAAGGCAGCAATATCTAAAACCCGCGGGGCAATAATGGGACGCCCGCAAATACCGTCAAAGTCGGATTGGTGACGCTCATAGATCACCGGTATAGTAGGATGAGATGCACAAGAAGGAGAGGAATTAATGGGTCTATCTCTCAAGACCCACTGGCGATCTGATCGACTGCTCATGATTCTGACAGATGAACACCTCGGTTGCTCTAACAATCACCTCGGCCGAGACACAACCGACCGGACCGAGGCGAAGGGCTATTCGATTTCACTCTCTGATTTTCAAGTTATTTTCCCCCAAATCACTACCAAATGCTTCCTATGGGGTACTTATATCCTTTTCAGCAATAATAAGTGGAAACTAGAGCCAGATTTGTCCTAAATCAGTGAAAGAAAGAAGAGTTAGGGTTTTTGAACGAAATACCCAGATTTTGCAGATTCGGAGCGTTTTTCTCGCTGTTTGATGCTTGAAAACCGATCCTCTTGCCTCCTCCGGTGTAATCGAACCAAAAATCGTGGAAAACGAGCAATAAACGATGAAACGAGGCTAGGGTACCGCCGCGGTCGAGGCTCGATGCAGGAGGGAAAAGTGAGGAGAGAGAAAAACCGTTTCGCCTTTTATACCCCTCGTTGAATTTGATTTCACCTCGGTCAAGGTGGTCCCGACCGGACCGAGGTGTCTGACTGGATTGTCAAACCTAGTCGCCTCGGTTTCCCCAAGAACATCTCGGTCGAGGTGTTGTGACAGCAACCGAGATGTGTCTCAGTCAATCTCCATCTTCTCAATTTCTCGAACTTATGTCCTTCCAGTGTAGCTCCTGAGCTGTAATCTTTCCTTAGAAAGTACCTGATTTCTGTCTAGAGGACGCCAAAAGCAAAGCAAAGAAACTATCTAAAACTAAGATAGAAAAAGGGGAAAAGAAAGCAATACCTTGGGTTGCCTCCCAAGACGCGCTTGATTTAAGGTCGCTAGCTGGACCGTACATCATCCCTAAACATGTTGGAAAGTGTCCTCGCCCCATACTTCACCTTCATAATGGGGTGAGATAAAGAAGTCTATCAAACGTTCCAACAAATGCAAGTGCTCATCGGGGAATGAATCATCTATGGGTAGGTTGTCCTTCTCGAGCGAGGAGGGAGGTAGCCGGCTGAGGTGATCCGCAACAGAATTCTCGGATCCCTTCTTAACGCAAATCTTTAGGTCAAACACTTGAAGCAAGAGAATCCAACGAATAAGACGCGGCTTCGCATCCTTCTTAGCAAGCAAGTAACGAATAGTTGCATGGTCAGTGTAAACAAATAAATTTCGCTCCCACCAAGTAAGAGCGAAACTTTTCAAAAGCATATACAACCGCCAAGAGCTCCTTTTCGGTGGTGGCGTAGTTCAGTTGAGCTTCATCTAGCGTCTTGCTAGCATAGTAAATGGCGTTGGTCCGGCCATCCTTCTTTTGTCCAAGTACCGCTCCTACGGCCACATCACTCGCATCACACATGATCTCAAAGGGCAAAGTCCAGTCGGGAGGTTGGATGATGGGAGCGGTGATCAATGCTTCCTTTATCCTGTAAAACGCATCAAGGCATTCCTGCGAAAACTCAAAAACAACATCCTTATTAAAGAGATTAGTGAGTGGTTTAGAAATCTTCGAGAAATCCTTGATGAACCTCCTTAGAAACTTGCATGTCCGAGAAAACTCCACACACCCTTAATAAAACAAGGGGGAGGAAGTTTCTCAATAGTCTCGATCTTAGCTCGATCGACCTCAATACCTCGTTTGGAAACGAGGTGTCCTAGCACAATTCCTTCACTAACCATAAAGTGACACTTCTCCCAATTCAAAACAAGATTAGTGTCTTCACAACGTTGCAGCACTAGAGAAAGGTTAGTCAAACAATTATCAAAAGAGGAACCATATACCGAAAAGTCATCCATGAATACCTCCATGATCTCCTCAATGTACTCGGAAAAGATAGCCATCATACAACGCTGAAAGGTAGCGTGTGCATTACACAATCCAAATGGCATCCTCCTATAAGCGAATGTCCCCCATGGACAAGTGAAAGTGGTCTTCTCTTGATCATCCGGATGGATAGGAATATGAAAGAAGCCACTATAACCATCTATATTGCAAAAATGGGAGTGTTGAGCTAACCGTTCAAGCATTTGATCGATAAAGGGGAGCGGGAAGTGGTCCTTCCGAGTGGCCACGTTCAACTTCCTATAATCAATGCACATCCTCCATCCCGTAACGGTCCTAGTTAGAATCAACTCGTTGTTCTTATTCGTCACAATGGTCATTCCTCCCTTCTTCGGAACTACATGAACCGGGCTCACCCACTTGCTATCCGATATGGGAAATATGATACCTGCATCCAACAACTTAAGAATCTCTTTCTTCACAACCTCTTTCATGATCGGATTTAACCGTCTTTGAGGTTCCCGTGTAGTCTTATGATCGTCTTCCGTTAGTATTTTATGCATGCAAAAAGAAGGCTTAATACCAGCAAGATCGTCAATAGTATAACCTAAAGCCTTTCGATGTTTTCTCAAGACATGCATCAGTTTAGACAATTCAATTTCAGAAAGGGAAGCACTAACGATAACGGGATAAGTAGAATCCGGACCAAGGAAAGCATACCTCAAGTGACTAGGAAGTGGTTTAAGCTCCGTGACTGGGGGTGCTTTTTGAGGTGGATCCGTGCTTCCTCCTTCCAGTGGAGTAGACTTAGATCGAAGAACTGGACTTTTTGAAGTCTCAATTGATATCATCTCGCTTATGACCTCGGTCGAGGTCCAAGGTGAGTGACCGAGATGTTCTTCAAATAAGAACACCTCGCTTGGTCCATAAAGTGCCTCGGTTGAGGTACTGAAACTGGGACCGAAACCTAAATTGCTCTTCTTCCCTTGAATTAGTCTCTCAATCTTAGCTCCCGGATCTGCTTCCAATGCTTTTAAGCTCCGTATATCTGCATCACAAGAAACATCTATATCTTCCTCCATTAAACTAAAACTAAGAACTCTTTCAAGAGGGTCATTAATAAGGATAGAGCTCACCAATTCCCGTGAAGATGTCATCTTCCAGCGGCTCTCCTTTCGTTGCAGCAAGCAATACAAACTCCACTTGATCTCCACCAATGTTGAATTTCAATTTGGCGTTCTTACTATCCACATTGCAACCCGAAGTTGCTAGAAATGGCCTCCCGAGAATGACAGGAACGGGATAATCTGCGGGTATGTCAAGTACAACAAAATCTATAGGTAAGTAGAAATTACTATATTGACGGGAACGTCTTCCAAGATGCCCACGGGATGGGTAATGGAGCGATCCGCCATGTATAGCCTTATCTTCACCGGCTTGGGCTCTCCATGTCCGATTTTCTCACATAGCTCCAGCGGGGAGATACTCACGCTGGCTCCTAGATCGCACAATGCCTCATAAGTTACATCCCCAACTTGAATAGGAATGCAAAATGAACCGGTATCTCTCAATTTGTGTGGCATCTTCTCCTTCATGATTTGAATGATCTCCGAAGACTTAGATGTCATCCTCACTTCTCTAAAATCTTCTAGCTTCCTCTTCCTTGATAGGATTTCTTTCAAAATATTCCCATAGGCGGGCATCCCTAGAATGGCATCAAGGAAAGGGATGTTAATGTGTGGTTTATTCATTAGGTCTAGAAACTTACCGAAATGCTTGTCTAGATGTGCTCTGGCCCTTGACTGGGGAAATGGAAGTGGTGGTTTATAAGAAGGAGGTAGAACATAAACTTCAGATTTATCCTTCGCTTTTTGGGGCTCCACCTCGGTTGGTACCTCGACCGAAGTGTTCCTCGTCTGATCCTGGACCGAGGTGTTCTTCGTCTGTTCTGGAACCGACCGAGGTATTGGATCTGCAGTTTTCAGCCCACTTCGTGTCATTATTGCCATAATCTGTCCCTTAGGGTTGCTCTCTGTCCTTGCTGGGAGCTTCCCTGGATCTCTTGGCGCTTCATTCGCCTTGTTAAAGAATTGTTGCTCTAAGACTTTTTCTACCTTCGAAAATGAATTCATTGATGTCTCCATAGCGTTGAGCTTGATCAAAATTGCCTCCAGCACTGCATCCTTCTTCTCTGGTTGGGACGAACTTGATCCAGGCTCCTGGCTTCTCAATGAGTAGAAGAAGAAGATGGGGGGTTAAGAGCATTATGAGCATGAGAATAAGGGTTACCGGAATTTTGTTGATTAGATCTCCAATTATTGCTATTGGAATTTCTATTGTTGTATTGTTCCGTGGCACTTGATAGTTGTTTCTCCCTTGATATCCGCCATCTTGCTCCTTCGTTTGAGCTACTAAAAGCTTCTTTAATGCCTTTACCTCATTTCTAAACGAGGTGAGTTGAGCTCCATTTGATGATGTTTCCTGGAAGCTAGCTCTCCTTGCTCCATTCCCGGTTCCCTGATGGGAGTACTTCTCCATATGTAAAGCTTTCTTTTCAATAAACTCCCAAGCTTCATCTATCGGCATATCCATGAATGTGCCGGCGGAAAGTAGTTGGAGATTGAATTGAGTAGCTCCATCCAATCCTTTGAAGTAAATCTCCAGCAACTCTATCTTTGGAATCCCATAATGTAGGCAATCCGATACAAAATCCTAAAATCTTTCCCATGACTTGGACAAACTCTCCTTGTCCTTCATGATAAAAGCATTGATCTTTCCCCTCATTCCAGCAGTCTTAGAGGGAGGAAAGAACTTAGTTAGAAACTCCGTCGTCATCTCTTCCCAAGTATTGATCTTTCCGGGCGGAAGAGATTGATACTAAGCAAGCGCCTTGTCCTTCAAAGAGAAATAGAAAGGCCTTAACTTGTAGTTGTTGTTCTCCAATCTTGAAGGTCTCAAGGTCTCCATCAGAATCTCATAATTTTGCAAATGTTGATGCGGAGACTCGCTTTCTAAACCTCCAAAGTGACATTGTCGGATCATGGATAGAACTTGCAGTCGAAGTTCATATTCATGCTCATCTGGATCACCTAGGTTGACTCCTGTACGCCTCACTTGTTGATTTGGGTCCATCCTCTGTCCTAGGGTTTGTGGAACTCCAGCAAAAAGAACGTCTCGGATAGGCATCCGAGGTGGTAGGTGCACATCGGCCGGGGCAACTGGGGCTGGGTCTTGCCTCGGTCGAGGATCTGGGATCGGTCGAGGCAGAAACTAGGCCCTTAGAGCGGACATGTCTACTTCAATTCCTTTAGTTCTTGAGCGAGTCTCTTCTCTCTCTCGCTGCAGTTTTTCTCTATTGAGGTGTAGGTGTTCCAATGCCTCCTTCAATTCGGCCTCAAGATTGCGATCGTCAAGATTGGCCATCTTAGCTTCTCTTAATCGTCGCTTGTATGTCTTTTCTGGATCGGGATCGTAAGGAACGATTTTTTTTCCAACACGGGTTCTTCGGATAAATCTAAGAAAAGATCCTGCAAAAGCACTCAAGTAGAATGGTTAAGAGCAACAAGGGCAATTGCCCCGAAAGACAACCGAAACCGGCTTGGTCTAGGCCAAGTCCCCGGCAACGGCGCCAAAAACTTGTTCGGTCCAAACGGTGTGTGCAAACTTTAATATTTATAACCCAAGAAGTATGTTTGAGTAAATATGCAAACCCGCAGGGTACGGGATAATTGTAATAAAAGCAAGAATTCCAGGGCGATCACAGGGACTTAGGTGAAACAAAGCACAAAATCAGGTTGTCAAATATTGCAACTAACTAAAAGCAATTAAAGCAATCAAAGATGATGTGTAATTCAAGTAAGGGGAAATGCGGATTCTAGGGATTAAAGCATCTTGTTGTGGTTCCGACTCAAGATCTCAAAGGATAACGCGGACAAAGCTGAGGTTTGCAAAGGGAAGGTATTTCTAAGGTGGGAATAGATCACCGGGTAAGTCTCACTACTCACTATCCCAAACCAAAGCTCCTTTTACCGGGTAAGTCTCAAGGTACTAAGGAAATGAACTATAATATAAAACCAACACACCATCCAAGGGAATAGAATCAACCTTTACCGGGCAAGTCTCAGGCTAAATCACAAAGATGGGAAGAAGGCACACTCAAGCCCCAATAAAGTATAAACCATTATTAACTACACTCATGATCTTAGGTAAACAAACAAAGGAATCACCGGGTAAGTCTCATCCTAGGCTTGCATTGAACCAGAAAAGGTGTAATAAGGATAGGATTTGGCAAACTTAAACACTTAACTCGGAATAGGTTCAGGAAAAGGTTCACCTCATTCAGTCAAATTCCACCCCGGCCGAGATGTTCAACGACTGAGCGAGATGTTCTAGGGGGTTAAGGTAAAGACTCGAGCTTTCAGGGTCCTGCTGGGATTAAGATCATTCTATCATCGTCTTTCCCACAACTTTCAGTCAATCACCCTAGGATTGCATAAGAAACTTAGCCAACAATCATCATGATAACAATAATCAATTTAAAGGAAAAGGAATCAATATTCGAACAAGAAAACCTTAAGAAAAAGGTCTCAATAACTAAATCAAATAACAAACAAACTGTGTCCTCAAGTCACAAATCAGCAAAGACAATCAACCAAAAGACAACCTAAGAAAGTCTTACAAACTCCTTCAAAAGCTAACTCTAACTATGATTCCTTCCTTCCTTGAGCTTCAATCCTTCAATACTTCCTTCAACTCTTCCTTCAAACTCTCATAAAATACTCCAGAAATCTCTTGATCCGAAGATGGTTGAATTGTAGAAAATCCAACCCTTTATATAGAAGAATTATCTTCCAAAGATAATATATCTTAAAAAGATAATTTCCTATAAAATATATCTCTCTCTCAAAATAAATCATCCAGAAATAATATCTTCCTTCCAGAAATCCAACCAAAAATATAAGATATCTTCTTTCCAAAAATAAAAGATCTCAACCAAAAATATAGATCTCGCCGGCGGCAGGGTGTTCGCCTCGGTCGGGACGCTCCTCAAGATAACCTCGGTCGAGGTGACACTGTAGCTGACCGAGGTGAATCTCAACTAAATGTGAAATCTCTCGAATCTGGTCCAAAGTAAATCTTCTTCATCATTTTCATGCTTCCTGAGGTCTTCCTTAAACTCCAGAATGTAGCTCCAATGACTCCTTAGCTTTCTTATCTCCATTTCGATGCAAAACGTGCCATTTTACCCACAATTACAACGAAACAAGGTGTAGACCTTGATTCTCGCAAAGGTATAAAAAAACAACGATATAATCACATAATATACATCCATACATGCAGATTATTGAAGATAAAACGTCTAAACTAGCCCCAAAATATAGACTATAATACATGTTATCAAGAACATCTAGAACACGGTATAAAACTGTTAACTAATAGTTCATGAATAAGAATAATAGCCATAGCACATACAATCACATAATCACATCATCATATGAAATGCTCACACACATCATCTTTTTATTATCTTCATTATGTTATACCATTACTAATTCAACTTATTTTGTGATACGAGGAGCACCCATAACCTCGCCTCTATCCCCTTTCACCACATAGGTTTGGAATAGGTGATCAAACCTCACCTCTTGGTGGAATGGTCGCAGAGAACCCCCTCCACTCTCGGCGAGCTTAGGCAAGTTGTCACGACCCGGTTATAATGCACTTGGGTCAATTAACATACATATATGGTCATCCTAGTCCAGTTTAGGTTATCAATGCAACATCCATATGCACAAACACCACTATCACAATCACTCAAACTCATAAACACCAGCTAAGTAAGCCCGAAGGACTTACGTGTCACAAGGTAGTCTTATACATTGCGGTCACAGTTTCCCCTTGAGGAAACGATCAGTGCCTACATAAGCAAGGCACACAACATCAAACGCTATCAAGGCTAGGAGATTCCACCTCCTAAACCCTAAGATGATACCAAACCATAACCCATAAACTAATCCTCGATATCTCATCACAACTCACAAATGCCAAAGGCATTACCTCAACATACAACATCATCAACTCATCCTATACAACACTATCAAGCCCTCACAACTCAGCTATAATACAGGGGAAATAAATGTAACACCCCAAATCCACGGGACTTGGAGTGTCACATTGGGCTAGGATCTCATAATGGATCCTAACCCTAGCCTGACAACAAGTTCACTGGATCTTACAACAAGGCACAGGTAGATTAAAACCAAATACATAAAAGTTGTATATGATACATCAAAAGAGTTTACAAACTCAGAGCCGAGTACAAAACATCAAACCACAACATCCGATACAAAAGGTCCCATATCCCGCGCATCCTAATGTACAAAAGTCATCGGCTGGCCACACCATCTGTCTCACCCTGTAGTCTTCCTAACATGCAGATCATCTACAACACGGTATGAAACCGTTAGCTACAATAATGAAAAGCATGAAGGTAATAGCACAACCACACATCAACATCTCATACATGCAATGCCTCACACATTCATTTATTATCTTTCATTACGTTATTCCATTACTAATTCAACTTCTTTTGTAACACGAGGAACCTAAAGAACCTCGTCCCTTTCCCCGTTAACATAGGGGTTTGCATTGGGGGTGATCGTCACTCGTCCCCCCTGTGTTACTGGCTTCCAGGCACCTCCTCCTAACCAGCAGGCGGAGACTAGTGGTTACCGCCCGTTATAATACACTTGGGCCAAATAAATGTAATAAATGGTCATCCTAGTCCGGTTTATGTTATAAATGCACAATCATATGAACACACACAACCATCACAATCATACAATCCACAACTGCACGCTAAGTAAGTCCTATGGACTTACCTGATATACTCGTAACCTGTACCACGTCACATCTTCCCCTTGGGGAAGTAATCAACGCCTGCAATAGCAAGGCACACACAATCACATACTGCAAAGGTTAGGAGACTCGTCTCACTAACCACAACCAACCTATATCTCAAATCTAAACCTCACATCCTCAACATAATCATAAATGCCTAAGGCATATCCTCAACATAGCATCTCATCAAACTCGTACACATACTAAACCTTAAAGCCATAACCGATATCCATAAAATCATCATGATCCTCAACTCATTCTGACACCTAGCATGCATCTAATCAGTATTCCTCAATCTCAAATTTAATCCTAATTTAATTAATTAACCCTTAATTAAATAATTAAATTTCACTAGAATAACGTTTTGCCCGCAGACCATTTCTAAACCCACCTGTCATCATATTTCATCAAACAAACAACCCATAATACCAGAATAATATAATGATCATAATGGAATTTCTAATTATCCATTTTGAAAAGCCTAAGTTCAATTTAGGCCAAATCGTAGTACGGAAAACGAATAAAATCATAACTTATTCGTTACTAACCCGATTGACGATCTGAAAGAAGATTCGGAATCACAACGACACAGGATACGCATGTACAACATCAAATTCACCGGAATCTGAGCGACGGAACCATCCTGGTGACACATATGCTCGATCAGGTCTTCATCTGCTCGGAAATGCAGAAACTCGGTACCGATATGAAGAGAATGAAGAGAGGAATCCATAAACTCAAACGGAGTTGAAATCGGATTAGAAACGGAGAGTACATCTGAGTTTGAAGTTTGAGAGAAATCATAGCTTTTACGAGGAAACGTGAAAGGAAATGAATTAATAAAGGTTTTTCCGCTATTTATAGTGAAGTCGATAATTATCCTTTAGCGAAGTCGATAATTATCCTTTAATCGATCCAATGGCGGGTTGAAATCCCTTCTCCAAACTTCTCGAAATTGGAACAATAAATCTTGAATATTGTAGGGATAATTATTCCACAATTGCCTCGGAAAACGTGTATTCCTAAGCCGTCTTTCTTAGCCGTTAAGAAACGAAATAGCGACTCTTTTGGCCGTTTTGCCTTTCCATGTTATTTCATATCTAGGACATGTCCGATGTCCTGATCATTTCTCTCAACTGCATTTTTATTAATTGGAGCTCCCAAATGCTCCAAATAATACCGGAGGGTAAAAATAATTACCCGGGGGAAAAAGTGAAAATTTCACCATAAGCCCAAAATTACGTCAGGAACATAACGGTGGGACTTATACTCAACACTTACGCAATCTTCGCGAATTATATGTCAATTACTATCACTGATTAAGTTAATCAACATTAATTAGAATTCGGAAATCCTATCTATTACAAGAAAGGACAAACACCACAATTGGTATGTCCTGGACAAAGACGCACCTGCGGAAACAAAAAGGTGCAGGAGCGGTGACAAGTCACGGTCGTGGTGGCTCACAACCGCAGGGGCGGTGACACTCTTGAGCCATAGGGGCGGCATTGGCAAGGTGTGGGGAGGCCAACACTGCATAAGGCGATCCTTTGCTTTCCTTCGATCTCTTGCTCGATCTACTTCTCTTCTAAGGTGCCAAAAGCAACCCCACAACATATACACATACGCATATCAACATCAATGTCCAGGAAGAGCATACACCAGATCAATATTGTGGAATCCAAAGCTAAGAAAGGAAAGAGGAAAGAGGAAGAAAGAAAGAAGGGGAAGGAAGAACTTACCATTGTTGAACCCAAAACAAGACCTCACAAGTCTGGCTTTTCAAGCCACAACAACTAAAAGCAACATCATCATCTCAACCATAACAAGCACACACAAAGCTTCACTCTTGAATCAAAACAAGAAGCATCCAAGGAGAAAACCAATGAAAGAAGATGAAGAAAGGAAGAACGTGAGGAGAGGAAGAAGATGAAGTCTGGAACAACCCTCTCACATGAGAGAGAAGAGAAAGCTTATAGAGGAAGAAAGGAAAATTCAAGACGGCTAAAAAGGCGGCGCGCACCCTGCAATACCACGGGGCGTTCCACCAGAGCCGCGGGGCAGCACCGCACCTGCGGCCAAGCCGAGGCACAGGGGTGGAATCCCTAAAAGACTAAAGCTCTTACAGCGTGGATCTACAAGGAAAGGACCAAGAGGTGGCATGAAAATCACATCATTCCTAAGGAGTTGAAAGAAAGAGACCTTGTCCTTCTCTTCAACTCTAGACTTCGACTTTTTCTAGGTAAGCTTAAATCTAGATGGACATGATCTTATGTTGTGAAACAGGTTTTCCATGGTACAGTTGAAGTATGGGGTGGACATTGCGGAAATTTCAAAGTCAATGGACATAGGTTGAAGAAATATACGATGGAAGCTCCGGTAAAGAGCATTGCTCCCCTTCACCTTACATGATCATCAAGGATATAGGTCCAGCTAGCGACCTTAAACCAAACGCTTTTTAGAAGGTAACCCAAGGTAATTCTGTGTCTTTGTCTTTTTCTTAGATAGTTTAGTTATATTTTTCTTTTTGTTGGTATGTTTTGGGTTTTTTTGTGTCTTTGGATGACATAACCTAGGTTGTTTTCGAAAAGAATGAATCATGACTCAAGTTCAGATGTTGAAAGATCCAGATTGTTGATGAAAAAGGGATGCAAACCATTAGCAAGAGAAGTGAAGGAGGAAATTCAAAAATCTAGACCAACAAAGGAAAATCTAGATCTAGATTTTGAATTAAAATAATTAATTCACTCAAAATTTCACAAGTCGAGAGCAACTTCGACTCAAATCTTGGCCAACTCAAAAAGTGAAGTTCGATCAAGATTTCTCGGGCCAACAATTTTCTCGGTCACCCTAAAATCTCGGACGATATTTTCAAATTGAAGAGGGGTATATAAGTTAAAAAGCACTTCATCTTCTTCACCAAACCCTCCCCAAACATAGAACGATGGTCGGCGAACACCCCCAACTTGCAAAATCCCATTTCTTAACCGATTCCGGTTGTTCTTCCTCCTAAACTCAAGTTCTCTCCATCATAAATCAAATTATGGCCTCAAACAACACCACAAACCAACGAATCACTCCAGATTTTGATTCTTTCATCCAAAACCCTAAGTTTTTTGCCCCACTTAAATCGATCGATTTCGCCTCGTTTGGTTCAAGGTGGAGCATCACTCAGGTAGAAAGAAGCAAATGAAGCTAGTGGAGGCATCAATTTGAAAAAATCTTTACAGATTTAACAACTTCGATTGAAACAGCCAAAATCTCAGCCGAGATTTTATGAAGAACGACCCGAGATTTCTATTAGAATGGAGTTTATACGCAGTTCTTCAAGGGAGATTGTTCCTAGGAGAGGTTCCTCCTCTTCTCAGCAAGCTCCACCTCCTCCACCACCTCCAAGACTTCCGGTGATACAAGAGAATCACAAAACGAGGTATGAACGTATTCAAGAACGACTAATTATTGCACCTCGTTATTTGGTTATCGAAGAACTTGAATGCATGAATGTGAGAGAGGATTTAGAGTGGATGATTGAGCATGCTGGACTTGGTGTTTTTGTTTGAATTAGAGAGCGTGCTTTTGAGGAAATTACGTTGGAATTTTCGAGTTCTTTCAAACATGATCCTAAGACTAGGAAAATTAAGTTTAGACTGATGAACCATAACTATGATATGTTTGTGGATATGTTTGGGAAAATCTTTGACTTTCCTTAGGCTAGTGCAGGAAAGTTTCCGAGGGCGATTAGTCCTCAGGACTTTTGGGAGAGCGTAGCATTGGTTGAGGGAGGTTTAGATCGTTGGGTTGTTGGAGACTCTAAGGATAAGAAAATCTACAATTTGTCTTTCACATTAACTCATAGGATATTGAGTGAGACCATGTTTGCTAGGACCAAGACTCCGCAGAAAATGAAGGCGGGTGAGCTTTTTATTCTATGGTGCATGGCTATTGGTACTATGCAGACATTGCCACGTTGCTAGCTGATAGTTTGGGAAAGATAGAAAACAAGTCTATGGGAGATATTTGTGTTGGAGGTCTAGTAACTCACGTTGCTAAGACAATAGGAGTGGACTATTCTACATGTACGCTAGTTGTAGAGGCTCCACCTTTAGGGTTTCAGCAATTTATTTCTCGAGGTATTTTGTTTCCCCAAGGCCTTGGCGCTCCTTATGTGGCCATGCCTTGGGAGAAGAAAAATGACAGAGGGATCCCTTAGAAGAGTGCGTACACCATCAAAGAACAACACAATTGGAAGTACAGTTTTGAGGAGATGCATAGTGACTCTAATGATGAGGTTGAGATTGACAGAGAGAATGTTGTTGATGATGGAGTTGCCTCAAAGGACATTGGGATAGATGCTGGTCCTAGTGGAGCTACTGATGAGGATGAGAATGATGAGGCTACACCGGAGGATGATCTTGCCATTGGGGAAGCTGGCATGGGGTCTGGACGGCGAGAGGTGCTGGTGAGGAGAGTGAGGCATTCGATCTCCCATCTACCTCGACACGGGTCCCAATACAAATCATATATAGATGAGCTCCTAGAGATGATGAGGAGGTTAGGTTCAAGGATGGAGACTATGGAGACATTCGTCACAGCCTTACAAAGATATATGGGGTGCCATAGTAGGATGCTGGAAGATATTTACCGCCAGTAGTTCGGCCAACTGTTCGATCCAGCCTACTGTCCATTCCCGTAGCCGCCACCGCCACCGAAGATGTGATCACCTTGCTTCCACGATTTCATTTTATTTTCCTTTTATTAGAAATTGAGAGGTTTCTTCTCTTTTTCTATTTTTTTCACATTGGGAACGATGTGTATTCTAAGTATGGGGTGGACATGTCTATAATAATTGTTGCACGTTTCCGTTCATGATACATTGCTCCTTTATGTCTATTGCATTGCATTTTTAATTTTTTTATATCACACGTTTCTTTTATGTCTTGCATCATATTTTTGAAAAATCCAAAAAAATTTAAAATTTTGTGCTTCTAAGATGGATATGATCTCTATGATGATATTGTTTGTGGAATAGCTACAATGATCTTTATATGCTTGAATTGGTTTATGACATATGTGGATTTTGAATAATTTGCTAGAATTCATGCATGAATGGTAATTTGCTTTTGTTTATATCATGTTGAGTGTTGATGGTTGAAACCGCATGATAAGTTCTTACACATCTTTTTGGAATGATTAAGGCAATTCAATTTCTTTTTCTTTCTTCTTCTTGATCATGCTTTAGCACCTCTTCAAATATTTATATTTTGCCTTACATTACCTATCCGGGAATTAGAATGCATGCAAGGGTGTTGTTGGTGTGAAGCAAGTGTATGTTGAAGTTGAAAAAGTGAAGTGTGTTGTGTAGAAAAATAGTCTTGAGGACGTTGATCATGATGATGAGTAACTCGATACCATTCACATAGTCGGGTGTATGTATCTTGCCAAAGTCTGATTAATCGATGGTCCTAACAAGTCTTGGTTTGTGCATCCGGTTTGAGGAACTTCAATAAAACATGAGGCTTGTTGATCAACAAGGTTTCGGCTTTGTGCACCTATGCCATGTTCTCAAGTGAAAGTAAAAAAGCTATTTTCGTTCATTATCATATATTCATATCATTTCCTTTTGTCTTTTCTTTTATATAGAATTTGCATTTTAGATTTGCTTTGTTACCATTTTGTTTCACCATAGTCCTAGTGATCGACCTTGGAATATTTGTTTTTGTTGTGATTGATCCGCACACTATGGGTTCACTTATTTGTTTTTGCTTTTATTTCAAATATAAATTTAAAGCTATTTTAGTTCATGTTTCACACACGTTTGAGAGCGAACATTGATGTTGAACAATATTTTATGACGAATCCTAAGAGATTCTCAATTTTGACCATCTTCCCTTTGAATTTGGATAATTGTGTCAACAACAAAGTTGTAGATCTTCGAATTCCTGTAGATGATTGAGAAAAAAGAAGATAAATTCTTACCAAGTGGATTTATGCTAAATTCAATTCCTTTAGATGCTAATAAGAGTAATGTAGCATAAATTTAAGAAATTAAAGTAAAATATGGTGAGGTTCAATTTTAATGGTGGTGGTTGAAGGTTTTAGTGAAAATTTTGAGTAAAAGTGGAAAGAAATGTGAGAAAAGAGTAAATTGGGGTTTTAGTATGAAAATTTGTGAAGGGAAGTGAAACTTTTTTTCAACGGAGATGTTGGAATGAAGAAAAATTTAGATTTTTGGAGGTTAGAGAAATGGTGTGTTTGGAGAAGAATGAGTGAAAAGGTTGAAGAAGTGAAGATGTAGGTTGAGTTTGGAGATGGATTTGAGCTTGAACTTGTAAGATTTGATTGTGTTTTGATGTGGTTAGGATTCAATGGAGGTTAAGAGAGTTGTTTGGAGGATATGGGCGAGTTGGGGAAGAAGGGTGTAGGGTTTAATTGGGTTATGGGTATTTTACACTTACCTTTGGGCCAAAACTAGGCCTAATTTGGTCCACTAAACAACATATGATAGACCGAGATATTTCTTGCTCGGCCGAGTTAGAGCTACAAAGGGGAAACTCAACCAGTTTCATCAGGCTCGGTCCATCACGCATGCCTTTTAAGTCATCATTTTCATGCATTTTATACCTCATTTGGTTTTATTTGTGTTCATATAAAGCATAAATCCTTTCTATTGCATATTGTGGTGTCTACTTTGGTTTATTTCGTATTTCAGACCTTCGAAGCCAAAAATGAGCGGAAACTATTAAATAATGCTAGAGTACGAGTTTATATTCTCTCTAAGGGCAAACATATCATATAAGAAAGCTATAATAACCGAGGGTCAAAGTTTAAAGGTGGATTTGTGTTGAATAATGAAGAATTGAAGAACCATGTGAAGATCATGGATGTTGGACCCCATTTTCTGACGACTCTTAAGAGATTCACGATTTTGACCATCTTCCCTTTGGATTTGGACAACTGTGTCAACAACAAAGTTGTAGATTGACACAAGAACAACCGAAATATGGTTCTTGGTAATACAAGGAATTTCATACAAATTATGTAGTTTTGTGATTAAAGTAGAAGGTAAAGATAGACTAAAATCTCTTACGGTAAGTGTAGTGACACCTGTTCCATTTCCCAAGGCACAAGTCGTTTACTGTCTCTTCACATTTCTTCCATTGTTTTAATCTCTACACATAAAATAAGATGAGCACCACAAGTGGTATCTAATATCCAACTGAGACCGTTATCTAATGTGAGAACATCGGTAGATATAATTTCAATACCATAAAGACCTAAAGTGTTGGAACTCAAAGTCTCGTGATCTAATATGAGCACCACAAAGGTGGATCTAATTCCCAACTGGGATTGTTATCTAATATGAGAACAATAAGAGGTATATAATATGAGCACCACAAGAGGTATCTAATACCCAATTGGCTTTTCACCACCCTTGGGCTTTGCAACTTGATTGTCGTTCTCTTGGTAATTGTTTTGTTGCTACTTTCTTGAACAATTTTCCTTTATTGACATTTACAAATCACTTCTTGTTGTCAACGGTTATATTTACGTCATCGGTCTTGAACACGCCATGGAGCTCATTTAGATGCTTGAAACCATTCCTAGAGTGCATCCTGAATAGTGTTAATTCATCATGCAAGGAGCAAAAAACGATGTGTGGCCAACTCTTAGTCATAAGGGTTACCCTATGAATCCATACGGCTATAAAGACCAATCATGTCATATACATGAGGTCTGACTAGCTTTCCCTTCACAAGCTTGCTATCTATTATATAGCCTTGTGTATTTCATCTCACTAAATCCTACTTGTTCTAAAAACAACATGTTTAGGTTGGTGATGGTTGTGTGGGCATTAGAATCTCACTAAATCCTACTTGTTCTAAAAACAACATGTTTAGGTTGGTGATGGTTGTGTGGGCATTAGAATTCTCTTACCTCTTTTCAAAGGTATGCCTTCATAGTAGCAAGCATGAGGCGATTGAAAAGAACGCCTAAAACCTCAATTGTTTTGTTATTTCATTCTCCTCATCTAATGAAATGTAAGTTATAATAGGGATAGGGGTTGATAAGACACCCTTAGGATTTGAGAAAAAATTTCATTGAGAAAGTTCTTCTCATTCAATTTGTTTGTCAATTATTATGCGGAGGGAGAATTTATATTATTGTTTGACATTATATCTACGAAATAAATGGAAATGACATGTAAATCAATATATGTTTGAGATGAAAATGCTTCAAATTAAATAAATTTAAAAATAAGTAATATGCATTTTATTCAAGTTGTTATTGTGTCTTGTGAATAAAAGGATTTTATTACAAACAAGACTAAATGTACTTTTTCATTGCCCTAAGTCTTGGGCATTCGAGGCAAGTAACAATTATTAATTATAACTCCCTAGAATTATTGGATGATGATTCACATCCAATGTAGGATTCATCACATGTCTCAAGATCCAAAACTTTGCATTTTGGTCTCTTGTTGGGTACAATCATATCAATGTTTATGAACTTCCATATGAAATCACCGTCATTAGCCAAATTATGGAACGATACCCTCATTTTTGTGAAGCCCATCCAACCAAAACTCAAAAAACATAAGGGGTTATGATATCAAAAAGCATTGTTCCAATTTTTCTTAGGATCTTAAAGTGTGTTATTTTCTTTTATTGATAAGTCAAATAATGTCATAAGTAAAATAATATGAAAATTTTAAATGAAGCATTCAAGAAATAACATAAAATAGTGTTTATAGTATGACCCCTATAATGCAAAAATATTTTAAGATATAATTTTGTTTAGATCTCCACCCTTCATATTCAGTTCCATCATTGAACTTCATAGGCCTTCTCTTCTTATATTACAAAATATTTTTAATGATCTAATTACTAAAATGAATTACAAAAATACATAACGATACACATATTGTGTAAAACAAAATATGACGATACACGAAATGTATTTATGGGCATACTAGTCACTTTATGCAAGCAATTATTATCATATATATAACTTAAAAAGTGCATAAATATATTAATTTAATATTAATTCCTTATATTATATTATATTAATTAATATTAATCATTAATATGCAATTATTAGATTAAGTTGTATGAAAAGATACTTTATCTAATATTGAATCTTGTGGGACTTTCTAACTTTTAGAAAACAATTTAAAAATATCATATCGTAATATTACACATATAATTAACTTTGAAGAAAATTATTAGAGAATAATCAAAGATCATATATGTTTTTCAGAAACTCAACACAAGTAATGTACGTAGTCCATTTTTGTCAAGTACTCGTAATCAATCTATATAATTAACTCCTTAATTATAGATTATTTTAGTTCACAAACAAACAATAAGGAGTCCAAAAAAGTAGCTTACATTCTCATTTTGTAACTCTATTTTATGTCAATTCCCCATTCATACACTCTTATTCTTGTAACTTACAGTGTTATATATTTTATTTCATAAATAATGTTTGTTTATTATAATAATAAACAACATATTGAGATAGTGTGTAATGAATCGTTTAACTTATTTAGCGAAGCATTTACGAACCTTTTGGTAGTGAAGCTGCTTAACAATTTAATGTCTTACTCGTTTGAAACCAACAACAGCCTTGGGGTTAACTAACACAGCAGTCATTACACCAAAAGACCTCTCCCCACTGACTGCATTGTTTTTGTGCACAACAAAACCAGAATCTAACACCTATGCACCACTTCCTATCACAACGCTCTTCTTGGGCATCAATCCACATGACCATGATTCGTTTCATGTCCTCTGCCTAGTGCCTCTCCATTCTTTAATTTGGATCTTTTTTATTCATTTTCAACAAGTGACAGGGAACTGTTGGTATTTGTAGGTGCAAAGTGCTAAACGCCGCTTAACCCATGTGGGCAAGTGTCATCTTCATCACGCGGGTCTTCCTCTAAAACCTTCTTCATTTTCTGCTGCTGGTCAAACATCATTTTCAGCTGTTTTCCCTGTTCTTCTATCCTAAGCTGCATATTTCGCTGAATCTGCCCAATACCATATCATCACTGCTTTTAATGAATCCAATACCAGAACAGAACCTACTGCACTGCACTGCACTATTCAATGGTCAAATATATTTACCTCTAATTGTTCATGGAGTCGCCTCTGCACATCCAGTTGAAGTTGCAATGCTTCTTTTAGTTGTATGCCACTGTCATAAAAGCCAAACAAACTTTATAACATACTAGTATATAACAAATCCAAGGATTCAAGTTGAATAAACAAGGTTTTTTCACGTTTTCATGTCAATTTGCATCACGTCAGTCATGCTGCTGCTTCTCTTGGACTTTCCTGCATAAATTTAAGACAACAACTTCATCAATTAGACTTAGAAAACGTAATGTTTGTACATATATCATTTCCCTTCAAATGCAGGTACAGTCACATCAGAAACCAAACCAGGGAATTGTGAGTAGCATACCACCTCTAGTGTGCTTACACACCGATTTATAGAATCAGCAACATATGGTTTGGAATAAAATATAGTTTATCTGAGAGGATTCTCTGCTAAAGAAAGCATTCTTCGAAGATCTATAAGGTGAGAAATCATAATATGACAAAGATGTTCAAAAAAATTACACTCGACTATAAAAAGGATAACAGATACAAAAAGAATCCTTGCAGAGTTGGAGAAAGTGGAGAACACAATGGCAGGGCATAACTTCTTCAGTGGGCAACATTTACCAGAAAACTAAAAGAATGATATAAATTGTAAATGGCCTCTCTGAATTCCACTCAGTGTGGCCTTTTTCAGAAAAGCAGATGACCATGGAAGGAAAAAGTTACAAATTTCAAATCAAGATTTGAGATTATATGCATCAATTGGCAAAGTCTTGTCTCCTGTCCAAAGATTCTACCATGCTTCTCAATACCAATCAGGATAAGATCGATTTTCAGTTCAACTTTTTTGGGCATCAATTAGCATAGTCTCATCATCTCCGGCCCAAATGGTTGGCTGTGAATTTTTATTTTCAACCAGATACTTTCTAGAAAGCGTTCAGTGGAACAAACTTTTTCAAATTTCTGAAAAATAGAACAGATTCTTCTTCTGTGAATGCCTCAGGAAAGTTGTGCATCATATAAAAAACGTCTTCTAAAAACTCTTCCGCAGTATTGGTAATCGTTCCATCATATGAGTCGCACGTCATTTCATGTTTAATATGAGTATTAAGCTTGGGAAATCCAATCATGCTTTGCAGTTAGAAACAAGGCTAGTGAAGAAGAAAGTTGCATCATATAAAAAGACAACAACAATGGAAGCTGTATGGTAAAATCTTATGGTGAAGTATTCAATGTTGCTTAAAAAGAATAGTTCAATCCCTCTATTAATAGCCTCTTTGATTACTGTAATCTTTATGGAAGATATAGTGGAAAAACCCTGGGTTGTCAGCGCCCCAGACCGCCACACGTAGTCACATTTCGTAGCAAACTGAGTTATCAATTCTCGTGTTAATTTTCTCTTATTGATTGCCGTTGAATCCTAATATTCAACTTATTCCAAGCAGAAATCTGAAGACAGAACAAGAAAAAGAAAAGAAAAATAGACATTTTCAGTTGAGATTTTAGCTAGCTAATGGAAGTTAATTCGGTAAACCGGTGCATATTCAGGTTTTCATTCATCATCCTATCAGGTTTCAAACTTGTGAAACTCCAACTTGCCATTACACGTAAACCACACAATAACTGAAAGTACAGGATAGAAATGTAAATCCTAGAACATGAACAGAAATAGGTTTACCTTCTATAGACTCAGGCATGTACTTGGCAATTCGATATTTCTGCAAAGCAAAAAGTGATTAGATAATTCATTGAAAAACCTGTTAAAGCAGTCTATAGCTTTCACGTTGTCAAATACAATCAAAACCTGCAAATGACTCTTGACATGGAATATTGTCAATCCTTCTGAATTCATCAGCTTCAGTATCGCCTTTGGTGTAGCCTCTGAAGTTGATAAAATAGAAATCAAAATCCACAGTGCTACTGAAATAGGATCCGAATGACAAAACTTACTGTCTGCACCGCCTAGGCAATTTACACACTCCACAAATTTCTCATGAAGGTCAGGAGTCCATCTTATTCGTGTTTTACTGGAAGAAGAAACTCCAGATGAAACTGAATTCCCTACACCTACACAAGTGCTGCCTAGCATTCTGGACTCGTGATTCTCTTTTAGCGAAGAGAAGTTCAACTGACTATGCAGAGAATCAGAGGAAGTGTTAAAAATCTGCAAAGAAGCCCAACAACAAATTAATGAAATCCAAAACATAAAAAGTTGATGATAAATACAAGCACATCACAAAAACTGAATACATGTAAAATATGAAGGGCATCGTACTTTATCATCTTGTCTTCCATTTGAAGAAAATGAGTAGCTTTTCCCATCTGAATGAGAAAATTCAGCGAACAGCTTGCTCTTCAACTGCTGAATGTGCTCATGTTCAGGATAGCTGCTGCATGAATTCCTATAGGGCTTGTCAGATGTATAAAATTGATCATTATACGTTGAGACCCTGTTTGTTGATTGCAAGTTGTTGTCAACAACGGAGAAACCATCTGATCGTGGATATAATCGATTATCTGTATCATAGCTCTTTTCCATCTGGGATGACAAAACGCCATTGTCAAGCTTATAACTTTCCTGCTGAAGGCCAGCAAAGTGCTCAGGTGGATAAAAAGCAGAAACCTGTGACCCAAAGGGGCTTATCACGGAGCCTAAAAGGCTAACTGGGGAAACATTTTTCGATTGAAAGTCTCCATCTACACCTCCCGGTGGTTGACTGCGAACTATCATATTCCAAGGCTGCCTCGTAGCAATGAACTGTGCATCTTGGCTAGCAAAGTCCAGCGAAGATTCATTCATCATCCTATCACTCTGCTGAATTTGCCCTCCAAAATCAATCTTCTGATTAGCATTCATTTACATATCAGTAGCGCGAAAAATGAATGCCAACTATCCTAATACGGCACAAAAGCCAGAAATTTCTTTATCTACCTATCTCAAGCAAAACACTTTTGGAAAAACAATTTTCATTCCATTCTCCAGTGATAGCAAGAACACACACAAGGACAGAAAGATGCAGATGGATGGATAAGCAACAGAAACGTTCAAATGCCACTGTACCATCAAAAATTCTATCCTTATATTCTATGACACTTGAAAGACAAGCTATGAAACAACTTTCCAAACACCATATCCCGAATACAAAGCTAACGAAAGAGAGTTTTTGACATTGACCAAGACAAGCCCAAAGAACACAAGGAAATACAAGTCACTAAAACACAGCAAAATTATATAATAGAAGCCTCCAAACTAAAATAATAGTAGCTTTCATTGTGCTTCCAAGTCCTCCATAATGGACAATAAAAAAAGCATTTAGATTAATAAACAAGTATAGGATGGAATATGGGTCCACACGAGGATGAGTATTAAAAAAAAACAGGTCTTCAGCATTAGCAGATTGAAGAATATTTTTAAAGACATCAATAGATTGACAGTGTCAAGTGAGATTCTGGCATTAATTCACAACCACAGACCATCTTTTAAATGATTCCTCACATTTGACAAGTATAAAATTTACCATGATGCATCACAATGAGTCAAGATAATATACACGAATATATTCATATTCTTCCCAAATTGGGAACAACTGCTCCTGCTTACATGAAACTGGGCATCTAGGAAAAGAAGCATAACCGTAAGAGGAAATTTTCTGGAAATTTTAAATTACAAGTACGGGTTCAGAGGTAAGATATATTTATACAGTTGAAGGCAGAAAAAACATTATCCATTCACCTGCGGATAAAGTCCAGGTTTCCATTATATCAAGCTTTAATTAAAATAAGCTAAGATTGTACTTGTCCTAGCAAAAGACGTATATCATATTGAAAAATTCAAAAGAAAAATAATAAGCATCCGCCAATAAACAAAACTAATAAAGGATCCACATCATATAGCTGTATGACATGGAGTCTACCTCTGAAGCATTTGTTAATTAAACCATCCATCTCATAGTTGAAAGCATCAAAACCATAGATGCTTCTTGAGTTGACCTAATTGTAATGTCTTTTACACGTTCTCATTTTTCTTTTACAATTGAAACAAAGATAGAATCTAGGAAGCTTTATTGGTTTCTAAAAATAGGGGGGCAATATTAGAGTTAGCTCTGCATCTCTAGTCCAAGTAGTGAGTTGAAGCGTAGCTTTTGAAGAATGTCACACTAAAAAAGAATTCCACCCACCAAATACATTAAGCCCCGTTTCATCCAAAATACACTTGATTCCCCCTCATTTTGTTACCTTATAAAAAGTAATCCAATTCTACTCCAATTACTTCAAACCACAAGCAATGATTTCAAAAACTTTCATACATTCCATTTCCGTTTACAGAGTTAAAACCAAGCAAGCCCTAAAATCCTTCAAAGTGGCTGACTAGGCCTTTTATCCACACTATAAACTCTCATTTGGTAAATGTACTCCTATTTATCCCAATCCCTTTCATCTAGTAGAATTATATAGACATAAAACTAGAGGGTATATAAAACAAAAACGTATAAAAAAGAGCTTATTTAGCCCAATTCTTTCAATCTCGGAGTGGAACCAAATTGCCATAGGAACTGGATACCTAACAGTTCAAGTTCTAATTCTGCTTCGCAAATCGTAGCCCCGTGAAGTGTGAGACGAACGACGCAACCAAATTGCATCTTTCTTTATTGCAAGTGGCAGTAAATTAAGAATGAGGGAAAAGGCAGGAATTTAGGGCATACAATGTCAAAGAAACAAAATTAATAATTTCAAATAGTACCTGATTTCATTTGGTTCGGTCATTGGCATGGACAGAGTAAGATGATCAGAATCCTCCAGTGACCATAATAAATAAATAAAAGCAACGAATACGAGAACGACAACAATTGAGGAGTGATTCTTTGGTTTCTCTACGACTAGGTCGTATAAAAAATTGTAAGGGTTCTCGCACACTTATGTTGGACACAATTGGGTGAAAGTGGAATCAAAACCCAAAAATCCCGCACGTAGAAGTTTGTCCCTCACGATGTCATAAAATCATTCGATGGCAGGGGATCAAGTTGTTTTACTAGTGTTGGCCGTTTAGAATTCGCTCGACTCAGCTGTCTACGATCGGATTATTCGGGTTCGTTCAGATGGATATGGTGCTTTTGCACTTTTGAATCCAGATTTCAAGTTAAAAGAAACTCTAAATAATGTCAAAATAGGCCAAGTTCAGAACTTACACGAGGTCTAAAGTTCACAAAATATCACAACTTGACATGGATCTGGACCGAACCGAATTCATACAAGAAATGTGTTGGTCAGTTGGGTTGATTGAAGAACAATCGATACACACTTTTTTTGGAATCAATCGATACAATTTCATACAAATCCAAAACTCCGACTCGTATTGAAATGTAAAGAAGCAACAATGGAGAATGAAGATTGAGGAAGAAGAGGCGAATAATAATCTGACTGAAATCTGAAGAGGAAGGAAATATTACATTCGATCGTTCAAGAGTCGACAAGAAGTGCGTCGCTCGAATACAAACGATATATAGAATAGAATGATAGAAGAAGAAGAAGAGTTCCGTTTCACTAGACGAAACTCAAACGAAGAAGGGCGTCGTTTCACGTTGGCAAAACTTTGCGCGTTCCGAATCACCGAGTATATATAGGCGGGTATTTGTTGCGCATTTACCCTCGTACATAGCCCTTTGATCGAAACTCTCTTGTTACATTTACGTTGGAGGGGTACACCAATTTATATAGATGCAAATGTCGGTCTATATGAGCAAAAAGGACAGACCTCCACAAGTCCCCAAATACATAATTTTAGATTAGTTTATGTTAATCCTTAATTAGCATTCCATAAATTTATAGATATTTCAACGCTTTTTGTTTAAATAAAAAAGTATTATATTTTAAATTTTATACATTATGTATTGGATATTAATTTATAATAAAATATTTAAAATTAAAAAAAAAAATTTCATCCAAACTTAGTCATTTTTTATTAACTAATACGACTAACTTCATGTTGTGAGGATTAAATTAAAAAGGGCTAATTTGGTTAGTAGGCCTTTTTAAGTTTTAGATTTAGTAAATAGACTTTTTTCTTATTTTTCATTAAGTAAATATACCCCTCTACTTTTTTTAACCGTTCATCACTAATGAAACCCTAAGTCAGTAAGTTTGTTCTCCTCTCTTCCCTTTCCTGTGGCCGCAAGTCGCAAGCAACTCGAAAATCTTCAATGTCGGATACACAGTCGGTGTAGCCGGGGCGTCGGAGCTTTAGTCTTCTCTCTTCCCTTACATCTAAGTCTCCTCTCCTATGTTCCAAGTCGCGGTTCGGCTCTCGTTCATAGGCCTATATTCGGCTCTCGATCTGAGAAGCGAAGGGCGTTGGAGTCATTTGGTGTAGCTGGGGTTTCGGTTGATTCAAATAGTCAATGGATACCATTTGCTTCCTCAGCATTCAGTTTACTCGGATTCATCAATGTCGGATACACATGCATTAGGGAGGAAGAGGGGAGCTTCTGGTGTTGTGGTTGAGAAGAGGCAAAAGAGGCAAACGAGGATGATCAAGAACCGTGAGTTTGTTGCACGCTCGCGTTTAAGGAGACATGTTGGATACCAATCGCTTCCTCGTCATTCAATTTCTTTCTGTAATAAAATTTGTATGGTTTTTGTGATTTGTTAGGCTTACACTCATGAGTTGGAGAACAAGGTGGCTCAACTAGAATAGGATAATAAGAGTCTGAAAACAGGTAATTTGATGGCCAGATTTCATAGGATTTGAAATGCCTTGAAGGTGTTTGTAGAAATGCTTAGCTGAACCCGGATTTCAGAAGGAATGAAGGACTATGGTTATGATGAAGGAAGTCGATGTTGCCTAGGAGAAGGAGAATAAGCTCGATATGGTAGTTTTGCATCGAATTGTTGTTGGAATTATTGAGTTGTCTGAGTACCCTTTCTTGCTTTTATATGTGTTGGATCACTAATGGATAATCAGTGCTACTTTTTTGAAATAGAACTGAAATATTGCAAATGAGTATAGTTCTAGTGAACTGTATTATGAAATTCTGGTATGATGAAATATTATGAAATTCTGATATGATGAAAAATTCTGGTATTATGAAATTCTGGTACGATGAAATATTATGAAATTCTGGTACGATGAAATATTATGAAATTCTGGTATGATAAAAAATTATGGTATTATGAAATTCTGGTATGATGAAAAATTCTAGTATTATGAAATTCTGGTATGATAAAATTTCTGGTATTATAAAATTCTGCTATGATGAAATTCTAGTATGAAAACTTTTGGTATAAAATTTATTAAAACCAATCCACAATAATGACTTCAGACTCTTCACCAACTCACAATAATGAAAGATTGCAAAATCGGATTAAGATCAAGATATCCCCGTCGTCCGCCAAAGTAAAGCAACTTTTTTATTAATGTTTTGGTATCAAATTTCTGGTATTTAATTTTTGGTATATAATTTATGGTATTTAATTTCTAGTATTTAATTTTTGGTATTTAATTTCTGGTATATAATTTCTGGTATATAATTTCTGGTATATAATTTCTGGTCTCTAATTTCTCGCATGATAATTTCTAGTATGATAATTTCTAGTATGATAGTTTCTGGTATGAAATTTCTGGTATAATAATTTCTGGTATGAAAATTCTGGTATGATAAATTCAGGTATGATAATTCCGGTATGAGAAATTCAGTCCAGAAAATAAAAAAAATAAAAAAAAATAAAAAAAGGCAAGAAAAATAATAAAAGAAAACAAATTTAGTAATTAAAAATTAAAACTTATACTTATATAACAAATAACAAACATCATTTATTATTTCTTTCTAAATAGAAGGGTTATTAATTTTTGCCTACCATTAAATGAAAGTGGTAAAAAAATTTGGGGTACACTTTCTTAAACAAAAACTCAAAAAAGCCTACTATGTCAAATTCTCCCAATTAAAAAAAATAATAAAATGAAAGGACATAAATAAAAATATATTAAAGAATTATTGTTAGAGTATAATATTTATACCTCAATATAATTTTTAAATTTAGTTATTTATTATAAAAGTTATATAGAAAAGATTGGATAGATTTTAAAAATAACACATAAATTTTTTATACATGAAAAGATGGTAAAATTTAACTTTTTTAACCGTCGAATCAGTTATAAAGTATTTTTATTAAGTAAGAAACAAATTAATTATATAGATAATTATCAATGATATTGTTATAACCAAATAATTAAATCAAAATAATTACTTATTATATTTATTGTTAAAAAATTATAAATGTACGTTGAAAAAATTCGTAACAATTTTTTTGAGTTATAATAGAAAATTTTGTTTATTTTCATCGGATCAATAGAAACTTTGTTATCAAATCATTAATGACAAATTTGTAGATACAGTGTGGCAAATTTGTAAATAAACTAAAAAAATGTTAATGCATGACTTTAGAAATTGACATGTGGACAAAACGAGGTTGTTTTATTATAGTATATAAATTTATTGAAAAAAGTTGAAATTAAAATTAATAAAACAAACATATTTTCAAAATTAAATTTAAAATTTAAAAAATAAGAAAAAAAAACTGTGAAATAAAATTCGAAATTAAAAATTAAATACAATAATTAACTTAAAAATTATATTTTAAAAATTAAAAAATAAGGTGAAGAAAATGAAATATAATTTTAAAATGTGCCTATATTATTTTTTTTAAATTATAAAAACTGAGTTCTAAAAATATGAAAAAGATTTCAAAATCTCATTTGTTAAAAATTTGAAGATCTGGTTTGTTATCAATATCTTATGTTTTTTTTTATTTTAAAATTTTGATAGATATATTTATCAAATTTGTAAATAAGTCAAATAAATTGTTACGTGGCAATTTTAAAATGTGCTGTGACATTGCTGATTATTCATTAATATTTTTAGAATTTATATTATAAAAGAAAAAATGGCAAATCTGTAAATATCTTTGGCATATGTGTTGTTATATTGAAAACAGTTCTAGTTGGCATACCTCAGTGGTCGACATGTGGCCTAAGTGGGTTCTATTTTAGTATGTTATATAGATTTCTCCCTTAATTTATATTTTAAATATCTCCACCGAATATGAAAACCTCACCTTCGTCCGCTTCTTAGCTCCGGCGCTACCACCTCTTTCTCGTACCGCTCTTCCTTCTAAGAAGCAAACATTCTTCTCATTTTTGCGGCCTTACGTTATCAAGCGCTTTCCCCTGAACACCTAGCACCATCTTCTTATGCCGACGAACTTATGTCCCTCCATCTTCATTGCTCCCAACGAGATGACATTCACGTTCGCCGATGGCACGTACCTAGCATTGTGTAAAGTGTGGCTTGTACCGTTATGAAGCTTCATCCTCACTTTTCCGGTACCTTCTACCTTCAACTTCTCACCACTCAATGAGTTGAAGTGACCAAACTCTCCACCAACCTTCAAGGTGTCAAATAATGCTTAGTCTCTACATACATGCATCGAGGTAGCATGATAGCATGAATTATTGTCTATATTTCGGACATGGCATTGTTGTTTTCACATCATAATTCCGTGTGCATGCATATGTATTTATAGTGTTTATGACATTATTTGTTACTTTGCAAGAATCGAGGTCTACACCACGTTTTGTTATAATTGCAGGGAATATGACACGTTTTGGGTGGAAATGGAGCATAAAGAGCTGAGGAAGCTATGGAGCTACATTTAGAAGCATTAGGAAGGACAAGAACCATGCTGGAAGGAAGGAAGAAAGATCCAGATGAAGCTACGATTTCATGCACGTAGATCACTACTGATCTCGGATGGACACAATGATGCATCTCGACCGAGATGGCCCACTAGGCCTGGATCGAGGTTGACGTCCAACAACCCAAGGAGATAAAATATATTTTTGACCTAAAATTCTTCTATAAGAATGGAAGGTGAACATTGAGTTAGGCACTCTCAGACGTTGAGAAGTCAAAAGCTTTCTTGGACGGCTGATCTGGAGGATTGAAGAGAAGAAGATTTTGAAGGAAGGAATTGCTTAGGGTTTGAGGAACCCTAGATTGTGAGGATTTCTTTGGGGATCGCTAGTGAGTTGTTATCATCCCTTTTTCGAACACATTAATGATACTATTGATTTGTTGTTTGCTTTGATTATTGGAACGTCTTTGTTGATTGCTTTATTCTCTTTTCTTGATATTCTTAATATATTTAATATTGCATTGAAAATAATGATTATTGGCCAAACACCCCTGCGATTCTAGGGTGATTAGTTGAAGGTTGTGGTGTATACAATGAAAGAATGAACCTTTATTTGAGTGGACCCTGAAAGCTTGAGTTACCCTAATCCGAAACCCGTCTTGGGTTGTTGGTTGAGCATCTCGACCGAGATCGATATAGAACAGAATGAGATCGCCCACTGCAATGCCTATCTCGAGTTTAGGTTATAGTTTGCCAAATCCTATCCTTGTTGCACCTTTCTTGGTCTACACGCAAGCCTAGGATGAGACTTACCCAGTGATTTCTTTGCTTGTATACCGATGACGATGAGTGTTATGTAATAAAGGTTTATCCTGAGTGTGCCTTTATCCTACCTTTGAGAGTTAACTTGAGACTTACCCGGTGATGGTTAGTTATGTACCCTTAGGTGAGTGATGTTGGTTTGAGTACTCTTACCTTCCCTTAGTTCCTTGAAACTTACTCCGTGATAGGAGCTTTGGTTTGGAAAAGTGGGTAGTGAGACTTACCCGGTGATCTATCCCATAGTAGCAACACCTTCCCTCACCAAACCTTAGGTTTATCCACGTTATCCGTAGAAATCTTGAATGAAACCACAACTGGATACTATGATCTTTGGAATCTGCATTTTCCCATCTTGTTATACATCTTGTCTTTTGATTTTGATCAATATTATTGCATGCTTCTGAAGTTATATGGCTTTGTTATGATTGTTCTCACCGATTCCCTAAGATCAACTCTGGATTATAAGCCCTTACACGATTGGTCCGTACACTGCGGGTTCACTTATCGTTAGGTTTATTATTCGGAATATAAATTTAAAGCTTTTTCTGCATACACCTTTTGGAGCGAACATAGCACTATCCATCACCCACTCGGACTTGACGGTCTCCTCACTCGTCGCCAAGTAAACATCTCCGTAATAAACTTCACCCTCAACTTCACTAACCACATTTGTGTGGGAGTCCCCTCTCATCTTTCCTGGCAACATATCTCTCAACTTCTTTAAGTCCTCCCTCATCTGAGGACACCGGACTTGCATGTGACCCCTCTCCCCGCAATAGAAGCACTCAACCTCACTCAAATCTCGTCCCGAGTCTGATCTCTACCTCGGGTTATCATGCCTCCCCGACTACTCCTCCCTTGTTCTCGCTCCCCCGCAACTAGTATGCGGTCCTCTCCTTTGTCGGTAGAATCATTATTCGTCATCCTTTCACTCTCCCACAAAGCAACCGCCACCTTATCTAGAGTGAGAGACTTCCTTTCTACGAGGAGCGTCTGCACCAATGACTTGTAGGACTTAGGCAATGACGCTAGCAACAACAAAGCTTGTTCCTCTTCTCCAATCTTATCATCTACATTCAACAATTGGAATACTAGTTGATTAAACGTGTAAATGTGGTCATGAAGATTACCTCCTTCCTCCATCTTGAGCGAGTAAAGCTTCATCTTCAAGAACAAACGGTTGGTCAACGAGTGCAACGCGTAGATGCTCTCGAGTTTCTCCCACAACAGCTTTGGTGTGGTCTCCTTCCATACACTGTACTTAATCTCGGGAGCCAACACCAACCAAATTGTACTCACCGTCTTCCTCTAGATGCTTCGCCACTTCTCATCGCTCATCGATCCAGGCTTCTCCTCTTCCATTGCTTGGTCAAGACCCTGCTGCACCAATAGGTCTTGAATCATACTCTGCCACAAAGTGAAGTTGATCTTCCCGTCAAAGAGTGGAATCTCGAACGCCTTCATCGCCTCGGCTGTCAACATGCCAATACGGGACTCTTTAAGCAACAAAGTTTACCCGAACACCACCACCGTAACCTCGGCTCTGATACTAGTTGTTGGGAAAACTCCACGCGTTCCCGACTCACCGAGTATATATATATATATATATAAGCAGGTATTTATTGCGCAGTCAAAATCGTACAACCTCACTCGTGTATATAAGCCTTTTGATCGAAATTCTCTTATTACATTCACGTTGGAGAGGTACACCAATTTATAGATGCAAATGTCGGTCTATATGAGCAAAAAGGACCGAGCACCACAAATCCCCAAATACATTATTCTGGATTAGTTTATGCTAATCCTTAATTAACATTCCATAAATACCTAGATATTTCTACACTTCTACTGATTAATGAAAACTCTAGACACTTCTTGACCTTTCCAATTCTCACCTTTTTAATAAATATAAATTATACTAACACTTCACTTGAACATTGTGTTGGGCTCGCCATCCCAACATCAACAACCCTCAAAAGTTGTCTTATAAAGTATAAACTCTCACAACCAGTGTGTCAAAAGTTGACCCGACATGTGAAACCGAGACGAGTAAACTGTCCGGAAAATTTTGAAAAAAAGAGAATATCAAGAATCGACCCACTTGAAACCAATTTACCAAGAAGTAACCCGGTTCGATTGCTCGAATAACCCAATAACCCGAAGTAATCCGACCCGAATGAAATGATAGCCCAAGTAAACCGACCCAAAGTAACCCGACCGAATGACCAGATAACCCGAAGTAACCCAACCCGAATGACCTGGTAGCCCAAAGCAACCCGACAAAAATGACCCGATAGCCTAAAGTAATTCCTCTCGAAATGACTTGATAACCCGGACTATTTTAAATTGCGTACAAATAGGGTAATTTTTTAAGTTAGATTGATAATTAATTACATGATTTATTAAGAGAAAAAATAGATAAAATTTATCTAGAAATAAGGTAATGTAAAAAATAAGTTAATCATACACCGACTATTTTAATGCATAAATCGATTATATAAATTCAATTTGAATAACAAATCACTAATTACCATTTCATTAGATTGTTAACTCCAAGTCTCCAATCATGTTTGAAACACCAAAAATTTGATCGACAAAATTAAGTACAATTCATAAATTCATTTGGAGATAAAGTCAACACAAAATGATAAGTTTAAGTTAGATTTTTTTTTTGCATCTTCAAGTTTAATACAAGTGGTTGTAGCATCCATTGTTCTATAAAATGATAAGTTTAATTTTTTTTGCATCTTCAAGTTTGGAGATAAAGCCAACTCAAAATGATAATTTTAAGCTACACATAATGATCCGTTTAAATTTATACAAAAAAACACATCATCATTCATATGATCAAAACGTTGTAGCACCATTGTTCCACAAGTAATCTCCAAATAAGGTGTACTTATTGCATAAAATAAAATAGTTTGCATCATAAGAATAGAACTAATGTACCAAATTATAATTTTTTTGTCTTTTAACAAGAAGGAAAATCATCTCTTAAGTCTTAAATAATGAAAACAAATGAATGTATGATACATCATAACAACCTATTTATAAATTCAATAAATCATCATAAATTATTGAAATTACATACCTCAATATTTCTTGATTTATAATAAATATATTTCTCCTTTCAAAAAAACATACCTCGATAAGTTGAACAAGTTCTACCTAAATAAAATTCAACATAAAAAATCATAAAACATTGAAACTAAGAAATGGTATACTTAATCCATTGTAGACAACTTCACTAAAACTGCTTTACACTCTCCAAGTAGAAATCTGATGAAACAATATATTAAAATAAATTAAAATATAATAAACTAAATAACAAAAATCATTATACAATTTAACTATCATTTACCATCAACATTTGTCAACTAATTATTAGTCGTGACTAACACTTCGATGTTATCATTTGTAAGACAACTTCACCATTTGTTCAGGATCCGTCCTTTGATACTAAAAGTTGATTCAGATGCAAATGTTGTAATTAGAATAGCCAAGATAACTTCTGCCATACGTGAAAGTGTAGGAAAACGTGTATAATTTTATTTTCAATAAGCAATTGTATCAAAATTATCTGATATCTTACACCAAGCATCACCCAGATACAAATCCAAGTCATTTTTTGAACCTTGGTACGAATCATACAACTCAAATTCCTACTTCGGAATTACAAGTTAAATATTTATTTATATAAATAATAAAATATAAATGAATAAACCATAAAAATTATATACCTCAATGTTTCGAAACTAAATTTTTCTTTCAACTATAACTTGAATAGAATCATTTTCTCCAACAACTAAATCTTTTAGATATTCCTGATAAATTTCATCCATTTCTTGGAGCACATCCTTGACTATTTGATTGACTTCAAACGATCCATGTGTTCCATTGAAGGAAAATTTCACAAAACTTAACTTCCATTACGGATAAATAAAAACAACACCAAATGCAAGCACCATAATATAGCCTTCCCAATACTTTTGAAATTTCTCCAACATTTCAACAATTGTAGTTGTTGTCTAAGTCTCAACATCATTTCCATAGCGATCCTTTTTAGGGATCACTGTAATTTTCAAATGGATATATATTTGATACTAAAAAATTCCACATGAAAATCCAGAATTGTCGTCATTAACAAGCTTGAAATGGTTCCATATATCGGATGTCTTGCCGCGTTTTACACCACTCTTTGTTAGTGTAGATTCTACCCCATCATTCTCAACATTTGTTGTAGTTACTGATGCACTAGGAAACTTTCTAGCTACTTCCTCGTGTGAGTTATGTTGTGTAGTTGAATGATCTACAAGCATAATGTCCAATGTTATTTAGGACACAAACTAATAAAAAATCAACTTTAAAAATTTGGGAAAGTGGTTACCAAATAAAGGGGAACTCGAGTTGATTCAAGTATATCGTTTGATCCCCTTATATTTTCTTAGGAATCCACAATTTCCATTGCAAGTTTAACCTAAAAATCAATTTTTTTGAAAACACTAATTTCTAAGACACATAAGTCTTTCGTTGCACAAGATATCATATGGTAGTGCATGTTAAATCTTCATTACACCAAAATCTCAACTAAAAGGTAGAAACAAAACAAAATGGGAACAAGACCTCTTGAATTAACATTTACTTTGACAACTTCACATATAATCTTTCATCCGAATGTAGAACATTAATATTCAATCGATAGTGATACATTTACAATAAAGGCTTAATCGTATGCAAATGAATTAAACATTCATGATTCATTAAACAATATTAAAACTAACAATTCTTGAATAATAACATAAAAACCTCATAACCCAAGCGCTAACAAATATATTGCACCGAAGTAATCAAACACTCAGTTATACTACTTCTTACATGGAATCCAACACAATAAAATCATAGTTAGACTGAAACTTACAATTCATGATTCTTTAAATTGCTTCTTACATGTATACAATGAGTTTCAAGAAACAACATTCCTACTTCTTACATGTATACACAATCAAACACATAATTCCTGCTCGAGATGATACGTGGAGATGAAGGTCGTTAGAGAAGAGGTTGTTGGTTGTTAGAGATGAGGTTGTTGGAGAAGAGGTTGTTGGTCACTATCGCCGATTTTCTTTGTCCGGACCAACTCAAGCAGAAACGTTTTTGATGTAGTCTGAAATGTAGAAAAGACAATCCATTTAAAAATTAAGTCATACACGAAACTTTGAACTCAATCGAGAATGCAATACATGAAGATTACGGACCAACTTTTAGCAGATTATTGTCAACAAAAAACATAAACTAACAATCAAACCAAAAATATCATTTCCATGAAATTGCAATTGGTCTCCTATATCACATTATCTAAAAGTAAGCAAATACTAACGAGCATTAATCAAAGCTACTTATCCATCCAAAATCATTAGACATATAAAAGGACGGGGGAGTATTACATAGATTGGCAGGAAATTACCTCTACATACATCACCATCTTCTATTTGACGTGAAGAAAAGACATTGCATCAAAATAAATAGACTACCTAGGTAACCAGGTACATTCACAAGTGTGTGAAAACAAGCTATTTCGCTAAAGACGAGGTTGATAGTCAGTAGAGACAAGGTTGCTAGAGATGATGTCCGGAGTAGAGGCCCCTATGGGTGATTCGTCACTACCTGTTGCCTTGGAGAGAACATGTTAAACCCAAAAATGAAACTATCAAACCCTTACAAATTACAACTAGGCAATTTAAAAAATGGATATCTGGAAATCCGGGTATCTATAAGAGTTATGAATATCCTTATATTTTAAGGAAATCCTAATTCATGATGTTTTAAATTTCTAATGTATGTGGATATTCTTACTATACTAAATGTGGGAATTTCCCAAATGAATATGATATTTTCATTTTTACCCTTATTTGATGACAAATCTTTGAAAAATGGTATGTGTCGATTGCTCTAACTTTCGCTTGGCCTCTTCTCTTCCGCTTTCATATTAAGAGGATCACTCTAACAACCCCAATTTAAGGTTTGATAAACTCAAAGCCGAGTACAAAACCATAACAACAACATCACTGATACAAAAGATCCCCAACCCACGCATCCTAATGTACAGAAGTCCTCGGTTGGTCACACCATCTGGCTCACTCTGCAGTCTTCCTAACCTGCAGATCATCTACAACACGGTATACACCATTAGCTACAGCAATAGAAAAGCATGATAGTAATAGCACAAACACACCACAACATCTCATACATACAATGCCACACACGTTCATTTATTATCTTTAATTACGTTATACCATTACTAATTCCACTTCTTTTATAACACGAGGAGCCTCAAGAACCCCGCCCCATCCAACGTAACACAGGAGTTTTGCATGGGGGTGACCGTCACTCGTCCCCTCTTGTGAGATCATCTTCAGGGCACCTCCTCCTAACCTAGCAGGCGGAGACCGGTGGTTACCGCCCGTTATAATACACTTGGGCCATATAAATATAATGAATGGTCGTCCTAGTCCGGTTTAAGTTATAAATGCACAAACATATGAACACACACAACCATCACAATCATACAATCTACAACCGTACGCTAAGTAAGTCCTATGGACTTACTTGATACACTCGTATCCTCTACCACGTCACAACTTCCCCTCGGGGAAGAAACCAACGCCTGCAAGAGCCAGGCACACAACATCACAACCTGAAAAGGGTTAGGAGACTAGTCCCCTCAACCAGAACCAACCTACAACCTAAAGATCAACACCAGCTCACATATGCCTATGGCATACTCTCGACATCAACACAAGTGCCTAAGGCACATCTCTAGCATACAACTCATCCTAACCATCCTAACCTAGCTATCAACTAAGCCAAAGCCAAAGGAAAGGAAGGAAGGAAGACATACCAACAAGGTATGCACCAACAAAAGCAAGAACACACCAGCCAGACCAGTGAGGCGCAAGGGCGGCTCACCAAGGGCGCAGGGGCGGCTCCACACCAGGCGCAGGTACGGCTCAGGTCAGGCGCAGGGGCGGCCAACTGTGCAGAGAGTTGGTCCCGACTTCTCTTCGACTCCTTTCTCGATTCTCTTCACGTCTTCAACACATAACATCAACACATATGCATAAAATACACACATATGATCATCACAACATCTAGGAAGGATCTCATCACAAGTTCAACTTGTGATCCTAGGCTAGAAAGAAGAAGAAAGAAGCAAGGATGAAGGAAGAAGAGAGAAGAAGAGAAAGAACTTACCACTCCACCCTAGGCTGCAACTAAGGAGCAACAACACCACTCTCAGCCTCAACACAACAGCAACAACTCTCAACATCAACTCCAAGAGCATCCAAAGCCAAGAACACACTCAAACTCTCAAGAACTCACTCACACAAGCAAGAGAAGATCAAAGAGGATCAAAGAAGAAGAAGAAGAAGAAGAAGAAGAAGAAGAAGAAGAAGAAGAATGTGAGGAGGAAGAGAGAGGCTGAAGAGATGAAGAAACCCTTCATCTGAAGGTAAGGGAAGCTTATAAGAGAAGCCAACCCAAAAGCAAGTCAAGAGGTCAACAAAAGTGGCTGCAGCCGCACAAAACCTCAAGGGCGGATCAACCATGCGCAGGGGCGGCTCACTTGGGGTGCAGGTGTGGCTGGCAGGGTCCGCTGGGGCAGCTGACAGGTCAAACTCAGGCACTCTAGCTCATCTAGGCTCCAAAGACTAAGGCTCTTACAATTTGATAGGATTAATAGCTGGAAGAGAGCCAGTTTATCCTATGCAGGTAGAATTGAACTTATAAAGGCGGTCTTTCAAGGTATTGAAGCTTTCTAGATCTCAATTCTCCCTTTCCCAATTACAGTTTTGGAACAATTGATTATTATATGTAGGAATTTTGTTATGGAAATGGCCCAAGGTAGCATGGTCAACTTTGTGCTTACCTAAGGATGAGGGAGGAGTGGGGCTTATCCAGTTACAATAGAGGAATTTGGCCTTTATGTTCAAATGCTTTTGGAATATTCAGACAGTGCAGGCTAATTTATGGGTACAATGGGTTCATTTTGACTTTCTAGTTAATCAGATTGCTATGGAATGGATGTCAAAATACAGGGACTCAGGGCTTATTAAGCCCTTGCTTATGGCTAGAGACACAATATTAGGAATGTATAGTGATACTCCTATTGCTTTAGCTGCTATTGAAACATGGATTCAGGGCAATAAAATGTCGTTGTCTGTAGTGTATGAACTAATCAGGACGAATGGTGGGAAGGTGAATTGGAGTAGAGTCATTTGGAATCCTATACAGGCCCCTAAACATTGCTTCATTGCTTGGCTGGCTATCAAAGGTAGACTGAGTACTCATGATAAACTCTACTTTTTGAACATAGATCCAATATGTCGATGGTGCCAAATAATGGATGAGAGTCATGATCATATCCTAATTGCTTGTGGCAATTCTAAGAGAATATGGGATGCAATTCAAAGATGGACACGAATGAAGGTTAAGTTTCGATCTATGGTACAAGCTCTCACTTGGATGAAGAAGTATGTCAAAGGAACAAGTTGGCAAAGTCAGATGCAGAGAATGACAATCACAAGTACAACATATTTTTTGTGGAAAGCTCGAAATCTCCTTGTCTTTGAGAATAAATTTATGGAGATTGCAAGAGTTGTCCGATTGATCCAACTGCATGTGTACAGGATGATGGAATCCCCAGTTCCCAGTAGCTGTTTGACAGGCTAAAAACCTATGGTCGTTGACTTTTAGCTTTAGTCAAAGTAGATTACCTAACGCTACACTTAACCGGGTTGTATAGTGTAAGTAAGGGTCGAACCCAAGAGAGTTTAGTCAAATTTTGCTTAGATTCAATTACCGAATTGTAACCAATAAAGGGGGGAGGGGGTTTGGATTGTAACAAAAACAAGACAAAAGCGATTAGAAAGTAAGAAAAGATGGTGATAAAAGATATGGTTGAAGAGCTACACTAGGTTGGATCTTAGCTTGCACACTACTTGGTTGGTTCTTTTTATAAGCAATTCACCAAAGTCTCATCTTGATCTTAGATATGTGTTGAGCCAACCGGCATCAACATAACATAACTAGATTATTGATCCGTAAACCTACAAGATCAAAGCACAAGTTAGCATTCTAGTAAAGATAAAGAGATATAAAGAATGAATAAACAAACCGTTAATCTTTCTTTATAGTTATATTCCTTTCCTTTAAAAAATCACAACTAGTTTTTACCTAAAGTTTTACTACTAGATTAAGGACCCAAACCCAGAATCGATTAATCCTAGCACTTTGCATGCAAATGTACACTTAAGGTGATCAATCTAAGTGATAAAAGACATGCAAACATAAGTTAAAGCTCAAGGAAATATAACACAATTGGACTGAATAAACTTATATTATCAAAGACATACAACTAAATAGCAATGCAGCTTCAATCAACTTAATGTACCAAAGGAAGCTAGAAACTCATTACAAAATGGCACTTAGGAAAGTAGAGCTTTTTGGGGAAAATGTGGAAAATTCTAGCAATCAGCCAAGGGCTTTATTTATACTACAAAATGCATTAAAAGGGGGTAAATGGGTTGTCTAAATAGCCACCTTAAATGTCATAAAGGTGGTGCAAACAAACGGAGTTAAGTCCTCTGGCGCTAAACCGCGGGGGCCGGCTTCAAGGCTGTAGAGGCGGTTTAGGCCAGACGTTCCATCTTCTTCTTGGCCGCTGCGGCGGCCTGACAATCCCGCAAGGGCGGGTCTTTAATGCTTCTTGAACGTCTGACTCGTCATCTTTGTGTCGTTTCTGATGACGATCTGCGGGGGCGGCGACATTGGCTCTTCGGCTTCACAGGTCCGCAGACAGGGGCGCATGCCGGAGTGTAGTGTCACCGTAGGGGCGGTGACACTACTCCGCAAGGACATTATGGCACCAGAAACATTCCTTCGTTGCTTTTCTTCAACTCCCAAGTGTTGTTAATACCTTCTTTTGCTTCATTTGGACTTCTTCATCTGGATCAAGGTATTAGTAGCACAAACTAACTCAAAGACACTAAAAGACTTTATAAACTATCCTAATTGATAATGATTCCATCACCTATCAAATTCCCCCATACTTAGACTCTTTACTCGTCCCGATTAAACAACACATCAAATAATTCAGCATACAAAAGCCTCAGGAAGTATGGTGTTACGCTAAAAAGTGTGCACGCAATAAGCCTTAAATTTATACTCGTTATAATTATCCTAACTTCTAGCGCACCCGCAGTGTATGGGACGTTTGTAGTATGGATAGTACTCCGAGGTCGAACACAAAGACTAAGGTGAAATTGATTCGGTTTTGTGATTTAATTTAGTGAAGGTCTAAAGTTAGAAAAGAGGAAAACAAGAACGAAAATCTCAATTGTTTTTGTCGGTTTTAGGTGATCAAGGATCACGATTCATGCGAAGCAAACAATCAAACTAAACCAAAAATCACAAATAAACAAATCAAACAAGATATTGATTAAGGGAAAGGAAAGACGGATTCTAGGGGTCGGAAGTTCCGGTTATGGCATAGAACTCAAGTTATCTATTCATTCTTTGGATTGATTATGATATGTTGGGATTAAGTGTTTCTAAATTGGGATCAATTACCGGGTAGGTCTCATGATCCAACTAGTCCATACCTAAGGTCTCATTACCGGTTAGGTCTCTAAGAACCTAAGGTTAGGAATTCTACACAAACCGGAATTGTTAATTATGGATCTAACCTATCCTTACCGGGTAAGTCTTGGAATGGGAAGTCCTAATCAACATTCCTAGCACATCTAATCCAATGGCGACTTGTTAGGTTCACCACTACCTAAGGTTTTGCTATTTTAGATTCTAAGGGAAGGGATTACCGGGTAAGTCTCTCCTAACACTTAGTCACTACACTAGGACACCCTAGGGTAGGTTAAACTCAGCAAAACTTAGGGTTTCAACAATTTTATGAATCTAAGGTAAGATCCTTCGAACCAGGAAGAATCACGGTTTGTTCTAAAGAAACCACGACCGTGGTTCTACAAGAACTACCCGTGATTTCTAACAGCAGCTACGTTCATAAGCAAAAATCATCCAAAGGTAAATCTAAATCCGTCCTATCATAGATCTAGCCATAACCATCCTTTCCTTACCCTAGAATCACATCAATTTAGCCTACAACATTCATAATGGGAATCAAAGCAAACAAACATAAAATCATAGCATTCATTGCAAGATAATGAAAGAAAGAAGATGAACAAGTGAACTTCAAAAACAAACCAATCTGAAAATGGAATTAGAACAACTTACAACCCTTCCAAAAGAAGGTTCAAGGGTTCACAAATCTTTAGAAATAAATCCGAAATACAAGAAGCTATGTGTGTGTTCTCCTCTCTTCTTCAATGGAACCTTTCTTCTTCTCTTGGGCACTTTCCTTCCTAGAAAAAATCTTCTTCTTTGGAGAATATATTTGTTAGAGAAATGGATAATGGATGAGCTGCTCCCAAACTACCCCAGCTGCCTCAAACAACCCATCAAGGACCACTTTTATAACAAATTCTTCATGAGCTGGCCATGAGAGTCGTGGCACAGCTGTCACGAGAATCTGGCAAAATCCACGGTCATTTCCACGGCCGTGGTTCTTCAGGAAACCGTGATTCTATGCAGAAACTTCGCCTTGGATCATTGAGCTGTGGTTTGGTGCATGGCTAGTGTTGGCAAGGTTCCATGAGTCCTCCTTACCCCTTTGATGTGTCCTAATGAGTCCGAGGACGTGTCATCTAAATGAACGGTCTTTTAACACATCGTTTTAGCTCTAAACTTCCCGAAATACCTACAAAACGCACACAAGTCCGTGTAGACGTCTATCTCGACAAAATACATGTTTTGAGTGCAAAACGTGTTGGACTAGTGCTAGATCATGCATGATTGAGCAAGAATCCTATCTAAATGTACACCTAAAACTATGCTATAAATCGTGTTATCAAAATACCCCATACTTAAGGTTTGCTCGTCCCCGAGCAAATTCCCAACTATAGACTAAAAGATGACATGATTTATGTATGCAGAAAAATGGCAAAATCTTTTTGGGTTTTGTGCTTCTACTTAGGATCACCTTCATAGTCATGATCAATGGCAATTGGATAAGCAATTATGTATCAAACAATAAGGGCATGGGAAGACAATTGTACTTAACTCAAAAACATGCATGAGATGGGAGGACGAAGATGTCAAGAAGATCAAGAGTCTATCCAATCTAGATTACTAAGTCTTACAAACATGCAAGTAGGTCATAAGGGCTTGTGACATAAAAGGCTAAGAAATGTTGTAATTTGGGAGGGGAATTTTCTAGGTATGTGATGCTAATCCGGGAATGGAACTAACTTCACTTCCTTGTCCTCGATCAACTTCCCCCAAGTGTATATTTTTCCCTATATTGCTTTCTTTTCTTTTTCTTTAACTCATTTTTGAGACAATGGCATTGGTGTACAATAGCCGAAACCTCGGTGATTAGCCATCCTCGGGCTTTTTCTCTTTTTCGAGGTGCATCCACACCGGGCACACATACCAAAGCTCGTTAGGGCTATTGGTTCATTTGACTTTGGCAAGGCACCAACACCCGATTATGTGAAGTGTACCGAGTTACTTGTCATTTAAACCAACGCCCCCAAACCTATATTTTGGCTACACTTCCTCAATAACTTCAGCATTTCATTCACGACATTCTTTTCATTACATCTTCACCCCGCATTTGCTTTTCACACATTCAAACACACTAGCATGCTCCTATTCCCGGATGGGTTTAAAGGAGGTCGATTTTATATCAATTGAGGTGCTCAAGCAATCATGATCAAGATGAGAAGTAGAGAAAGATGAAATGCCTCATTCATTCCTAGATGGTATGCAAGAACTATCATGTAATTTCGACTTTCAATACTCAATCCATTCTAGGCAATCATCATGATCTCAAGTCATTCATGGAATTCAAGAGAAGTAGTTCAAGTCCACATATGCATTTATCAATTCAACACATAAGGCCATCTATAGCCAATCACAAGACAAGTTTCATCATTAGGATCATATCCAAGCCTAGAAAGCACAAAATTTTTTAAATTTTCTGATTTTTATGGGATTTTCGAAATGAATATATACAATGCAAGACATGTGCAAGTATTAACCTATCCTAGGTGCTCATCATGCAAAGGATCATGCAAACCCCACCCCATACTTAGAAACACATTGTCCCCAATGTGGTATACAAGTAAAGAGAGTGAAAGAGGGTTCTCACAATGTAAAAGTGTTTGCTATGGTATTCGGGATTGTTCAAGTGAATTGATGTTGGAAGATCCTATCAACCATGGTAGAGAGCTCTAAGCATTCCTTCAAAGCTTCGGAACCCGCGCTAGGCACCGCTAGCCGTCCAAGTTCCGCGTCCGCTCCACCCATAATTGGTGAGGGTTTCATCATCATCATTTCCATGTCAAGAAAGACTTCCAATGCCACTAATGCTTCTAACACACACACGAAACACGAAACACGAAACACGAAACACGAAACACACAAAGCACACAAGAACAGAAAAAATCTAAGCAAAAATGAAAAATGTTACCAATGGGTTGCCTCCCACCAAGCGCTTCTTTAAGGTCACTAGCTTGACCAAACTCGGGAGCGTCTATTCAAGGTGAAGTGGGGCAATCATGTCTATCGGGGCTCCCGGAATATACTTCTTCAAGCGATGCCCATTCACTTTGAAATTTCCACAATGCTCCCCTCCTATTTCAATAGCTCCATGGGGAAAGATCTTCTTCACCATATATGGCCCGGTCCATCTTGATTTGAGCTTTCCGGGAAAAAGCCTTAGCCTTGAGTTGAAGAGAAGGACAAGATCTCCTTCACTCAACTCCTTTGGAATAATCCTCTTGTCATGCCATCTTTTGATTCTCTCCTTGTAGATCCGGGCATTCTCATAGGCTTCCAACCGGAGCTCCTCAAGGGCATTGATATCAAGCAATCTCTTTTCTCCCGCTTCCTTGAGGTCAAAATTTAGCCACTTAATGGCCCAATAAGCTCTATGCTCCATTTCCACCGGAAGATGGCAAGACTTGCCATAGACCAACTTGTAGGGGGTGGTTCCAATTGGTGTCTTGAAGGCGGTTCTATATGCCCATAGTGCGTCATTGAGCTTCATAGCCCAATCCTTCCTTGTCCTAGACACCGTCTTCTCGAGGATGGCCTTGATCTCTCGGTTGGAGATCTCCACTTGACCACTAGTTTGGGGATGGTAGGGTGTTGCCACCTTATGAGTCACCCCATACTTGGCCAAAAGTGCCCCAAAATTCCTATTTGTGAAGTGCTTCCCTCCATCACTAATGATCACCCTTGGTGTTCCAAACCTAGGGAAGATCACTCGGTTGAAGAACCACACCACCACCTTGGCATCATTTGTAGGAGAGGCAATTGCCTCCACCCATCTTGACACATAGTCCACCGCCAATAGGATGTAGAGATTTCCACATGAAGAAGGGAATGGTCCCATGAAGTCCACACCCCACACATCAAAAATTTCAACTTCTTGGATGTTGTTCAAGGGCATTTCGTTCCTCCTTGAGATGTTCCCCGTCCTTTGGCAAGCATCACATGCCGCTACAAAACCTTGCACATCCCTAAACAAGTTAGGCCAATAAAAACCGGATTGCAATACCTTAGCACATGTTTTGTGTGAGCTAGCATGGCCTCCACATGGTAAGGAGTGACAATGCCGGATCACACTCTCCATTTCATCTTCCGGTATGCATCTTCTAAGCACCCCATCCGGGCCTCTCTTGAATAGAAGTGGCTCGCTCCAATAGTAATGCCTTACATCGTTGAAGAACTTCTTCCTTTGTGCATATGTAAGTCCGGGAGGCACTTCCTCACACACCAAGTAATTCACAATGTCGGCATACCATGACTCACTTCCTCTAGCCACGTGGAACAAGCATTCCTCCACCATTTGCAATTGCTCATCCCGGAATGAATCATCTATCGGGATGTTGTCTTTTCCAAGCTCCAATGGTGGGAGTCCACTAAGGTGATCCGCCACGGAGTTCTCGGATCCCTTCTTATCTCGTATCTCCAAATCAAACTCTTGAAGAAGAAGGATCCACCGAATCAACCTTGGTTTGGCATCCTTCTTTGTAAGTAGATAACGGATCGCCGCATGATCCGTGTAAACTATGACCTTCGCTCCAACAAGGTACGAGCGGAACTTCTCAAATGCATATACTACCGCCAACAACTCCTTCTCGGTGGTAGCATAGTTGAGTTGGGCATCATCTAGCGTCTTGCTAGCATAGTAAATAGCATGAGTGCGCCCTTCTTTCCTTTGCCCTAAAACGGCCCCAACGGCCACATCACTTGCATCGCACATGATTTCAAATGGTAGACTCCAATCCGGAGGTTGCATGATAGGAGCGGAGATCAAGGCGTTCTTCAACCTACAAAATGCTTCAAGACAATCTTTGGAAAAGACAAAATCAACACCTTTCATTAGTAGGTTAGTGAGAGGCTTAGAAATTTTAGAGAAATCTTGAATGAACCTCCGGTAAAAACCGGCATGTCCTAAGAAACTCCTTACCCCCTTCACCGAGGTAGGTGGTGGCAACTTCTCTATCGTTTCAATCTTGGCCCTATCAACCTCAATGCCACGGTTAGACACCAAGTGTCCTAACACAATCCCTTCACTTACCATGAAGTGGCATTTTTCCCAATTTAAGACAAGATTTGTCTCCTCACATCTTTGCAACACTAATGACAAGTTAGCCAAGCAATTATCGAAAGAAGAACCATAAACAGAGAAATCATCCATGAACACTTCCATGATATTTTCTATGTATTCCGAAAAGATGGCCATCATGCACCTTTGAAAGGTGGCGGGTGCATTACACAACCCAAATGGCATTCTCCTATATGCAAAGGTACCCCATGGACATGTGAAAGTTGTTTTCTCTTGGTCATCGGGGTGGATAGGGATTTGGAAGAATCCACTATACCCATCTAGATAGCAAAAGTGAGAGTGTTGAGCTAACCTTTATAGCATTTGGTCAATGAAGGGGAGGGGAAAGTGGTCTTTCCTAGAGGCCATGTTCAATTTCCTATAATCAATGCACATCCTCCACCCCGTAACCGTCCTAGTCGGTATTAGTTCATTGTTCTCATTAATTACTACCGTCATTCCACCCTTCTTAGGTACTACATGAACGGGGCTAACCCACTTACTATCCGAGATAGGGTAGATAATTCCCGCATCTAGCAACTTGATGATTTCCTTTTTGACCACCTCTTTCATTATAGGATTCAATCTCCTTTGATGTTCAATAGAGGGTTTGTGGTTATCTTCCATCATTATCTTATGCATGCACAAAGATGGTTTAATGCCAACCAAATCATCAATAGTATAACCAATGGCTTTCCTATGCAATCTTAGTTCATGCAGCAATTTAGCAAGTTCATCATCACTCAAACATGCATTAACAATCACAGGATATGTAGAATTGTCACCAAGAAATGCATATTTTAAATGAGAGGGAAGGGGTTTAAGTTCAAGTGAGGGAGGACCTTTATCGGTTGAAGATGATCCAAATAAGGTTGGATGAGATGAGTCCAAAGCAAATGAAGACTCCCCATGGCTCCTAGAAACTTGATCATCATCAAGAGCTGATTCAGGGAAAATCACGGTTGGAAACACGGGTTGCTCATTTTCCACGATCGTGGAACTTGCCAAGTTTGCTTCTCGGAGTTGTCCAGAAAGTTTGACGGCCGTGGAACCTGAATCTCGACCGTGGAACTTGCAGCTGTTCACCACCTCTTCGTGGCTCTCAAATCCAACTCTTGGCTCCTCTTCCAATGCCTCCAAGGCTTTGACTTCTTCATTGCAAGCCTCCTCATCATCTTCTTCCATCATACTCAAGGTAAGAACCTTTTCCAAAGGATCTTTGATCAAGATCGAGCTCACAACTTCTCTAGATTCTTCTTGCTCGACTATGTTGAAGATATCTTCATCAAGGGTTGGCCCTTTCATCATTGTGGACAGCTTGAACTTGATGTTCTCTTCCCCGATGTTGAAGGAGAGAGTCCCGTTCTTGCAATCCACTAAGCATCCGGAAGTGGCTAGGAAAGGCCTTCCTAAGATGATAGGAACCGGATAATCCGCCGGAATGTCCAACACTACAAAGTCGATGGGTACATAGAATCCTCCCAATTGCACCGGAATGTCCTCTAGAATCCCAACCGGATGAGTAATAGAGCGGTCCGCCATATAGAGGGTCATCTTGACCGGTTTCGGCTCTCCTAGCCCGACCTTGTTGCTAAGTGCAAGCGGTATGATGCTTACACTCGCCCCAAGATCACAAAGGGCTTCGTACTTCACGTCTCCTACTCCAATTGGAACACAAAAAGAGCCCGGATCTCTTAGCTTGGGAGGCATTTCTTCCTTCATCGTTTGGATCAACTCCGAGGATCTCTTGGTCATCCTTATCTCCCCATACTCCTCCAACTTCCTTTTGTTGGAGAGTATCTCTTTCAAAAACTTGCCATACGCCGGCATTCCTAAGATGGCATCCATGAACGGAATGTTAATATGCAACTTGGACATTAGTTCAAGGAACTTACCAAAATGATTGTCTAAACGAGCCCTTGCTCTTGATTGTGGGAATGGTAGTGGCGGCTTGTATGGAGGGGGTGCCACATAGGTTGGCTCTACATCCTTGCTCTTTCCTCCATCATCTTGCTTTATTCCCTCTTCTACCACTACTTGCTTTCCCTTAGCTTGGTCCTTGGGCAAAGGATCCTTCATACTCAACCCACTCCTTGTTGTGATAGCCAACACTTGGCCTCTTGGGTTGTCTTCGGCTCTTCCGGGAAGCTTCCCCGGATCCCTATGTGCTTCACCCGCTTTTTGAAAGACTTGTGCTTCCAAGACCTTTTGAGCTTTAGAGATTGAAGTTACGGGGCTCTCAAGTCCACTCAATCTTCCTAGCAATTGTTCAAACATGACTTCGGTCCTATCCTTTGAAGGTTGAGTAAAACCGGGTGGAGGTTCTTGTGAAGCTCTTTGTGGTGGAGTTGTACTTGTGGAGGCGGGAGGGTTCAAGGCTCCATCCGGGTTAGAGTAAGAAAATCCGGGATGGTTGTGGTTTGGCCGGTAATTGTTGAATTGCCGGTTGTTGTTGAAATTTCTTGGGCCTTGGTAATTGTTGAAATTGCCCCTTCCCATATAATTCACATCTTCTTCCTTGGAAGACAAGTTAGCTTGTGGAGGTGCTTGAGGAGTTGCTTGGCTCTTCAAGGTGGTAGTGCACAACTCTCTCAAGGACTTCAACTCGTTGTTGATGGCGTCAAGCTTGAAATTGCTCATGGTGACTTCACTCACCTCATATGCTCCCGCCTTTCTTCCTTCGCTCTTCCTATGAGAGTACTTTTCAATCACTAGAGCTTGCTTCTCCACAAACTCCCAAGCATCATCTACATGTTTCTCCATAAATGTCCCACCGGAAAGAGATTGAAGCTTGAATTGGCTATCTTCATCGAGCCCTTTGAAATAGATCTCTAATAGCTCAATCTTTGGTATGCCATGGTGCGGACAATCTAGGAGAAGGTCTTTGAATCTCTCCCAAGACTTGAACAAACTTTCTCTATCCCTCATCACAAAGGCATTGATCTTCCCTCTTAATTCGGTGGTCTTGGAAGGTGGGAAGAACTTGGTCAAGAACTCGGTTGTCATCTCCTCCCAAGTACCAACTCGCCCTTGTGGAATAGATTGATACCAAGCCAAGGCTTTATCCTTAAGAGAGAAGGAGAAGGCCCTTAGCTTATGGTTGTTGCTCTCCAATCTTGGTGGTCTAAGAGTCTCCATCAAAATCTCATAGTTCATCAAATGTTGGTGATGAGACTCTCCTTCCATCCCTCCAAATTGATTATGCCGGATCATTTGAAGAACTTGAGGGCGGAGCTCATAGTTGTGGGTTGCGGGATCTCCTAGATTCACACCCGGTCGGTGTGCTCTTTGTGCCGGATCCATACGTCTCCCTAGGGTTTGTGGCTCCTCAATAGCAATGGGAACGACCCTAACATTGGCCGCCGGCTGCGGTTGTGGTGGAGGAGGTGGAGGTTGTCGGCGATTAAGCTCTCCTTGAACAAGGGCTTGCCTAATCTCCTCAATCTCCCTCCTTGTTTCCTCTTGCCTCTCATTGGCAAGTCTCCTTTCTTCCTCCAAGAGCTCATCTCTTAGCCTTATTTGCTCTAAGGCTTCATCCAATTCAGCTTGGAGGTTTCTTCCGGCCATCTCTTTCTCCTTTCGGATGTTCTTGGATCTAGATCGAAGGGTTTTCTCCGGTTCGGGATCGAATGGAGCTAAATCCTTGCCACGAGATCTTCGCATACACCTAAAGAGAAATAGATGTCCTGAAAAGCAAAGACACAAACAAAGAGAGATCAAAAGCAACAAGAAAGATCTACACTAGAAACAATCACAAAATAGACTCAATCTAGACTTAGTCCCCGGCAACGGCGCCAAAAACTTGTTACGCTAAAAAGTGTGCACGCAATAAGCCTTAAATTTATACTCGTTATAATTATCCTAACTTCTAGCGCACCCGTAGTGTACGGGACGTTTGTAGTATGGATAGTACTCCGAGGTCGAACAGAAAGACTAAGGTGAAATTGATTCGGTTTTGTGATTTAATTTAGTGAAGGTCTAAAGTTAGAAAAGAGGAAAACAAGAACGAAAATCTCAATTGTTTTTGTCGGTTTTAGGTGATCAAGGATCACGATTCATGCGAAGCAAACAATCAAACTAAACCAAAAATCACAAATAAACAAATCAAACAAGATATTGATTAAGGGAAAGGAAAGATGGATTCTAGGGGTCGGAAGTTCCGGTTATGGCATAGAACTCAAGTTATCTATTCATTCTTTGGATTGATTATGATATGTTGGGATTAAGTGTTTCTAAATTGGGATCAATTACCGGGTAGGTCTCATGATCCAACTAGTCCATACCTAAGGTCTCATTACCGGTTAGGTCTCTAAGAACCTAAGGTTAGGAATTCTACACAAACCGGAATTGTTAATTATGGATCTAACCTATCCTTACCGGGTAAGTCTTGGAATGGGAAGTCCTAATCAACATTCCTAGCACATCTAATCCAATGGCGACTTGTTAGGTTCACCACTACCTAAGGTTTTGCTATTTTAGATTCTAAGGGAAGGGATTACCGGGTAAGTCTCTCCTAACACTTAGTCACTACACTAGGACACCCTAGGGTAGGTTAAACTCAGCAAAACTTAGGGTTTCAACAATTTTATGAATCTAAGGTAAGATCCTTCGAACCAGGAAGAATCACGGTTTGTTCTAAAGAAACCACGACCGTGGTTCTACAAGAACTACCCGTGATTTCTAACAGCAGCTACGTTCATAAGCAAAAATCATCCAAAGGTAAATCTAAATCCGTCCTATCATAGATCTAGCCATAACCATCCTTTCCTTACCCTAGAATCACATCAATTTAGCCTACAACATTCATAATGGAAATCAAAGCAAACAAACATAAAATCATAACATTCATTGCAAGATAATGAAAGAAAGAAGATGAACAAGTGAACTTCAAAAACAAACCAATCTGAAAATGGAATTAGAACAACTTACAACCCTTCCAAAAGAAGGTTCAAGGGTTCACAAATCTCTAGAAATAAATCCGAAATACAAGAAGCTATGTGTGTGTTCTCCTCTCTTCTTCAATGGAACCTTTCTTCTTCTCTTGGGCACTTTCCTTCCTAGAAAAAATCTTCTTCTTTGGAGAATATATTTGTTAGAGAAATGGATAATGGATGAGCTGCTCCCAAACTACCCCAGCTGCCTCAAACAACCCATCAAGGACCACTTTTATAACAAATTCTTCATGAGCTGGCCATGAGAGTCGTGGCACAGCTGTCACGAGAATCTGGCAAAATCCACGGTCATTTCCACGGCCGTGGTTCTTCAGGAAACCGTGATTCTATGCAGAAACTTCGCCTTGGATCATTGAGCTGTGGTTTGGTGCATGGCTAGTGTTGGCAAGGTTCCATGAGTCCTCCTTACCCCTTTGATGTGTCCTAATGAGTCCGAGGACGTGTCATCTAAATGAACGGTCTTTTAACGCATCGTTTTAGCTCTAAACTTCCCGAAATACCTACAAAACGCACACAAGTCCGTGTAGACGTCTATCTTGACAAAATACATGTTTTGAGTGCAAAACGTATTGGACTAGTGCTAGATCATGCATGATTGAGCGAGAATCCTATCTAAATGTACACCTAAAACTATGCTATAAATCGTGTTATCATATGGTGCAGTAGACAAGATGAGGAAGACAAGAGAAAAGTCATCAAAAGAAAGTGTGAAAGGAGAGAAAGTGAGAAAAGATGAGAAACTACCATCCTTATTACTCCAAGAGTGACCTACCCGGATATCCTCCTTATGGCTCCCCTGCTCCGGTGGGTAAGGGAAGTGGCGGGAGAAGTGCTCCTGCCTCCAGTAGATCTCATCGATGCGGCTCTACTGTGTGTCCATCCGAGCTCCAAAAGAGGACTCAAAGCTAGCTTGCCAAGCCAATTACTGAGCCTCCATCCTCTGCTGGTGAGCCGCCTGCCAAGTATCTTCACGCTAGTCAAAATGCATGGTCATCCTCCCCTCAAAACCCGTCTGCCACGCCTACTGTTGCTCGAGCATAGTCTTCTCGTAGTCGGTCTGCCACTGTTAGTGTTGAGTGGTCAGAGCAGCCATTTGAGCCCGGAGACTCTCATGAGCAGGGTCATCCTCCTCTGCCGCTGTGGGCATCTCCTCATCCTCAGGAATAGGCATGTGGTCCTCATATGGGACCCTGCTAGAGCTCGCCGCATGCCTCTCAATGATGGCGACGTGAGAGTGCCTCGGGACATAGGGGTCAACGGCAATGTAAAGCTTAGAGAGCTCATCTCCGAATGACAGCGGCCGAGGCAGGTAGGTGATGTGGCTCCCATCTGCATAAGACAACCAAAAGAGGTTCTCATCACCATCCCTCTTGAGGAGCTTGCAACGCCAAAGAAGACCTTCGTTGTAGAATGGGATCGCCATCCCATCCTCCAACTCGGACAAGTCCATAACTTGCTCCGTAAACAAGGAGATGACTCCACCTCCAAAAATATCCCGCGGCTCGTTCTTCATAATCCGCTTCAAAGCGGTGATGAAGAGGAAGGTCCAATTCGGCACGTTGTCACATGCCGGAATGCAAGTGTACATCAATGGAAGGTCCTTGAGATCGGCCTTGTTCTCCTCCTTGTGCCCACAAAAGACACACATGATGATCTTCGAGAGGAACCTCAGGCAGGGGTGAGTGAGCATGTTGTTATACTCACTTCCCGCATGAAACTCGGAATCGGTAGCAGCTTGCCAAAATTCCACCAAGTCCGGTGTCAAAGCGGACTCCCACCATATGTCAAAGGGGTTCTTAGTAACCCCAAATGCTTCCTTCAGCTGAGAGAAGTTTACCGTGTACTTCCTCTTGTTGTATTTGAATGTCACATCTTTCTTCAAGAGTTCACACAACGGTGCTGAAATCTTGGAGAAATCCTTGATAAAGCGCTGGTAGAAACCTGCATGACCTAAGAAAGATAAAATTTGATTCACATTAGTAGGGTAAGGAAAACTTTGAATTACGTCAAGTTTAGCCTTATCGACTTCTATTCCTTTTGATGAGATAACATGCCCTAGCACAATACCTTGCTCTACCATGAAATGGCATTTTTTCAGAATTGAGAACTAGATTGGTTTCTACGCATTTTTGAAGAACAAGTTTTAAATGTCCTAAACATGCATCAAAACTATCTCCATGGACGGTAAAATCTTCCATAAAAACCTCAATAAAGTTTTCAATATACTCGCAAAAAAAATTATCATGCACCGTTGGAAGGTGCCGGTAGCATTACAAAGTCCAAATGACATTCTGCGGTATGCAAAAGTGCCAAAAGGGCAAGTGAATGTCGTCTTCTCTTGGTCCTCCGGGGCGATGGCTATTTGAAAATAGCCCGAGTATCCATCCAAGAAGAAATAGTATGGGCGACCTTCAAGACGCTCAAGTATTTGGTCAATAAAAGGCAAAGGGAAATGGTCCTTTCGGGTTACCGTGTTTAGCTTGCGGTAGTCGATGCAAGCCCTCCATCCGGTTTGAGTTTTGCTTGGGACCATCTCACCATATTGATTTTCCACCATGGTGATTCCTCCCTTTTTCGGAACGACTTGGGTTGGACTAACCCATTTTCTATCTGCAATTGGGAATATCACATCCGCTTGGAGGAGATTCAATACTTCCTTCTTGACCACATCCATCATGGGCGGATTTAGTCTTCTTTGTGGTTGCCTTGATGGTTTTGCTTCTTCCTCAAGCAGGCTCCGATGCATGCATGTAGAGGGACTAATCCCCATAATTTCCGCAATGGTCCAACCAAGATCCGTCTAGTGCTCTTTAGGATCTTCACCAACTTCTCTTCTTGATGAGGGGACAACTTGCTAGAAATGATCACCGGCAAAGTGTCGTTCTCCCCTAGAAAAGCGTACTTGAGATGTTGGGGAAGCTCCTTCAACTCGATCACCGGGGCCTGCACTATGGAAGGAATAAGCTTTTCTCTTGGAGTTAGCAAGGTGGACCCAATGGCCAAAGGTGAGAGAGGGAGCCTTTTGTGCCCATCCAAGTGAGCTAGAACTTCCTGCATGTTAGATGTTAATGCATAATCCGAATTATGAATATCAATATCATTTTCAGTTATACTTTTCAATTCATCAATATCGGAAATGTCAAAAACCTCTTGAATAATTGGTTCAGTCACATCAATAGCACAAAGAGAATGGTCATCGATGGTGTGTTTCATAGCATCATAGATATTAAACTCAACCACTTCTCCATCAAATTCCATAGTCAATTTACCACTAACATAATCGATCTTAGTTCTAGCAGTTTTTAGGAAAGGTCTTCCCAACAAAATAGGTACAGCATGTGAATCATGTTCCATATCCAATACGAAAAAATCAGTAGGAAAAATCAATTTATCAACCATAACTAGCACATATCCAATTATTCCTTTTGGATAAACATTAGACCTATCGGCTAGTTGGACGACAATCCAAGTTTCAAGAAGTGGCCCAAAGCCAAGAGATTGATAAATGGAATAGGGAAGCACATTTATAGATGCACCTAAGTCAAGCATCGCTTTGTCAAAGCGAGTTTTGCCAATGACGCAAGGAATGCTCACCATACCCGGATCACTACATTTCTTGGGCAGTCGTCGTTGGAAGACTGTTGACACATGTTCACTCACTTGGACTTTTTATTTTCCCTTCAGCTTCTAGTTTCTCTTGATCGTGCAAAGTTCCTTCAAAAACCGAGCATACTTAGGGATAATCTTCACAAGTTTCAAAAGTGGAATGTTTACCTCACATTTGAAGAAGGTCTCAAAGAGATCCTTATCCTCAATCACCCTTCGCTCCTTTAGTGCTTCTAGAAAAGGAGTCGGAGATTTCTCAGCATACAGCGGTGGAAAACTTGGACAGATGTAAGAATCTTCTTCAGTAGAACCCTATGTCGACTTTTCCGCAGGGGCGCCAGCTTGCAGGCATAGGCGCGGCTCAGGTGTTGTCACCGCAGAGACGGCGACATCCAGTCGCAAGGGTGGCGTCTGTGCAGAGGGAGGCGCATTTGCAGCCGTAGGGGCGGTTGTGGGGGCGTCAGAACCGTCAAGGGTATTTCTTTTGATTCCAAGGTTGGTTTTGGCTGGACTTGCCTCCTACTCCTCAATGTTAGAGCACTAACATTCTCCTTAGGGTTCACAAAATTCTGGGAGGGCAAGTTCCCCGAGGATCGAGATTCAATCCTTGTGATGGCTTCCGTCATTTGTCCAACTTGCTTCTCAAGGTTCTTGATGCTAGATTATGTGGTTTGGACATGAGTAGCAAAGTGTTTAGTCAAAACTTGCGGCATATCTTCAGTGGATTGAGACTTACCTTGGCAGGGCTACTGTTGTTGTTGATTTTGTTGATCCCTCCACCGGTATTTTTGTTGATCACGCTAATTTGGCATGTAATTCTACATATACGGATCATTCCATTGGCATTACTATTGTTGTTGGCCATATCCCAATGCATTTACCTCAGCAACTTCATCTTGGACTTGTGGACAAAAGTCTATGGGGTGGAAGGGGTCGGCACAAACTCCACAAGCCCTGAGTTGTTGTGGATTTCCCATCAAGGCCAATCTCTTAACCAATTCCTTTAATTCTACAATATCCGTGGATATCTCAGGACAGATGAGATGTACAGCATGTACGCCTCTTTTGGTAGAAGTTCAACCAAAGTTTCTAGTTCCTTCCGCCGATTCCTGCATTTTATCCAAAGCAAGTTCAAGAGTAGTGTTCAAGATGTTACCACAACATGTAGCGTCAATGATCCTCCCCTCATTGTCTAGCAAGCCATTGTACAAGTACAAGACTAGATCTTGGGTAGATTACCCATGGAAAGGACAGTTGGATCATAATCTTGCGAAGCGTTCGAAATACTCATAAAGAATTTTGTCCGCCTCTTGCTCTATGTTGTTTATCATCTTATTCAAGCTATTCGCCTTCTTCGCGGGGAACTAATACTCCAAGAAGGCCTTGTGGAGATTTTCCCATGTGTCAATGCTCCCGGACGGAAGATGGTAATATAAATCATCTTTGAGAGTGAAGCCGAACGCCCGCATCTTGATTTTCTCTTCGGTGACGTTTGCCGGCTTCATGCTCATACACACGGTGTGGAACTTTCCAAGATGTTTGATCGGGTCTTCTCCACTCAACCCATGGAAAGATGGGAGCAAGTAGATCAACCTTGGTTTGAGCTTAAAATTGACTCTTTCCCCGATTGCCGGTACGGTAACCGCAAGCGGGTGTTGAGTCAAATCCGGATGCGTCAGTTGGCGGAGAGTTCGGTTGGTCATCTCTTCACGAGTTTGTTGTTGCATGTGTTGTCGATTGTGTGTTCTTTCAATTTCTGGATCAAAAGGAGAAAAATTTGAGTTAGTAGCACGGGTTTGAACCATGAAAATTGTCCAAACCAATAATCGATAATCAAAATTAATAAAAAACAAAAAATAAAACTCCCCGGAAACGGCGCCAAATTTAACGAGGCTAAAAAACCTATGGTCGTTGTCTTTTAGCTTTAGTCAAAGTAGATTACCTAACGTTACACTTAACCGGATTGTATAGTGTAAGTAAGGGTCGAACCAAAGAGAGTTTAGTCAAATTTTGGTTGGATTCAATTACCGAATTGTAACCAATAATGGGGGGGGGGGGTGGATTGTATCAAAAACAAGACAAAAGAGATTAGAAAGTAAGCAAAGATGGTGATAAAAGATATGGTTGAAGAGCTACACTAGGTTGGATCTTAGCATGCACACTACTTGGCTGGTTCTTTTTATAAGCAATTCACCAAAGTCTCATCTTGATCTTAGATATGTGTTGAGCAACACTAGGTTGGACTCATGATCTGGAGTTGGCAGCGGTAGTTCATGCTTTGAAGATCTGGAAACATTACCTGTATGGTGCCACATGTCAGATCTTCACAAACCATAAGAGTCTGAAGTATATTATCACGCAGCGGGAATTGAATAACCGCCAGCATCGATGGCTCGAGTTGATCAAGGACTTTGACCTTGAGATTTTGTATCATCCAGGGAAGGCGAATGTGGTCGCCGATGCCGTGAGTAGGAAGACGCCTCGAGAGAAGGCGATTGCCAGATTGACAGTACAACCTCAACTTCAGAGGAATCTAGCTTGGCTAGAGATGGACATCCTGTTTCCTGATGAGGATGCCTAGTTGTTTGCCTTAGAGGTTTTACCTAGTCTGCTAGACGAGATCCAACAGAAGCAGGGGACCTGCCCGACATTGATGAGGATTAGGGAGAGGATGTCTCGTGGCGAGGCACCACAGTTCTCCATTGGAGAAGATGGGATGATGAGACGCCACGACCGCGTCTGTTTACCCGCTGATATGGAGCTGAGATAGAGGATTTTACAGGAGACTCACTATACACCTTACTCAGTACATCTGGGTACGAGTAAGATGTACCATGATGTGAGACGTTCATATTGGTGGGGAGGGATGAAGCCCGATGTATCCAGATTTGTGGCCTAGTGTGCGACCTGTCAGCAGGTCAAGATAGAGCATTGTAGACTTGGAGGTGAACTCCATCCACTGCCAATACCGCAGTGGAAGTGGGAGGATGTCTCCATGGACTTTGTGACCGGATTGAGGCCTAGTAGGAGTTTTGATGCTATTTGGGTTGTTGTTCACAGATTGATGAAAACGACACGTTTCATTCCTATTAGAGAGATGTGGCCACTGAGCAGATTGGTTGAGGAGTACACTAGACAAATAGTGAGACTCCATGTTGTACCGAGGATGATTGTCTCTTATCGAGATGGACGGTTTACCTCAAGGTTTTGGCAGCAGATTCAGACTGCTTTGGGGATGAGTCTGCACTTCACGACTGCATTTTACCCCAGACAGATGGTCAGTCCAAGAGGACCATCCAGACCCTTGAGGATATGCTGCGAGCTTGTGTGTTGGATTGGGGACAGGGATGGTCTGATTACCTCCCACTAGTTGCGTTCTCATACAGCAACAGCTGACATGCATCCATTGGGATGGCTCCTTATGAGGTATTATATGGACGTAGATATCGTACACCTTTATGCTGGGATGAGCCCAGCAGTATCAGTGGTATAGCGCCGGAGCAAATTCAAGATGATATGGCTCGAGTGGCATTGATTAGAGAGAAGATGTTGGCTGCTTAGAGTCGCCAGAAGTCATATGTAAACAAGAGGCATCGATCTCTAGAGTTCAGGTGGGAGCTCATTTTTGGTTGAGAGTATCTCCGACGCGAGGCGTCAGACATTCTGGCATAAAAGGGAAGATGAGTCCCCGATATGTCGGTCTTTTTGAGATACTAGATAGAGTCGGGAGGGCAGCCTACAGATTAGCATTGCCTCCGAGGTTAGAGGGTGTTCACTCTGTGTTTCACGTGTCTCAACTGAGGGAGTACATACCAGATCCGAGGCACATTGTGAGTTATGATGATTTGGTGGTTGGGCCGGACCACACTTTTGCAAAGCACCCTATTGTTATCTTAGAACGAGGTGTGAGATGCCTGCATTCGAAGGACATTCCCATGTTGAGGATATAGTGGTCTAGACGAGGACCTGATGAGGCTAGTATCTAGTGGAGGATAGTATCTAGCGGAACTATCCAGAGTTTTACTCTAAGATAGATGCACCTGTAGGATCCACGAGTAGATCTTAGTGCCATCTTGGTGAGTGCATGTTATACTATGTGTTTATGTGATGTGATGTGCTTTTCGTGCTAGCTATGATATGTGCATATGATCTTTTAGATATTGTTTGCTAGCGCGAGATAGGTATAGTTGGAGATTGTTCTTCCCTCCATGCTATGGTATGTGTGTTTAGGATTAGCTGGAGATGGTTCTTTCCTCCATGCTATCATTGATGGACATAGTGTGAATGGAGATGGCTTTCCTCCACGTAGTTGTGTTATGTGTATATTTTGGCTGGAGATGACTTTCCTCCATGCCAATGTGATGTGGTAAGTGTGTCGGCTAGAGATGATCTTCCTCTAGGCCTTGGTTAGAGTTTGTGATGATGTTGCTAGAGTGATGATTCCTCCATGTTGTGTTTTGAGGATGTAGAATGTTATAGGTTATGATGTGATGCCTCTGAGAGGAAGAGTTATACCTCGGCATATGGGTCCAAGAGGATTTGGGATCATGCAAGTTTCGGGACGAAACTTGTTTTTAGGGGAGTGTGATGTAAGAGCCTTAGTAATAGGAGCCTTGATGTGTCTAGCTGAGCCAGACAGCCGCCCATACGGATCCAGAGGGCCGCACCAGCGGATGGCCGCCCCTGCGCCTCACAGTGTCCGCCCCTGCGCCTCTGTGTGGTTGCAGCCGCCTTTGTTTACCTTGACTCGTGCTTTGCGGCTGGCTTCCTTTATAAGCCATCATTTGCTTCTTGATGAAGGGTTCTTCATCTCTCTCCAACCTTCTTCCTCCTCACGTTCATCTTCTTCTCTCCTTCTCCCTTTGATCTTGTTCTTGTTGGAATCAAGAGTAGATCTTGATTTAGGCTTGTGCTGATTGGATTCTTGCTGATAAGCTTGATGTTATGTGTTGTTGCTGATGTGTTGTGGTTGTGACGTGGTGTTGATGTGGTTCCTCCTTACTGCATAGGGTTCTGTTGTGTGAAGAGAGTCAAGAGAAGGATCCAAGAGAAGCCGGGATCAGCTCACTGATGTCCAACCGCACCTGCTCCTGAGCTAGGCCGCCTCTGCGCCTGTTTGTGAGCCGCCCCTACATCCTGAGTGAGCCGCCTCTGCGCCTCACTGATGTTGAGCCCTTGCGCCTCTTGTTTCCGTTGTTGCGTCCAAGGCATACCTAGTTGGTATGATTACTTCTTCCCTTTCCTTTGGCCTTGGCTTTAGTTGATAGCTAGGCTAGTATGGATGGGCTGAGCATGTTGAGTTGTATGATGGATATGTGCCTTAGGCACTTGTGATTATGTTGAAGTTATGCCTTAGGCATTTGTGAGTATGATATGATCTTGAGGTTTAGATACGGGTCATAGGTTGGTTGTGGTTTTGGAGACGAGTCTTGTTCGCTCCAAACGGTGTGTGCAAGCTTTAAATTTATAACCCAAGAAGTATGCTTGAACAAATATGCGAAACCGTAGTGTACTGGTCAATTGTAGTAAAAGCAAGAATTCCAAGGGTCGATCACAGGGACTTAGGTGAAACAAAGCACATAATCAGATTGTCAACTATTGCAATAAACTAAAAGCAATTAAAGCAATCAAAGATGATGTAAAAGTCAAGTAAGGGGAAATACGGATTCTAGGGATTAAAGCATCTAGTTGTGGTTCCTACTCAAGATCTCAAAGGATAACGAAGACAAAGCTGAGGTTTGCAAAGGGAAGGTGTTTTTAAGGTGGGATTAGATCACCGGGTAAGTCTCACTACTCACTATCCCAAACCAAAGCTCCTATTAGCAGGTAAGTCTCAAGATACTAAGGAAAGGAACTATAATCTCAAGCCAACACACCACCCAAGGGAATAGAATTAACCTTTACCGGGTAAGTCTCATGCTAACTCACAAAGATGGGATGAAGGCACACTCAAACCCCAATAAGGGATAAAACTTTATTACCTACACTCATGATCTTAGGTAAACAAACAAAGGAATCACCGGGTAAGTCTCATCCTAGGCTTGCATTGAACCAGGAAAGGTGTAATAAGGATAGGATTTGGCAAACTAGAACACTTAACTTCAGTTTCGGATCAGGGAAGGTTCACCTCGTTCAGTCAGATCCCACCCCGGCCGAGATTAAGATCATTATATCATCGTCTTCCCCACAACTTTCAGCCAATCACCCTAGAATCGCATAAGAAACTTAGCCAACAATCATCATGATAACAATAATCAATTTAATGGAAAGGAAATCAATATTCAAACAAGAAAACCATAAGAAAAAGGTCTCAATAACTGAATCAAACAATCAACAAACAAGCGTTCCTCAATCACAACTCAGCAAAGACAATAAACCAAAAGACAATCTAGAAAATCTTACAAACTCCTTCCAAAAGGCCATTCCAACTATGACTACTTCCTTCAACTTCAATCTTCAATACTTTCTTCAAATCCTCCAGAAAATCCCTCAATTGATGGATGCTCCAAGCATGGTTGAACTTGTGGAAAATCCAACCCTTTATATAGGAGAATTATCTTCGAAAGATAATAATATCTTAAATCGATAATTTCCTATAAAATATATCCATATCTCTAAAATAGATCTCCCAAAAATAATATCTTCCTTCCAGAATTCCAGCAAAAAATATAAGATCTCCTCCTTCCAAAAATAAAAGACCTGAGCCAAAAATAAAGATCTCGCTGACGGCAGGGTATCCGCCTCGGTCGGGACGCTCCTCAAGATCACCTCGGTCGAGGTGGTACTGTAGCTGAACGAGGTGAATCTCAACTGAATGTGAAATCTCTCGAATCTGGTCCAAATTCAATCTTCTTAATCATTTCCATGCTTCCTGAGGTCTTCCTTAAGCTCCAGAATGTAGCTCCAATGACTCCTTATCTCCTTAGCTCCATTTCAGTCCAAAACGTGCCATTTTACCTACGATTACAACGAAACTTTGTGTAGACCTCGATTCCCGTAAAGGTAGATGAAACAACAATATAATCACATAATATACATTCATACATGCAAATTTATGAAGATAAAACGTCCAAACTAGTCCCAAAATATAGACTATAATACATGCTATCAAAACACCTCATACTTGTCCCCAAGCAAGTTCCAAATCTTAAGTACAAGATAGAATGGATTATATGTCGCAAGAATCAATGAAAAACAATTCCAAAACATTTTTGGTGGTGTGCTCCACTCATAGATCACTCTAAGAGAATGCTTCATGGCAAATAAAATCAAAATATGATCAAAACATTTTATAAATATAAGAAAGTTGTTCATCTTTGCATAAAATCATAGAATGCATAATAAATCATAATTATCGAAATTAATCATGTATAATCCAGTTTAAACCACCAAGTCAATCAACAAGCTCGAGGTCTCAAGGGCTTCCAAAAGAGGTCAAGAAACGTGTCAGGGTGGGATGTATAGAATGTGGTGCTAGAATCCGGGAAAAGGATCTTACTTCACTTTTTTTGAATCTCAACTTCTTCCACCAATAAGCTTTACTTATTTTACTTTACTTTTTGGGATGCATGGACAAAGGTGCACAATAACCGAAGCCTAGAAAATCAACAATCATCAATTTCTCGAGATGCCTCAAACCCTTGATGCACATACCATGACCCGTTAGGAATATCACTCAATCCGACTTTGGTAAGACACAAACACCCGACTATGTGAATGGTGTCGGGTTACTCATCATCATGATTGACTTCCCCAAACCTATTTTGTTTCTTTCTAACACTTTCAGCCAGCATCTCAACTTCATTTTTACTTGCTTTTCACTTACTTGCTTCCAAATTCCCGGATAGGTAAAGGGAGGCAAATATGTATATGAGGGGCTAAAGCATGATCAAGAAGAAGAAGAGAAGAGAACGAATTGCCTTAATCATCCCATGAAGAATGTGATAGAACTAATCATGTGGTGTCAACTTTCAAATTCAACATAATTTTGATAAAAATAAAGTATTAAACATGTCAAAACTTCAAACAAAGCATTTTGCAACTTAAACATATCATAAAACCTTTCGAGCATATAAAGATTTCAAAACCATTCTGCAAACAGAATCATCACTGAGGTCATATCTAGAAAAGAAGCACAAAATGTTTCGAAAAATCTCTCAGTTAAGCCGCCTCGGTCGAGGTGTTCTAAGTCATCCGAGGTGCTTTACCTCGTTTGGCCATAATCATCCCGGTCGAGGTCATAAAAAAGAATTTTTTTCAAACCAGTTTTTGACGTTTTCTCAAACAAAAACCAGCATGCATGCATGTAATGGCAGATAATCATATGAAGCATAAATATCCAAATATAGTCATACAATCATACACACGTAGTCAAATAAGTACATCCACATACTCCATATGACAGGTAATGAAATCACTATCATTTAGGGTAGTTTTTAGAGTCTTTTTATTGCATTTGTGTCGGTTTATGCTACTAACTCCTTAGTCCAGAAGAAGAAGACTAAAAGAAGCTAAGGAAGGAGTTATAAGCACTTAAGAGTGAAGATCGATCACAAAGCAAAGCTTCTGTTGCCTCACCGCCCCTGTGGAGCCTTATCACCGCCCCTACGGGTGACGCCTTACACCGGAGCGCCCCATGCGCCTTCGCCAGCGCCGGCCACGAAGTGTGTCACCGCCCGCCCATGCGCCACTCCTTGGCGCCCCTGCGGTGACCTGCCCTAAAGAGACGAAGACCAGCTCCCCTGCGCCTCCCACTGCCCCCCTGCCTGCGCCTCAACATGGGAGCTGGAAGACGAAGAGACTGTGTCACCGCCCCTGCGTTGACATAGGGACGCCACGGCGGCTTGGCATCAGAAACGTCAGAAAGTCGAAGGGTCAGACGTTTGAAGAGCATTGAAGATCCGCCCCAGCGGAATTGCCCAGCCGCCCCTGCGGCCATGAAGAAGATCAAGTGTCTTTTGTACTATAAATAGTCCTTGGTTGATTGCTAGAATCATCCAACTTATCCATCTTGTTAGCCAACAAATTATCCACTTAGATTGTCTTGCTACCTTTGTAATGAGTTGCTAACTCCCTTGCTACATTGGGTTGGTTTGAAGCTGCATTGTTACTTGTTGTAAGTTCTTTTTAATATAAGTTTTCATTCAGTAATACTTTGTGCTTCCTTGATCTCCATTGTCTAATTGCATGTTTACTATTGCTTGAGATTGATCACCTTAGGTTCTAAAGTGCATGTAAACAACTAGGATTAATAGGTTCCGGGTTCGGGTCTTTAATCTAGTAGCAACTTTAAGTAATAACGGGTTGTAATTACTTAAAGAAAAGGAACACAAATATAAAGATAAGTTTAACAGTTTTAATCTTCTCTTTATATCCCTTAGTCTTTGTTTGAAAGCTAACTTGTTATTTGTTCTTGTAGGTTTACGGAACACTAACCTGTTAAGTTGTGTTGATGCCGGTTGGCTCAACACATATATATGATCAAAATGGGAGATTAATTGAAAACTTGTAAAAGGAACTCACTAAAGTAGCAATCGCATGCTTAGGATCAACCTAGTGTAGATTCATCCATCATTGTCTTACTTGTCGCATTTAATCGTTTTCACAAGTTTTTGTGCACATCAATTCAACCAACCCCCCCCCCCTTTGTTACTAGTTACTATAATCGATAATTGCATCTAAAACACCTTAACTCTCTTGGGTTCGACCCTTACTTAATCACTATACTTGTTCTTAGTGCTAAGTCGGGATTTACTTTTGATTGGGTATAGACGGCCATAGAAATACCGTCGGTCAAATTTTGGCGCCGTTGCCGGGGAGTTTTAATGTTTTATTGTTATTATTGATTATTGGTTTTAACCATTTTTATGGTTCAAACCCGTGCTACTAATTCCGGCTTTGCTTCTTTTGATCCAGAAATTGAGAGGACGAACATCCGGCAACGAAGACAACAACAACTTCAAAAAGAGATGGCTGACCGTACTCTTCGTCAACTTACGCAGTCCACCTTGGCTCAAAACCCTCTAGTGGTCACTATACCGGCATTACGGGAAGGAGTCAACTTTGAACTCAAGTCGGGCCTCATTCACTTGCTCCCATCCTTCCATGGGCTAAGTGGTGAAGATCCCATTAAGCACCTTGGAAAGTTCCATACCGTGTGTATGAGCATGAAGCCGGCCAACAGTACCGAAGAACAAATCAAGATGAGGGCATTCGGCTTCACACTCAAAGATTTCGCGGATGATTGGTATTACCACCTTCCATCCGGAAGTATCGACACTTGGGAGAACCTTCACAAGGCATTTTTGGAGAAATACTTTCCAGCCAAAAAGGCCAATAGCTTGAAGAAAGCTATAAGCAACATCGAGCAAGAGGCAAATGAAACTCTCTACGAGTACTTTGAGAGGTTTGCACGCCTCCGATCCAGCTGTCCTTTTCACGGATACTCAACGCAAGATCTAGTCTTGTACTTGTACAATGGCTTGCTAGACAATGAAAGGAGGATCGTCGATGCGGCTTGCGGAGGTAATATTCTTAACTCTACTCCTGACCTTGCTTTGGAAAAGATACAGGAACTAGCGGAAGGTACTCGGAACTTTGGAAGGACCCCGGCTAAGAAAGGAGTTCATGCTGTAAGTTCCGGGAAGAGCGAGATTTCCACCGAGCTCGCGGAGTTGAAGGAAATGGTGAAGAGACTAACACTTATGGGAACCCCACAGCAGCTCAAAGCTTGCGGAGTTTGTGTTGACCCATATCATCCAACGAACATGTGTCCACAAGTCCAGGATGACAATGCTGAGGTAAACGCAATGGGTTATGGACAACCACAACAGCAAAGGCCTAGGAACGATCCCTATGTACAGAATTTCATGCCAAACTGGCGTGACCAACAAAACTTTTGTTGGAGGGATCAACCAAACCAACAACAGCAGCCCCGTCAAGGTAAGTATCACTCAACTGAAGATATGTTGCAGGTTTTAACTAAACACTTTGCTACTCATGTCCAAACAACAGAATCCAGCATCAAGAACCTTGAAACATAGGTTGGTCAAACGGCGGAAGCCATTACAAGGATCGAAACTAGGTCCTCCGGAGGATTACCTTCACAAACGGTTATAAACCCAAAGGTGATGATGGAAGAGGCTCAATCATAGAGGAAGAGTCCCTACGTCGAGCCAACGACGTAAAACAAAGGCGCTGCTCGGGAGGCAACCCGAAGGAATAAAAAGAGGAGTTTCTGTCAAGAAAACCGCCCCTGCGGCTCAGAGTCCCCGCCCCTGCGGTGACACCCCTGGCCAGCGCCGCCCCCGGCGTTGGGCCAGCGTCTGCTCACGTTGGCCACCGCCCCGCGGTAACACCCCACGCCCCTGCGGCGGCCACCCTTGACACACATCCTCAGCTCCGCCCCCGGCGCGGAGGCTGCGTACCCCTCTTCCTTGTCACCGCCCCCGTGTTGACAAGCGCCGCCCCTGTGGTTTTGTTAAGGAAAGAAAAAAAATACACTATCCAAAAATAACCTACATCTACCGCCCTCTTCACTCCCTCTCCATTCATTCTTCGAAACCTAGCCGTCTCGCCTCCCACGCCCTTGCGCCCTCCGGAAGCTCTCGCACCGCTCTGTCCAGACGCTGTTGCGCCACCTCCGACAACCGAGTGGCACCACCCCTTTTGCGACACCAACCCTCTCCACCACCACACACAAACACCACCTCAACCCTCTTACGCTCAACCTCCAATGCCCCACCTCCGGCGACGTCTGGAACAGCAAGGGAGACGGCGGAAACAGCCCCATCACCACCACCTTTGCCGAACTCCCAAATCGCCCTCTGCTCTTTGCCCGCCCCTGCGCCTGCAAGCCTCCGCCCCTGCGTCGAGCCGCCCCTGCGCCTGCTGCAGCCGCCCCTGCGGAAAACACAACATAGGGTTCGTTTCTTACTCGATTTTCTGAAATTTCTAATTCCTTTGATTGTTCAAACTGCAAGAGATGGAGAATCAGAAGAAGTATAAGTTTTCAGAAGTAGAGACGACACGGTATAGGATTGCACAAAGTCGGGATGTGTATGCAACCCGATTTCTGGACGTTCCTACTTTGGAAGATTTGGGCATGTTGGAGAGCATGCAGGAATTTCTCAATAACGCCGGGCTCGGGGATTTTCTGACAACGACCGCCCCAACATACCCCGAGCTCAGCCGCCAGTTCATTGCCACCTTCAAAATGGAAACGGTGGACCATGGGTGTGTTGGACTTACATTCAAGTTCAACAAAAGAAAGTACACATTGGACTACACCCAGCTGCAGGAGGCATTAGGGGTGACTATAGTTGCTTCCGATGACTGGTGGGAACCTATCCCGACACCTGATTTGATGGAGTTTTGGCAGGCCACCATCAGGTCTGAGTTTCATGTAGGGGGTGAGTACTCCAAAAAATTCACTCACCTCTATTTGAGGCTCATTTCGAAGGTATTCATGAGTGTCTTCTGTGGACACAAGGAGGAGAATAAGGTTGCTCTTAAGGACCTTCCACTGCTATACGCCTGCCTCTCCACGAATGACTGGGTTCCGGATTGGCCATACCTCTTCCTTACCGCTCTGAAGCGGATTAGGAACAATGAGCCACATGATATTGTTGGAGGAGGGATCATCTCCTTGTTGGCTGCACAGGTGATGGATCTCTCTGCTTTAAAGGACGGATTAGAGGCCCCACTTTATACGGAGGGTATGTTGAGGAGGTGCAGGCTCCTTAGGAGAGACGGGGAGCACCTCTTTTGGCTCTCGTTAGCAAATGGGAGTCACATCACCTACCTCCCCCGACGACTTCCATTGGGAGACGAGCTCTCCGATTTGTACGTATCGGCTGACCTAGTTCCTCCGAGACGACCTCAGGCGGATATTATTGGGAGATACGCAGCCGGCTCCAGCCGGGCCCCGCCACTGATGAGGAGATGCTGACGGAAGCACACGACAGTCAGACCATGGAGAGTCTGCAGGCTCAGATGGCAGCTTTGACTACACAACACCAGGCATGGCAGACCGAGTACCAGCGGTCCATGCTTGAGTAGCAGCAGGCGTGGCAGTCCAGCTTCGCCTCCTCCATGACCACTCACTTCGACCGCCGTCAAGATGCTTGGCAGGCGACTCATCAACAACAGTTGGAGACTCAGCAGCTGGCTTGGCAAGCTAGCTATAAGACTTCATTTAGAGAGAGGATGGAGGCTCAGGAGGACCGTATCGACACGCTCCACCGCCGGCAGGAGCACTTCTTCCTCCATTTTCCTTACCCACCGGAGGAGGGTCTTGGTGGTCCATCCGGACCACCCCACTGAGGGGTACATTTCTCTTCCCTTCTTCCACATTTATCTTTGCCTCATTTCCACTTTGAGAACAAAGTGTACTTCAAGTATGGGGAAGGGATATATCATTGCTTGTACAGTTCACTGGAATTTTTGATTTGTTTTGTTTTGCATTCAGATTTAAATTCACACAAAAAAAAGAAAAAGCCAAAGGAAAATGAAAAGAGGCATAAAAATCCTTCGATAAACCGAAAACCCGAAAGGGCGGTTTAGGCAAAAAGAAGGTAGTCCGACCAACCTTAGGTTGGTGCAAAATTGAACTTAAGGGATGTGAGCTAAAGTGAGATCATCAAAAGAAGAAGAGTGGCAAGGTGAAAACCCGAAAGGGCGCCTTGGCAAAATAAGCGACACCGAGTGTAGGATTCCCTTCCGGCGTTTGGCGACATAAGAAGGGGAGTCATAAGGAGGTTGTCCGGATAGGCCACTCTTGGAGCAATAAGGATGGTAGTTTCTCCCTTTTTCTCACATTTCCTCTCTTTTCCTTCTTTCTTTCTTGGCTTTTCTCTTGTTTTCATTATCTTTTCTTGCTTACTCATGCTTCTTGAGGCCTTTGAGTCCAGTTGTTGTCATTTGTTTTACTCGGGACGAGTAAAAGTTCTAAGTATGAGGGAGTTTGATATATGATGAAATCACTATCATTTAGGGTAGTTTTTAGAGTCTTTTTGTTGCATTTGTGTCGGTTTATGCTACTAACTCCTTAGTCCAGAAGAAGAAGACTAAAAGAAGCTAAGGAAGGAGTTATAAGCACTTAGGAGTGAAGATCGATCACGAAGCAAAGCTTCTGTTGCCTCACCGCCCCTGCGGAGCCTTGCCACCGCCCCTGCGGGTGACGCCATACACCGGAGCGCCCCCGGCGCCTTCGCCAGTGCCGGCCATGAAGTGTGTCACCGCCTTTGCACCACTCCTTGGCGCCCCTGCGGTGACTTGCCCGAAAGAGACGAACACCAGCTCCCTTGCGCCCCTGCTTGCGCCTCAACATGGGAGCTGGAAGACGAAGAGGCTGTGTCACCACCCCTGCGTTGACATGGGGACGCCCCGGCGGCTTGGCATCAGAAATGTCAGGAAGTCGAAGGGTGAGACGTTTGAAGAGCATTAAAGATCCACCCCATCGGAATTGCCCAGCCGCCCCTGCGGCCATGAAGAAGATCAAGCGTTTTTGCCTTCACCGCCCCCTGCGGAGCTGAAGGCCACCCCTGCGGCTTAACGTCAGAAGTTTTACTCCAGCTGTTTACACCACCTTTATGGCATTAAAGGTGGCTGTTTTGGGCCCGCCATTTACTCCTATTTAGTGTCTTTTGTAGTATAAATAGGTCTTGGTTGATTGCTAGAATCATCCAACTTATCCATCTTGTTAGCCAACAAATTATCCACTTAGATTGTCTTGCTACCTTTGTAATGAGTTGCTAACTCCCTTGCTACATTGGGTTGGTTTGAAGCTGCATTGTTACTTTGGTTGTTAGTCCTTTTTAATATAAGTTTTCATTCAGTAATACTTTGTGCTTCCTTGATCTCCATTGTCTAATTGCATGTTTACTATTGCTTGAGATTGATCACATTAGGTTCTAAAGTGCATGTAAACAACTAGGATTAATAGGTTCCGGGTTCAGGTCTTTAATCTAGTAGCAACTTTAAGTAATAACGGGTTGTAATTACTTAAAGAAAAGGAACACAAATATAAAGATAAGTTTAACAGTTTTAATCTTCTCTTTATATCCCTTAGTCTTTGTTTGAAAGCTAACTTGTTATTTGTTCTTGTAGGTTTACGGAACACTAACCTGTTAAGTTGTGTTGATGCCGGTTGGCTCAACACATATATATGATCAAGACGGGAGATTACTTGAAAACTTGTAAAAGGAACTCACTAAAGTAGCAATCGCATGCTTAGGATCAACCTAGTGTAGATTCATCCATCATTGTCTTACTTGTCGCATTTAATCGTTTTCACAAGTTTTCGTGCGCATCAATTCAACCAACCCCCCCCCTTTTATTACTAGTTACTATAATCGATAATTGCATCTAAAACACCTTAACTCTCTTGGGTTTGACCCTTACTTAATCACTATACTTGTTCTTAGTTCTAAGTCGAGATTTACTTCTGATTGGGTATAGACGACCATAGAAATACCGTCGGTCACCATACTTGGGACACATTGTCCCAATGGGTCAAAATAAGTCAAAGAACAGAGTACTCACCGGACCTAGCTGAACTTCATAAATAATAAAGAAAGAAAATCCATGCTGCTCTAGTCCTCGTCAGCTGGTGGTGGTGGTGGTGGTGGTGGTGGATGTGGGATGTAGGGGTGTTGAGATGGATCAAATGGATACCCCATCATCTGCTGGAACAAGATCTCCATCATCTGGTGCTGGTAATGTTGGGTCTCTCTGATCCGATGCATCCAACTGTCAATATATCGGCACTCATCATCGAAGCGATGGGACACATCCACTGTCATAGCTGCATAGGAGTCGATCATCTGCTCAGTCAGCTCATCAATCCGTCGGTGAGTTATTGGATCTCTATGCCTGTGGACTCTGCGCCGGGCTGGTCGTGATGGTGCTGCAGCCTCCTCATATGTCGCCTCGTCGTCAAGGTCGACAACTGGCACACTAGGACCGGTGGTATCAGTACCGGTCTCCATAGCAGCTCCGTCATCATCATGCTCCTCCTCATCAGCTGCAGCAGCGTCTTCGGCATCCTGCATGTAGGGAAGCCAAGCAGAAGACTAGTACTACTGGTAAAAAACTGAGAACTGAGTTGACCATAATATGCCGTGTGGAGCAGTCGTCTCCCAAGGCATAGCGACGTACGGCGTACTAAGACCACGAGGAACCAGAATGCGCCTCGTGATCATCTCCTAAAGTCCAAGCGGCTTCGCAGCCGCTACCACTGTACATGCAGTCAGATCCAAACCCATGGCCGTAGCAATATGGGTCACTAAACCTCCACAACAGATGTCTCCCTTGGACTTGCCCTTGATCCTATACAAGTCCTCAACCAGCATGCCTCCAAAGTCAGGTACTCCACCAGTCACCATACAAAATAAGCTCAACAACTCCCCCTGTCTGATTTTCTGGGGCGTCTCAGTACGCGCCAGAAGTGTCTCGCTGAATATCTTGTGAGCAAGACAAAAAGTTAGGTGGAAGATAATACACTCTCTGGAGTCCCCAGGTCTCCATCTGTCACTATTCTCCACAACATGGGCTATCTCGCCCCAAAAGTCTCAAGCTACGGCTCGGGAGGGAAAGTCGGTAACAGTGGGAGTCGGAAAGACGAAGATCTCCCTGAACTGGTCCATCGGCACAATATAGTTCCGGTTCAGCAACCGGTACTTCATGTTGTTCCTCTCAGGGACGTGAGTGATAGAACTAACAAATCCATAGTCGGATCGAGGTAGGTTAGAGCTCGAATCTCCATAAACTCCTCCAGCCCTACCATAGAAATCATCTTCCTCAAGTCCTCCGCCACGTGGAGGCACTCGAAGGCAGCAACATCTAAAAATCGCGGGGCAACTATGGGACGCCCGCATATCCTGTCGAAATCAGCCAGGTGACGCTCGTGGATCACCGGTATAGAAGGATGAGATGCAGAGGAAGGGGAAGAACCACTAGGTCTATCTCTCAGAATAAGTTGGCGATCGGATCTGTTACTCATTATTCTAACAGAAGAACACCTCGGTTGCTTTGACACCACCTCGGTTGAGACACAACACGACTGGACCGAGGCGAAGTGTTGTGCGATTCCACTATCTGATTTTCCAATTATTTTCCCCCAAATCACTACCAATTGCTTCCTATGGGGTACTTATATCTTTTTCAGCAACAATGGATGGCAACCAAAGCCAGATCCGTCTAAAATTATTAAAAGAAAGAGAGAAAGGGTTTTCCAACGAAATACCCAAATTATGTAGATTCGGAGCGCTTTTTCCGCAGTTTGTTGCTTGAAATCTGATCCTCTCGCTTCCTCTAGTGAAATCGAACAAAAAATTGTGGGAAACGAGAGAGAAATGAGGAAACGAGTTTAGGGAACTGCCGCGGTCGAGACTCGGTTGAGAGGGAGAAGTGAGGAGAGAGAAATCCGCTTCGCCTTTTATACCCCTCGCTGAATCTGATATCACCTCGGTCGAGGTGGTCTCCACCGGACCGAGGTGTCTGACTAGATGTCAGACCTAGTCGCCTCGGTTGCCCAAGAACATCTCGGTCGAGGTGCTGTGACAGCAACCGAGATGTGTCTCAGTCAAACTCCGTCTTCTCAATTTCTCAAACTTCTGTCCTTCCGGTGTAGCTCCTGAGTTGTAATCCTTCCTTAGAGACTACCTGGTTTCTGTCTAGAGGACGCCAAAAGCAAAGCAAAGTAAACTATCTAAAACTAATCTAGAAAAGGGAAAAGAAAGCAATACCTTGGGTTGCCTCCCAAGAAGCGTTTGATTTAAGGTCGCTAGCTGGACCGTACATCATCCCTAAACATGTTGGAAGGTGTCCTCACCCCATACTTCACCTTCATCATGGGGTGAGATAAAGAAGTCTATCAAACGCTCTATCACATGCAAGTGCTCAACGGGCAATGAATCATCTATGGGTAGGTCGTCCTTCTCGCGCGAGGAGGGAGGTAGCCGGATGAGGTGATCCGCAACAGAATTCTCGGACCCCTTCTTATTGCGAATATCTAGGTCAAACTCTTGAAGTAAGAGAATCCATCGAATAAGACGCGACTTCGCATCCTTCTTATCAAGCAAGTAACGAATAGTTGCATGGTCACTGTAAACAATAACTTTCGCTCCTACTAAGTAAGAGCGAAACTTCTCAAAAGCATATACAACCGCCAAGAGCTCCTTTTCGGTGGTGGCGTAGTTCAGTTGAGCTTCATCTAGCGTCTTGCTAGCATAGTAAATGGCGTTGGTTCGGTCATCCTTCTTTGTCCAAGTACCGCTCCTACGGCCACATCACTCGCATCACACATGATCTCAAAGGGTAAAGTCCAGTCGGGAGGTTGAATGATAGGAGCGGTGATCAACGCTTCCTTTATCCTGTAAAACGCATCAAGGCATTCATGCAAAAACTCAAAAACAAAATCCTTATTCAAGAGATTAGTGAGTGGTTTAGAAATCTTCGGAAATCATTGATAAACCTCCTGTAGAAACCTGCATGTCCGAGAAAACTCCGCAAACCCTTAACAAAACAAGGGGGAGGAAGTTTCTCAATAGTCTCGATCTTAGCTCGATCGACCTTAATACCTCGATTGGAAACGAGATGTCCTAGCACAATTCCTTCACTAACCAATAAAGTGACACTTCTCCCAATTCAAAACAAGATTAGTGTCTTCACAACGTTGCAGCACTAGAGAAAGGTTAGTTAAACAATTATCAAAAGAGGAACCATATACCGAAAAATCATCCATGAATACCTCCATAATCTCCTCAATGTACTCGGAAAAGATAGCCATCATACAACGCTGGAAGGTAGCGGGTGCATTACACAATCCAAATGGCATCCACCTATAAGCGAACGTCCCCCAAGGACAAATGAAAGTAGTCTTCTCTTGATCATCCGGATGGATAGGAATCTGAAAGAAGCCACTATAACCATCTAGATAGCAAAAATGGGAATGTTGAGCTAATCGTTCAAGCATTTGGTCGATGAAGGGAAGTGGAAAATGGTCCTTCCGAGTGGCCAAGTTCAGCTTCCTGTAATCGATGCACATCCTCCAGCCCGTAACGGTCCTTGTTGGAATCAACTCGTTGTTCGTATTCGTCCCAACGGTCATCCCTCCTTTCTTCGGAACTACATGCACTAAGCTCACCCACTTGCTATCTAATATGGGAAATATGATACCTGCATCCAACAACTTAGGAATCTCCTTCTTCACAACCTCTTTCATGATCGGATTTAACCGTCTTTGAGGTTCCCGTGAAGTCTTATGATCGTTCTCCATTAGTATCTTATACTTGCAAAAAGATGGCTTAATACCAATAAGATCATCAGTAGTATAACCTAAAGCCTTTCGATGTTTCCTCAGGACATGCATCAGTTTAGACAATTCAGTTTCGGAAAGGGAAGCACTAACGATCACGGGATAAGTAGAATCCGGACCAAGGAAAGCATACCTCAAGTGACTAGGAAGTGGTTTAAGCTCCACAACTGGGAGTGCTTTCTGAGGGGGATCCGTGCTTCCTCCTTCCAGTGGAGTAGACATAGATCGAAGAACTGGACTTTTAGAAGTCTCAGTTGACATCATCTCGCTTATAACCTTGGTCGAGGTCCAAGGTGGGTGACCGAGATGTTCCTCAGATAAGAACACCTCGCTTGGTCCAGAAAGTGCCTCGGTCTAGGTACTGGAACTGGGACCGAAACCTAATTTGCTCTTCCCCTGAATTAGTCTCTCAATCTTAGCTCCTGGATCTACTTCCAATGCCTTTAAGCTCCGTATATCTGCATCACAAGAAACATCTATACCTTCCTCCATTAAGCTAAAACTAAGAACTCTTTCAAGTAGGTCATTAATAAGGATAGAGCTCACCAATTCTCTTGATTCTTCTTCATCATAGATGTTGAAGATATCATCCTCCAGCGGCTCTCCTTTCATTGCAGCAAGCAATGCAAACTCCACTTGATCTCCACCAATGTTGAATTTCAACTTGGCGTTCTTACAATCCACATTGCAACCCGAAGTTGATAGAAATAGCCTCCCGAGAATGATAGGAACGAGATAATCTGCGGGTATGTCAAGTACAACAAAGTATATAGGTAAATAGAAGTTACCTAACTTGACGGGAATGTCTTCCAAGATGCCCACGGGATGGGTAATGGAGCGATCCGCCATGTATAGCCTTATCTTCACCGGCTTGGGCTCTCCAAGTCCGATTTTGTCACATAGCTCCAGCGGGATGATGCTCACGCTTGCTCCTAGATCACACAATGACTCATAAGTTACATCCCCAACTTGAATGGGAATGCAAAATGAACCGGGATCTCTCAATTTGGGTGGCATCTTCTCCTTCATAATTTGAATGAGCTCCGAGGACTTAGATGTCATCCTAACTTCTCCAAAGTCTTCCAGCTTCCTCTTTCTTGATAGAATCTCGTTCAAGAACTTCCCATAGGCGGGCATCCCTAGAATAGCATCAAGGAAAGGGATGTTAATGTGTAGTTTATTCATCAAGTCAAGTACCAAAATGCTTGTCTAGATGTGCTCTGGCCCTTGACTGGGGGAATGGAAGTGGTGGTTTATAAGTAGGAGGTGGGACATAAACTTCAGATTTGTTCTTCGCTTTCTGGGGCTCCACCTCGGTTGGCACCTCGACCGAAGTGTTCCTCGTCTGATCCTGGACCGAGGTGTTCTTCGTCTGCACTGGCACCGACCGAGGTACTGGATCTGCAGTTTTCAGTTACTTCTCGTCGTTATTGCCATAATTTGTCCTTTAGGGTTTCTCTCTGTCCTTGCTGGGAGCTTCCTTGGATCTCTTGGCGCTTTATTCGCCTTGTTAAAGAATTGTTGCTCTAAGGCTTTTTGTGCCTTCAAAAATGAAGTCATCGATGTCTCCATAGTGTTGAGCTTGATCAAGATTACCTTCAGCACTGCATCTTTCTTCTCTGGCTGGGACGAACTCGATCCAGGCTCCTGGCTTCTCAATGGAGTAGAAGAAGAAGAAGAAGAAGAATAAGAAGAAGAGGTTGGGACGAACTCGATCTAGGCGCTTGCTTGACCAAGCACGCGCCCTGTGTTTCAAAGAAAAATAGAAAGGCCTCAACTTGTAGTTGTTATTTTCCAGCCTTGAAGGTCTCAAGGTCTCCATCAGAATCTCATAATTTTGCAAATGTTAATGCGGAGACTCCCTCTCAAAACCTCCAAATTGGCATTGTCGGATCATAGATAGAATTTGCGGTCGAAGTTCATAATCATGCTCAGCTGGATCACCTAGGTTGACTCCTGGACGCCTCACTTGCTGATTAGGGTCCATCCTCTGTCCTAGGGTTTGTGGAACTCCAGCAAAAAGAACATCTCGGACAGGCATCCGAGGTGGATGTATCTCGGCCGGGGCAACATGGACTGGGTCTTGCCTCGGTCGAGGATCTTGGTTCGGTCGAGGCAGAAACTGAGCCCTTAAAGCGGCCATATCTGCTTCATTCTCTTTAGTTCTTGCGCGAGTCGGTTCTATCTCTCGCTGCAGTTCTTCTTGGTTGAGGCGTAGCTGTTTCAGCGCCTCCTTCAATTCGGCCTCAAGATCGCGATTGTCTTGATTGGTCATCTTAGCTTCTCTTAATCGTCACTTGTATGTCTTTTCTGGTTCGGGATCATAAGGAACGATTTCCTTTCCAGCACGGGTTCTTCGCATAAACCTAAAAAGATTCTGCGAAAACAATCAAGTAGAGTGGTTAATAGTAACAAGGGAAATTGCCCCGAAAGACAACCGAAACCGGCTCGGTCTAGACCAAGTTCCCGACAACGGCACCAAAAACTTGTTCCCTCCATACGGTGTGTGCAAGCTTTAAATTTATAACCCAAGAAGTATGCTTGAACAAATATGCGAACCCGTAGTGTACGGGTCAATTGTAATAAAAGCAAGAATTTCAAGGGTCGATCACAGGGACTTGGGTGAAACAAAGCACATAAGCAGGTTGTCAACTATTGCAATAAACTAAAAGCAATTAAAGCAATTAAAGATGATGTAAAAGTCAAGTAAGTAGAAATGCGGATTCTAGGGATTAAAGCATCTAGTTGTGGTTCCGACTCAAGATCTCAAAGGATAACGTGGAAAAAGCTAAGGTTTGCAAAGGGAAGGTGTTTCTAAGGTGGGATTAGATCACCAGGTAAGTCTCACTACTCACTATCCCAAACCAAAACTCCTATTACCGAGTAAGTCTCAAGGTACTAAATAAAGGAACTATAATCTCAAGCCAACACACCACCCAAGGGAATAGAATCAACCTTTACCGCGTAAGTCTTAGGCTAACTCACAAAGATGGGATGAAGGCACACTCAAACCCCAATAAAGGATAAACCTTTATTACCTACACTCATGATCTTAGGTAAACAAACAAAGGAATCACCGGGTAAGTCTCATCCTAGGCTTGCATTGAACCAGGAAAGGTGTAATAAGGATAGGATTTGTCAAACTAGAACACTTAACTTCAGTTTTGGATCAGGGAAGGTTCACCTCGTTCAGTCAGATCCCACCCCAGCCGAGATGTTCTTCGACTGAGCGAGGTGTTCTAGGGTTAAGGTTAAAGACTCGAGCTTTCAGGGTCCTGCTGGAATTAAGATCATTCTATTATCGTCTTCCCCACAACTTTCAGCCAATCACCCTAGAATCGCAATAGAAACTTAGCCAACAATCATCATGGTAACAATAATCAATTTATTGGAAAGGGAATTAATATTCAAATAAAAAAACCTTAAATAAAAGGTCTCAATAACTGAATCAAACAATCAACAAACAAGCATTCCTCAATTACAACCCAACAAAGACAATAAACCAAAAGACAATCTACAAAATCTTACAAAAATAATAATATCTTAAAAAGATATTTTCCTATAAAATATATCCATATCTCTAAAATAGATCTCCCAAAAATAATATCTTCCTTCCAAAAATCCAGCCAAAAATATAAGATCTCCTCCTTACAAAAATAAAAGATCTCAGCCAAAAATAAAGATCTCGCCGGCGGCAGGGTATTCACCTCGGTCGGGACGCTCCTCAAGATCACCTCGGTCGAGGTGGTACTGTAGCTGACCGAGGTGAATCTCAACTGAATGTGAAATCTCTCGAATCTGGTCCAAAGTCAATCTTCTTAATCATTTCCATGCTTTCCGAGGTCTTCCTTAAGCTTCAGAGTGTAGCTTCAATGACTCCTTAGTTCATTAGCTCCATTTCGGTGCAAAACGTGCCATTTTACCTACAATTACAATGAAACTAGGTGTAGACCTCGATTCCCGTAAAGGTAGATGAAACAACAATATAATCACATAATCTTTCCCACCATAGGTTTAGCGGTTGGTTTGAATTTATAGTTCATTTCCCGATTAACAACAATATAATCACATAATCTTTACAATGAAACTAGGGTCAGGATCCATTGTGAGATCCTAGCCCAATGTGGCACTCCGAGTCCCATGGATTCGGGGTGTTACACTAGGTAATAAAGCTTTATCCTTTATTAGGTTTGAGTGTGCCTTCTTCTTGCTTGAGTGATCTTACCTGAGACTTACACGGTACAGGTTAGTTCTTGACCCTTAGGTTTAGCGGTTGGTTTGAATTAATAGTTCATTTCCTTAGATCCTTGAGACTTACCCGGTGATAGGTACTTTGGTTTGGGATAGTGGATAGTGAGACCTCCCCCGTAATCTTTCCCACCATAGAAACACCTTTCCTTAGCGATCCCAACCTTGTTCATAGATCTTTAGAAATCTTGAATCGAAAACCACAACCGGATACCTTGATCTCTAGAATCTGTAGTTTCCCGATTATCATATATCTTGCCTTTGCTTTATTTCATTAGTTATAAAGTTGCTCTTTATCATCTTTATTGCTTTTTACTTGTTTGTGAGGTCTATTCTATTTTTTATTGTTCACCTATTGATTTCACCTTAGTCCTTGTGTTCGACCTTGGAATATTTTCTTTTGTTACAATTGATCCGTACACTACGGGTTCGCTTATTTGTTCAAACTTTTATTTTCAGTATAAATTTAAGACTTTATTCGTTCATTATTCACACATGTTTGATAGCGAACAAAGTTTTTGGCGCCGTTATCGGGGACTAGGTCTAGATCAATTGGTAACTTTTGTTATCGATAGTCTAGACCTCGCTTTTGTTTTTAATCTTTATGCTATGAGTTGTTAACCTTTTAGGACCTCCAATGGCCGTAAGAAAATACCAAACTGAACTTGATGAACTTCAGAGGCAATATAGGCTTAGGGACGAAGCATGAGAAGAAGAGAAATAGAAAACAAGGCAAAGGCATGAAGCTATGGCGGCCGAGACTCAATATTTGTTGGACGCATGTGCATTCTACATGTCTAGTAATCAAATACAAAGAGAGGAAGATTTTGAGGATGAGGATGAATATTGGGATGAGCCTTATGCCCCTTATGAAAAAGCTTGCGAGCCTCAGATGCCTCAAATGCAACCTCTGTCACGTCTAGGAATAGATGCACGCAATAAGCCTTAAATTTATAACTCGATATATTTCTCCTAACTCCTAGCGAACCCGCAGTGTACGGGGACGTTTTGTAGTAGCGATAGTATTCCGAGGTCGAACACAAAGACTGAGGTGAGATTGAATCGATTAGTGATTAAGTTTAGTGAAGATCTAGGCTTAAGAAAAGAGAAAGAAATAAAGAAATGAAAATCTCAATGTTTTTGGTTGGTTTTTAGGTGATCAATCAAGGATCATCATGCAAAGTAAACAATCAACTAAGCTAACACCACACGTAAACAAAGCAAACACGAGATACGAGATCAAAGATAGAAAAGCGGATTCTAGGGGTTGGAAATTCCGGTTATGGCATAGGACTCAAGCTATCTAATCATTCCTTGGATTAACTATAATATGTTGGGAGCGAGTGATTCTAGATTGGGATCAATCACCGGGTAGGTCTCATGGTCCACTGGTCCGTTCCTAAGGTCTCATTACCGGGTAACTCTCAAAGAGCCTAAGGAATGGAATTCTACACAAACCGGATTGTCACATAGGGATCTAACCTATCCTTACCGGGTAAGTCTCGGAAGGGTGAGTCCTAAACAACTACCCTAGCACACTTAGTCCAATGGCGGCTTATGAGGCTCACCACTACCTAGAGTTTGTCATCTTTGAAATCTAAGAGTAAGAATCACCGGGTAGGTCTCTTCTAACACTTAGTTGCTAGCACTAGGTCACCCTAGGATAGATTTAACTCAACAAACACTAGGATTTCAACATTCTAACATTCTAGAACTTAGATCCATCAAATCAAACGAATCAGACAAACCACGGGCTGTTCTACCATTTCCATGGCCGTGGACTGGCAAGAACAAACCGTGGACTCCAACAGAGGCTTTGTTCAAGTAAATGAATCATCCAAAGGCAAATCTAAGTCCATCCTATCATAGTCCAAGCCATAACCATCCTTTCCTTACCCTAGAATCGCATATATTTAGCCTACAACATACATCATCACAATCGAAATCATCAACGTAAAATCATGGCTTCCATTTGCAAGATAATGAAGAGAAAGAGATGAACAAGTGAAGCAAGTAAAACCAAGCTGAAGGTAAGATTAGAAAGACTCACAACCCTTCAAGAGAAGGTTTAATCGATTCTTACAACCCTAGAAAACGATTCCGATAATCTTCACTACAAAACTATCAAAGGCTAACAATGGTGTCTTCTACTCTTCTTCTCCAATGGAGCTTTTCTCCTCCTCCTATGGTAGCTTCTCTCAAGAGAATCTTCTTGTTGAGAGAGAGAATGGGAGTGATGGGAGATGAAAGATGTGATTGGATTGGATGATAGGAGATGTCCTCTCTCAGCCTTGCAGGACCACTTTTATACTACAACCTTGCTAGAGTCGGCCATGAGATCGTGGCACAGCTGTCACAACCGTCTGGCAAAAACCACGGTTGGATTCCATGCCCGTGGAAGTGCCAGTGACCGTGGTTTTGGTGCCTTAGCTTGCATTGGATCATTGAGTCACGATTTGGTGCATGGCTTGCACCAACAAGGTCCCATGGGTCTTCCTTAGCCTCTAGCTTGCATCCCAATGAGTCCAAAGGTGTGTCATCTTGATGAACGATCCTCAAATGTATTGATTAAGCTCCTAAATCTCCCAAAGTACCTACAAAGCAATGCAAAAGTCCGTGTAGACGTCTATCTCGACAAAATACGTGAATTGAGTGCAAACGTCGTGAACTAGTGCTAAACCATGCATGAATGAGTGAAAAATCTATCTAAATGATTACCTAAACCTAAGCCATAAATCGTGTTATCAAAAATACCCCATACTTTAAGGTTTGCTCGTCCCCGAGCAAGTCCCTACTATAGACTACAAAAATTACATGATTTATGCATGCAGAAAAACGACAAAATCTTTTTGGAGTTGTGCTTCTAATATTGGATCACCTTCATAGTCATGTTTCATGGCAATGGACAAGCAATTATGTATCAAATAAATGAAGGCACGAAAAGACAATTGTACTTAACTCGAAAGCATGCATGAAATGTAAAAATGAAGAAGTCAAGATGATCAAGAGCATATCCAATCTAGATTACTAAGTCTTACACACATGCAAATAGGTCACAAGGGCTTGTGAGATAAAAGGCCAAGAAACGTTGTGATTAGGTGGGGATTTTTCTAGGCTATGTGATGCTAATCCGGGAATGGAACTAACTGATAACACGATTTATAGCATAGTTTTAGATGCACATTTAGGTAAGATTCTCGCTCAATCATGCATTGTCTAGCACTAGTCCAATACGTTTTGCACTTAAAACATGTATTTTGTCGAGATAGACGTCTACGCGGACTTTTGGGCGTTTTGTAGGTATTTCGGGAAGTTTCGAGCCAAAACGACGCGTTTGAGGGTCGCTCATTCAGAGGACGCATTTCCAACTCATTAGAGCACAAAGAATGACTCAAGGAACCTTGCCAACACAGGCCATACACCAAACCACAGCCTATTGAGCGTAAACAAAGTTTCTGTTAGAAATCACGGGTTTTTGGAGAATCACGGCCGTGGAAATGGCCGTGGTTTTTGCCAGATTCTCGTGACAGCTGTGCCACGACTCTCATGGCCAGCTCATGAAGAAATTGGTTATAAAAGTGGTCCTTGAATGTTGTTAGAGGCAGCTGGGATTTTGGGGTAGTTTTGAGGAGCAGCTCACACATTCTCTATTGCTCTTGAACAAAATATATTCCAAGGAGAAGAAGGATTTTTCTAGGTAGGAAAGTGCAAGAAGAAGAAGAAAGGAGCCATTGCCATTGAAGAGGAGAGGAGAAGACACACCTAACTCTTGTATTTCGGATTTATTTCTAGGAGTTTTTGAACCCTTGAACCTTCCTTTGGAAGGGTTGTAAGTCATCCTAAATTCAATCTTCAGATTTGGATCCTATTTGGAGTTTATTTGTTCATCTTCTTTCTCTTATTTCTCTTGCTATGGAGACCATGAATCTATGCTTGTTTGTTTTGAATCCCAATATGAATGTTGTAGGCTAGATTGATGTGATTCTAGGGTTAGGAAAGAAAGGTTATGGCTAGATCTATGATAGGATGAACTTAAATTTGCCTTTGGATGATTTTTGTTTATGGACGTAGCTACTGTTAGGAATCACGGGTAGTTCTTGAAGAACCACGGCCGTGGTTTCTGTAGAACGAACCGTGATTTTCCTGGACTCGAAGGATTTCACCTTAGGTTCATAAAACTGTTGAAACCCTAAGTTTTTGCTAAGTTTAACCTACCCTAGGGTGTCCTAATGTAGAGACTAAGTGTTAGGAGAGACTTACCCGGTAATCCTTGCCCTTAGAATCCAAATAGTAAAGCCTTAGGTAATGGTGAGCCTAATAAGCCTCCATTGGATTTAGTGTGCTAGGATAGTTGCTTGGAACTTCCCTTTCCGAGACTTACCCGGTAAGGATAGGTTAGACCTCTAGGTAAACATCCGGTTTGTGTTAAAATCCTACCCTTAGGTTCTTAGAAACTTAACCGGTAATGAGACCTTAGGTGTGGACTAGTTGATCATGAGACTTACCCGGTACTTGATCCCATTTTAGAAACACTAAACCCCAACATATCATAATCAATCCAAAGAATGAATAGATAACTAGAGATTATGCCATAACCGGAATTTCCAACCCCTAGAATCCGTTTTCTTTCTCTCTTGATCACACTTTGTTCGATTCGTTTATTTGTGCCGATTGTTCCGATTGAGTTTGATTTGATTGTTTGCATGAGTTTTTGATCCTTGATTTGATCATCTAAAACCAACAAAAACAAATTGCGATTTCTTCCTTTCTTGCTTAGATTAGACCTTGCTAAATTCAATCACAACTTAGTTCGATTTCACCTTAGTCTTTGCGTTCGACCTTGGAGTACTTATCTTTCTACATTCGTCCCGTACACTGCGGGTGCGCTAAGAATTAGGATAATTATAACAAGTATAAATTTAAGACTTATTGCGTAAACACTTTCTAGCGTAACAAGTTTTTGGCGCCGTTGCCGGGGACTAGGTCTAGATTGAGTCTATTTTGTGATTGATTCTAGTGTAGATCTTTCTTGTTTCTTTTGATCTCTTTTTGGTTTGTGTCTTTGCTTTTCAGGGCATCTACTTCTCTTTAGGTGTATGCGAAGATCTCGTGACAAGGATCTAGCTCCATTCGATCCCGAACCGGAGAAAACCCTTCGATCTAGATCTATGAACATCCGAAAAGAGAGAGAGATGGCCGGTAGAAATCTTCAAGCTGAATTGGATGAAGCCTTAGAGCAAATAAGGCTAAGAGATGAGCTCTTAGAGGAAGAGAGGAGACTTGCCAATGAGAGGCAAGAGGAAACAAGAAGGGAGATTGAAGAGATTAGGCAAGCCCTTGTTCAAGGAGAGCTTAATCGCCGACAACCTCCACCACCTCCACCACAACCGCAACCGGCGGCCAATATTAGGGTTGTTCCCATTGCTATTGAGGAGCCACAAACCCTAGGGAGACGTATGGATCCGGCACAAAGAGCACACCGACCGGGTGTGAATCTAGGAGATCCCGCAACCCACAACTATGAGCTCCGCCCTCAAGTTCTTCAAATGATCCGGCACAATCAATTTGGAGGGATGGAAGGAGAGTCCCCTCATCAACACTTGATGAATTATGAGATCTTGATGGAGACTCTTAGACCACCAAGATTGGAGAGCAACAACCATAAGCTAAGGGCCTTTTCCTTCTCTCTTAAGGACAAAGCCTTAGCTTGGTATCAATCTATTCCACAAGGAAGAGTTGGAACATGGGAAGAGATGACAACCGAGTTCTTGACCAAGTTCTTCCCACCTTCCAAGACCACCGAGTTAAGAGGGAAGATCAATGCCTTTGTGATGAGGGATAGAGAGAGTTTGTTCAAGTCTTGGGAGAGATTCAAAGACCTTCTTCTAGATTGTCCACACCATGGCATACCAAAGATTGAGCTATTGGAAATCTACTTCAAAGGGCTTGATGAAGATAGCCAATTCAAACTTCAATCACTTTCCGGTGGGACATTTATGGAGAAACATGTGGATGATGCTTGGGAGTTTGTGGAGAAGCAAGCTCTAGTGATTGAGAAGTACTCGCATAGGAAGAGTGAAGGGAGAAAGGCGGGAGCATATGAGGTGAGTGAAGTCACCATGAGCAATTTCAAGCTTGACGCCATCAACAACGAGTTGAAATCCTTGAGAGAGTTATGCACTACAACCTTGAAGAGCCAAACAACTCCTCAAGCACCTCCACAAGCAAACTTGTCTTCCAAGGAGGTAGATGTCAACTACATGGGAAGAGGCAACTTCAACAATTACCAAGGCCCAAGGAACTTCAACAACAACCGGCAATTCAACAATTACCGGCCAAACCACAACTATCCCGGATTTTCTTACTCTAATCCGGATGGAGCCTTGAACCCTCCCGCCTCCACAAGTGCAACTCCACCAAGAGCTTCACAAGAACCTCCACCCGGTTTTACTCAACCTTCAAAAGATAGGACCGAAGTCATGTTTGAACAATTGCTAGGAAGATTGAGTGGACTTGAGAGCACCGTCACTTCAATTTCTAAGGCTCAAAAAGTCTTGGAAGCACAAGTCTTTCAAAAGGCGGGTGAAGCACATAGAGATCCGGGGAAGCTTCCCGGAAGAACCGAAGACAACCCAAGAGGTCAAGTTTTGGCTATCACAACAAGGAGCGGGTTGAGCATGAAGGATCCTTTGCCCAAGGACCAAGCTAAGGGAAGTCAAGTAGTGGTAGAAGAGGGAAGAAAGCATGAAGATGGAGGGAAGAGCAAGGAAGTAGAACCAACTTATGTGGCACCGCCTCCATACAAGCCACCACTACCGTTCCCGCAATCAAGAGCGAGAGCTCGATTGGACAATCACTTTGGTAAGTTCCTTGAACTAATGTCCAAGTTACATATTAACATTCCGTTCATGGATGCCATCTTAGGAATGCCGGCATACGGAAAGTTCTTGAAGGAAATACTCTCCAACAAAAGGAAGTTGGAAGAGTATGGGGAGATTAGGATGACCAAGAGATCCTCGGAGTTGATCCAAACAATGAAGGAGGAGATGCCTCCCAAGCTAAGGGATCCGGGCTCTTTTTGTGTTCCAATTGGAGTAGGAAATGTGAAGTACGAAGCCCTTTGTGATCTTGGGGCGAGCGTAAGCATCATACCGCTTGCGCTTAGTAACAAGGTCGGGCTAGGAGAGCCAAAACCGGTCAAGATGACCCTCTATATGGCGGACCGATCCATCACTCACCCGGTTGGGATTCTTGAAGACATTCCGGTGCAATTGGGAGGATTCTATGTACCTATCGACTTTGTAGTGTTGGACATTCCGGCGGATTACCCGGTTCCCATCATCCTAGGAAGACCTTTCCTAGCCACATCCGGATGTTTAGTGGATTGCAAGAACGGGACTCTCTCCTTCAACATTGGAGAGGAGAACATCAAGTTCAAGCTGTCCACAATGATGAAAGGGCCAACCCTAGATGAGGATATCTTCAACATAGTCAAGCAAGAAGAATCTAGAGAAATGGTGAGCTCGATTTTGATCAAGGATCCCTTGGAAAAGGTTCTCACCTTGAGTATGATGGAGGAAGACATTGAGGAGGATTGCAATGAAGAGATCAAAGCCTTGGAGGCATTGGAAGAGGAGCCAAGAGTTGGATTTGAGAGCCATGAAGAAATTGTGAACAACTGCAAGTTCCACGGTCGAGATTTAGGAACCACGGCCGTCAAACTCTCTGGACAACTCCGAGAAACAAGCCTGGAAGGAACCACGGTCGTGGAAGTTGAGCCAACCGTAATTCCAACCGTGGTTTCCCCTGAATCAGCTCTTAATGATGATCAAGCTTCTAGAAGCCAAGGGGAGTCTTCATTTGCTTTGGATTCATCTCATCCAATCTTATTTGGATCGTCTTCAACCGAAAAAGGTCCTCCCTCACTTGAACTCAAACTCCTTCCCTCTCATTTAAAGTATGCATTCCTTGGTGATAATTCTACATATCCGGTGATTGTTAATGCATGTTTGAGTGATGATGAACTTGCTAAATTGCTACATGAATTGAGATTGCATAGGAAGGCCATTGGTTATACTATTGATGATTTGGTTGGTATTAAGCCATCTTTGTGCATGCATAAGATAATGATGGAAGATAACCACAAACCCTCTATAGAGCATCAAAGGAGATTGAACCCTATAATGAAAGAGGTGGTCAAAAAGGAAATCATTAAGTTGCTAGATGCGGGAATTATCTACCCTATCTCGGATAGTAAGTGGGTTAGTCCCGTTCATGTAGTACCTAAGAAGGGTGGAATGACGGTAGTAACTAATGAGAACAATGAATTAATACCAACTAGGACGGTCACGGGATGGAGAATGTGTATAGACTATAGGAAATTGAACATGGCCTCTAGGAAAGACCACTTTCCCCTCCCCTTCATCGACCAAATGCTAGAAAGATTAGCTCAACATTCTCACTTTTGTTACCTAGATGGGTATAGTGGGTTTTTCCAAATCCCTATCCACCCCGATGACCAAGAGAAAACAACTTTTACATGTCCATGGGGTACATTTGCATATAGAAGAATGCCATTTGGGTTGTGTAATGCACCCGCCACCTTTCAAAGGTGTATGATGGCTATCTTTTCGGAATACATAGAAAATATCATGGAGGTGTTCATGGATGATTTCTCTGTTTATGGTTCTTCTTTTGATGATTGCTTGGCTAACTTGTCATTAGTATTACAAAGATGTGAGGAGACAAATCTTGTTTTAAATTGGGAAAAATGCCACTTCATGGTAAGTGAAGGGATTGTGTTAGGACACTTGGTGTCTAACCGTGGCATTGAGGTTGATAGGGCTAAGATTGAAACAATAGAGAAGTTGCCACCACCTACCTCGGTGAAAGGGGTAAGGAGTTTCTTAGGGCATGCCGGTTTTTACCGGAGATTCATCCAAGATTTCTCTAAAATCTCTAAGCCTCTCACTAACCTACTAATGAAAGATGTTGATTTTGTCTTTTCCAAGGATTGTCTTGAAGCGTTTTGTAGGTTGAAGAACGCCTTGATCTCCGCACCCATTATGCAACCTCCGGATTGGAGTTTACCATTTGAGATCATGTGCGATGCAAGTGATGTGGCCGTAGGGGCTGTTTTGGGGCAAAGGAAAGAAGGGCGCACTCATGCTATTTACTATGCTAGCAAGACGCTAGATGATGCCCAACTCAATTATGCTACTACCGAGAAGGAGTTGTTAGCGGTGGTGTATGCATTTGAGAAGTTCCGCTCATACCTTGTTGGAGCGAAGGTCATAGTTTACACGGATCATGCGGCGATCCGTTATCTACTTACGAAGAAGGATGCCAAGCCAAGGTTGATTCGGTGGATCCTTCTTCTTCAAGAGTTTGATTTGGAGATAAGAGATAAGAAGGGATCCGAGAATTCGGTAGCGGATCACCTTAGTAGACTCCCACCATTGGAGCTTGGGAAAGACAACATCCCGATAGATGATTCCTTCCGGGATGAACAATTGCAATTGGTGGAAGAATACTTATTCCAAGTGGCTAGAGGAAGTGAACCGTGGTATGCCGACATTGTGAATTACTTAGTGTGTGAGGAGGTGCCTCCCGGACTAACATATGCGCAAAGGAAGAAGTTCTTCAACGATGTAAGGCATTACTATTGGAGCGAGCCACTTCTATTCAAGAGAGGCCCGGATGGGGTGCTTAGGAGATGCATACCCGAAGATGAAATGGAGAGTGTGATCCGGCATTGTCACTCCTTACCATGTGGAGGCCATGCTAGCTCACACAAAACGTGTGCCAAGGTATTGCAATCCGGTTTTTATTGGCCTAACTTGTTTAGAGATGTGCAAGGTTTTGTAGCGGCATGTGATGCTTGCCAAAGAACGGGGAACATCTCAAGGAGGAATGAAATGCCCTTGAACAACATCCAAGAAGTTGAGATTTTTGATGTGTGGGGTGTAGACTTCATGGGGCCATTCCCTTCTTCATGTGGCAATCTATTCATCCTATTGGCGGTGGACTATGTGTCAAGATGGGTAGAGGCAATCGCCTCTCCTACGAATGATGCCAAGGTGGTGGTGCGCTTCTTCAACCGAGTGATCTTCTCTAGGTTTGGAACACCAAGGGTGATCATTAGTGATGGAGGGAAGCACTTCACAAATAGGAACTTTGGAGCACTTTTGGCCAAGTATGGGGTGACTCACAAAGTGGCAACACCCTACCACCCTCAAACTAGTGGTCAAGTGGAGATCTCCAATCGTGAGATTAAAGCCATACTCGAGAAGACGGTGTCTAGAACAAGGAAGGATTGGGCCATGAAGCTCAATGACGCACTATGGGCATATAGAACCGCTTTCAAGACACCTATTGGCACCACTCCCTACAAGTTGGTCTATGGCAAGTCTTGCCATCTTCCGGTGGAAATGGAGCATAGAGCTTATTGGGCCATTAAGTGGCTAAACTTTGACCTCAAGGAGGCGGGAGAAAAGAGATTGCTTGATATCAATGCACTTGAGGAACTCCGTTTGGAAGCTTATGAGAATGCCCGGATCTACAAGGAGAGAACCAAAAGGTGGCATGACAAGAGGATCATTCCAAAGGAGTTGAGTGAAGGAGATCTTGTCCTTCTCTTCAACTCAAGGCTAAGACTCTTTCCCGGAAAGCTCAAATCAAGATGGACCGGGCCATACGTGGTGAAGAAGATCTTTCCCCATGGAGCAATTGAAATAGGAGGGGAGCATTGTGGAAATTTCAAAGTGAATGGGCATCGCTTGAAGAAATACATCCCGGGAGCACCGGTAGACATGATTGCCCCACTTCACCTTGCATGAACACTCCCGAGTTTGGTCAAGCTAATGACCTTAAAGAAGCGCTTGGTGGGAGGCAACCCATCGGTAACATTTTTCCTTCATTTTAGCTTAGATTTTTTCTGTTTTTGTGTGCTTTGTGTGTTTTGTCTATTTTATGTGTGCTAGAACAATTAGTGGCATTGGAAGCCTTTCTTGGAAATGATGATGATGAAACCCTCACCAATTATGGGTGGAGCGGACGCGGAACTTGGACGGCTAGCGGTGCCTAGCGCGGGTTTCAAAGCTTGACGGATGCTTAGAGCTCCCTACCATGGTTGAAAGGATCATCCAACATCAATCCTCTTGAGAATTCCCAAATACCAAAGAAAACCATTTTACATTGTGAGAACCTTCTTTCACTCTCTTTACTTATATACCACATTGGGGACAATGTGTTTCTAAGTATGGGGTGGGGTTTGCATGATCCTTTGCATGATGAGCATCTAGGATAGTTTAATATTTGCACATGTCTCGCATTGTACATACTTAAATCAAAAATCCCATAAAAATCAGAAAATTTTAAAAATTTTTGTGCTTTCTAGGCTTGGATATGATCCTAATGATGAAAACTTGTCTTGTGATTGGCTATGAATGGCCTTATGTGTTAAATTGATAAATGCATATGTGGACTTGAACTACTTTTCTTGAATTCCATGAATGACTTGAGAGCATGATGATTGCCCAGAATGGATTGAGTATTGAAAATCGAAATTACATGATAGTTCTTGCATACCATCTAGGAATGAATAAGGCATTTCATCTTTCTCTACTTCTCATCTTGATCATGACTGCTTGAGCACCTCAATTGATATAAATTTGACCTCCTTTTAAACCCATCCGGGAATAGGAGAATGCTAGTGTGTTTGAATGTGTGAAAAGCAAGTACGGGGTGAAGGTGTAATGAAAAGAATGTCGTGAATAGAATGCTGAAATTATTGTGGAAGTGTAGCCAAAATAGGTTTGGGGGCGTTGGTTTAAATGACAAGTAACTCGGTACACTTCACATGATCGGGTGTTGGTGTCTTGCCAAAGTCAAATGAACCAATAGCTCTAACGAGCTTTGGTATGTGTGCCCGGTGTGGATGCACCTCGAAAAAGAGAAAAAGCCCGAGGATGGCTAATCACCGAGGTTTCGGCTATTGTACACCAATGCCATTGTCTCAAAAATGAATCAAAAAAAAAGAAATGAAAGCAAGATAGGGAAAAATATGCACTTGAGGGAAGTTGATCGAGGACAAGGAGTGAAGTTAGTTCCATTCCCGGATTAGCATCACATACCTAGAAAATTCCCTTTCCAATTACAACGTTTCTTGGCCTTTTATGTCACAAGCCCTTATGACCTACTTGCATGTTTGTAAGACTTAGTAGTTTAGATTGGATAGACTCTTGATCTTCTTGACATCTCCGTCCTCCCAACTCATGCATGTTTTTGAGTTAAGTACAATTGTCTTTCCATGACTTTATTGTTCGATACATAATTGCTTATTCAATGGCCATTGATCATGACTATGAAGGTGATCCAATAGTAGAAGCACAAAACCAAAAAGATTTTGCCATTTTTCTGCATACATAAATCATGTCATCTCGTAGTCTATAGTTGGGAATTTGCTCGGGGACGAGCAAACCTTAAGTATGGGGTATTTTGATAACACGATTTATAGCATAGTTTTAGATGCACATTTAGGTAAGATTCTCGCTCAATCATGCATTGTCTAGCACTAGTCCAATACGTTTTGCACTTAAAACATGTATTTTGTCGAGATAGACGTCTACGCGGACTTTTGGGCGTTTTGTAGGTATTTCGGGAAGTTTCGAGCCAAAACGACGCGTTTGAGGGTCGCTCATTCAGAGGACGCATTTCCAACTCATTAGAGCACAAAGAATGACTCAAGGAACCTTGCCAACACAGGCCATACACCAAACCACAGCCTATTGAGCGTAAACAAAGTTTCTGTTAGAAATCACGGGTTTCTGGAGAATCACGGCCGTGGAAATGGCCGTGGTTTTTGCCAGATTCTCGTGACAGCTGTGCCACGACTCTCATGGCCAGCTCATGAAGAAATTGGTTATAAAAGTGGTCCTTGAATGTTGTTAGAGGCAGCTGGGATTTTGGGTTAGTTTTGAGGAGCAGCTCACACATTCTCTATTGCTCTTGAACAAAATATATTCCAAGGAGAAGAAGGATTTTTCTAGGTAGGAAAGTGCAAGAAGAAGAAGAAAGGAGCCATTGCCATTGAAGAGGAGAGGAGAAGACACACCTAACTCTTGTATTTCGGATTTATTTCTAGGAGTTTTTGAACCCTTGAACCTTCCTTTGGAAGGGTTGTAAGTCATCCTAAATTCAATCTTCAGATTTGGATCCTATTTGGAGTTTATTTGTTCATCTTCTTTCTCTTATTTCTCTTGCTATGGAGACCATGAATCTATGCTTGTTTGTTTTGAATCCCAATATGAATGTTGTAGGCTAGATTGATGTGATTCTAGGGTTAGGAAAGAAAGGTTATGGCTAGATCTATGATAGGATGAACTTAAATTTGCCTTTGGATGATTTTTGTTTATGGACGTAGCTACTGTTAGGAATCACGGGTAGTTCTTGAAGAACCACGGCCGTGGTTTCTGTAGAACGAACCGTGATTTTCCTGGACTCGAAGGATTTCACCTTAGGTTCATAAAACTGTTGAAACCCTAAGTTTTTGCTAAGTTTAACCTACCCTAGGGTGTCCTAATGTAGAGACTAAGTGTTAGGAGAGACTTACCCGGTAATCCTTGCCCTTAGAATCCAAATAGTAAAGCCTTAGGTAATGGTGAGCCTAATAAGCCTCCATTGGATTTAGTGTGCTAGGATAGTTGCTTGGAACTTCCCTTTCCGAGACTTACCCGGTAAGGATAGGTTAGACCTCTAGGTAAACATCCGGTTTGTGTTAAAATCCTACCCTTAGGTTCTTAGAAACTTAACCGGTAATGAGACCTTAGGTGTGGACTAGTTGATCATGAGACTTACCCGGTACTTGATCCCATTTTAGAAACACTAAACCCCAACATATCATAATCAATCCAAAGAATGAATAGATAACTAGAGATTATGCCATAACCGGAATTTCCAACCCCTAGAATCCGTTTTCTTTCTCTCTTGATCACACTTTGTTCGATTCGTTTATTTGTGTCGATTGTTCCGATTGAGTTTGATTTGATTGTTTGCATGAGTTTTTGATCCTTGATTTGATCATCTAAAACCAACAAAAACAAATTGCGATTTCTTCCTTTCTTGCTTAGATTAGACCTTGCTAAATTCAATCACAACTTAGTTCGATTTCACCTTAGTCTTTGCGTTCGACCTTGGAGTACTTATCTTTCTACATTCGTCCCGTACACTGCGGGTGCGCTAAGAATTAGGATAATTATAACAAGTATAAATTTAAGACTCATTGCGTAAACACTTTCTAGCGTAACACTAACTCCATAATTTTGTCCTTGATCAACTTCCCACAAGTGTATATTTTCTCCATCTTTTCTTTCTTTTCTTTTTCTTTCACTTATTTTTGAGACAATGGCATTGGTGTACAAAAGCCGAAACCTTGGTGATTAGCCGTCCTCGGGTTTTTTTTCTATTTTTCGAGGTGCATCCACACCGGGCACACATACCAAAGCTCGTTAGGACTATTGGTTTATTTGACTTTGGCAAGGCACAAATACCCGATTATGTGAATGGTGCCGAGTTACTCGTCATTTAAACCAACGTCCCCAAACCTATATTTTTGTCTACACTTTCACAACAAATTCAGCATTTCATTCATAACATTCTTTCATCAACAACTTCACCCCACACTTGCTTTTCACACACTCAACACACTAACATGCTCCTATTCCCGGATGGGTCAAAAGAGGTCGAATTTATATCAACTGAGGTGCTCAAACATCATGATCAAGATGAGAAGTAGAGAAAGATAAATTGCCTCATTCATTCCTAGATGGTGTGTAAGAACTAGCATGTAATTTCGACTTTTAATACTCAATCCAATCAAGACAAACATCATGATCACAAATCATTCATGGGATTCAAGATAAGTACTTCAAGTCCACATATGCAATTCATCAATTTAACACATAAGGCTATCCATAGCCAATCTACACAACAATTTCATCATAAGGGTCATTCCCAAGTTTATAAGCACTAAAAAATTTTAAATTTTCTGATTTTTTGGAATTTTCGAAATATCTATGTACAATGCAAGACATGTGACAAAGAAACTACCCTAGATGCTAGTCATGCAAAGGATCATGCAAACCCCACCCCATAGTTAGAAACACATTGTCCCCAATGTGGCATTCAAGTAAAGAAGAGTAAAAGAGGGTTCTCACAATGTAAAAATGGTTTGCTTCGGTATTTGGGATTACTCAAGTGGATTGATGGTGGATGATCCTATCAACAATGGTAGAGAGCTCTAAGTGTTCATCAAGGCGTCGGGACCCGCGCTAGGCACCGCTAGCCGTCCAAGTTCCGCGTCTGCTCCACCCATAATTGATGAGGGGTTCATCATCATCATTCACATGCCATGCAAGGCTTACATGTTACCTAGACTCTAGCTCACACACAAAACACACACAAAAACAGAAAAATCAAAAACAAAAACAAAGACGAAAAGGGAAAATGTTACCAATGGGTTGCCTCCCATCAAGCGCTCCTTTAAGGTCATTAGCTTGACCAAACTCGGGGGCGTCTACTCAAGGTGAAGTGGGGCAATCATGTCCACCGGAGCTCCCGGGATATACTTCTTCAACCGGTGCCCATTCACCTTAAAATCTCCACAATGCTCCCCTCCTATCTCAATTGCTCCATGGGGAAAGATCTTCTTCACCACATAGGGACCGGTCCACCTCGACTTTAGCTTTCCGGGGAAGAGCCGCAGCCTTGAGTTGAAGAGAAGGACAAGGTCGCCTTCACTCAACTCCTTCGGGATGAGGCGCTTATCATGCAAACGTTTGGTCCTCTCCTTGTAGATCCGGGCATTTTCGTAAGCATCTAAACGGATCTCCTCAAGAGCATTCATATCAAGCAATCTCTTCTCACCAGCCTCCTTGAGGTCAAAATTTAGCCACTTAATGGCCCAATAAGCTCTATGCTCCATCTCTACCGGAAGGTGGCAAGACTTGCCATAGACTAACTTGTAAGGAGTGGTGCCAATTGGTGTCTTGAAACCGGTTCTATATGCCCACAAGGTATCATCGAGCTTCATAGCCCAATCCTTTCGCGTCCTAGAGACCGTCTTCTCAAGAATTCCCTTTATCTCCCGGTTGGAGATCTCCACTTGGCCACTAGTTTGGGGATGGTAAGGTGTTGCCACCTTATGAGTCACCCCATACTTAGCCAAAAGTGCCCCAAAATTCCTATTAGTGAAGTGCTTCCCTCCATCACTTATGATCACCCTTGGTGTTCCAAACCTATGGAAGATCACTCGGTTGAAGAACCGTACCACGACTTTGGCGTCATTTGTGGGAGAGGCGATTGCCTCCACCCATCTTGAAACATAGTCCACCGCCAATAGGATGTAGAGGTTGTCACATGAAGAGGGGAATGGTCCCATGAAGTCCACACCCCATACATCAAATATCTCCACCTCTTGTATGTTACTCAAGGGCATCTCATTCCTCCTTGAGATGTTGCCCGTCCTTTGGCAAGCATCACAAGCTACCACAAAGTTCTGCACATCCTTGAACAAACTTGGCCAAAAGAAGCCCGATTGTAACACCTTAGCACATGTCTTGTGTGAGCTAGCATGCCCTCCACATGGCAAGGAATGACAATGGCGGATCACACTCTCCACCACATCCTCCGGTATGCATCTTCTAAACACTCCATCCGGCCCTCTCTTGAACAAAAGTGGTTCACTCCAATAGTAGTGCCTCACATCTTTGAAGAACTTCTTCCTTTGGGCATATGACAAACCGGGAGGCACTTCCTCACACACAAGATAGTTCACAATGTCGGCATACCATGGCTCACTTCCTCTAGACACTTGGAACAAGCACTCCTCCACCATTTGCAATTGCTCATCCCGGAACGAGTCATCAATCGGGATGTCATCTTTTTCAAGCTCTAACGGTGGGAGTCTACTAAGGTGATCCGCCACAGAGTTTTCGGACCCCTTCTTGTCCCGGATTTCCAAATCAAATTCTTGAAGAAGAAGGATCCACCGAATCAACCTAGGCTTGGCATCCTTCTTGGTAAGTAGATAACGGATCGCAGCATGATCCGTATACACTATGACCTTCGCTCCAACAAGATATGAGCGGAACTTCTCAAATGCATACACAACCGCTAGCAACTCTTTTTCGGTGGTAGCATAATTGAGTTGGGCATCATCTAGCGTCTTGCTAGCATAATAAATGGCATGTGTGCGCCCGTCCTTCCTTTGCCCCAAAACAGCCCCAACGGCTACATCACTTGCATCACACATGATCTCAAACGGTAAACTCCAATCTGGAGGTTGCATGATAGGTGCGGAGATCAAAGCGTTCTTCAACCTACAAAAAGCCTCAAGGCAATCCTTGGAGAAAACAAACTCAACATCCTTCATTAGTAGGTTAGTGAGAGGCTTAGAAATCTTAGAGAAGTCTTTAATAAACCTCCGGTAAAAACCGGCATGCCCTAGAAAACTCCTTACCCCCTTCACCGAGGTAGGTGGTGGCAACTTCTCTATCGTTTCAATCTTGGCCCTATCAACCTCAATGCCACGGCTGGACACCAAGTGTCCTAACACAATACCTTCACTTACCATGAAGTGGCATTTTTCCCAATTCAAGACTAGATTAGTCTCCTCACATCTTTTAAGTACTAAAGACAAGTTAGGTAAGCAATTATCAAAGGAAGATCCATAAACAGAAAAATCATCGATAAACACTTCCATGATATTCTCAATGTACTCAGAAAATATAGCCATCATACACCTTTGGAAGGTGGCGGGTGCATTACACAACCCAAATGGCATCCTCCTATATGCAAAAGTACCCCATGGACATGTAAATGTGGTTTTCTCTTGGTCATCGGGGTGGATAGGGATTTGGAAGAATCCACTATAGCCATCTAAATAGCAAAAGTGAGAATGTTGAGCTAACCTTTCTAGCATTTGGTCAATGAAAGGGAGAGGGAAGTGATCTTTCCTAGAGGCCATGTTAAGCTTCCTATAGTCAATACACATCCTCCATCCCGTAACCGTCCTAGTTGAGATTAGTTCATTGTTCTCATTAGTCACTACGGTCATCCCACCCTTCTTAGGAACCACATGCACGGGACTAACCCACTTACTATCCGAAATAGGGTAGATGATTCCCGCATCTAGCAACTTAATGATCTCCTTCTTGACTACCTCTTTCATTATAGGATTCAATCTTCTTTGATGTTCAATAGAGGGTTTATGGTCATCTTTCATCAATATCTTATGCATGCACAAAGAGGGCTTAATGCCAACTAAATCATCAATAGTATAGCCAATGGCTTTCCTATGCAATCTTAGCTCATACAACAACTTAGCAAGTTCATCATCATTCAAGCATGCATTCACAATCACCGGATATGTAGAATTATCACCAAGAAAAGCATACTTCAAATGAGAGGGGAGGGGTTTGAGTTCAAGTTTAGGAGGACCTTTATCGAGCGGAGACGATCCAAATAGCGTTGGATGAGATGAATCCAAAGCAAATGAAGGTTCTCAAAGACTCCTTGAAGCTTGATCATCAACAAGGGCTGCTTTTGGGGAAACCACGGGCAACTCCACGGATCCTGGCACATCCACGGCCGTGGACCTTTCAAGGCTTGCTCTTCGGAGCACTCCAGAGAGTTCCACGGCCGTGGAACACCTTTCACGACCGTGGTTCCTACAGGTACTTAGCATGCTCTCGTGAACTTCAAATTCAGCTCTTGTCTCCCTTTCTAATGCTTCCAAGGCCTTGATTTCTTCATTGCAAGCCTCCTCAACACCTTCCTCCATCAAACTTAAGCTAAGAACCTTCTCCAAGGGGTCCTTGATCAAGATCGAGCTAACAACTTCTCTAGACTCCTCTTGCTCGACTATGTTGAATACATCTTCATCAAGGGTTGGCCCTTTCATCATTGTGGACAGCTTGAACTTGATATTCTCTTCTCCAATGTTGAAGGAGAGAATTCCATTTTTACAATCCACCAAGCATCCAGAAGTGGCTAGGAAAGGTCTCCCTAAGATGATGGGAACCGGATAGTCCGCCGGGATGTCCAAGACAACAAAATCAATCGGCACATAGAACTTCCCGAGTTGCACCGGTATGTCTTCTAATATCCCAACCGGGTGAGTGATAGAACGGTCCGCCATGTAGAGGGTCATCTTGACCGGTTTTGGCTCTCCTAGCCCAACCTTGTTGCAAAGTGCAAGCGGTATGATGCTTACGCTTGCTCCAAGATCACAAAGGGCTTCATACTTTACTTCTCCCACTCCGATTGGCACACAAAAGGAACCGGGATCTCTTAGTTTAGGAGGCATCTCCTCCTTCATTGTTTGGATCAACTCCGAGGACCTCTTAGTCATCCTTACTTCCCCATACTCCTCCAACTTCCTTTTGTTGGAGAGTATTTCTTTTAAGAACTTGCCATATTCCGGCATACCTAAAATAGTATCCATGAACGGAATGTTAATATGTAATTTAGACATAAGTTCAAGGAATTTACCAAAGTGTTTGTCCAAGCGAGCTCTTGCTCGCGATTGAGGGAACGGTAGTGGTGGCTTGTATGGAGGCGGTGCCACATATGTTGGCTCAATATCCTTGCTCTTCCCTCCATCTTCTTGTAATATCTCTTCTTCTATCACCACTTGCTTTCCCTTAGTATTCTCCTTGGGCAAGGGATCTTTCATGCTCAGCCCACTTCTTGTTGTGATGGCCAACACTTGTCCTCTTGGGTTGTCTTCGGTTCTTCCGGGAAGCTTTCCCGGATCTCTATGCGCTTCACCCGCCTTTTGGAACACTTGTGCTTCCAAAACTTTTTGAGCTTTAGAAATTGAAGTCACCGTGCTCTCAAGACCACTCAACCTTCCAAGCAATTGCTCAAACATCATCTCGGTTCTATCCTTTGGAGGTTGAGTAAATCCGGGTGGATGTTCTTATGAAGCCTTTGGTGGTGGAGTTGTGCTTGTGGAAGCGGGAGGGTTCAAGGCTCCATCCGGGTTAGAATAGGAAAACCCGGGATGGTTGTGGTTAGGCCGGTAATTGTTGAATTGCCGGTTGTTGTTGAAATTCCTTGGGCCTTGATAGTTGTTGTAATTGCCCCTTCCCATGTAGCTCACATCTTACTCCTTGGAAGACAAGTTTGCTTGCACTTGCACTTGAGGAGTTGCTTGGTTCTTCAAAGTTGTAGCACACAACTCCCTCAAAGACTTTAGCTCGTTGTTGATGGCGTCAAGCTTGAAATTGCTCATGGTGACTTCACTCACCTCATATGCTCCCGCCTTTCTCCCTTCACTCTTCCTATGGGAGTACTTCTCAATCACTAAAGCTTGTTTCTCTACAAACTCCCAGGCTTCATCCACATGCTTTTCCATGAAGGTCCCACCGGAAAGAGATTGAAGCTTGAATTGGCTATCTTCATCAAGTCCTTTGAAGTAGATCTCTAATAGCTCAATTTTTCGGTATACCATGGTGTGGACAATCTAGAAGAAGGTCTTTGAATCTCTCCCAAGACTTGAACAAGCTTTCTCTATCCTTCATTACAAAGGCATTGATCTTCCCTCTTAACTCGGTAGTCTTGGAAGGTGGGAAGAACTTAGTCAAAAACTCGGTTGTCATCTCCTCCCAAGTACTCACTCGCCCTTGCGGAATAGATTGATACCAAGCTAAGGCTTTGTCCTTAAGAGAGAAGGAGAAAGCCCTAAGCTTATGGTTGTTGTTCTCCAATCTAGGCGGTCTAAGAGTCTCCATCATGATCTCATAGTTCATCAAGTGTTGATGAGGAGACTCTCCTTCCATCCCTCCAAATTTATTATGCCGGATCATTTGTAGAGCTTGAGGGCGGAGCTCGTAATCATGGGATGCGGGATCTCCTAAGTTCACACCCGGTCAGTGTGCTCTTTGTGCCGGATCCATACGTTGCCCTAACGTTTGTGGCTCTTCAATAGCAATGGGCACAACCCGAATATTAACCGCTGGCTGCGGTTGTGGTGGAGGTGGAGGAGGTTGTTGACGATTAAGCTCTCTTTGCACAAGAGCTTGCCTAATCTCTTCAATCTCCCTCCTAGTTGCCTCTTGCCTCTCGTTGGCAAGTCTCCTTTCATTCTCCAAAGCTTCATCCCTTATCCTAATTTTCTCTAAAGCCTCATCCAATTCAGCTTGGAGGTCTCTTCCGGCCATCTCTTTTCCTTTTCGAATGCTCTTGGATCTAGATCTAAGGGTTTTCTCCGGTTCAGGATCAAATGGAGCTAAATCCTTGCCACGAGATCTTCGCATACACCTAAAGAGTGAGAGATATCCTGAAAAGCAAAGACACAAACCAAAAAGAGATCAAAAGCAACAAGAAAGACCTACACTATAAACAATCACAAAAACGACTCAATCTAGACCTAGTCCCCGGCAACGGCGCCAAAAACTTGTCACGTCTAGGAATAGATGCACGCAATAAGCCTTAAATTTATAACTCGATATATTTCTCCTAACTCCTAGCGAACCCGCAGTGTACGGGACATTTTGTAGTAGGGATAGTATTCCGAGGTCGAACACAAAGACTAAGGTGAGATTGAATCGATTAGTGATTAAGTTTAGTGAAGATCTAGGCTTAAGAAAAGAGAAAGAAATAAAGAAATGAAAATCTCAATGTTTTTGGTTGGTTTTTAGGTGATCAATCAAGGATCATCATGCAAAGTAAACAATCAACTAAGCTAACACCACAAGTAAACAAAGCAAACACGAGATACGAGATCAAAGATAGAAAAGAGGATTCTAGGGGTTGGAAATTCCGGTTATGGCATAGGACTCAAGCTATCTAATCATTCCTTGGATTAACTATAATATGTTGGGAGCGAGTGTTTCTAGATTGGGATCAATCACCGGGTAGGTCTCATGGTCCACTGGTCCGTTCCTAAGGTCTCATTACCGGGTAAGTCTCAAAGAGCCTAAGGAATGGAATTCTACACAAACCGGATTGTCACCTAGGGATCTAACCTATCCTTACCGGGTAAGTCTCGGAAGGGTGAGTCCTAAACAACTACCCTAGCACACTTAGTCCAATGGCGGCTTATGAGGCTCACCACTACCTAGAGTTTGTCATCTTTGAAATCTAAGAGTAAGAATCACCGGGTAGGTCTCTTCTAACACTTAGTTGCTAGCACTAGGTCACCCTAGGATAGATTTAACTCAACAAACACTAGTATTTCAACATTCTAACATTCTAGAACTTAGATCCATCAAATCAAACGAATCAGACAAACCACGGGCTGTTCTACCACTTCCACGGCCGTGGACTGGCAAGAACAAACCGTGGACTCCAACAGAGGCTTTGTTCAAGTAAATGAATCATCCAAAGGCAAATCTAAGTCCATCCTATCATAGTCCAAGCCATAACCATCCTTTCGTTACCCTAGAATCGCATCTATTTAGCCTACAACATACATCATCACAATCGAAATCATCAAACGTAAAATCATGGCTTCCATTTGCAAGATAATGAAGAGAAAGAGATGAACAAGTGAAGCAAGTAAAACCAAGCTGAAGGTAAGATTAGAATGACTCACAACCCTTCAAGAGAAGGTTTAATCGATTCTTACAACCCTAGAAAACGATTCCGATAATCTTCACTACAAAACTATCAAAGGCTAACAATGGTGTCTTCTACTCTTCTTCTCCAATGGAGCTTTTCTCCTCCTCCTATGGTAGCTTCTCTCAAGAGAATCTTCTTGTTGAGAGGGAGAATGGGAGTGATGGGAGATTAAAGATGTGATTGGATTGGATGATAGGAGATGTCCTCTCTCAGCCTTGCAGGACCACTTTTATACTACAACCTTGCTAGAGTCGGCCATGAGATTGTGGCACAGCTGTCACAACCGTCTGGCAAAAACCACGGTTGGATTCCACGCCCGTGGAAGTGCCAGTGACCGTGGTTTTGGTGCCTCAGCTTGCATTGGATCATTGAGTCACGATTTGGTGCATGGCTTGCACCAACAAGGTCTCATGGGTCTTCCTTAGCCTCTAGCTTGCATCCCAATGAGTCCGAAGGTGTTTCATCTTGATGAACGATCCTCAAATGTATCGATTAAGCTCCTAAATCTCCCAAAGTACCTACAAAGCAATGCAAAAGTCCGTGTAGACGTCTATCTCGACAAAATACGTGAATTGAGTGCAAACATCGTGAACTAGTGCTAAACCATGCATGAATGAGTGAAAAATCTATCTAAATGATTACCTAAACCTAAGCCATAAATCGTGTTATCAACCTCCACTACAACCAACTTTAAGGAAGCTTAGGCTTGGAAAAAGAGAAATGGAGAGCAAGATAGATGGCTAGATTGGAGGAGTATGAATATTTGTAGCACATGTATACGTTCTACGAGTCTAGTGACGATAGAGAAAGAGAGGAAGCTATTGAGGATGAGCTTGCATCTTGTGATGAGCTTTATACCCCTCACATGGTTTATGAACAGGTTTACGAGCCTCCGATGCCTCAAATGTAGCCTCCACAGACGCATCTTGAGAATCGATAAGAATCATTATTCGAACAAATAATGAGGAAGTTTGATAACATTAGCACATGGCGGCCTCTGTTGGGAAGGCTCTATCGGAGGAGAAGTGCAACGAAGGAGTCCAAGCTTTAAGCACTCCTCCTATCGAACCTGAAGCTCCTCTTGAAGTTCTTGAAGAAGAGGAGGAAGATGTAGAACACCTTGGCCTTACTATTGTACCATTGCCCAAGGTTGAGGCACAACCGGAGAAGATGGGAAGCGCCTAAGAGCTGGAGGTCTCTACCGAAGGAACCTCCTAATGTCAACATGAAGCCTCTCTCAGTTCTGCTGATAGTTAACAATATTGGGATGAATTTGAGAATCTTCAACAGGTTTACTCTCCTAAGGCTTAGCACACCTCAAGTTATCATGATTGATGTTTGCAAGCGCTTCACCGCTAAGACCAATAGGTGTTCTTTTTTCAAGTATGGGGTCAACCATGTGATAAGGACCTTATCATCCTCGAGTTAGTGGTCAAGAGAAGATCTTGAATGGAGAAGCTAAAAGGATTCATGAGAAGCTGATTTCTAGGTCCTGGAAAGGATGGGACGTGAAGCTTGATGATGTCCCATGGAATCATAGGAAGACTAGAAGGATTCGGTAAGAACCAAATCGTACAAGCTTGTACGTGGGAGATCTTACTGTTTGTCGGTGAAATTAGGAACCGGAACCTTTTTGAAAGAGATTATGTGAGGACTTGATGGAGGTGTTTGAGGTACATTGAATAATCCTCATGGACATAGGTCCAGCTAGCGACCTTGAACCAAACGCTTCTTGGGAGGCAATCCAAGGTATGTTTTTGTCTTTTTCTTTGATAACTTAGCTATATTTTTCTTTTCTTTGGTGTGTTTTGTGTTTTTGTGACTTTGGATGACAGAACCTAGGTTTTTTTCAAGAGAATGAATCATGAACTGAGATTGTTGAGAGTTCGAGGATTTTGATTGAAAAGAAGTGTGAAAACCGTTCGCAAGAGGAACGAGTGCGAAAGTTGAAAATCTCGGGCAAGCTTCCAAAATCTCGGTCTAGATTTTAATAAAAATAAAATTAATTCACCCGAGATTTTCAAGGTCGATAGCAACTTCGACCAAAGTATCGGCCCCCTTTCAAAAAAAAATTGTTTTTTTTTCCGGAACTATATATGGCCGAAACACGTTACCCTTCTTCATTCAACAACATTCTCCGATGCCGATCAGAGTATTCAGAGTTATCTATCCGAACTTCTACAAATTTTTGTCAACACCTCCAGAGGAATGATTTGTCTCGCTTAATTCGCCATCTTACATTGTGAGCACCTTTTTCCCTTTTACCTTTTTTTCTTCACATTAGGGACAATGTGAGTTTTCAGTATGGGGTGGAGGTATTTGTAATACCTTTTGCATGTTGCACGTTTCTTTTATTGGATTGCATCTAGAGTAGTTTTCTCTTTTTGAGTCACACGTTTCCTTTTTAGTTTTGCATCATATATGTTTTGAAAAATCCAAAAAAAATTGAAAATTTTGTGCTTCTAAGATGGATATGACCTCTATCATGATAATGTTTGTGGAATAGCTATGATAATCTTTGTATATTTGAATTACATTATGACATATGTGAAATTTGAATACTTTGTTAGAATTCATGCATGAATAGTAATTTGCTTTTATCTAAATCATGTTGAGTGGTTAAGATTGAAACCGCATGATAAGTTATTACACATATTTTTGGAATGATTAAGGCAATTTGATTTCTTTTTCTTTCTTCATCTTAATCGTGCTTTAGCATCTCTTGAAAATATATATAATTGCCTCTCTTTACCTATCCGGAAATTAGGAAGCATGTTAGTGTGTTGGTGTGAAGCAAAGTTTTGGTGAAGTTGAAAAAGTGAATTGTGTTGTGTAGAAAAATAGGTTAGGGATGTTGATCATGATGATGAGTAACTCGCTACCATTCACATAGCTTGATGTTTGTATCTTTCCAAATTCTGATTGATTAATAGTCCTAACGGGTCATGGTATGTGCATCCGGTTTGAGGCATCTCGATAAATTCCGAATCGCTAATTTTCAAGGTATTTGGCTAATATGCACTTATGCTATGTTCTCAAGTGAAAAAGTAAAAAAGAAAGAAAAAGAAGTGATGTATAAGTGCTTATTTTTGGTGGATGTTATGAGTTTATGTTGATGTTATGGAGTTGTTCCTTTTTTCGGATTTTCGCACCACATATCCTAAAATGCATCTCACCCATAAAACGTTTTTTGGCCTCCTTTTGCAAAGTACTTAAGACCTTCTTGCACATGTATTTTGGCTTAGTAGTTTAAATTTGGTTCCATATAATTGATTTTGATTAATTGGACTTTATTATGCATGTTATGATTTCCGGTAAAGTGTGATTATCCTCTCCATGCCTATACTTCTCTTTGATCATATGATGATTATTATGAGCTATGAAGCATTCTTAGAGGGTGATATATGAATAGAAGTGTAAACCAAAAATATTGTGATTTTCCTTTGGTTTTTCATATGCATAATCCATATCATCTTGTATCTTAAGCTTGAATCTTGCTTGAGGACAAGAAAAAGACAAGTATGGGGTATTTTGATGACATAAATTACAATCTATATTTAGACATGCATTTAGGTAGATTTTCCTTTTATTTTGCATGCATAGACATGAATCCATAGCAATTGAGCTCATATCTGCATACTTTGTTAGAAAAGATGTCTACACGGATTTTTGTTGCATTGTTAGGTAATTTGGAGGATTTTGAAGCAAAATGGCACACATGAGGATTAAGCCTCGATGTGGAGCATGATGGAGCATAAAAGGAAGTTAGGAGCCCGGAGCAAAGGAGAAGATGCGCTGGAGCTGACTCTGATACCCCAGAGCGGACTTTGATACCGCCAGAGTGGACTTTGATACCTCTGGAGTGGACTCTGATACCGCGGGCTCAGTTTCTTTTTTAGCCCAAGATTTGAGGTCTATCTTTAAGCAATGTCCATGCTTATCTGTAACTTAATCTCTCTCTCTCCCTATATATATATATATATATATATATATATATATATATATATATATCTTATAACCTTCAACATTAAAGGTACGCCCACCGAAGACCCCCAACGAAGAGGCTTCACGTCCACCGAAGGAGTCGAGAGTTCGAATAGGTCTGACACATCATTCGATACTTAGAAATACGTAGGGATTAATTTTAGAAGTATTTTAGCAAGGAGGTGGTCGACGGCTAGATAGAACTTGACACGTTCTACCACGCTTAGATTCATTCCCCATGGAAGTTGGTTTTTTACGCCCATTGATGGCTACAACACTTGGATTGAGGAAGATTTGAATTCTTGATTTCTTTTGCCTTTTGATATAAGATTGGATCCGTTTATGTTATATCCTTATGCTTAGGTTTTAGATTGCCCAATTCCTAGCCTTGTTGAGCCTTTCAAGCTTATACCCAAGCTTGGGAAGAGACTTACCCGGTGATTCCCTTTCATGGTTGTTAAAGATGATGAGTTCTAGGTAATAAAGTTTTATTCTTTATTAGGTTTGAGTGAGCTTACCTGAGACTTACCCAATAAAGGTTAGTTCTTTACCCTTAGGTTGAGTGGTTGGTTTGAGTTTATAGTTTCTTTCCTTAGATCCTTGAGACTTACCCGGTGATAGGAGCTTTGGCTTGGGATTGTGGATAGTGAGACCTCCCCCGTGGTCTTTCCCATTTTAGAAACACCTTTCCTTAGCGATCTCAACCTTGTCCATAGATCTTTAGAAATATTGAATCGAAAATCACAATTGGATACCTTGATCTCTAGAATCCGTAGTTTCCCAATTATCATATATCTTGTCTTTGCTTTATTTCATTAGTTATAGAGTTGCTCTTTATCATCTTTATTGTTTTTTGCTTATTTGCGAGGTCTATTCTATTTTTTATTGTTCACCTATTGATTTCACCTTATTCCTTGTGTTCGACCTTGGAATATTTGCTTTTGCTACAATTGATTCGTGCACTGCGAGTTTGCTTATTTGTTCAGGCTTTTATTTCAAGTATAAATTTAGGACTTTATTCGTTCATTATTCACACACGTCTGAGAGCGAACATCTAGCTTTACCCAAATAGTCTTCCAAAAGAAACTAAGGAACTTAACATCCCTATCACTTACTATAGTCCTAGGTAACCCTACAACATATGTAACGCCCCGTTCTTTTGGGGTGCGTTCCGGTTTTTATTTTGCCCTACTTTTGATTCGTTCGTAGCACCAGATTCTTTTATTATTATTTAAAAATATTTTTCGACATAAAAATATCTTCCTGGGTATTTTATTGTTTTGGTGTACATATACGTATTTTTATGTTTAGTCAGAAAAGTCGAAAATTCCCGATTCGGGGATCCCGAATCGGGAATTCCAGATTCTTTTAATTATTTTAATCACTCATCTTTACTCATTTATTTCTTTTTCCTTTTTCCTTCTTTTTTTCTCCTCCTACGATGGTGTGATGCACTCAGTAAGAGGAAGGGAGCAGTCCGACTCTTTGTTCCCCTCCATCCATAGCCCTACCTCCGTCTGCAGCGTAGCAGGGCCTAGTGCCGGCCGTCCTTTTGCCCTCCCCGTTGTGCTCCACCTAACCCGTGAAGGAATTGTGTCATTTATCCAAGGTGCAATTACTGATGATGAGATAGGACATTAAATATAGAGATATATATATAATCCGATAATATTAGGGGTCATGGCGTTTTGCTAGAAGCTAACCATGATCGGTACATTTATATGATAAAACGTATTGCTAGTGTTATCGGGTCCTACGAGGTCACGCCATAACGAGCATGTGAACTGAATCAATTAATGAGAGAATTACCATATAGGAGTATATGGTGGAAAAGGATATATTTTGTAGGAGAACAAAATATATTATGGAGTTGGTAATTAATAATAGATAAGGGGTTATTTATTTATTAATTACTAAAATATATATATCTTATATTTTAAGGACGGGCTTTTTAATAGTTAAAAAGTCCAACCCTAATTTGATATATTTGATCGATCGATTGATACGTAAGAAGATCAGCCGTTTATCACGATATTGTACGTGTTCTTCCCTATCGATCCCTCTCTCAAAAAGCTTCATCCTTTGTTCTAGCAATCGAAGGTTAAGGCGATTTTTGTTCAATCTCGGGTGGACTAACTAGAGGAGTAACACATGGGACTCTACATATCCTGAAGGAGTTTCATCAAAAGGTATTCCTTTTCTCCCTTATCTAATCTATTATGCATGCGATCCATGTTTAGATGTTTAGGAAATCGTTTCCTGAAATTCCGCTTTTACACATCTAAAAACCTAACAGTGGTATCAGAGCTCTTGCATAAATTGATTAGATCAAATTAAAAAGGCTATGTTTTGATGCATGTATTGGTTTCAATCATGAAAGAGATTGTTTGTATGGATTAATTTTCATAATTAGATTGAGGTGTGAAATTGATTGCTTAATGATGATTAAGCAAAACTAATTTGATTAGTTAATTAATGAAATTGTTTCATGAATGTTACGGCAATAGGTTAACGTTACCCATGGTAATTAGCTAATGATGATTAAATAAAATATCCTTAATGATGATTAAGGAAATGCTTAATATGATTAAGCAAGTTACACTTTGTTACACTTACATGCCAAAAGTTAAAGTCACGCACGGCATTAGGGTTTTTTTTTATATATTTTATTTTATTTTTGGGTTTTATATTATTAATTTTATTAATTATCTAATATGATTAGTTAATTATCTAAATAATAATATTTTTTTCCTAAAGATATTATATATATGATATTCTATCTAGATAAATATGATTTATCAAGTTGGAAATAAATAAATTTAATTTGTTAAGATATGAGATATTTAGTTAAATTATACCCAAAATATAATAAATAAATAAAAAATTGATTCCTAAAAGATATTATATGAGATATTCTATCTAGATAAATATGATTTATCAAGTTGGAAACAAATAAATTTAATTTTGTTAATATATGAGATATTTTAACTTAATTAAATTATATCTTAAAAATTAAAAGATATAATATGAGATATTCTATCTAGATAAATATGATTTATGAAAAATTGCTTATTTTTGTATGAGGTCTTAATTTAAAAATGTTCTAAATTTGACAAGTTACTAAAATAATAAATATGTCTAATCTTAGCAATGATCTAACATTAGAAACGTTCTAATATTAGCTAGTTACTAATTTTAGAAAATTACCATAAATAGAAAGTTACTAATTTTGGAAAGGTTCCGAATTTAGAAATTTTACACCTTTAGCATTTTAATGATTAATATATGATATTAATACCATACGCAATATGATTGATTAAAACAATACCGGAAAGGAGTTTCCAGTTCTTTTTTTTCTTTATGTGATAAAGTGATTATTATGTGCTTATGTGTATATTTCTTTTAAATATCATATATGCCAAGCTTGTATGTATGTGTATGGTGATATGCTCGTGCAGGCGGTTACTAGTATGGCCTCAATCTTAGGATAGTTAAATACGATCTGCGTATCGTTATGGTTTTTTTTTGTACACGATCTGCGTATCGTTATGTATTTTTGTAATTTTCGATTTCTGCAAGAGTTATTTTAAATTCATTATACAAGAAGACCAGAGTCCTAAGGAGCCCGAAGGATGGAGATCCATGGAGGTCCAAGAATGAAGATTCTTTTTTAGGGGCCATACTAGGAACCATTTATTTAATGCGTTTTTTGAATGCCTTAAATTCCCACTTGTATGCTTGTTTGTTATTTTTGCTATGAGTTCGCTTTAAAATAACAACCTCGCATGCTTAAAAACGTCCCTTAAAAAATATTGAGAATTGTCTTCCCATATCATAACCGATCCCTATCTAGGAATTTGTAGGATAGGTTCCGTCAAAGCGGGGTGTCCTTACTTTGGCCTAGATACATTGCGGGTATGCTCATACTAAGGGGCATGCTGCTTTGATATGGTTAACTCAACAAAAGACCAAAAGATAAAGTTTTGGATTTTGAGACATAAGGGTAAGTTCACATGAGATGTGTTCCCATTAACCAAGAATTATAAGGAGTTATAATTAGTAAAGGAGTTTACTTACCTTGATTATATGAGACTTAGGGCAGTGCCAAAGTACGCTAAGATTCATATATGATAGGATCTTGGAATCATTTTTGCTCACTAAGGGAATTGATATTATGAGTAGAAATGTGCAAAAACTTCAATTGTTTATAATTGTTATAACAATTTATAGCTTTTGCAAAATCAATCATAACTTATCTGCATTTTATTATTCTGTGTTTATTGTAGTCCACCATGTCAAACAAAAACATCATATCTTCTTTACGCTCCATACTCGATAAAAAGAAAATGAACGAACACAACTTCCTTAATTGGGAGAGAAATCAGAGAATTGTTCTCAGGTCGGAGAACCAAGAGGATGTCTTGGAACATCCAATCCCTAAACTCACATTGAACTCATCTAATGAGAACCATGTGACGTACATGGAGGATAAGAAGTAGGGGAATGTCTCCACTTTGGGTATTCATGTTGTTGAAAATTTTTGTCAACTAATTCTATTTCATGAGTATTGGATACCGGACGTGTTTCTCACATTACTTCGAATGTACAAGCACTAAGAAATAGAAGGACGATGCAGAAGGGAGAGGCAGATCTACGAGTTGGTAATGGAGCAAGAGTTGTTGTTGTTTCCATTGGAGATTATTGCTTGTCTTTACCTTCTGGCCTAGAGATAGAACTTAATAACTGTTATTTTGTTCCATGCATTACTAAGAACTTAATTTCAATTTCAGTTTTGTACCGTGAAGGTTATACATTTACCATTACTAATCACATGGTGATGGAGATTTATAGGAATGGTATTTATTATGGTCGTGCGAATATGAGTAGTAATGAACTATACATGTTAGACCTCAAAACTGAGATATATAACATTAATACAAAGAGGCAAAAGTCGAATGAAACAAACGAAGCAAACCTATGGCATTGTCGATTGGGTCACGTAGGCATAAAGCGTATTAAGGAACTCCAAACAGTTGAATTAATTAAACCGTTTGATTTGGAATCATTTGAAACATGTGAGTCGTGCCTAATGGGAAAGATGACAAGGTCACCCTTCACTGGTAAGAGTGAACGGACTTCTGAACTTCTAGCCCTCATACATACGGATGTATGTGGACCTATGAGTAAAGAGGCTAGGTCTGGCTATCGCTACTTCATTACATTTACTGATGATATTAGTAGATACGGGTATATCTACTTAATGAAACATAAATCAGAATCCTTTGAAAAGTTCAAGGAATTCCAGAATGATGTGGAAAGACAAACAGGCAAGAAGATAAAAGTGCTTCGATCAGATCGAGGGGGCGAATATCTGAGCCATGAATTCAATCATCATTTGAGGAGTTGTGGAATTGTGACGCAACTCACTCCCCCGGGCACTCCACAACTAAATGGTGTGTATGAGAGGAGGAACAGGACTTTGTTAGACAGTGTCCGTTCAATGATGAGTTTTGCGGATCTTCCATTATCCTTTTGGGGATATGCTCTCCAAACAGTTGCGTTCGTTCTAAACAGGACTCCGTCACGTTCAGTTGACAAGACACCATATGAGATATGGACAGGAAAGGTTCCTCACTTGTCATTTCTGAGGGTTTGGGGGTGCGAAGCTTATGTAAAACGTTTACAATCTGATAAACTAGCACCGAAATCAGACAAATGTTACTTCGTAGGATATCCCAAGCAAACAAAGGGGTATGATTTCTACCATCCCATAGAGAACAAAGTGTTTGTTGCTCGGAATAGTGTCTTTTTGGAAAAGGAATTATTTTCCAATAAGCCAAGTGGGAGAAAAGTTCAAATTAATGAGATTAATTGTGAGCAAGAAACGCAACAACACGAGGACATGCAAGATGTCACTGAGGAACTTGACTATTCTAATGAACCTCTTATGAGGCAAGTTAATCCAGTTCAAGAATCAATTTCTACAGTAGATCAGGCTGAAGAGGAACCACATATTGATGTGGAGAACTCTACAAATGAGGAACTGCATAATGATGTAGGAAATCATACAGCTGAAATATCTCCTATTGTTGGCCCAAATTGGAGATCAAACAGGGTAAGGCAACAACCTAGACATTTGGATGACTATGTGTTACATGCCGAGATCGAAGTGCTCCTCATGGAGCATAACGAGCCCGCATCCTACAAGCAAGCTGTGACGGATCAGAACTCCGAAAAATGGCTCGAAGCCATGAGATCCGAAATGGAATCCATGTCTGAAAATCAAGTATGGGACTTGATTGATTTGCTTGATAGGGTAAAACCTATTGGTTGCAAATGGTCTTTAAAGTAAAGATAGACAAGGATGGATATATCTCTGTTTATAAAGCAAGGTTGGTTGCTAAGGGATTTAAACAAATTCATGGTATTGACTATGAGGAGACATTTGCCCCGGTCGTCATGATCCGGTCCATTAGGATAATCCTAGTGATTGCCGCCTTCTATGATTATGAGATATGGCAAATGGATGTCAAGACCGCATTTCTAAATGGCTATTTAGAAGAGGATGTATATATGATGCAACCTAAGGGTTTTGAGGATCCGAAATATCCTAGGAAGGTTTGCAAGCTTAAGAAGTCCATTTATGGACTGAAGCAAGCATCCAGGAGTTGGAATCTTTGATTTGATGAAGTGATCAAACAGTTTGATTTCATCAGATGTGAAGAAGAACCATGCATTTACAAAAAGTTGAGTGGGAGCAAGGTGACTTTCCTAGTCTTGTATGTAGATGACATACTACTCTTTGGGAATGACATTCCGATGCTGGAAACAGTAAAAGGATGGCTTAAGAAGCATTTCTCAATGAAAGATCTAGGGGAGGCCGAGTACATACTAGGCATCAAGATCTATAGAGATAGATCTAGAAGGCTTATCGGTCTCAATCAAGGAACTTATATAGATAAGGTCCTACAGAGATTCAAGATGGCAGATTCCAAAAAAGGATATCTGCCTATGCAACATGGGATCCATCTCAGCAAGACCCAGTGCCCTAAGACACCTAGTGAGATTGAGAGGATGAGCAAGGTTCCCTATGTCTCTGCCATAGGATCCATCATGTATGCAATGACCTATACTCGACCAGATGTTGCATATGCTTTGAGTATGTGTAGCAGGTACCAGTCGAACCCCGGTGACATTCACTGGGAAGTTGCGAAGAACATCCTAAAGTACTTGCGAAGGACTAAAGATGATCTACTGGTATATGGAGGTGATGATGAGTTAGTCATCAAGGGCTATACCGATGCTAGTCTCCAGACTGACAGAGATGGCTTTGAGTCGCAGTCTGGATACGTCTTCATTTTGAATGGAGGAGCGGTAAGTTGGAAAAGCCAAAAGCAGAACACAGTTACGGACTCAACCACAGAGGCAGAATACATTGTTGCGGGAGAAGTGGCTAAGGAAGCGATCTGGATTAGGCAATTTATAGCTGAGCTCGGCGTTGTCCCTAGCGTGACGAGGGCAATTGACGTCTATTGTGACAACAATGGCGCGATTGCTCAAGCGAAGGAACCTAGCTCAAGCTCCAAATCCAGACACGTTCTGCGGAAGTATCACATGATCAGACACTATGTTGATCGGGGTGATGTAAGGGTGTGCAAGGTGCACACAGATGATAATATTGCAGATCCATTGACTAAACCCATGAATAGGCCTAAGCATGATAGTCATACTCGGGCCAAAGAGCTCAAACACGTTAGAGAATTCTTTTGAACTTCTGTGTTTGGATTGAGAAACATTTGTTTTTTGTCATGGAGTTTATGATTGTTTTATATATGAGTTTTCATATTCTTATTTGATTATTACTTGAATATTAAATAAAGTATCCAAACAATTTATTAATTATCAAATGTGCTTACTGGAAAAGTTCTGGTGAATGAAACCACATTAAGTGAACTGAAATTATTAAATTGAAAGGATCCGTGGTCTGAGTCGTTAACTTGGATACAAACGACTCTAAAGTAGACCATCTTGTGAGCGAATGATGAACGTGGGTTTCATAGTTCATAGGACATGGAGATGTCCAATCGCTTACATATATGAGTATGATGATACTCATCGGATAGACCGATCCTATGGCTCTCATGACTTATTGAGGAGTTATAGTGATTATCATTATCAGTGAGTTCCTTAACATGAGATTGATATAACTTTCATTTGAAGGATGACATATCTTAGATACAATTAAGCGCTGACCGTAACAAGCAGTTATTAAGGCAGAAATTAGGGTGGTCAAAATTTGAGTGGGAGTTATAGTCGTTACAAGATTGGATTAATCCTCCTATACCGGCATACTTTGATGTGTTGGGAAGGATTGGTGTCCCCGGCCACTTGAAGAGTGAGAACTGTGTAAACGCATGGCCATGCTCAGATTTGATCTGTACTGACAGTTTGATCTCATGAGTTCAAGAAACATATCTGATGGCAAATATGGTTTTCATCACATAGTCAGATAAGGACATTAAGCGATAAGGGAATTTTAACATTGCACACTTGTATGAAAGTACAAGTGGGAGACTGAAGGAATTGTGTCCTTTATCCAAGGTGCAATTACTGATGATGAGATAAGACATTAAATATAGGGATATATATAATCCGATAATATTAGGGGTCATGACGTTTTGCTAGAAGCTAACCATGATCGGTACATTTATATGATAAAATGTATTGCTAGTGTTATCGGGTCCTACGAGGTCACACCATAACGAGCATGTAAACTGAATCAATTAATGAGAGAATTACCATATAGGAGTATATGGTGAAAAAGGATATATTTTGTAGGAGTACAAAATATATTATGGAGTTGGTAATTAATAATAGATAAGGGGTTATTTATTTATTAATTACTAAAATATATATATATCTTATATTTTAAGGACGGGCTTTTTAATAGTTAAAAAGCCCAACCCTAATTTGATATATCTGATCGATCGATTGATACGTAAGAAGATCAGCCGTTTATCACGATACTGTACGTGTTCTTCCCTATCGATCCCTCTCTCAAAAAGCTTCATCCTTTGTTCTAGCAATCGAAGGTTAAGGCGATTCTTGTTCAATCTCGGGTGGACTAACTAGAGGAGTAACACTTGGGACTCTACATATCCTGAAGGAGTTTCATCAAAAGGTATTCCTTTTCTCCCTTATCTAATCTATTATGCATGCGATCCATGTTTAGATGTTTAGGAAATCGTTTCCTGAAATTCCGCTTTTACACATCTAAAAACTTAACAACCCGAACTCTCCCACTCTCCTCTCAATCTCACCTTCTCTCCCTCTGTTACTTCCCCATCTATTGTGCCCTTCTCTCCCCATTTTTCTCACCCTCTACAGTTGAATCTATACCATTGGAGAAGAGGTTAAAGAAGGCTGCACCGCTAGGGACCGCCACCGGACGTCGCTCCCTGCGCCACGCTGCCGCCTTGGTAGATCGGAGCCGCCAACAGGACAACGCACAACCGCGTCCAGCCCCGCCTTCTCCCCTATTTCGCTCGCTGCTCTGTCCACTCCAGCCGTCGGAGGCCGCCGTCGCAAGGGCTTCACCGGCACCGACTGTCGCCCTTCCTCCGCCATTACCAGCGCCGCCCCGTGTTCCCCTTCCTCCGCCTGCACAAGCCACGAGGCTTTTGCCCCTTTCCTTTTCTTCTGTCTTGTTCAACAGTAGGTTGAAGGAGTTTTGATTAATTATAATTTTGCCCCTTCTTTTGTGATTATAGCGATTTTGGCCCCACTTTGTTAATAATTGCAGTTGTGACCCAAGAATTTTTAGAAATGAACTATTATGCCCCTGCAATAAATTATTACATTATTATACCCTTAATTTTGTTTTAGTTGTGACCCAACTCCTTGCAAATTAACTGCAGTCGTCAACCTTCCTCCGCCAGCACCGACTAGGGGTGAGTATCTCCAAATATCCGACAGTTTTATCCGGACGGATATCCGATCTGAAGATCCGATCCGGATATCCGATCCGATCCGGACATTTGTTCTTAGACTAGTCGGATATATCCAATCCGATCCGACTTTTTCCTCTAAAACCCAATTCGTATCCGATCCGATGATCCGAAAAATATGCCCGGATCGGACTCAGATCACCAATTGTCGGATATCTTCGGATTTGGATTTTTCCGGATCGGATCTTCGGATTAGCATATCGGATTAGTCGGATCGGATATTTTTGCTCACCCCTAGCACCGACGCCGCCATGTGTTCCCCTTCCTCCGCCTGCGCAAGCCACAAGGCTTTGCCACTTTCCTTTTCTTCTGTCGTGTTTCAACAGTAGGTTGAAGAAGGAGTTTTGATTTATTATAAATTTGCCCCTTCTTTTGTGATTATTGCGATTTTGGCCCCACTTTATTAATAACTGCAGTTTTGACCCAAGAATTTTTAAAAATGAACTATTATGCCCCTGCAGAAAATTATCACATTATTGGACCCTTAATTTTGTTTTAGTTGTGACCCAACTCCTTACAAATTAACTATGGTGCCTTTGTTGGTTTAAATTCGATTGATGGCTCGAGTTTGAATTGCGGTATATGGTCGATTTTTCATTTTGGTATTTTGCCTAGAAATAGGTTTTAACGAATTTAACCTTGGTTTTGAAAGCGAAGTTTTTCATTGGAATATCTTTATGTGCTAAACCTTCCTTTCAAAATTAGCGTTTAAGCTAATTTTGCTTAGCTTTGGTCTTAGGTCCGGAAGCGCCCCGATAAAGGCCATCGAACCCGTTCACGACGTCAGTAGATCGTCTTTCGCCTTGGACCGTGTGTGAGTAACTTCTCCCTTGTTAGTTATGTTGATGGTAGTATATCATGCTAGGTGATTTTAGCATAACTTAGAGTAAATGCCATGTAGTGGCCTTGAACCATAGGTATTAGTAGTTGGATATTGAGCTTGTTGAGTTATCTTCTTTACGATCTTAGGATGATCTTCGAGATTAGAGGTTGGACCTAGCATGCTAGAGTTAGGACCTCATATAGATGTTGGAGACTAGAAGTCCAAGGACTTCTAGATTTTTGGTTAGTTATTGATAGTCTGCCTCGCTTAGCCAGGCTTTGAGCGTTTTCCTGCGGGAAGTTGAGAGTGGTTTATTCGAGTTACCTTGGGGGAGGTAAGTCTCCGGACATACTTAGTTTGTATTTTTCATATTAGCATCGGTGTATGTGAGGTGGTGTGTGTGTTATTGTTTATTGTTTATAAACAACTAAACCCGTAATAAGACCACCGACTTTATATTATTTGGCCCAAGTGTATGATAACGGGTGGTGACATCACTGCCTATCTCTTGCGAGAGCTAGGGGGTTCTCGGTGACTAGCCCGTGCTGGTTATACGGTCGGAGGCATCCGTACCATTCCATGTCGGTAAATGGGACCGAGGCGAGTTTCGGGAGATTCTCGTGTCACAAAAGAAGTTGAACTAGAACGGGATATTACTTAATAATAATAAAGATAATAAAGCGGATTTGTATGCTTTGGAGTATGATGTGTGTTTATGATGATTGCTTGTGATTGTGCCTCTCACCCTGTTCTAATGCTTAGAATATGAGCTAACGGTTTTAAACCGTTTGTGTAGATGCCTTGCAGGTTAGGGACGCCGCCGAGTGAGGCGGACGATGCGATGGTGCAAGATCTAGCTGGTGGATCATCATCTGTTGCAAAAAGTTATGCACCGACTGAAAAAAATGACGATACATCTTCTAAAGTCAAATTGGACGATGCGATGGTGCAAGATCTAGATGGTGGATCAAGTGAGGTATGAATTTTACAATATATTCATAGTACACTTACGGTTAAAAACAACAAAACAGTGTAGTGCATTACATTGTATGTGTAATATTGTGTATCTCATTATGCTAAGTTTTTATAATAATATAGACACATATTTGTGATTAACTAATCATCTAAAATAGGGTGTCAATGTAGCTGAACTCGTAAGCAGGGTCGGATTAAGGGTTCAAATAGATAGTAAGTACAAACGTGCTCCTTTTAGAAAAAACGTCAAATGTTCGCTACTTAGCGTGCGTGCAAATAAGCTTTAAATTTATAAAACTAGAATCAAGCAAGCGAACCCGCAGTGTACGGATCGATATAGTTAAGCAAGAATTCTAGAGTATCGAACACAGGGATTTGGGGGGTTAAATCCAGTTAAGAATCGTCAAGCAAGTAAATGTATGAGCTTTGTAAATATTGGAAAAACAACAATCCTAAAGATCCAGGAATCCAGTTGTGGCTATCGACTCAAGATATACTAAAGATATAAGGACAGAGTTGAGGTTTGCAAAGGTATACGAATGTAAAGCAATGTACGGTGAAGTTCCAAGGCTTTATGTAACTTAACTAAAGACGCTCTCTATAAAGGTTGTTGAGGCTTCAGTATAGAAAGGATCTAAAGACAAGAATTAATATCAAATATCCAAACTTGTAATCCAAAGATCAAGACCAACTAAACCGATTAAGGTTGTGACACTCGGAATCGAGGTAGAGGTTGTTGAGGCTTCACTACCACCTAGAAAAAGGCAAGCCAAGACTAAGTTAAAGCAAATCTTTAACCTTGGATTAAAGTAAAAGCAAGGTTCGTAAACTAAGGGAAACTACGGGTGGATCTTGAGATTCCACGGCCGTAGAACTCAAGAACACACCGTGATTTTGGTTCGTCGACGATTCTCTCTAACTCTCAGGGTCCAATCTGTTTACGATCGATCTATCATCATCTAAGCCACAACTATCAACCCTTCACCTTAGAATTGCTAAAGAGTTTTAGCCAACAATAGTCATTATGATATCAAATTCAAGATTTAAAAGAATGAAAGATGAAAACCTTCGAAAACCTTGAATAAATCTCAAATCAATCTCAAATCCACAAACAAGAACAATGATGTAAGTAGATTCAGAATAACACAAACAATCACAATCCTTGATAAGAACGAAGAACGGGATGTCAATCCGTCTTCTAATCAAACCTAAGGATAAAGCGTAATTTCCAAATCTTCAACTCTTCGCAAATCTCCGTTGCGAAATAGCAGTCTCCACACGTCCAACTTGAAACCCTAGGCACGTGCAATCAGCGTAAGCGAAGGTCTAAGCAGAGGTCTCTATGCGGAGGTGACGGAATCTCCCTCTTCCCGTCCTTTTATAGGGCAAGATAAAATATGAGTCCAGCCCATTGCGTAAAAGATCATGGCTTTAAGTTGTACGTTAAAAGATCGTCAGAATCACGGTTCCTTGGGATTCCACGCCCGTGATTTAGAGCGTGGTTTAGAGCGTGGAAACTCATCACGGTTTGTCACAACTTCCACGACCGTGTAACCCTCTGGAATGCTCCACGCTTGTGTTGCCAAAGTTCCACGGCCGTGGTTTAGAGCGTGGACTCTAATACGGCCGTATTTTAGGGCGTGGAACACAAGTAGCTCGTAATTCTCCTTTGTTTTGTGTCATTCTTCATCCTAGCATCTTCCTTAGCTCCTTTGTGGTGTACTCAATCCTTAGAGATGCTCAATTCATCTCCATTCTCCTTCAATCCGTTTGGTTTTAGCTCGTAATTGCCTACAATCAACACAAAGCTTATGTAGACCTCTATATCGACAATATAGACAAACTAGCTCACAATTGCTTCAATGCTTTATCAATGAATACCAATATGGATGAAATACACTTAGAAAACGTGCCTAAAATATCACAATATTTCATGCTAACAAATAACCCCACACTTGCCACTTGCTTGTCCCTAAGCATGGTCTTTCAAAAGCTTTAAAACACAAGTTAGGATGAAATATGGATATACCCTCAAAAAACAAAACTTCTCTTAGATGAATGTGCTTTCTAGTCAATAGATCATTCTCAAATCTTGCTTCATTCGTTTATAAGACTTTCATACACATAATCAAAGAGTAAAGAGTAAAGGAAGCTCATGAATTTATCAAACTTCCATGTAAACATCATAACCTTCAAACATTATCAAAATCAATTATAAGAAACTTCAATTTAGATCACCAAGTCATATATCATTCTCTTGATCTTAAGGACTTTCAAACAAGGTATAGAATGCGGAAAGGGAAGGAAAACTTTAAGGAATGTGGTGCATGAATCCGGGAAAGTGGATAACGACTCCTTTCTTTTTCTCTTGCGGTTTCCGCAACACTTTCAACTTAGAGCTTCGCTCTCTTCTTTTCAATTCATTTTTCGACTTTACTTTTGGAGTTATGGATAGAGATGCACAAAAACCGAAGCCTAGGAGATTGGCGGTTCTCATTTTTACGAGATGCCTCAAACCCTTGATGCACATACCATAATCCGCTAGGAATATCGCTCAATCCGACTTTGGCAAGACACAAACACCCGACTATGTGAATGGTGCCGAGTTACTCATCGTCATGATTGACTTCCCCAAACCTATAATTTCTTCCTATTCTTTTGAATGCAAAATATTGCTTTCATGGCCCCCCCACATCAAACATGCCAATTATCAACCCCTCCAAATTGGCGGATAGGTAAAGGAGGCCATTATTTCAATGAGGGGTTAAATGATCAAAGAAAGAATAAAGAAAATCGAATTGCCTTAATCATTTCAACAAGAAGTATAAGAACTTATTATGTGATTTCAACCTTGATTTCTCAATATGATTTAAGTAACATTCATCACATTATGAAACTTGCAAAAGTTTAATAATCAACTCATTCAATTTCTTTTCAATTCACTATTTGTTTAAGTATGCGATTGTCATCAAAACTCAATTCACAAGTAGTGATTATCATAGAAATCATCTCTATCCTTAGAAGCACAAAATTTTCAAAAATTTTCAATTTTTATGGGTTTTTCAAACTCTTTTTCATGCAATGCAATAATGAAACGTGTAGCAATAGAATGAAACATGAAAGGTAGTCTCGATAAAGCATACAAAGTGAGTAAGAGTTATTACAAACTATTAGTCACACCCCACCCCATACTTGGAACAAACATTGTCCCTAATGTTCAAAAAAAAAGAAAAAGAAGAAAAGAAAGAAAGAAAAAGAACTCACAAAATGGTGGTGGAGCGGCTAAAACGGTCGATCATCAGAGGTCCTCACTGTGGTGGAGGCGGTGGTGGAAACGGGGAGAAACCGGGATCATAGTGCCGCCCGAACTGCTGGCGGTAAACATCTCTCATCATGTGGTCAAGATCGTCGGCTCATGCATCCCTAGCATTTGTACGGATCTCCAAAGCTCCGACTCTATCGGAAAGGTCGGTGGCCCACTCTGGCAACTGCTCGTACCAACTAGGCGGCTGGCTGTACCACGCCGGTGCATCTGAAGGTGCTGGAGCAGGTGGCGGTTGAGCATGCCAAGGCGGTGGAGCTCCCATCCAATCCGGCTCAGAGGTGTCACGGCCGTGGTTTTGGCCGTGTAACTCTCTGTAATGTGTCAAAGTCCAAATTTCGTCAATTTTCTTCAAGCTTTTCCTTTCCTCTTTCTTTTCCACTGTTCCTACATCCAAAAACACGAACATACCGGAAGGTATCGAAGGCAAAACAAAGCAAAACGTCTAATCTAAACTAATCTATAAATTAAAAATAAAAACGTAAGTGCAATACCTTGGGTTGCCTCCCAAGAAGCGCTTTGTTTAAGGTCCGTAGCTAGACCAAATTCTCACTTATACGAGTGCGGTGGGCGCGAACTCTTCAGCTTGGAGTTCCGGAGTATACTTCTTGAGTCGTTGACCGTTCACCTTAAAGCTTCCGCCCGTTTCACCCCATACTTCAACTGCACCATGGGGAAAAATACGTTTGATTAGAAAAGTTCCGATCCAACGGATTTAAGCTTACCTGGAAAGAGACGAGGCCTTGAATTGAAGAGGAGAACTTGATCTCCTTCTTTGAGGTCCTTCGGAATGATATGCTTATCATGTCAACGCTTTGCTCTTTCTTTATAGATCTTGGCATTTTCGTAAGCGTTCAAGCGAAGTTCTTCAAGCTCATTGAGGTCCAAGAGACGCTTCTCTCCCGCTTCCTTCATGCTGAAGTTCAACCACTTGATTGCCCAAAACGCCTTGTGCTCCAACTCTACCGGTAAGTAACAAGACTTCCCATACACAAGGTTGTATGGTGTAGTTCCGATGGGAGTCTTATATGCAGTCCGGTACGCCCACAATGCATCATCTAGCTTCAAGGACCAATCCTTCCTTGTCTTTGAAACCGTCTTCTCTAGGATTCCTTTGATCTCCCGGTTTGAAATCTCCACTTGTCCACTAGTTTGTGGATGATAAGGGGTGGCGATCTTGTGAGTCACCCCATACTTAGCTAGGAGAGCTTCAAAACGCCGGGCAATGAAGTGAGAGCCTCCATCACTAATGATGGTCTGTGTTGTCCCAAATCGTGGGAAGATGGTCTTGTTAAAGAACTTAACCACTACCATGGCATCATTGGTGGGAGAGGCAATCGCTTCAACCCATCTTGAAACATAATCAACCGTTAAAAGTATGTATTGGTTACCACAAGATGATGGGAAAGGTCCCATGAAGTCTACTCCCCAAACGTCAAAGATCACCACCTCTTGGATGTTGTTGAGAGGCATCTCATTCCTCCTAGATATATTTCCTGTTCTTTGACAAGCATCGCAGCAGGAAACAAAGGTTTGCACATCTTTAAATAGAGTAGGCCAAAAGAATCCAGATTGCAATACCTTAGCGTTAGTCTTGTTCGAACTAGCGTGTCCTCCACAAGGTAGTGAATGACAGTGGCGGATGACACTTTGCATCTCATCTTCCGGCACACATCGCCGAATAATGCCATCCGGACCTCTCTTAAATAGGAGAGGTTCATTCCAAAAGTATTCCCAAACATCCTTAAAGAACTTCTTTCTTTGTGCGTAGGATAATCCGGGCGGTAATTCCTGACAAACCAAATAGTTAACAAAATCAGCAAACCATGGTTCGTTACCTTTGGTGATCACATCGATGCACTCCTCTATGATATGTAAATGCTCGTCCGGAAAGGAGTCATCTATAGGTAGGTGGCCGTCCTCTAGATGTGTTAGACGACTCAAATGATCCGTAACAGAATTTTCCGAACCCTTCTTGTCGCGGATCTCTAGATCGAATTCTTGTAGGAGAAGAATCCATCTAATTAGCCTTGGCTTTGCATCCTTCTTTGCAAGGAGATACCGGATCGCAGCATGATCCGTGTATACAATCACCTTTGCACCTACAAGATAAGAGCGAACTTTGTCAATTGCATATACAATAGCTAGAAATTCTTTTTCCGTAGTGGCGTAGTTGAGTTGCGCTTCATCTAGCGTTTTGCTAGCATAGTAGATAGCGTGGGTTCGCCCTTCCTTTCTTTGTCCAAGGACAGCTCCTATAGCTACGTCACTTGCATCACACATAACCTCAAAGGGAAGATTCCAATCCGGAGGTTGGATAATTGGGCTGAAATTAGAGCTTCCCGAATCATATTAAACGCATCTAAGCATTTCTGCGAAAAATCAAAAACTGCATCCTTCATCAATAGATTAGTTAGCGGCTTTGTAATCTTAGAGAAATCCTTTATGAAACGCCTATAAAATCCAGCATGTCCTAGAAAACTTCTTATCCCTTTCACCGAAGTTGGGGGAGGAAGATTTCTATTGTCTCTATTTTAGCTTTATCAACCCCAATCCCTCTACTAGAGATTAAGTGTCCTAACACAATGCCTTCTTTCACCATGAATTGACACTTTTCCCAATTAAGAACTAGGTTAGTGTCTTCACATCTTTGTAATACAAGAGCAAGGTTAGAAAGACAATTGTCAAAAGAGGAACCATAAACGGAGAAGTCATCCATAAAAACCTCCATGATTTCCTCTATATATTCCGAGAAGATGGCCATCATGCACCTTTGAAAGGTGGCTGGGGCGTTGCAAAGCCCGAACGGCATCCTCCTATAGGCAAACGTACCCCACGGGCACGTGAATGTGGTCTTCTCTTGATCATCCGGGTGTATCGGAATCTGAAAGAAACCACTATAACCGTCAAGATAGCAAAAGTGCGAATGTTGTGCTAACCTTTCAAGCATTTGATCAATGAAGGGTAGTGGGAAGTGATCCTTCCTCGTCGCGTTGTTTAGCTAGCGGTAGTCTATACACATTCGCCATCCTGTTACGGTTCGTGTAGGAATGAGTTCATTATTTTTGTTGGTAATGACCGTCATTCCTCCCTTCTTTGGAACCACTTGTACGGGACTCTCCCACTTGCTATCGGAGATAGGATAGATGATACCTGCATCAAGTAGCTTAAGAATTTCCTTCTTGACAACCTCCTTCATGGTCGGATTTAACCGCCTTTGAGGTTGTCGCGAAGTTCTAAAGTCCTCTTCCATCAAGATCTTATGCATGCATAGGGAAGGTTTGATTCCAACTAAATCTTCTATAGTATATCCTAAGGCTTTGATATGTTTCTTAAGGACAACCATAAACTTACTATGTTCATCTATGCTTAAGTCGGAACTAACAATTACCGGATAGGTAGAATTAGGTCCAAGAAATGTGTACCTTAGATGTGTAGCAAGTGGTTTCAATTCCATCACTATGGGAGTCTCCAATGGCTCTTGAGGAGCATCTGATGCTTCCTTAGGAGTGTCTAAGGATGTAGAAGGTGTTGGAGAAGAATCAAGAGAAGTTGTAGAAGAGACACAATTTTCTTCGAACTCACCCAGAATTACGGCATCCCTACCTTCTCCACGGCCGTGATTTTGGGCGTGGAAAGTAAATACGGTGGCTCTGTTTCCTCCACGGCCGTGTAACCCTCTGGAGCGCTCCACGCTTTTGTTGGTGAAATCCACGGCCGTGGAATAGGCCGTCTGACCGTGGATCCATACGTTTTCTGCCTCATCGTGGAGTTTCTCGAACTCTTCTTCACACACTTCTTCTTGTGCTTCTAAGGCTTCCCCTATATCCATTAGGCTCATAGAAATAACTTTTGGCAAAGGATCTTTGAAGAGAATAGCACTTACCTCCTCTCTAGATAGTCCTTCGTCATGGATATTGAATATATCCTCATCAAAGACTGGTTCCTTCACCAAAGTGGAAAGAACGAACTCTACCTTCTCTTCTCCTATGTTAAAGGCGAGTCTAGCATTCTTGCAATCGACTATGCAGCCGGATGTTGCAAGAAACGGTCTTCCGAGAATGATCGGGACCGGACTATCTGCAGGAATGTCAAGCACAACAAAGTCTATTGGAACATAGAATTTACCAAGCTTGACCGGGACGTCTTCAACAATTCCGACGGGACGAGTTATGGATCGATCCGCCATGTACAACGTCATTTTTACCAGTTTAGGATCACCTAAACCGATTTTCCTGCATAAGGCAAGCGGAATGATGCTCACGCTTGCTCCCAAATCACATAATGCATCATATGTGACATCTCCCACTCCTATGGGAATACAAAATGACCCCGGATCCTTTAGCTTTGGGGGCATCTTCTCTTTCATGGTTTTGATGAGATCCGATGAATCCAAACTCATCTTAACCTCTCCAAAATCCTCTAGCTTTCTCTTGTTAGAGAGGATCTCCTTTAGGAACTTACCATAAGCCAGCATACCTACAATAGCATCAATGAAAGGTATATTAATATGTAGTTTGCTCATGAGTTCAATAAACTTACCGAATTGCTTGTCTAGACGCGCTCTTGCTCTAGATTGCGGGAATGGTAGGGGAGGTTTGTAAGCCGGAGGAGGAACGTAGACATCTTCCTTCTCCTTCCCCTTTTCTTTCTCTTTCTCAACGGGGACTTCTACAAACTTAGGCTGCGGGTCAGTAGTAGTTACTCCGCTCCTAGTTGTGATTGCCATCACCCTTCCTTTCGGGTTGTCCTCCGTCTTTCCTGGAAGTTTCTCTTGATTCCTAGGAACTTCCTCCGCATGACTAAACATTTGGTTCTCTAAAACCTTTTGGGCTTTATCAACCTTAGTTATGTGATCATCAACCTTGATGATGCGAGTCTCCAACCCTTGAAGCTTGCCCAAAATTGTTTCTAACATGGGATCGGGCTTCTCTTTCCCCGAAGTACTTCCACCATTAGATGTTTGCCCCTGGCTTTTCAAAGGAGTGGAAGAAGAGGAAGGTGGAGTTACTGAATTTGAATTTCCTGAATTGGAATAAGAATTACCGGAATTTTGTTGGTTGGGGCGCCAATTGTTGTTGTTTGAACCCCTATTGTTGTTCCAATTGTTGTTCCGGTTGTTGTTGTTGTTGTTCCAATTGTTCCGGTTGTTGTTCCGGTTGTTGCGGTTTGTATTCTCATTCCCGTTATGGTTATTGTTGTTGCCTAAATAACCCACATCTTGCTCCTTTTGCTTCGGAAAGTTGGTTTTGATGGCTTCCTTCAACTCTTTAATCTCCGTATTGAGAGAAAAGATTTGAGTTTGAGCTGCTTGTGATAGCTTTGCTCCTTGATCTACATGATTTGCCTCCACTTTCCGATGAGAATACTTCTCAATAACTCGCGTTTGCTTCTCAATGAAGTCTCAAGCGTCATCTTCCCTCATGTCCATGAATGTACCACATGAAAGGGATTGGAGCTTGAATTGTGTCTCCACATCCAGCCCCTTATAGTATATCTCCAATAGCGCCAACTTGGATATGCCATGATGAGGGCAATCCAATAGCAAATCCTGAAATCTTTCCCAAGATTGAAACAAACTTTCGTTAGATCTCATAGAAAATGCATTAATCTTACCTCTCAACTCCGCCGTTTTGGATGGCGGAAAGAACTTAGTGAGGAATTCCGAAGAAAGATCCTCCCATGTCTCAAGTTTCCCACTTGGAAGAGCTTGATACCAAGACAATGATTTCCCCTTCAAGGAGAAGAAGAAAGGCTTGAGTTTGTAGCTGTTGGTAGTTGCATTCTTTGGCTTCATTATCTCCATCATGATCTCAAAATTTTGTAGATGTTGGTGTGGAGATTCAGCGCTTGTTGGACAATGGTAATAACTTGAGGGTTGAAGCTAAACCCTTGTGCATCATCAGCATCAAAGTTCACACCTAAACGGCGTGGTTGCTGCGTTGGATCCATCCTTTGACCAAGAGTTCTTGGCTCCTCATCCACACGTTCGACTCTCGCACCTCTAGGTGGAACACGGCGATTCGCAGCTGGCCGTGGAAAGAATGGGTTCACATTGATCGTTGGATCAATTTCCTCTAGTGGTGGCATGGAGGAGTCGCTATCCTCATTGGATGAGTTGGCTCTAACCGATCTTCCCGGTCTCCTTCTTCTCTTTTTCTCCTTGAGGTTGTTTATTTCCAACCTCATTTGGAACATCATGTCCGATAGATCATCAACCTTCGTTGGATGACGATCCATCTCTTCCCTACGAGTCTTCTCACTCCATTGGAGTTAAGCTTCCTTTTCCGCCAACTCCGTTTGGTAATCACGTTCTCTTTCTTCAGCCATTTTTCTTTCCTTAAGCTTTCTCCTCAAAGTCCTCTCAACCTCTTGATCAAGAGGTAAGAGGTCTTCGTTGTTCCTAAACCTGCGCATACACTCGAAAAGATATCAAATAACAAGGGAGAAGCTCCCAAGCTTGACAACCGATAACCGAATTCGGTCTAGACCAAATCCCCGGCAACGGCGCCAAAAACTTGTTCGCCACTTAGCGTGCGTGCAAATGAGCTTTAAATTTATAAAACTAGAATCAAGCAAGCGAACCCGCAGTGTACGGATCGATATAGTTAAGCAAGAATTCTAGAGTATCGAACACACGGATTTGGGGGGTTAAATCCAGTTAAGAATCGTCAAGCAAGTAAATGTATGAGCTTTGCAAATATTGGGAAAACAACAATCCTAAAGATCCAGGAATCCAGATGTGGCTATCGACTCAAGATATACTAAAGATATAAGGACAGAGTTGAGGTTTGCAAAGGTATACGAATGTAAAGCAATGTACGGTGAAGTTCCAAGGCTTTATGTAACTTAACTAAAGACGCTCTCTATAAAGGTTGTTGAGGCTTCAGTATAGAAAGGATCTAAAGACAAGAATTAATATCAAATATCCAAACTTGTAATCCAAAGATCAAGACCAACTAAACCGATTAAGGTTGTGACACTCGGAATCAAGGTAGAGGTTGTTGAGGCTTCACTACCACCTAGAAAAAGGCAAGCCAAGACTAAGTTAAAGCAAATCTTTAACCTTGGACTAAAGTAAAAGCAAGGTTCGTAAACTAAGGGAAATTACGGGTGAATCTTGAGATTCCACGGCCGTGGAACTCAAGAACACACCGTGATTTTGGTTCGTCGACGATTCTCTCTAACTCTCAGGGTCCAATCTGTTTACGATCGATCTATCATCATCTAAGCCACAACTATCAACCCTTCACCTTAGAATTGCTAAAGAGTTTTAGCCAACAATAGGCATTATGATATCAAATTCAAGATTTAAAAGAATGAAAGATGAAAACCTTCGAAAACCTTGAATAAATCTCGAATCAATCTCAAATCCACAAACAAGAACAATGATGTAAGTAGATTCAGAATAACACAAACAATCACAATCCTTGATAAGAACGAAGAACAGGATGTCAATCCGTCTTCTAATCAAACCTAAGGATAAAGCGTAACTTCCAAATCTTCAACTCTTTGCAAATCTCCGTTGCGAAATAGCAGTCTCCACACGTCCAACTTGAAACCCTAGGCACGTGCAATCAGCGTAAGCGAAGGTCTAAGCAGAGGTCTCTATGCGGAGGTGACGGAATCTCCCTCTTCCCGTCCTTTTATAGGGCAAGATAAAATATGAGTCCAACCCATTGCGTAAAAGATCATGGCTTTAAGTTGTACGTTAAAAGATCGTCGGAATCACGGTTCCTTGGGATTCCACGCCCGTGGTTTAGAGCGTGGTTCAGAGCGTGGAAACTCATCACGGTTTGTCACAATTTCCACGACCGTGTAACCCTCTGGAATGCTCCACGCTTGTGTTGCCAAAGTTCCACGGTCGTGGTTTAGAGCGTGGACTCTAATACGGCCGTATTTTAGGGCGTGGAACACAAATAGCTCGTAATTCTCCTTTGTTTTGTGTCATTCTTCATCCTATCATCTTCCTTAGCTCCTTTGTGGTGTACTCAATCCTTAGAGATGCTCAATTCATCTCCATTCTCCTTCAATCCATTCGGTTTTAGCTCGTAATTGTCTACAATCAACACAAAGCTTATGTAGACCTCTATATCGACAATATAGACAAAATAGCTCACAATTGCTTCAATGCTTTATCAATGAATACCAATATGGATGAAATACACTTAGAAAACGTGCCTAAAATATCACAATATTTCATGCTAACATCAAACTCCCCAAGGAACCCACAATGAGCAAGCTTTAAAACCATGATCGTCAAAAACTTTATAATTAGGTCAAGAACAAGGACGATAAAGGGTTGATAAGAGGTTTCATTAAGAACATTTTCAGAGAAACAATCATGAAAATATTGAACCCTGGTGGTTGGATAAAAAACGAGGTACATATTTCAACATAATATGTACATATAGAATTGCTTATGTATTCATTATGTTACTCACAATTTATGTATTGGTTATTACAGGCAATCGATGAAATTATTATGCACATTCGTAAGAGTATCGTCGAGAACCCTAAAAGATTCGCTAATATTGTTGTGCTCTCATCTGGGTGGTCTAGGTCATATAACAGTGCTATATATGCAAATTATGTTGCCTCAAAGAACGAGATGCCGAACTTAAAACAAAGCATGATTGAAGTCATTTTTGGAGACAGTCCCCACATATTCAGATGCCTTTATACGACGTCGACTTGATATATTCTCCATTCAACATGCGTGAGTCACATTGGGTTGCTCTTGAAATAGACCTTCGTCGATGGTGCATTTATGTATACGATCCCTTGATTATGTACATAAAAGAAGACAAACTTCATGAATTATTAGAGCTCATGGCAGTTATGTTTCCTAAACTCCTCACAGTTCATGGTAGGCACACTCAACTGAGAGATAAGCTAAAGACCCCTTTAAAGGTGGTTAGAAAAACTAGAATGAACATCAACGAAGATGGGTATGTAAAATGAAGTCAAATATGTATGTATTCACATATCTTGTATATTTATGTACTCATTTGGAGATGTATTACAGTGGCAGCTGTGGAATTTACACCTTGAGGTACATATAACACTTAGCTTCTGGGCGTATAAACCTGAGTGGCATCAACGATGATATTGTTCAAGCAAGTAGGGAGAAGCTTGCTAATGTTGTGTACACAAGGGATTGGTTTACATGGTTTGATGATAATTGAAGACCTTTTATTCTAAGTTAAGGTTTTATGTAACAGATTGGTAATGTCGTACACTTTTCTGGTTTTTTAAAAACAAATTCATGGATACAATGTTTATGTTTTACAATTTGTCGTTGATTTTCATTATTAATCATGGTATTTATATGTTAGATTTAAATGCTCGTCACATTTACAACATAATTTACATATATTAGTCATATAAATCGTTTGTAAGTATACAATCAGTCGCATATGCACAGCTGTAAAGGTTGTTTTATGAATGTTGGCATTCAAACAAAATTACAATTTAGAACACAAGACCAATACAAATACACATACACATACACACATACAAGATCAATAAATATACATGTAAAAACACACATACACAATTACTAAATTTCAAATACTAGACTTCACATAAATAAGTAGGCAACAATACCAAAGATTCAGATTAACAAGTCTACATTTTTATTAATCAACTTAAAACGTTGTCTATTTTCATTGATTTTCACAAGTCTTATTCGTGTGTCCACATAATACACAATTACTAAATTTCATCTCACTCTTATGCACACAAACATGTCTCGTGTATGTGATCCCATCGTATAGACTGTTTTATATTCAAACACAACATATATATATAACTAAATGGTACATTTTTTTATGTACATATTGCATAAATAAGTAAGCAACAACATCACAGATTTAGATTAACATATCTACATTTTTATTAATCAACTTAAAACATTGTCTATCTTGGTTGATTTACACAACAAGTCTTCTTCTTCTGTCCACCTAATCCACAACTACAACGTACATTTCCTCTTACTCTTATGTTCCCATGATGTCCGGAGTCTAGCTTTCGGCATCCGTCCACTTCTTTTACGCTTCAATGGAGGCTCACATACAATACTTGATACGGAGTCCGGAATAACCCATTCCGCTTTATCGGTACCAAATAAATAACTTCTGAATATTCAGCCCTCCAATACTCGGTCGAATAATACTTACTTGCAAGATAAGAAGGGCTCATACCTACATGCTTTGTTGAAGCTACAGTATGCACAAACAAAATTTCTTCAACATCAAACTCTTTACACGCACAAGTCCTCATTCGCAAGCACACGACCACATTTTCATCTCCATTCCTCACTTCAAACTCCAGCCTGTTTGCATTAAGGACGTACACAAAGTAACACCCTGATTCATCAAACCGTTTCTGAATAATTGACTACACAAGCTTCAGACTTCTGACGATGTTCTGCAAACCATCGGGACATGAATTGTATGATTTCATGAAGCATGACTAAAATAGGATATTTTCTTCCTTCTTTTAGTATTGCATTTACACATTTGACGTTGTTACTTGTCATGATGTTGTACCTTTTAGAGGGACACAAGGAACGTGACTATGTTGACATTCCTATCTCGTTGAGCAAATCACCAACATTTTTCTTCTCTTGTAGATATATAAATAAAAAATGTAAGCATCCATAAATAAAGCAAATTCATATAAATTATGTACGCAACATACCACTAATATTTGTCTAAGTATCTCCATGTAGTCGCTTTCCCTACATCTCTTAGCCCCATCAACGAACATCTGAAGGATTCTACTTGATCTTGTTCTCTTTCTGAGATTTCTTTTAATGTGCCAAATACAATATCCATGAAACGTCACTTGATAGTGTGATGCTATTCCCTTCTTAATAGAATTATCTCTATCAGAAACGAACACAAGCTCGTTGTGGTCCGGTATGATTCAACTCAAATTCATAAAGAAGAATTTCAAAGATGCATCATTCTCACTGTCTACAATTCCAAACGCAACGGGATATATCTGATGATTTGCATGTTGTGCAGTTGCAACGAGCAACACCCCCCATACTTCCCACTAAGGTGGGTGCCATCAATTGTTATAATCTACAGATAAAAGCGATTACATAATGTTATTAAAAGAAAAAGGAACATTATGTACGTAATGTAGAAATTGATATGTACAATATAAGTTAAAAAGTAACTAGCATCAATGTTCTAAACATGTACACAAGATGTAAATAAATAACAGTTTCTTGTACCTTTCTCATCGATTCAAACCCTTTGATGGATTGTCCAAACGCAACAAATACATACTTAAACCGTCTGTCATCATCAAGTATAAGAGATGCAAATGTACCTTTATTTACCGACTCTAACATGTACAAATAAGAAGGGACGGAGCTATAATTATCCTCCGAAGTTCCTCTAATCATGCCCTTTACCGCTTCTTGTGCCTTCCAACACTTTCAGTAACTAGCATCAATTCGATGTAAGCTTTTCATAACCGTGACTATTTGATTCACTGATGGCAATTTTTTCGATTTACCGTACCTACACATACATACTTACATATTAATTTACTATAATATGAATGATTAAGAATCATTTCAATGCTATTCGAAAACCTACATAGATTTTACATTTTTTGCGATAATTTGGTATGAAACACCCCCATTTCTAGACCTCCTTTGGTGATATGAACATGTGTGGATGGAGACAAACTTTGTTGTTGTAAAATAGCTTGATTCTTCAAGCTTAGTGAAACAAACCCTCCATTTACATTCTTCATCAATACATTTTGCTGCTACTGCCTTCATTTTGAATTTAACAATATTATATTGCGAACATTTTGATATCGAATGTATACACAAAGCGTTCTTCAACTCAACTTTCGAACGATACATCTTACCAACCACAAGTTGAAAATCATGCCCAACAGGTACATAAGTAGATGAATGTGGGACAACAACAAGAGATTTCCTTCCCGCATCTTCTTCATGTACGGAACCGGATACAACAGTTGTCGATATACATAAAGCAAGCTAAGAGGCGACAACGTTTTGTTCTATAGTATCCACCGTTTCCTCATCAAATTGAATGAGTCAACTCTTATTTTTAGCTACGTTATGTTGCTCTCCAGCCATCCGTTCAGAATCATTGTGTACATCAACTTTCGTTACACACAACGGCACACTCCACATAAACTGTTGTAGACTGTTTATATGAATAAATGTATCCAAATCACCCCTTGTGTTAACATCAAATGGCTTCAAAGATGGATTGAAGGGATTTTTGTACGACAATTTAATGTCAAAATTCTCTACACAAAGCCCGAATTGTGTTACCACGTTACGTTTCATCTCATCGATAGTGCAAGACGCGTCAACCACTAGAGGCTTGCTTGAAACATCACCAATGAAATTCCACATGTTGTTTTCAATTTCCCAATCACCACCATAATAAATTGTTATGAACACAAAATTCATATCTGAAATTGATAGGTGATGGAATCACTATCATTTAGGGTAGTTTTTAGAGACTTTTTATTGCATTAGTGTCGGTTTATGCTACTAACTCCTTGATCTAGAAGAAGAAGATCAAAAGAAGCTAAAGAAGGAGTTATAAGCACTTAGAGTGAAGATCGATCACGAAGCAAAGCTTCTGTTGCCTCACCGCCTTATCGGATCCTTGCAGCCGCCCCTGCGGGTGACGCTTTACATCGGAGCGCTCCCTGCGCTTTCACCAGCGCCAACCATGAAGCGTGTCACCGCCCCTGCGCCACTCCTTGGCGCCCCTGCGGTGTCCTCCATTGAAGAAACGAAGACCAGCTCCCCTGCGCCTTCCACTGCAGCGCTGCTTGTGCCTCGACATGGGAGCTGGAAGACGAAGAGGTTGTGTCACCACCCCTACGCTGACATAAGGACGCCCCGGCGGCTTGGCATCAGAAACGCCAGGAAAGCGAAAGGTCAGACGTTGAAGTGCATTAAAGATCCGCCCCAGCGGAATTGTGTAGCCGCTCCAGCGGCTTTGAAGAAGATCAACCGATTCTGCCTAAACCGCCCCTGCGGTTCCTGAAGGCCGCCCCTGCGGGTTAACGCCAGAAGCTTTACTCCGGCTGTTTACACCACCTTTATGGCATTAAAGGTGGCTGTTTTGGGCCGGCCATTTACTCCTATTTAGTGTCTTTTGTAGTATAAATAGTCCTTGGCTGATTGCTAGAATCATCCATCTTATCATCTTGTTAGTCAACAGATTATCCACTTAGACTGTCTTGCTTCCTTGTAATGAGTTGCTAACTCCCTTGCTACATTGGGTTGGTTTGAAGCTGCTTTGTTACTTTGGTTGTAAGTACTTTATAATATAAGTTTTCATTCAGTAATACTTTGTGTTTCCTTGATCTCCATTGTCGAAATTGCATGTTTACTATTGCTTGAGATTGATCACCTTAGGTTCTAAAGTGCATGTAAACAACTATGATTAATAGGTTCCGGGTTCGGGTCTTTAATCTAGTAGCAACTTTAAGTAATAACGGGTTGTGATTACTTAAGGAAAAGGAACACAAATATAAAGATAAGTTTAACGGTTTTAATCTTCTCTTTATATCCCTTTGTCTTTGTTTGAAAGCTAACTTGTTATTTGTTCTTGTAGGTTTACGGAACTTTAACCTGTTAAGTTGTGTTGATGCCGGTTGGCTCAACACATATATACGATCGAGACGGGAGATTACTTGAAAACTTGTAAAAGGAACTCACCAAAGTAGCAAGTGCATGCTTAGAATCAACCTAGTGTAGATTCACCCACCATTGTCTTACTTGTCGCATTAATCGTTTTCATAAGTTTTTGTGCATCAATTCAACCAACCCCCCCCCCTTGTGTTACTTGTCACCATAATCGATAATTGCATCTAAAACACCTTAACTCTCTTGGCTTCGACCCTTACTTAATCACTATACTTGTTCTTAGTGCTAAGTCGGGATTTACTTTTGATTGGGTATAGACGACCATAGAAATACCTTCAGTCAAATTTTGGCACCGTTGCCGGGGAGTTTTAGTGTTTTATTGTTATTATTGATTATTGGTTTGAACCATTTTTATGGTTCAAACCCGTGCTACTAATTTCGGTTTTGCTTCTTTTGATCCAGAAATTGAGAGGACGCACATCCGGCAACGAAGACAACAACAACTTCAACAAGAGATGGCTGACCGTACTCTTCGTCAACTTATGCAGCCCACCTTGGCTCAAAACCCTCTTGCGGTCACTATACCGGCACTAGGGGAAGGAGTCAACTTTGAGCTCAAGACGGGCCTCATTCACTTGCTCCCATCCTTCCATGGGCTAAGTGGTGAAGACCCCATCAAGCACCTTGGGAAGTTCCATACCGTGTGTATGAGCATAAAACCGGCTAATATTACCAAATAACAAATCAAGATGACGGCATTCGGCTTCACACTCAAATATTCGGCGGATGATTGGTACTACCACCTTCCATCCGGCAGTATCGACACTTGGGAGAACCTTCACAAAGCGTTCTTGGAGAAATACTTTTCAGCTAAGAAGGCCAATAGCTTGAAGAAAGCTATAAGTAACATCGAGAAAGAGGCAACCGAAACTCTCTACGAGTAGTTCGAAAGGTTTGCACGCCTCCGATCCAGATGTCCTTTTCACATATATTCAACTCAAGATCTAGTCTTGTACTTGTACAATGTCTTGCTAGACAATGAAAGGAGGATCGTCGATGCGGCTTGCGGAGGTAATATTCTTAACTCTACTCCTGACCTTGCTTTGGAAAAGATACAGGAACTAGCGGAAGGAACTCGAAACTTTGGAAGGACCCTGGCTAAGAAAGGAGTTCATGCTGTGAGTTCCGGGAAGAGCGAGATTTCCACCGAGCTCGCGGAATTGAAGGAAATGGTGAAGAGACTAACACTTATGAGAACACCGCAACAACTCAAAACTTGTGGAGTTTGTGCTGACCCGTATCATCTAACGGACATGTGTCCACAAGTCCAGGATGACGATGCTGAGGTAAACGCAATGGGATATGGACAACCACAGCAGCAAAGGCCTAGGAACAATCCCTATGCACAGAATTTCATGCCAAATTGGCGTGACCAACAGAATTTTCGTTAGAGGGATCAACAAAACCAACAACAACAGCCCCACCAAGGTAAGTATCACTCAACTGAAGATATGTTGTAGGTTTGGACTAAACACGTTGTTACTCATGTCCAAACAACAGAATCTAGCATCAAGAACCTTGAGAAATAGGTTGGTCAAATGGCAGAAGCCATTACAAGAATTGAGACTAGGGCCTCTGGCGGATTACCTTCTCAAACGGTTATAAACCCAAAGGTGATGTTGGAAGAGGCTCAATCATAGAGGAAGAATCCCTACGTCGAGCCAACGACGTAAAACAAAGGCGTTGTTCGGGAGGCAACCCGAAGAAATAAGAAGAGGAGATCTGTCAAGAAAACCGCCCCTGCGGCTTCATGTCCCGCCCCTACGGTGACACCCCTGCCCAGCACCGCCCCCGGCGCTGGGCCAACGTCTGCTCACGTAGGCCACCGCCCCGCGGTGACACCCCTGCGGCGGCCACCCTTGACACGCATCCTCAACTCCCCCCCGGCGCTGAAGCTACGTCCCCCTCTTCCTTGTCACCACCCCCGCAGCGACAAACACCGCCCCTGCGGTTCAGTTAAGGAAAGAAAAAAAATACACTTCCCAAAAATAACCTACATCTACCGCCATCTTCACTTCCTCTCCATTCATTCTTCGAAACCTAGCCGCCTCACCTCCCACGCCCTTGCGTCCTCCGGAAGCTCTCCACCACCACCTCGTCACGCCCCTGCGCCACCTCCGGCAACCTAGTGTCGCCGCCCTTTTTGCAACACCAACCATCTCCACCACACACACACACTCAGCCCTTTCACTCTCCTCCACTGTCTCATCTCCGGCGACGTTTGAGACAGCAAGGAAGACGTCGGGAAAGCCCCATCACCACCACCTTCGTCGAACGCCCAAATTGCCTTATGCTCTTCGACCGCCCCTGCGCCTGCAAGCTTCCGCCCCTGCGTCAAGCCGCCCCTGCGCCTGTTGCAGCCGCCCCTACGTAAATCACGACAGTAGGTTCGTCTCTTGATCCAATTTCTAAACTTTCTAACTCCTTTGCTTGATTCACTGCAAGAAATGGAGAATCAGAAGAAATATAAGTTATCAGAGGGAGAGAAGGATCGGTATAGGATCGCTCAAAGCCGGGAAGTGTATGCAACTCGGTTCCTTGACGTTCCAACATTGGAGAATTTGGGCATGTTAGAAAGTATGCAGGAATTTCTCAATAATGCCGGGCTGGGAGATTTCCTGATCAAAAGTGCTCCAACACACCTAGACCTCAGCCGACAATTTATCGCTACATTCAAAATGGAAACAGAGGATCACTTGTGTGTTGGACTCTCTTTCAAGTACAACAGGAAGAAATATACATTAGATTACACCCAATTGCAGGAGGCATTAAGGGTGACCATAGCAGCTTCCGATGACTAGTGGGAACCCATTCCGACGCCTGATTTGCTTGAGTTCTGGCAAGCAACCACTAGGTCTGAGTTTCATGCAGGGGGTGAGTACTCCAACAAATTCACTCACCCCTATTTGAGGCTCATCTCAAAGGTCTTCATGAGTATCTTCTGTGGGCACAAGGAGGAGAATAAGGTCGCTTTCAAGGACCTTCCATTGATATATGCTTGCCTCTCCACGAACGATTGGGTACCGGATTGGGCATATCTCTTCCATACCGCTCTTAAGCGGGTTAGGAAGAATGAGCCTCGCGACATCGTGGGAGGCGGGATAATATCATTATTGGCTGCATAGATGATGGACCTTCCTGCATTGGAAGAAGGCTTGGAGGCGCCCTTATACACTGAAGGGTTATTGAGGAGATGCAGGCTCCTCAAGAGAGACGGAGAGCATCGTTTTTGGCTCTCTTTAGCAGACGAGAGTCACATCACATACCTCCCTCGACGACTTCCATTAGGAGACGAGCTCTTCGATCTATACGTACCGGCTGACCCAGTTCCTCCGAGACGGCCTCGGGTTGATATTGTTGGGAGGTACACAGCCGGCTCCAACAGGGCCCACACCACTGATGAGGAGATGCCAACGGCTGGACACGACAGTCAAACCATGGAGAGTCTGCAGGCTCAGATGGCGGCTTTGACTACACAGCACCAGGCATGGCAGACCGAGTACCAGCGGTCCATGCTTGAGCAGCAACAGGCGTGACAATCCAGTTTTGCCTCCTCCATAACCACTCACTTTGACCGCCGTTAGGACGCTTGACAGGCAGCTCATCAGCAGCAGCTGGAGACTCAGCAGCTGGCTTGGCAAGCTAGCTATGAGACTTCATTTAGAGAGAGGATGGAGGTTCAGGAGGGCCGTATCGACACCCTTCACCGCCGGCAGGAGCACTTCTTCCGCCATTTCCCTTACCCACCGGAGGAGGGTCCTGGTGGTCCATTCGGACCACCCCACTAAGGGGTACATTTCTTTTCCTTCTCCCACATTTATCTTTAACTCATTTCCACTTTGAGGACAAAGTGTACTTCAAGTATGGGGGAGGGACATATCATTGCTTGTACAGTTTATTGAGTTGTTTTTGAAGATTGTTTTTGCATTGTTGAATCCAGTTTGATATTCGGAAAAAAAAAGCCTAAGAAGTCCAAAAAAGGCATGGATTTCCTTGGATAAACCGAAAACCCGAAAGGGCGGTTTAGGCAAAAAGAAGGTAGTCCGACCAACCTTAAGTTGGTACAAAATTGGACTTGAGGGATGTGAGTTAAAGTGAGAAAAGAAGAAGAGTGGCAAGGTGAAAACCCGAAAGGGCGCCTTGGCAAAATGAGCGACACCGAGTGTAGGTTTCCCTTCCGGCGTTTTGGCGACATAAGAAGGGGAGTCATAAGAAGGTTGTCCGGGTAGGCCATTCTTGGAGCAATAAGGATGGTAGTATTTCTTTTTCTCACATTTCCTCTCTTTTCCTTCTTTCTTTCTTGGATTTTCTCTTGTTTTTCATTGTCTTTCTGCTTGCTCATGCTTCCTGAGGCCTTTGAGTCTAGTTGATGTCATTTGTTTTTACTCGGGACGAGTAAAAGGTCTAAGTATGGGGGAGTTTGATAGGTGATGGAATCACTATCATTTAGGGTAGTTTTTAGAGTCTTTTTATTGCGTTAGTGTCGGTTTATGCTACTAACTCCTTGGTCCAGAAGAAGAAGATCAAAAGAAGCTAAAGAAGGAGTTATAAGCACTTAGGAGTGAAGATCGATCACGAAGCAAAGCTTCTCCTGCCTCACCGCCCCAGCGGATCCTTGCAGCCGCCCCTGCAAGTGACGCCTTACATCGGAGCGCTCCCTGCGCTTTCACCAGCGCCAACCATGAAGCGTGTCACCGCCCCTGCGCCACTCCTTGGCGCCCCTACGGTGTCCTCCATTGAAGAAACGAAGACCAGCTCCCCTGCGCCTTCCACTGCAGCGCTGCTTGTGCCTCGACATGGGAGCTGGAAGACGAAGAGGTTGTGTCACCGCCCCTACGCTGACATAAGGACGCCCCGGCGGCTTGGCATCAGAAACGCCAGGAAAGCGAAAGGTCAGACGTTGAAGTGCATTAAAGATCCGCCCCAGCGGAATTGTGTAGCCGCTCCAGCGGCTTTGAAGAAGATCAACCGATTCTGCCTAAACCGCCCCTGCGGTTCCTGAAGGCCGCCCCTGCGGGTTAACGCCAGAAGCTTTACTCCGGCTGTTTACACCACCTTTATGGCATTAAAGGTGGCTGTTTTGGGCCGGCCATTTACTCCTATTTAGTGTCTTTTGTAGTATAAATAGTCCTTGGCTGATTGCTAGAATCATCCATCTTATCATCTTGTTAGTCAACAGATTATCCACTTAGACTGTCTTGCTTCCTTGTAATGAGTTGCTAACTCCCTTGCTACATTGGGTTGGTTTGAAGCTGCTTTGTTACTTTGGTTGTAAGTACTTTATAATATAAGTTTTCATTCAGTAATACTTTGTGTTTCCTTGATCTCCATTGTCGAAATTGCATGTTTACTATTGCTTGAGATTGATCACCTTAGGTTCTAAAGTGCATGTAAACAACTATGATTAATAGGTTCCGGGTTCGGGTCTTTAATCTAGTAGCAACTTTAAGTAATAACGGGTTGTGATTACTTAAGGAAAAGGAACACAAATATAAAGATAAGTTTAACGGTTTTAATCTTCTCTTTATATCCCTTTGTCTTTGTTTGAAAGCTAACTTGTTATTTGTTCTTGTAGGTTTACGGAACTTTAACCTGTTAAGTTGTGTTGATGCCGGTTGGCTCAACACATATATACGATCGAGACGGGAGATTACTTGAAAACTTGTAAAAGGAACTCACCAAAGTAGCAAGTGCATGCTTAGAATCAACCTAGTGTAGATTCACCCACCATTGTCTTACTTGTCGCATTAATCGTTTTCATAAGTTTTTGTGCATCAATTCAACCAACCCCCTCGATAATTGCATCTAAAACACCTTAACTCTCTTGGGTTCGACCCTTACTTAATCACTATACTTGTTCTTAGTGCTAAGTCGGGATTTACTTTTGATTGGGTATAGACGACCATAGAAATACCTTCAGTCAAATTTTGGCACCGTTGCCGGGGAGTTTTAGTGTTTTATTGTTATTATTGATTATTGGTTTGAACCATTTTTATGGTTCAAACCCGTGCTACTAATTTCGGTTTTGCTTCTTTTGATCCAGAAATTGAGAGGACGCACATCCGGCAACGAAGACAACAACAACTTCAACAAGAGATGGCTGACCGTACTCTTCGTCAACTTACGCAGCCCACCTTGGCTCAAAACCCTCTTGCGGTCACTATACCGGCACTAGGGGAATGAGTCAACTTTGAGCTCAAGACGGGCCTCATTCACTTGCTCCCATCCTTCCATGGGCTAAGTGGTGAAGACCCCATCAAGCACCTTGGGAAGTTCCATACCGTGTGTATGAGCATAAAACCGGCTAATATTACCAAATAACAAATCAAGATGACGGCATTCGGCTTCACACTCAAATATTCGGCGGATGATTGGTACTACCACCTTCCATCCGGCAGTATCGACACTTGGGAGAACCTTCACAAAGCGTTCTTGGAGAAATACTTTTCAGCTAAGAAGGCCAATAGCTTGAAGAAAGCTATAAGTAACATCGAGCAAGAGGCAACCGAAACTCTCTACGAGTACTTCGAAAGGTTTGCACGCCTCCGATCCAGCTGTCCTTTTCACGGATATTCAACTCAAGATCTAGTCTTGTACTTGTACAATGGCTTGCTAGACAATGAAAGGAGGATCGTCGATGCGGCTTGCGGAGGTAATATTCTTAACTCTACTCCTGACCTTGCTTTGGAAAAGATACAGGAACTAGCGGAAGGAACTCGAAACTTTGGAAGGACCCTGGCTAAGAAAGGAGTTCATGCTGTGAGTTCCGGGAAGAGCGAGATTTCCACCGAGCTCGCGGAATTGAAGGAAATGGTGAAGAGACTAACACTTATGGGAACACCGCAACAGCTCAAAACTTGTGGAGTTTGTGCTGACCCGTATCATCTAACGGACATGTGTCCACAAGTCCAGGATGACGATGCTGAGGTAAACGCAATGGGATATGGACAACCACAGCAGCAAAGGCCTAGGAACAATCCCTATGCACAGAATTTCATGCCAAATTGGCGTGACCAACAGAATTTTCGTTGGAGGGATCAACAAAACCAACAATAACAGCCCCGCCAAGGTAAGTATCACTCAACTGAAGATATGTTGTAGGTTTTGACTAAACACTTTGCTACCCATGTCAAAAAAACAGAATCTAGCATCAAGAACCTTGAGAAACAGGTTGGTCAAATGGCATAAGCCATTAC